>CM032452.1:16202431-16289931 GCA_019049505.1 Pachyrhynchus sulphureomaculatus | reverse complement strand
CTGAAACTGAGGCCTATTTTGAGGCAAAAGATAAATCGTTCTACAAAAGTGGTATTGAAATGTTAGAGCGGCGCTAGAATGATTTCGTTGCTCTTGATGGAGATTACGTTGATGAATAAAGCTAATTTTGAACCAAAAAAACCGTATTTTCTTTGTTAGGCCGGGGGACTTTTCAGCCCATGTGTTATATATATATATATATATATATATATATATATATATATATATATATGTATATATATATATATATATATATATATATATATATATATTTATATTTATATATATACATATATATATATATATATATATATATATATATATATATATATTATATATATATATATATATAAATATATATATATATATATATATATATATATATATATATATATATATATATATATATATATATATATATATATATATATATATATATATATATATATATATATATATATAATAAAGAGAGAGAAAGCAAAAGTTGCCGTATCTAACAAAATCCTAAGATATGAAAATAGTTGGGGAACTCGCCAAATGGGCAACAACAGATGTTCACACTATGTTCATTTAGCCAATATTTCGGTCCTAGGTTGGGACCTTCATCAGAGCACAAACTGATAACGAAGCAACCAATAAGGAAAGTTGGACACGGAAAATTATTATTGTTAAGTTTAATTTTTTAATTATTAATTTTTAATTTATAGTTTTAATTTCAATCTTTGGTTCACTGAAATTGAACTGAATTGATTATTCATTTCGAAAAAAACCTTCTTAAAAGAGAATTTCTTTGAACGAAAATCCCCACAACATTAATAAAAGAACTGATCTTGACGGTTTGAGTAACATATATATAGTTTTCTCCTCTCTTGTGATTTGCCTTCCCCACATAATATCTCTGGGTCGTCACTCTCGTCATAGTACTTCGCCTTTGGTATTCTCTAGCTCTCTCCCGTTACGGATTTATCCTCCGGTGTGTCTCTTTTTTGGGTACATATTCTCATGGTTCCCGTGAAATTATTTACAATTACTGTCCCCCATTTTCATTAAAATTGCTTAGTATATACCAAATAAATAAAACCCTCTTCACTTTTCAGCTCCTTTTCCAATCCCCCTATTCTCCTCTCAAGAAGAAAATTGCGTTCCCAATGGTTACTTTTTCTTTTATACCAAAATTCCATTCTGATGACGTAGTACCTAATTTGTACTTAACCGGTTCTTTCCTGGTTATTCAACCTTATTCTATTTTTATTTTGAGTGATCCCTTACATCTGTCAGATGTTGTCCCTTATCAACGCCTTGTCAAACTTGTCATTTCTCTTTTTAGATCGCAGGTGGTTAATTAATTTTAATTTTTCAGCATCCAAGGTTTCTAATGGCATCCTTGCTGTAAATGCCATATTTTTAAATTAATGTGTTAGTGAATAGTTGCTGTTTTATTTCAGTGTTGGTCTTTGTTGTGACAATTGTTAATTATAGTCATTCTTGTTAGATTAATTCGCACACTGCATGTGAGTCACTTGCAATTTTTGTTTTGACATTTCTTCATAATAATAATAATGTACGTTTCTTTACAACAACAATACTTTTAAACAATAATAAGTATTTATCAATAATTATAAGATTGAAATTAAAACTATAAATTAAAAATTAATAATTAAAAATTAAACTTAACAATAATAATTTTCCCTGCCCAACTTTCCTTATTGGTTGCTTTGTTATCTCTTTTTCAGTTTGTGCCCTAATGAAGGTCCCAACCTAGAAACGAAATATTGGCTAAATGAACATAGTGTGAACATCTGTTGTTGCCATTTGCCGAGTTCCCCAACTATAAATATATATATATATATATATATATATATATATATATATATATATATATATATATATATATATATATATTATGTATATATATATATATATATATATATATATATATATATATATATATATTATATATAAATATATATATATATATAATATATATATATATATATATATATATATATATATATATATAATATATATATATATATATATATATATATATATATATATATATTATATATATATATATATATATATATATATATATATATATATATATATATATATATAATATATATATATATATATATATATATATATATATATATATATATATATATATATATATATATATATATATATGTATATATATATATATATATATACATATATATATATATATATATATATATATATATATATATATATAAATATATATATATATATATATATATATATATATATATAATATATATATATATATATATATATATATATATATATATATATAAATATATATATATATATATATATATATATATATATATATATATATATATATATATATATAAATATATATATATATATATATATATATATATATATATATATATATAATAATTTTTTCTGTTGAACCGTTTATTTACATAAACTTGATTGGTTTTTCTTGGGTACTTAGGTTCTTTTGGAAAACACAAACTAGTTTATTTGACGTTTCGCCTTATTTTTTTTAGGCATTTTTAAAAATTCTTTATTTTTTAATATTCATTCTAAAATTAGAAAACACAAGGTTAAAATCTTTTAAGTCAAATTACACTTTTAAAAACATATAGCATTTTTACGCACACTCGGACATTTAAAATATTTACACCATAACAAAAATATAAAACAATTTACTAACGTGTATATACCCTGAAAGTCAACTATTTGTGTGTTTGTGAATTTCAAATTCTGTATTTCTTTCAGCATATCGTGTCTGGTATTTTTTACTGATTTTTTTTAAAATTTTATTATCTATAATGGGTGTCTTAACGAAAAAACTATTATTGATGTTAAGTATATATACCATTTTGTATTATTAAGAGGATATGCATTCCAGCATGTTTATTTTTTAATTAAATTTGTGTAGATATGACTGATTCCTTTTATGTCAGTCCTATCATGAAATTCACAAACACACAAATAGTTGACTTTCAGGGTATATACACGTTAGTAAATTGTTTTATATTTTTGTTTATGGTGTAAATATTTTTAATGTCCGAGTGTGCGTAAAAATGCTATATGTTTTTAAAAGTGTAATTTGACTTAAAAGATTTTAACCTTGTGTTTTTCTAATTTTAGAATGAATATTAAAAATAAAGAATTTTTGAAAATGCCTAAAAAAAATAAGGCGAAACGTCAAATAAACTAGTTTGTTTTTTCCAAAAGAACCTAAGTACCCAAGAAAAACCAATCAAGTTTATATATATATATATATATATATATATATATATATATATATATATATATATATATATATAAGAGGATTTTTTTTTCACTTAGGGATAGCCGTTAGGATTACAGAGTGAACAAAAGGTCTTAAAGTTCTTAGTAACCGTAGTTTTATTGTAAAATCGAGCTTTCGATGCCAATTAGTACATCAACTTCAGGACCTAGGAGACACAGAAAGAATCCTCATCAGGCAAAGAGCCAATTGAAAGAATATATCATATTTCAGCAAGAAAAAACTGAAAGGGCTCTATAATAATTTATGACATTTATAAAAATAGAGTTATTGAATTAGAAAGGTTACTTACTGAATAATCACAGTTGGCCCTTTGTCAAAGGAGGGAAAACGATCTATGCAGTCGAGGGAAATGAAATGGTGCCACATGAATTTTAAAAACAATAATGCCAACGAACTTATTTTTCTGCACGTAAATTCACAACAATAAGCATAAGTTTGTCAGTTAAAACTATTTTTAAATTAGATAAAACTCATACTTGGGGATTAAGAGAATTTTTCAAATTTTTTGAAAATTTAAAAGATACATCACTTTTTGTTCCAGCTGACACGTGCTCGGCCATTTTGGAAAAATTTAGTAATTTTAATTTGTAAAGTTGTCAATGCTGTTGGAAACTAAAATTAGCGTGTTGAAAAATTATTAACAAAAGGTCAAATTAAGATCATTCAAACGGATGAAAAATAAAGGAAAATAAGAAAAATGGGAAATTTATGCATTATCAAAATTTAAAGAAACTCTGATATAGTTTTTATTTTTTTTAGTTTTTGGGACAACAAAGATGTATAAATTGAACTTAAATCTTCGACGTCTTTTTTATGGTTTAGACTATTCTGGCAGTTTTTTATGTAGCACATTTCTAGAAAATTCCGTCTGAACATGTTTCTTTCGGTGTCCAAAATGAGGGTTTCATTATACTGGACTTTATGATCGTATTTATGGACATGTAGAATCTGGTTTGTGCTTACAATCGCTTTTGTATTGGGCGACTCTCTTTGATAGTTTTTGCCATGTCTGGCCTATGTAAATGGACTCACATTCACATTTAATTCCATACACTACACCTGACTTTTGCCAAAGATCAGTTTTATCTTTTTTATAAAAATAATAACACCCAAGCTTCTTTAAATTATACTGAGCTATTTTAATATTAGTGCCTCTGAAAGGTGCAATAATTGATTGGGAAAGACCCTCGATGTGCTGTAACTTTCCAAATTTTATCTCAGTTGATACTGAGTGGTTTAAAAAATTTCTTTATCTAGGTCTATTAGTAGGTTGGGAGGTTTTTTTTTATAAAAGATTTAGGATATTTGTTAGCGATAAGTATATTTTCTAATAATCTCTAATAATTTAAAAAGAATCCAAAACAGAATGCTTCATTGTGTAGCTTCCGCGAGACGCTCCACTAGAACTGACGACTTACATGACGTAACAAACATATAAAAAATCAAAGATTACATAATAAACATATCTGATAAATTCTACAGGTATAAAAATACAAGCATCAACACTGACTTAACTACAACGCGTGAAGCTTACAACCTGAAGCATAAAAAACATCGATCAGATGTTTCTTATGATTAAAATCTTGCCCATTATGGCTAATCAGTAATTTACATCTAACCTAAACTACTATACTTAACCTAAGAGTTCACCCACTGGTGTTTCTTAGTTTCTAATAACATGAGTGGTACACTATATTGTTGTATACACTTTTTACAAGCACTTGGCTCTGCTTTGATTTTAACTTACTACACTAATTCAAAGGATTTTACCCTATTCAGTCTTCTCACTAAATTTATGGTGTCGAGGAGCTGAATGGCTTCTACATTCACATGAATGTGGAGCCTGTCTCCGTGGTTCGGTGCGAAGCGTTGTAGCTCGTTCTTAACAATTACCATTCCCAGGTCTCTGTGGAGGTCATTGTTTCTTTTAAACCAGGGAGCGTCCACGATGTTGCTCAGTAATTTGTTTTGAAAACGTTGAATGATTGGTTAGTGCACCCCCAAAGTTGAGCACCATACGTCCAGACTGGTTTTAGAACTTGCTTATAGAGTAGTAGTTTATTATGTATTGTTAGAGTGGATCCTTTTCTGATCAGCCAATACATGTTTCTGTATTAAAGTCCTAGCTCTTCCCTTTTTTCTAAAATGTGCTTTCCAGCGAAGCTTTGTATCCAAGGTCAGACCAAGTTACTTGGCCGTGTTTGCTTGCGATATTGACTAATGATTGATGTATACCGAAATATATTCGATTCTTCTATTTGTAAAATTTATATGAATGGATTTAGTTCCATTTAATTTTATCCTCCATCTTTTTGTCCAACTGCTAACTTGGTCAATCGCCACTTGTAGCACTGCTCTGGATTCTTCGTTTGTATTGCCGACGGCCGTAACCACAGTGTCATCTGCAAAAGTTGCGATAAGATTATTTTCTAATACTGGAAAGTCACAAATGTACAATAAGTAAAGGACCTGTCCCAATACACTTCCTTGAGTAACCCCAACTTTAATTTCCTTAAGTTCCGAATAAGCATCGTCCTATCTTATTCTAAAGAATCTCTCTGTTATGAATGAGTTGAGAATTGTTGTGTATTATTTCGGTAATATAGTTTTCAGTTTGTAGTTCAACTCTTCGTGCTATTCAAAATTGCCGATTTATTTTGAAGACCAAGATCACTATCATTATGAGTGGCATCATTATGAGTGGCATCATTATGAGTGGCATCGAAAATGACTTATTAAACAACTCAACAAAAGATAACTGATTACACAATTCATCATAATAAATACAAATGTAAATAAATTAGTTTTACAGCTAAAAAATGTCCTAACTAGTAACAATGAAAAGAAAACTTGTGTAAGTGTTCAAAATCGAACAAGATCATAACCAGCTTAAATTAGTTACAATGTAGGCAAGTAAATATAGGAAAGATATGTAAACGCAAACTATATGTATATATAGTAAATATATATATATATATATATATATATATATATATATATATATATATATATATATATATATATATAAGAAATTGTAAAATTGTAAATATTGTAAAATAAACACAAGAAAGAGTGAGAAGGAAGGAAAAATGAGAGTGAAAAATAGAGAGTGAGAAGAAGAGAGTGAGAAGGAGACTTAAAATAAGTAATAAATAGTAATGCATATTTCACGTCATTATACCCAAAAAAATCGAGTTGAGTTTTTTAGCAATTATTTTTCTCTACAAAAACACATAGCAACTAAACAAAAATAAAGCAATAAGTAACAAAAAGCTTTTTAAAAAAATAACAAACATGGTATCATGTAAAGCAGGGGTGCTCACACGGTCGATCGCGATCGATAAGTCGATCGCGAGTGCTTTTTGAGTCGATCTCGAGAAAAAAATTCCGATATAGAACTATTCACAGATTTTGTTTTAGGTAACTAAAACAAAATGTAATGAATAAACTACTAAAATTTATTCTATCCACAATTAGGAGAGAATAACCCCCTCATCACTTTCTTTTATAGTAATAACCCCCTGCTAGCGGCAAAAGGCGGCTTTATCAAAGGAACGCGCGGTACTTGTCAAAGCAAAGTCGCGTTTTTGATTCCCGCCGATTTTTCTAGAAATTTCGGGCGGCGTGTTTGACGGGAACATTCCAGACTTCGTTCGCGCCGATATAAATGTTGCGCCTGCAGGAAGAGGAGTCAGTCTGAGTTGTAATTTGAAGGCGATAAATCGATACAAAGTTTATTAATAAATAGACCAAAATGAGCGCGGCGAAGAAAAGTAAAACTTATCATTTTAATAACGATTGGGAGGAAGAATTTTTCTTTTGTATGATAAAGGATAAGTGAATTTGTCTCATTTGCCGTGCGTCAGTTGCAATACCTAAGAGAGGCATCATAAAACGGTTCATAAAAACTATGAAAAAGGTTTTCCGTCACAGAGTGAATTAAGAAAACGAAAAGTACGTGATTTTATAACTTGTTTGAAAAAAGAACAAACCATGTTTACAAGACCAGCCAAACAATCAAAAGCTGCAACGATCGCGTCATTTAAAATATCTCATATATTGGCGAAACACAAGAAACCATTTGATGATGGATTGGTTGTGAAGGAAGCATTTATTGAAGCGGGTGAGACTTTATTTGGAGATTTTAAAAATAAAACAGAGATTATGTCTGCTATTAGAGAACTTCAGTTATCTCGTCCGACTGTCACAAGGCGTGTTGAAGTCATGAGTCAGGACATGACAGATAAGCTAAAACATGATATCATAGAATGTACATACTTTTCTTTTTACAGTTCGACGAATCCACCGATATGACAGACACTGTCCAGCTGTGTATTTTTATTCGAATGGTATTCAATGACATGTCGGTTAAGGAAGAGTTTTTGACAATGATTCCTCTGAAAGGAAAGACCCGTGGCGAAGATATATATGACGTTTTCTTCAATTTTGTAACAAACTACAAGCTACCAATATATAAACTAGTGTGCATTACAACCGATGGAGCACCAGCAATGACTGGAAACGAAAACGGTTTTGTGGCATTGTGTCGAGCTAATGATGATTTCCCTTCATTTTTCTCCTTCCATTGCATTATACATCAACAAGTTTTGTGTTCAAAAGTTCTAAAACATGGAGGAGATTATGGGCATTGCAATAAAAATTGTGAATTCTATCCGTGCACGTAGCTTGCAACGACGGCTCTTTAAATTGCAGTTGGAAGATAGTGAGTCAGCTGAACACACTGATTTAGTTCTTCACACGGACGTCAGATGGTTGAGTGGCGGAAAATTCCTAGAAAGGTTTCAAGAATTATTGCCCGAAATAACAGCTTTTCTGGACGAAAGAGGTGATGACACTGAGATGCTGAAAAACGGAAAATGGCTGAGTGATTTGGCATTTTTGACAGACATCACGATGCATTTAAACACCATTAATTTGGAGCTTCAAGATAAAGGAAAAAAAAACTATTATTGAGATGATTAGCGCAATAAACGCATTCAAAAGTAAATTGCAACTTATGATAGATCAACTGAAAAGAAAGGATCTGAAAAATTTTCCGTCTTTGAAAGCAAGGATTCCTTAGTTGAATTATGATATTTATGAGGCAGAATTATCAAATATTTTGGGCCAATTCGAAATACGTTTTTATGATTTCAGTAAATTGGCAAATAACGCATCATTTATGAGTTATCCTTTTTCGTGTAAAAACATTGAGGAATTAGCTACTGAAATAGCAAGTCAGTTTAACATGGACTCATGTTCTGTTGAAAATGAGTTAGTGCAGATTATATCAGATTTACATCTCAAAGCCACAGCATCTGATACAAAATTCTGGTGTTTTATATCTGAAGATAAATATCCGAATCTAAGGCAAATCACCCTTCAACTGACGGCAATGTTTGGGTCAACTTACTTGTGCGAGTCTACATTTTCTGAAATGAAGATAATTAAGTCAAAATATCGCAATCGACTAATTGACGAACATATGTCATCATGCTTGCGATTAGCACCCGGTAATTACGTACCACCTTATGAAAAGTATGCTGAGGACATGCAGTGCCACGCTTCAATATCCAAAGTCACTCTTTAGTTAAGTTTAGACACTAGAACTCGTTTGTTTTGTAAGAACCAATAAACTCGCAATTTTGAATAATGATGAGTTTTTTCATTGACATTTTAGAGCAGACCTACACTTACCTTGACTAAAAAAATGCATATTGTGCGGAGAACTAATATCTATGCCACGATACACCCTACCTAGACGACAATCCTGCATCACACTTACTTGCAGCCTCTCAGAGTCGATCGATCGTAGTCTAACAATATTGAGGTAGATCGCCAGCAGTTCAAGTTTGAGCACCCCTGATGTAAAGGATTAACTGAAAATGATAAAACTAACTCATCAAGAGGTACGAGGGCTCACCCCATGACAAAACACCAGCCAACCGCAAGGTTTTTGTTCAAATGGATATTTTGAACAAATCGTATTTGTAACACTTAAAAGAACTCTGTAAACCTAAGCCCCTATGTACTAGTTTTTCAAGTAATAAAGAGATTTTTGACTTTGTTTTGTTATGAATTTTGATTGTTGTCTCATCTAGTGTGCTCCAGCAAATGATTTATCACACGTAACAATTATTACGTTTCTTTGTAACACTAAATAGCCCACACGGTTCCCTTAATATACATGTAATATGAGATATATGAACGAAACCTACTACTATATAATCTATTTAGCATTATATCCATATTATTAGAAATTAATTACTATAATTAAACATCAATGGCCTAATCTAAATTACGAATAACTCTAACTGCGCTACCTTTACTAAAGAAGCTCTATAATCATACAGACTTTGTAAAAAAAATACAAATGTAATAGTTTTTAAAAGGACATAACTGCAAATGTCATAAAATATGTTGCACAGCAACTAAACAGAGAAATCAATGTGGCTCTTTCAATTACAAAAAATCCAGCAGCAGTAAATTCGTTTTTCAACGAACCAATTTTGAGACACAGACAGCCCATCTCTTGGTAGTATTTAGATTTTTCAGGAAAAGATTCTTTAACTTTAAGACATGTAACGGTGAGTTTATCCTTTTCTCTCTTAGTAAGGTCACAAATAAAAATACAGACCGCGACAGATGCCTGAAAAAATAATAAGTTTTAATTTGCAGAGTTCACTTCTAGAGCTATTCATATCAAATTCTGGTACTTATAGTATAAATAAAAATAGCTACCGATCATTTGCTTATTAAATATTTATTCAAAGATTTGTGGAATCTGGGCATCGACCATCTTACTTATTCTTTTAGTCGCTTCCTACGACAGGGAGAATGAACAGGGGTAATATTCTGTTTCGCATATTTATGATGGCATATATATGGGATACTTTTTCAGTTGAAGCATTTCATGTAATACTAAAATAACTAACTTAGCCAAGTACTATTTGTACAAAACCTGATTGTTATATTGTCAGGAAGTCTGCTAAGTCATTGAATTCTGAAGTGTTCGGTATCGTTAAGTCGATTGCTTTTTTGATTTCCTTACATTCCTTTTTAATAAAATTATTGAACAGTACGGAATTTTATACTATTTTACACCATGCATGCTTTTGTTTATAGGTAAGTCTATGAAAAACGCAATAAAAAAATATAGAATAACACTGTAGTGGCGTAAAGTGGTTTATATCAATTTTATTGATGTCATGGTGTGTAAATGGTAACAGTATGCAAGAGAAAGTGACATGTTCAAACAGTACCTCTCGATTGCTCTAAGTATACCTTTAGAGTGACTTTTTTTTTACTAGAAACTAGGAATAGAAAGAGCGGCAAGAGCAATTATAATCACAAAACAAAAAGAAAGTATTGAGAAGGAAATTTAGTGATAATGTTATTAATAAAAAATTTACTTACCACATATAAACTTAACATCAAAATAACAGAAGTATTTGGCTCAAATTTATACATAAGCAGACTACTAAATACAATCAATTGGAAACTATTAACGACCATTATTAAAAACTGAATTTGGAATAGACTTTGAAAATGAGTTACGATTTCATAGAGATAAAGTGATAATATTTCTATTTTTCTAATTGCTGCCCCTATTTCTTCTTTAGTATTTGCATATTTTAAATTCATAAGAAGTTCCTCAACTTTCTGGTATCTAATTTTTATGCATAATAACAAAGTTGCTATGATGATACATTGCCATACACAATAAATGTACATTATAAATGCAAATAATGTTAACAACACAATTAGTAATATTTTAGTCCATTCCATTCCTAGAATCGCTAAGTGGATATTTAACAATATTAAAAACAATAATAAATTGACAAAAAATAAATAAAATTTACCGTTTTTAAATAAATTATCCTCAAATTTGGATCTTTTGGTAGATAGAATTTCATCAACGAGTGAAAATTTTTGAAAAAGCATGCACCAAACTTTTCTCTTACCAAATGAGTTCGCAATAATACTAAGCAAAGATAGAGACTGACATAAGCTAAATGATATTGACAAAGTATTAATCGTGATGTTAAAAATACTGTCACAGGCTAGTACTCGCAGGTATGCCTTCCAAAACGTTGCAATTACTGAAAACATTGCGATAATACCAAAAAATACGACACGTTTTTTATAACGCTGTTCTTGTACTAATGTATTATTCTGAAAGTCAAAATATGGGATAATACAAAGAAAATTAAAGTATTTTGAAACAGAAGTAACAAAGAATACTCGTGAATTCATGTTATTACTTTATTCCGAAATGTTAATACTGCCTCGGTAAAAACCAACGTGTTTCTGAAAAGAAACATTCTATTTTTATTATAAAATCAATAAAAAATAAATTAAGAATATATGTAGAGTGTCCAGCAACGTGAAAAATCTGAAATTATGAGGAAATTGATACGTAACTAAAATATCAGAGAAAATGATAAATTGGCCTGGAAAAAAGGGAAATATTTGAAGATCACCTCATTAAGCGTTTTTAGGATTCCGAATACTATGGAGCTACCTCAAGATATTTGCTCTCCCGTTTTTATCAAAAACAGATGCACCAAATCTGGTTTCTGCTTATAACAAATGTTTAAATGGTTTCAGTTTATAAGAAAAAGTAATCCAAGTCTCAATAATTTGGTCAAATGTCCACAATAAAATTTAGGTTAGGTAGCCTTAACCCAAAATTAGACCTAAAGAGAGCTGAGGATATTACTTTGGGCTATGCTAACTCGAAAGCTATTAAATAGAGCAAATCCAAGGTTCCTGACATAGACACATTCAAAATTTTCCAAGATTGTCCCTATTTCATGAAGTGCTTTGTCGAAAACTATTTGAAATGTCCCTCTGGCATATTCTTTTACCGAAATCAGGCCATTGCCTGCAAAATTCAATAGCTGAACTGAGTGACCTAAAGCAGCTATCGGCTTAAAAACCAAATCAGAAACCCTCCAAAATTACGAGAGGGATCCTGAGCATCTCAATCATGTTTAGATGCAGATAGTAATTAGTGATCGACTATGGTTTTAAAAATTAAGATAGAGACTAGTCAGCATTCTATTTCATTAAAATACATTTATGTAAGAAAATCTATCCAAGTACTTTTAAATTGCCTTGATGCTCTAGGATCAGATCTATATGACAAAGGTTGACGGTTCGTTTTCTACCAGTGAACTTTTTTGATTTAAATAAAATACCAAAAGAAGAGAGTAAATTATCCTCATAAAGAAAAAAAAAAAACTATCTAAATTACTTTTTGCCTTTTTTTACACCACAACGACAAAAACGCTATGAAAAAACTACCCCTTCAAAAAACTATCCTTTTTTGCCAATAAGAACTTTTTGGCCTAATCTACCTGATCATCATAACAACAAACAATTCTTGCACACGGTTCCATTTCTTGGAGCCCATATACATAAGATAATTTCGATAAACTGGGTGTGTTATTGGTCAATTCTTATCTTTCTTAGTGAATGTAATGAAAGACTGATTTTGTCAAATTTCCACTTTATTTAGTTTCACTGAAGCTATAGTATAGCGAAACGTGTCATACAGTTTCAGTAAAACTAAATAAAGTGGAAATTTGACAAAATCAGTCTTTCATTACATTCGTTATGAATTTCCATCAAGTAACAGCCACAACAATTCAAAACTTATCTTTCTTATTTCATTAACCCCTTTCTAATGCCTTTTTCGACTAGTCATTGCCCTATTAAAAGAAGAGCATAGCCAACGTTTAGTCGCTGCTCAACTGCACCTGCAGTCAGCCGTCTCCAGAGCCTACAGAGGTAACCAAAAGACTGTCGCCTTTACACGGAGATCAGGAATAAGAAAGTGTACCTCGGAGCGAGACGACCGCTTCATCGTCAATACAATTCTAAGAAATAGTCACTTGACCGGAGTTGAGGTCCAGCAGGAGCTCCGACAAATTCGTGGTCGGGCTGTCAGTCATTGGACAGCAAGAAGAAGACATAAAGAAGCTAACCTAACTCCGAAAAGATCAGCTGACGGATCCAAATTGACAGCAGCATATCGACAAGAGCGACTCAGATTTGCCCGAGAACATGTCGACTGGACCTTAGAGAAATGGCGCTCCGCTTCATTCTCTGATGAGTCCCGAATGTCCCTACTTGGCAATGATGGAAGAAGATGAGTCTACAGGAGGCCTGGGGAGCGCTGTGCGCAGTGCTGCATTACTGAAACAATCGCCTACGAAGAAGGTTCTGTCATGGTATGGGGAGACATCTCACTGGATGCGAAAACCGGTTTGGTTTTCGTGACTGGTGAGACTCGTAGCGGTGGATTAACTGCTCACAGGTTCATCGAGGAGATCCTGCAGACACACGTCGTTCGTTATGCTGTGTTTGTTGGCGATAGCTTCATGCTAATGTAAGACAATCCGGGGCCACATGCTGCTACATTGGTGGGGCAATAACCGGCGGAAGTGTGAATACCCACATTAGACTGGCCTACGCGGAGTTCTGGCCTCAGTCCAATAGAGCATAGGGTTCGAGCCAGAAATCCAGCCTCTGCATCGCTGAGGGACTTAAAGCTTGCGATGGTGGAAAAACGGAGAAAAATCCCTAAGACAGTGGTGAGAAGTTTGACCCGCTCCATGAAAAACCGACTGGAAGCAATAATAAGAGCTAGGGGGTAATACAAAATATTCATCTTGGTTTTTATCAATCAATTTATTTGTTCAACTCAAAATTTGTTGAATTTTTTCTTTCTCTTACCCCTATTTTCAATCCTTGTTTCTCCTTTCAATCATTTTATTCAGTAAAAACCGTGAGGTATGGTCTGGAATTTGATATCATTAGAAAGAGAATAGAATGGGCTTTCAAATGACACCAAAATCCATAAAAATATATGAAGGCTAGGATCCGTGTATATCATATATATATATATATATATATATATATATATATATATATATATATATATATATATATATATATATATATATTTATATATATATATATATATATATAATATATATATATATATATATATATATATATATATATATATATATATATATATATATATATATATATATATATATATATATATATATATATATATATGTATATATGTTATATATATATATATATATATATATATATATATATATATATATATATATTTATATATTATATATATATATATATATATATATATATATATATATATATATATATATATATATGTATATATATATATATATATATATATATATATATATATATATATATATATATATATATATATATATATATATATATATATATATATATATATATATATGTATGTATATATATATATATATTATATATATATATATATATATATTATATATATATATATATACATATATATATATATATATATATATATGTATATATATATATATATATATATATATATATATATATATATATATATATATATTATATTTGATATTTTGCTAATGTGTTTATTTTGTCTCTCTAATATGCTTTTTTATTTTTTTGTCTAGTTTTTTTATTTCTTGCTCTTTCGTGGGCAAATTGCCTTTTTTCGTTGATCTATTAGTATTAAGGTGTTAACGGACATTCAGTGGTTTCTTTTTTCTTCCTCTTTGTGAACGCCACACTGTTTTGCTTCCTCCACTATCCAGGTTTTTGTATCTTGTCACACTTCCACTGAGGTCTCCTTTCGGCTAGATATGCCTAGGTTTTGAAGTATTTTATGAAAGACATTGTTATCAGGAATTTCAGTTCTTCGGATAGTTGTTTGTTTGATTGTTGTTAGTAGTTTTATTTTTATTTCTGCCCTCCAGTAATTTGTGATCCGAGTTACAATATGTTCCTTACCTTATCCTAATATTATTAATGATCTCCATCTGGCTCTGATTAGTAGAAAGTCTATTTGGTTTTTTATATAAATAACTCCAAGTGAAGAGACGTGGAGGATGGTGTTTAAATATTGTATTGGTAGCTTCGAAGCTATTATCTACTGCGAATTGGATGAATCTTTCGCCCCTCTCATTTCTTTTACCAAGTCCATGTTTCCCAAAAAACATTCCAAATGTGCTCATTCTTTTCGGTATTGCCCACTTTCGCCTTAAAATCTCCCATTAATATTAACGTGTCTCTTTGCGGTGTTCTGTTTACTGTTACTTCCAACTGTATGTATACTCGTTCCGCTCCAACGTGATATTGAAGTGGGCATGTATACCTCGATTTTAATGAGACGGTGGCTTATGGTTTCATAACCTTCAACAAACTTTGTCAAAGACTTTTCAAGAACAATCGTCACTCGGCTACTCTTCTGTCAGCATTTGATATAAACATCGCATGATCATCTGTATTAAAATGTCCTCTGTCCTTCCAAACAGTCCAAGAAATATTGCATATTGGGATGTGCTCTCGTTTTAGCTATTTTCTTACGACATGCAGTTTACGAGCTTGCGATGCCTGGTTGCCACCATTCGCACACCCGGTACGCCATTTACTCGCCAATCGACCGGGAACCGTCTTGGCAATGGTCTTTAGCCAGATCTCTCGGCACATCATCCATCCTGTTACGTGTCATCTCTGCATAACCTTCTCGTGGGAAAATAATCAAGTGGTTTCCCGTTCCTTACTTAATCCTATGCTGTTGACCATCAGTTTGTGGTTCGTCTACCATAAGAGACAAAAGGGTGATTCTTCTCAGCCAGTTCCGCAGAATCTGCTGTTTTGAAGACAATCTTTATCGCTACTGTAGTGTACTTAAGTGGATTCATGATGTCGCTGGTTTCCCTTAGGACGGGTTAATGCTTGTATATGGTTCCAAACGCAAAGGCATATATATATATATATATATATATATATAATATATATATATATATATATATATATATATATATATATATAAATATATATATATATATATATATATATATATATATATATATATATATATATACAGGGTGGCCCAAATTACCGAAGGGGTTTGAGTTCATTATAACTTTTTATTTAAAACATAATTATAATTTTTTTTTTTTAAATACAGTATATTAATGGAGAATATTTTTAATTTAATTATGAAAAATTATATCTCGCAAGTAGTGGCCATTTTCTGCTTCGCATATTCGTGCTCTTTCCAAAACATTTTCCATAACCTTTCGCAAAACTTCAGGTGTTATGTTGTTGATTTCGTCGCGTATATTGTTTTTTAATTGCTGGATGGTTCTAGGCTTATTAATATAGACTTTTCCTTTCAAATAACCCCAAAGGAAAAAGTCTGGAGCGGTTAAGTCCGGTGAACGCGGAAGCCAATTAAAATCGCTTGTACGCGAAATAATTCGTTCACCAAAGATGTCGCGTAAAAGAGCCATTGTGTACCTCGCAGTGTGCGCTGTGGCTCCATCCTGTTGGAACCATACTTGCGGATGGTTTTCCACGGCTGGCCTTAAAAAATTTTCCAACATTGTCCGACATCGAACACCAGTGATGGAAACGGCGACACCGTGTTCATTTTCAAAAAAATATGGGCCAATTATCCTTTCCGACGAAACACCGCACCAAACAGTACACTTAAGTGGGTGTAATTGTCGCTGTTGAACTACTCTTGGATTTTCCGTAGCCCATATCCTGCAGTTTTGCCTATTAACGAACCCATTTAATTGGAAATGGGCTTCGTCGCTCATAATTAAATTATGAATAAAATCATGATTTTCTTCTGCTTTTTGCCGGAAATAAATTGCATAATCAAGTCGTTGCTGGTAATCTATCGGTTTCAATTCTTGGACAAGCTGAATTTTGTATGGAAACATTCTTATTGTATGCAAAATTCTCTGCAGCGACCCTCGTGAGAGGCCAAGTTGTGTCGAACGTCTTCTGGTTGATGTTTCCCCATCTTCCCGAATACTCTCCTGTACCCGTTCAATATTGTCATCCATGTGCACCGTTCGTCGTCTGCCGGCACCAGGAAGGTTCCTTACTGCCCCTTGTTGTCGAAAATTTGCAACCAGACAGTTTATTGTTGACTCTGAGAGTCCCACCCTGTATATCTATCTATATATATATATATATATATATATATATATATATATATATATATATATATATATATATATATAATAAAGAAAGAAAGCAAAAAGTTGCCGTATCTA
Organism: Pachyrhynchus sulphureomaculatus; assembly: GCA_019049505.1. Lineage (NCBI taxonomy): Eukaryota > Metazoa > Arthropoda > Insecta > Coleoptera > Curculionidae > Pachyrhynchus > Pachyrhynchus sulphureomaculatus. Next base: position 16,272,450 of record CM032452.1, on the reverse strand, counting down.
CCAAAATACAATCTTAATTGGGGAACTCGGCAAGTTAGGGCGTGATAGGAGATCACACAATTTTCATTAAGCCGCCAATATTTCGGTCCTGGATTGGGACCTTCTTCAGGGCAGAAATGAGAAGTGCAAAGATTTCGTTAGCTTGAATGGCCGTAGGTTATACATAAAAAAGTTGTTACATATAAAAGTTGGTTAATCCATAAAATATACAAAATACACATTAAAACACTGTAGACAAATTTCTAAAAAACAAATTTAATACATGGATGTAATTGGGAACCTTGGATGTTGACAACATCGTTATTATTTCACTTGTGACCACTACATATGGCCATCGCCATTTAGGAACCTATGTAGTGGTCACAAGTGAAATAATAACGATGTTTCTCAACATCCAAGGTTCCCAATTACATCCATGTATTAAATTTGTTTTTTAGAAATTTGTCTACAGTGTTTTAATGTGTATTTTGTATATTTTATGGATTAACCAACTTTTATATGTAACAACTTTTTTATGTATAACCTACGGCCATTCAGGCTAACGAAATCTTTGCACTTCTCATTTCTGCCCTGAAGAAGGTCCCAATCCAGGACCGAAATATTGGCGGCTTAATGAAAATTGTGTGATCTCCTATCACGCCCTAACTTGCCGAGTTCCCCAATTAAGATTGTATTTATATATATATATATATATATATATATATATATATATATATATATATATATATATATATATATATATGTATATATACATATATATATATATATATAATATATATATAATATATATATATATATATATATATATATATATATATATATATATATATATATATATATATATATATACATATATATATATATATATATATATATATATATATATATATATATATATATATATATATATATGTATATATATGTATATATATATATATATATATATATATATATATATATATATATATATATATATATATACAAAGTGTTATGAAATTCACTGCATATATTGGGATGGGTGACTCGTGGGTCACGTAGAAGCACATTCAATGTTTTTTTTTTCAAATTCGAAAATTTTTGAAAAATTTAAAAAAAAGCGGTAAAACTTCCTTTTACAAAATTATTTATAAATTTAAATTTATATATATATATATATATATATATATATATATATATATATATATATATATGTATATGTATATATATATATATATATATATATATATATATATATATATATATATATATATATATATATGTATATATATACATATATATATATATATATATATATATATATATATATATATATATATATATATATATATATATACCTATATATACTACTATGATCAAAAAATATTAAGACTTTTGAAATAAAACGCAAACGGGTTATTTATTTTTCCAAATTCATTTCGTCCCCTTCAAAGTAATCTCCATTGGATACAATGCATTTATGCCAACGTTTTTTTCCAGTCTTCGAAACAGTTGTTGAATTCGATTTCTGGAATGGCTTTTAAAGCCTTCTTCGATTCGGTGTTAATCTCCTCAATCGACTCAAAACGATGTCCTCGAACCGGTTTTTTTTTTTTGAGATTAGGGAATAGCCAGAAGTCCGACGGAGCTAAATCAGGCGAATAGGACGATTGCGGAATGATATGAGTTGAATTTTTGATGAAAAAGTCGCGAAGAACCAATGCTGAATGAGAAGGCGCATTATCGTGATGAAAAAACTAAGAGTTATCGGCCAAAATTTTTTATCATTTCGAACGTTTGGGAAGCCGAATTACCATTTTTAAAACAAAATTTAATGCAATTCTTTGCTGAATTTTTTCACTCATGTTAAAAATCGAAAAAGGCACTTTTGTTGTTGAACGAATGCAAGCGAATCTTATTAACTACTGACGCTATGATCTTAAAATTTGACACAGATGACAGTTAAGGTCTTACCAACTTAACGAAAAAAAAATTAATCCGATTTGGAAGCGCCCTGGCGATTTAAATTTAAAAGTCTTACTATTTTTTAATCACAGTAGTATATATATATATATAATATATTATATATATATATATATATATATATATATATATATATATATACTAGCCTTGCCAGCGGCTCCGCCCGCGTGGACATCATTTACTATTATCGTCACTGCTGATTCCTTATCTTACCTAACGTAATAAAATATATCCTATAACCTGGCCAGAGATCATATGTATGCTTTAAAAAAAAAATCGTAAATCGGATAAGTAGTTCTCGAGTAATAAGCGCACTAACAGACAGACAGGCAGACAGAGAGACGTTGCTTTTATTTATAATATATTCTTTGGTACATAATATTGTTCCGTATTTAATGGTCTAGGCAGTGTATTGCAAGAGAACGCGGTGGCGGCAAAGTTTTTTCCGACTTAATTCACTATTATCATCACTACTTATTCCTTATGTTACCTAACGTAATAAAATATATCGTATAACCTGACCAGAAAACATATGTATATTTAAAAAAAAAAGTAGTTCTAGAGTGATAAGCGCACTAACGGACAGGTAGACAGAGAGACGTTTCATTTTATATATATTATAGAAGATTATAGATAACCTGGCCAGAGAATAAATGTATACATATATCACCCCTACACCAAACACTTTATTTGTGCACGCGACTCGCGTTTCGCTAACCATGTTAGCTTCAGGAGCGATGATTGACTCATCTTCTCTCTCTCTCAATCACCGCTCCTGATGAACCTAACATTGTTAGCGAAACGCGCGTCGAGTGCAAAAATAAGGTGTTTGGTGTAGTGGTGATATATACTGAGTAGTGTCATTGTGTCAAACATTCCACGTTTCCAACACAAAAAGTGTATAAATTAAAAAAACGTAAATTGGATAAGTGGTTTTCGAGTGATAAGTGCACTAACAGACAGACAGAGAGACGTTGCATTTTATATTATATTATATTCTTTGCTGCTCGATATTGTTCCATATTTAATGGTTTAGGCAGTGCATTGCAAGAGAACGCGCTAGCGGCAAACTTCCGACTCGATTCACCATTATCGTCACTGCTTTTTACTTATTACCTACCGTAATAAAATATATCCTATAACCTGGCTAGAGAACATACGTATGTTTAAAAAAAAGCACGTTAAATCGGATAAGTGGTTCTCCAGTGCTAAGCGCACTAACGGAGAGACAGACAGAGAGACCTTGCATTTTATATATATTATAGAAGATTATAGATAATCTGGCCAGGGTACAAATATATGAATTTAAAAAAAACACATGAATCGGATAAGTGCACTAACGGACAGATCGACAGATAGAGAGACGTGGCATTTTATATATTATAGATATTCTTTACTACGTGATATTGTTCGATATTTAATGATTTAAGCAGTGTATTGCAAGAAAACGCGCTAGTGGCAAACTTTTTTCCGACTTGATTCACTATTATAATCACTGCTTATTTCTTATGTTATCTAACGCAATAAAATATATCCTATAACCTGGCCAGAGAACATATGTGTGTTTAAAAAAAAATGCACGTAAATCGGATAAGTGGTTCTCATGTGATAAGCGCACTAACGGACAGAGAGACGTTGCATTTTATATATATATATTATATATATATATATATATATATATATATATATATATATATTATATATATATATATATATATATATATATATATATATATATATATATATATATATATACATATGTATATATATATATATATATATATATATATATATATATATATATATACATATATATATATATATATATATATATATATATATATATATATATATATATATATATATATATATTTCTGGCTTCTTGCAGATATTGTTTACATGTATCAAAAATATAAATGAAATACAACACAATAAATTAGTATAAAAAAATACACAACAATAAAATACTCACACACTAAAATACACACAATACGGAATGAAACTTTTATATATTTACAATAAATGTGTATATTACCCCAAGTTGTTGGAGACAGAATATCACCTCTGGTACGTTCTGCTCTTCGTAGAAGGCCACAAAAAGTAGAACTTAGATGGTAGATGTCCAGATCCCACCAGGCATCACCCGGTGCGATACCATCGCTTTGACTTAGGCTGCTTGAAGTTTCTTAACGTACTATAGCTGTGCTGAGGTTTCTGGATTATGGGATAAAATAGCATGATGAAGCTTCCAAGAGCAAAAAATTCTGGAGGTAAAAAAGCTCCCCATTCAGTTCTCTAGATGGAGATTAGTGTTATGTAGTTAAAAATAATGACTCAACAAACAACAAAGTTTATCTGCGGCCTCTATTGACCATCATGTGATACTAACTTTAGAATACTTTTCGCATCATTTACAGATTAACTATCCAAATGCTGAAATTGCCATCCTGGGCGACTTTAATGTCGACCACATCAACGGGCTTAAGTGTTCAAATACTACCGATGAACAAGGTCGTGAAGATGAATCATTCTCAATCAGTTGAGGCTTGTCTGCCCCAACAGTTTCAGGTCATTTTAGTCGGTTGCTAATGCTATTAGTGAAAATTTTATTTAAGCTCCACTTACCACTCAAACGATCAGATAATACTATTGCAAAAACACCAGTTAATAAAGTTAACTTGTCAACTGAAATTTTTGATTCACATTCTACCGTCGATTTCCAAGGAAAAACTCCACCAACTGTGCCCATAGTGCAGTCCAGGATATCTGATATTGTCTTCAATCAGCGTATCACAAAACGTATTTTAATGAAGCTGGATACCAAAAAAGTTTCTAACGCAGACGGAATACCTGCCATAGTACTCAAAAAATGCACGAAAGAACTAACATCAGTTTTCTGTAGACTTTTCAACCTATCCTACAGAAAGGTAATATGTTCTTCTTGATAGAAATGTGGTTCAATTCAGCCGATATTCAAAAAAAACAAGAAGACCTTGCCAAACAATTAGAAATCACTGGCACCGCTTTCAGTAATATCGAAATTCATGAAAAAGGCTATCAATCAGCAGATTCTAAATTATGACTGTATGTGCAGTCATTTACTTATGTAACACAAATTTTGGAACAATGTAATTGAACACTCTCGAACGATTGTACTTAATGTATCCAAGACATTCGGCCATGTTCGTGTATCAGCCCCATTGTGTCCCAAGAACCATGTTATCTCCCACTCTGTTTTTCCTTTACGTTAACAATCTGCTGAAAATGACCAGGAATATAATCCACAGCTTTGCAGGTGACTTAGGCGACAATTTTTTCTAAAAAGGTTAACGTTGCGGAACCCGACAGAGTTATGTCGGGATATTCTATGCCTCTAGCATCGTCACTAGATTTACTGTGCTCTAACTGGGTAGCAAATACAAGATACATATTTCATGTATGTCAAAAAGAGCCTCTCAGAAGCCGAGAATATTATTTTAAACTAGAAATCTTTATACTTGCACTGTTAATTCTGTACAAAGCTCAAATTTGACTAACGATGAAATACTGCTTCCATGATTGGGGCTCAGCTACCAGTTCAGTTCAGATTCAAGATCTCTTTATTGTTCGAAGTTTAGTTACAAGGTTACTTACATTTCTAACGAGTATAAATACAGTGTCCTTAAGAATTAGTGCTCTCATTTCTCATTAGGCATTAGGGTGGCTAGTAGTCTGCCTTAGCAATTAAACCTTGCGTAGATTCTTTTTCAGTCGTTTCCGACAAGGCCTTACATAACTTTTCTTAATTTGTTTTTGTTTTTAAGTGGTGTTTTGAGGAAGGTTTGTTTATATTAGTTGAGATTTTTGCTTATGGTTTGCTGGGAAAAATTTTGTCCAAAAAACTCAACTTGACTTATTATCAGGTACTAGTAGCTTTTCAAGATTTAATTATTTACGTCTTTTGATTCCATTCAGTCTCCTTCCTTTCATCCATCTTTCATTCTCTCTCTCTCTCTCTCTCTCTCTCTCGTACTTATTATGTACCATTCATTCTATTTACATAGTTTGTTGTTTATTTTAGTCTATTTAATATACTTTACATAGGTTTATTTATTACACAGGTTTATCTACATTATTTACAAGTATGTTGTGTTTTGCTTATATTTTTTTTTTAATTATTTATCTACACTGACCACTTTGAATGCACTGTTTTTAAATTTTATTTTTACACTTTATTATTTGTGTTGTGCAGAATGTTTATTTATATTTGTGTTTGGCCATATGTATTGGTTAGTTTGTTTATTTCTTCATTTTCGTGCAAGAATTCGACGCGCCGCCCTCTCGGTCGTTGTACGGCGGGCTATCACTACGCGAGGCGTCGAAGTACGTAAACTTTTATTTGGCCGTAATATTTTTTATTTATTTATTATCTCATGGTGGCAAACCGGATTTAGAAAGGGTCAAGAAACGCAAAATGCAATTGCCCTTGCAACTGCTAAAATTAACTTGGCCTTCTCTCAAAATCAATCTGTTTTAGCATTATTCTTTGACCTTAAATCGGCCTGTGATAATGTCAATCTAGAAATGATTAATCTCAATATTCCATTTTACATAGCAAATACTACATAAAGGATATTAAAGAATAGAAAGCTATTTTCTAGAAACAATGATGGTCATTTCTAAGGTCCTTGCATAGCTTCTTCTGGGATTCCCCAGGGTTCCCCCATTAGCTCTATCCTCTTCAATATTTATATTAGAGACCTATTTCATCTCTCTCCCCCCCATGATAAAATATTAGGCTACGCGGATAATATAGTCTTAATGATAAATGGGAATGAATTTAAGGATACTCTAAGTTTAGCAAAACACTATTCCAAAATAATTATCAATCACTTAAAGGTTCTCAGGCTTCCGATTTCAACTGGCAAATAATCTCATGCTATTTGGTTTTCGGAAGTTATTAAACCTATTCTTCTTCCGCCTATTTTAATAGACAATATCCACATTCGTTCAGTAAAGAAGAATATAGGCGTCATTTTACAGCAAAATCTTAAATGGATTCTTCATACCGTTTATGTGATTAATAAAGCTCGTAAAAGCATCAATATTTTGAAGTCCCTGTGTAAAGTTAACTGGGAGGTCGATTCCAAAACCATGCTGATAACACCCACAGGGCTTTTAAAATCCCATCTTGATTATGGAACAATTTTTATCAAACCCAACAGCAAAAAAAAAAATTATTAAAATGAATAGAATTCAATTCCAATACCTTTGTATCGCTATGGGATGTATGAGATCTACCCCGACCAACGTACTACTTGCAGAAGCAGCCGTATGGGACCTGAAGCATTGAAGAAAAAAAAGATTTCTAGTAAAGATATACTGTATCCAAAATCACCCTCTTCTCCCTATGCTAAGGTATATATATATATATATATATATATATATATATATATATATATATATATATATATATATATATATATATATATATATACTAGCCGTGCCCGTGGCTCCGTTCGCGTGGGCTTGATTCACTATTATCGTCACTGCTTATTCCTTATGTTAAATAACGAAATAAAATATCTGCCATTATTTTCCTTATCTCCCATTATTTTTCCTTATCTCCCATTATCTCTCCATAATTTCCATTATCTAGGCTTATCTCTGCTCATCTCCCATTATTTCTCCTTATCTCCCATTATTTCTTCTTATCTCCCATTATCTCACCTTATCTCCCATTATCTGGACTTATCTCGACTTATCTCGCAATATTTCTTCTTATCTCCCATTATTTCTCCTTATCTCCCATTATCTCACCATAACTCCCATTATCTAGACTTATCTCCGCTTATCTCCCATTATTTATCCTTATCTCACATTATTTATACTTATATCCCATTATCTCCCGTTATCTAGGCTTATATCGAATTATATAGAACATATGTATAAATTTGTAAAAACACGTAAATCGAATAAATGGTTCTCAAGTGATAAGCGCACTAACTGACAAACAGACTGAGAGATGTTGCATTTTATATACATTATATTCTTTGCAACATGATATTATTCCATATTTAATGGTTTAGGCAGTGTATTGCAAGAAAACGCGCTAACGGTAACCTTTTTTCCGACTTGATTCACTATTATCGTCACTGCTTATTCTTTATGTTACCTAACGCAATAAAATATATCCTATAACTTGGCCAGAGAACATATGTGTGTGATAGACAGACAGAGAGACGTTGCATTTTATATATATTATAGATAGATAACCTGGCCAGAGAACATATGTATGTTTTAAAAAAAAAAAGCACGTAAATCGGATAAGTGGTTCTCCAGTGATAAGCGCACTAACAGACAGACAGACAGGCAAAGAGACAGGCAGACAGACAGAGAGACGCTGCATTTTATATATATTACAGATATAAGATTATAGATAACCTGGCCAGGGAACATATGTATGTTTAAAAAAAAAAGTACGTAAATCGGATAAGTGGTTCTCCAGTGATAAGCACACTAACGGACAGACAGAGAGACAGACAGAGAGACAGACAGACAGACAGACAGAGATACGTTGCATTATATATATATATATATATATATATATATATATATATATATATATATATATTATATATATATATATATATATATATATATATATGTCATAGATATAATTAAATATATATCTATAATCTGGTCAGAGAACATATGTATGAATTTAAAAAATTACGTATATCGGATAAGTGGTTCTCGAGGGATAAGCGCACTAACGGACAGACAGACAGACGTTGCATTTTATATATATTATAGATATAGATTATTATTATTATATAACCTGGCCGAAGAATATATGTATGAATTTAAAAAAAGACACGTAAATCGGATAAGTGGTTCTCGCGTGATAAATGCACTAATGGCAGACATTGCATTTTATATATATTATAGATTATAGATATTCTCTGCTACATAATATTGTTCCATATCTAATGGTTTAGGCTGGGTATTGCAAAGAAAACGCGCTAGCGCCAAACTTTTTTCCGACTCCATTCACTGTTATCGTCACTGCTCATTCGTTATGCGACCTATCAAATAAATGGTTCTCAAGTGATAAGCGCACTAACGGACAAACAGATAGACTGAGAGACGTTGCATTTTATATACATTATATTCTTTGCAACATGATATTATTCCATATTTAATGGTTTAGGCAGTGTATTGCAAGAAAACGCGCTAACGGTAACCTTTTTTTTTCCGACTTGATTCACTATTACCGTCACTGCTTATTCTTTATGTTACCTAACGCAATAAAATATATCCTATAACCTGGCCAGAGAATATATGTATGTTTTAAAAAAAAAAGTACGTAAATCGGATAAGGGGTTCTCCAGTGATAAGCGCACTAACGGACAGACAGAGAGACGTTGCATTTTATATATATTATAGGTAACTCTGCAAATAAAAGATCAGGATACCGGAAGCATCGTGAGTCACCGTATTTAGCTCAAAGTTTGGATTACTTCCTTACAAACTTAAATCAGATTTTCATCTCCGATAATTATCCACTTTTCAAGTTAGTTATGATTATTAAATCAGTAATATTAATTAGCTTTATTCCAAACATTAATAAGGGTTACATTGACTGCAAAGTGAAATTCTTGAGTTTTATCGACAAATTTATTTCATCTTACACTTGTATTTAGACTGATGCATCAAAAAGTCATAACAAGGTAGGTTTTGGTGTACACATACCAGTCCTTAATTTTAACTTCTTCAGTCGACAGATCAATATTTGCACCACTGAAACAATTACTATTAAAGACGCAATTACCTGCATTATCAAAAAAAAAACATCAGAAAAGCTCTTATCCTTTCTGATCCAAAAAGTACCATTTTTAAATTAAAAGCATATGATATTAATCCTAAAAATGACTTTATAACCCTTCATACTAAAAGACTGTTGCTAATGGTTCAAGCTTCTGGTTTTGACATTGCTCTGGTTTGGACCCCAGGCCATTTCAAAATTAAAGGAAATGAAATCGCGAACACATTAGCCAAAATTGGAAGGACACTTATTATACCTAAACAAATTAAATTTAATATCCAAGAATTGATTCCAAGCGTCAAAAATTCCATTCTGATTAATTTTAAATCCCAATGGGAAAAATCATTATTGGTCAAAGGGAAAAATTATGGACTTATTAATAAATCTTTCAATAATACTTTTTGGTTTGACAAATTTGATTTCATGTGTCGCAGACATATTACGACCATTATTAGAATGTTCACCGGTCATAATCTGACTAATATTCATCTGTTTAAATTAAGTATTGCACCCTCCCCAGATTGTTCTTGTGGAAGAACCCAAGATCTTATTCACATTTTTTTTTAATGTCTCTTAATAAACGGTTCTGATATCTACGAGGAATTCCATGGTTTTGGCTACGAGCTTCCATTAAGCATTGAAACGGTTCTTTCCAACCTTAATTCCAGTTTAATCAACTTAATTAACAAAACAATCACACATCACAATATTAAAATTTATAAATGGTTAAAAAAAAAAGGGGAATGGTAACAATAATAAGAGTGGATCTAAACATTTTTCGTGAAGGGTCAATTTAAGGCAAAATCTATTTACCTATTTGTTTTATCCTACTCCATCCTCGTGTTCGTTTTAGCCTATTCCTTAATGTAAATAATTCTCAAACCAGTTAATGTGATGGCAAGACGATCGTAGCGACCTTATCGCTCCGAGCCAGACTATAGGCTGCTACTACTAATAATGGTGGCCAATGGCAAAATCATATGCCGTGCCAATCAATCAACAACAACAACTAACGTTTTTATAGATTATATTTATTATGTTTACTAGTATTTCGGAAATGAATGTGTAGTGGTCGACGGATCGAGTTAGATGAGTTAGGAAAAAATTTAAAGTTTTATCTGTGTAAAAAAGTCCGTTCACTAGAAAAGATGACTAATGAGAAACGTTTAGGTCGTAATTACAAATTACATATCGTATAAAGAGTGCGTCATGAAAAAACTAATATTGCCATCTTTAATGCCTTCAAAAAGTGTTATTTCAGATCTTATGATTAAAAGATTAAATCGCATCTTTTGGAAGATCTAAAAAGTTTTTATGATAAATTGGGGTTCTACAGGAATAGTGCAATTATTATCTAGTCGAAAAGACAATGGGAAACCACGTGTAACCAAAGATACGCGAGTATTAAATAAAGTAATTAATTAGTGTACAAATAGTTTATAAGAATTTATTTATTTATCATTAGGATCATTAATTATTTATTTAGTTTTACCGAAAAAATTGATAAAACCGTTTTCTTAATATATATTTAATACTGTTATCTATAATCTGTAATATATATAAAATGCAACGTCTCTCTGCCTATCTGTCTCTCTGTCCGTTAATGCGCCGATCACTCGAGAACCACTTATCCGATTTACGTGCTTTTTTTTTAAAACATACATATGTCCTCTGGCTAGGTTATAGGATATATTTTATTACGTTAGGTAACATAGGAAACAAGCAGTGACGATAATAGTGAGTCAAGTCGGAAAAAAGTTTGCCGCTAGCGCGTTCTCTTGCAATACACAACCTAAACCGTTAAATATGGAACAATATCATGTAGCAAAGAATATAATATATTTAAAATGCAACATCTCTCTGTCTGTCTGTTTTCCCGTAAATGCACTTATCACTTGAGAACCACTTATCCGATTTACATGTTTTTTTTTAAATTCATACATTTGTTCTCTGGCCAGGTTATCTATAATCGTCTATAATATATATAAAATGCAACGTCTCTTTGCCTGTCTGTCTGTTTAGTGCGCTTATCACTCGAGAACCACTTATCCGTTTTACGTGTTTTTTTTAATTCATACATTTGTTCTCTGGCCAGGTTATTTATAATCTGTAACATATATAAAATGCAATGTCTCTCTGTCCCGTCTGTCTATCTGTTAGTGAGCTTATCACTCGAGAACTACTTATGCGATTTACATGCTTTTTTTAAAAACATACATATGTTCTCTGGCCAGGTTATAGGATATATTTATTTTTTTATTAGGTAACATAAGGAATAAGCAGTGACGATAACAGTGAATCAAGTCCACGCGAGCGGAGCCGCGAGAACAGCTAGTCAATTGATATGTAACAATGTTGATAAATAAACAAAATATTATTTTAAAATATTATCGAAAAATTATTGAACTTGCAAACATATTGTTGTTTAAATATAAATCTTTTAAATACACACACACATTATAAAATGCAACGTCTCTTTGTCTGTCTGTCTGTTAGTGCGCTTATCACTCGAGAACCACTTATCCGATTTACGTGTTTTTTTTTTAATTCATACATTTGTTCTCTGGCCAGGTTATTTATAATCTTCTATAACATATATAAAATGCAATGTCTCTCTGTCCGTCTGTCTATCTGTTAGTGAGCTTATCACTCGAGAACCACTTATCCGTTTTACGTGTTTTTTTTAATTCATACATTTGTTCTCTGGCCAGGTTATTTATAATCTATAACATATATAAAATGCAATGTCTCTCTGTCCGTCTGTCTATCTGTTAGTGAGCTTATCACTCGAGAACTACTTATGCGATTTACGTGCTTTTTTTAAAAACATACATATGTTCTCTGGCCAGGTTATAAGATATATTTTATTACGTTAAGTAACATAAGGAATAAGCAGTGACGATAACAGTGAATCAAGTCCACGCGAGCGGAGCCGCGAGCACGGCTAGTCAATTGATATGTAACAATGTTGATAAATAAACAAAATATTAATTTAAAATATTATCGAAAAATTATTGAACTTACAAACATATTTTTGTTTAAATATAAATCTTTTTAAATACTAAAAAAAAATAATAAATATCAAGATACAAATTCAAATTTTTAATTAATACATTTAATATTTTTATTTGGTGATTAAAGATAAAGCTGATAAATATATTGTGTTTATTCACTAAATTATTTAACCTCCAAATGAATTTCTGTTTAAAAGTTAACCATTTTAAATGCCGTTTGAATGTTGGCGAGTTAAGTATGACGATATACAGCGTTGTCGAATTATGATATTTGTCCCTCACTACGCGGTTATTCTTTTAAAAAAAGTCAACTTTAAATATTTATATATTTTTAACAAATCGATAAAGAAATATTTTTATTTCAAAATTTTTCTAATTTTTTTTACTAAATATTAGTTTGTTAAAAAATTCGTAAGATATACACGAAACTATTCCTTTTTTATACTTCATTGGTCTATTGCATGTTAATTATGTGCACTTTAATTATGAATACCTCGTTTCCCAATCGGTAATTTTTTTTTTTTTTTTTTATTTAAATGAAAAACATTTAGATTAACATCATATTTCAATTTCATCAAGTTCTTAAGATGTTATGTCACAAAAGTGTGATTGAGCAGCAAGCAGTGAAACTGGGTAAAACAATTATTAATTCCTCCCAGAGCGGTGCATGTTAGAAATGCACGTCGCGCTGATACTTTACATCCGTTTGAGGTTTAGCTTGTTACTCCTCGTATAACGCTTTTCAAGCCATCTTTTATATGGAGAACATCATCCCTTTGGAATCATTTGCCCAGGACTGTGTTTCCCACCGAGTACAATTTACAGCTATTCAAGAACAACGTGAATCGCTTTTTCCGCACACGTGTCGCTCCTGTAGCGCTTTAGGGACCTCCCTGCAGCACGTGTGCTAGACGCATATAAAAAAAAAGGAGACATTTGAATCTTTGAAAAAAGCTTACAACCATTCGCCGAGACCGACAAAGTCAGGAACAAAGACAACGCTCGTCCCATTTTTTGACATTCAAGAAATCATCTACAAAGAATTTGTTCCCTATAGTGAATGCCAGATACTACGTGAGTGTCATAGAGCGACTTTGCTAGAGGATTCAGCAGGTTTGACCAGAACTATGGCATGCAAAGAGCTTTGCTTCATGATAACGCGCCGACCAACACGGCTGGAATAGTGGAGCAGTTTTTAGCGCGAAAACAAGTGTCCGTACTTCACCACCCTCCTTATTTGCCTGGTTTAGCCCCTGGTAACCTTTTTCATTCTCAAAACTCAAGCTTCACATAAAGGGTCAACTCTATGACGATTTGGAGAACATTAAAGCTACTATGACGCTCGAGTTAAACATATTCTCAAAAGAAGATTTTTCCAGAAGTTTCATATAATTCTATAAACGTTCTGAACTTTGTATTGAGGCTAGAGGGGAACATGTAGAAGATCTGAAGTAATAAAAATGTCCACTTTTAATTTTTTTCTTAAGGTAGTTCACTCGTGACCATCGGAGCCAAAAGGATAGCCCGACAATCAATACAAAAAGTTTAAAATACTCAATGGCAGAGTATTTTATTTTGTTGTAGACTGTATTCAATACATGGAAACTTTCATATACAGACACACTTTTAATGAAAATAAATGTGGCAACGCTGCCAATGCGTATACCGAATGTTCTCTAGAAAGACGTTTATATAGGTTATTTTTATTATACTTTGTGTATGTTTACTGTATAGACCGTATTACTTCTATTTGAAATAAAAAAAATATAATTTAGATAAAAAATGCCTTTTGATTATAACACAGGGGAACAGCTGTTTTGGTGTCGAGGTTTTTTGAGCTGATTCTATATCAATTTGATGTCCTGAATTCAAATAACGTATTCATTTGTACCTAGAAGCTCAAATTTTTAAGATATACAATTTTAGAGAAATATAAGTTACATTATTGTAACTCAAATCCGTAAGTGTAGTAACAAAAGTAGATACGAAATTTTTATTTTAGTTATACAAAATACAATATTATGTCGTACTTAACAAACAAAAAAAAACATTGAAGAAATGAAATAGTCACTCAACACTTGGAAAGCTTCTTTTCCGCGACATTCTTGAATGTTTTTTAAACAGTCCCTTTTTAAACTCCAGCAGTAATCTGCCATCATGTGCATGTCCCATCTTCCTTGGTAGCGGTCCTCCATAACTTTAATATCTTGGTGAAATCTTTCTCCTTGTTCCTCACTCATGTCTCCTAAATTTTCTGGAAAACGGTCTAAGTGGCTGTGTAAATAGTGTATTTTAATACTCATATTGCACCCTAAGGATTTGAAACTATTAAGCATCTTGTTAACTATTTCAACATAGTTTTGAGCTTTATGTTTGCCTAGAAAATTTTCTACAACTGCAACAAATGATGTCCAAGCTTCTCGTTCAACTTGATTCATTGAATTTATGAAGGCAGGATCCTTAATTAATTGTCTTATTTGTGGGCCGTCAAATATCCCTGCTTTGAGTTTTTCTGTGTTCAACTGATGCATTTTTACCCCTATATATGCAAAACAAGACCCATTCTTATCAAGAGCCTTTACAAATTGCTTCATTAAGCCCAACTTTATATGTAACGGAGGAAGTATGATTTTTTTTCTCTTTCAACCAAAGCGTCGTTAATGACATTCTTTTCCCCAACGTCCATGTTTTCTCTCTGAGGCCAATCTTTTCTAACCCAGTGGTGTGTTTTGTCCCTACTATCCCAGAGGCACAAGAAACACGGATATTTCGTGTAACCACTTTGCTGCCCAAGAAGAAAGTTTACCATTTTTAAGTCTACACAAATCATCGATTGATGTTCGTAATACTGTATCTTCTGCAAGACCAAAGCTATGGTATTATATTCTTCTTTCAGTTTCGTTAAGTGAGCTAATGGTATTGAACCATATTTATTCCCATTATGTAGAAGGACACATTTTAAACTTCGCTTTGAACTGTCAATAAATAGGCGCCAATCATCTGGAATATATTCAGAAAGTCCCATTTCTTTCATGAGTCCCCTAATTTCGTGACAAAATAAAAGATTGTCTTCTTGAGAAAAGAATGGTAGCAGATCTTTTTCTCTTGTACGGTAAAAGGTAATTTTGGTTCCTTGTTCCAGTAAATTTTTGTCGTTCAACCTAGAAGCCAGTACTTTAGAAGCTTTTTTCGATAAATTGAGATCCCTGGTGAGATCATTTAATTCATTTTGATTGAAGCGTTGAGGAACTGATGACGTCCCCTCATAGTCACTGTTAGTTTCATTAGCATCAGAACTTTTATTAGCATCAGAAGAGCGATCAGAGGGAAAATATTCGTCATCAGAGATATGTGGTAGCTGATGAAATGTTGGAATCGGTATTTCATCTGAGTGCGGGATAGGGCGTATTGCCGAGTCTAAATTGGGATAAGTCCACTTACTGCGGTTATTTCGAGTGATTCCATTAGTATTTACTAAACAGAAATAACAATCATTGAAGTGGTTTTTTGGTTCTCTCCAAACCATTGGTACGCCGAATTTTAGACATTTTCTTTTCTCGGTAGTCCACTGCCGTAAATGCTCTGTACAAGTTTTACATACGAGATGCGGGGCCCACGTTTTGTCCTGATCACCAAGCTTAACTCCAAAGTATCCAAGATACGCTCGCTTTACAAAGTCAGTAACAGTTTGTCTGTTTTGTTGAAACATGTATTCTCCGCATATATAGCAAAACACATCAGGTTGATTTACACAACTTCTTGAACTGGAACCTGAACTCATTTTAAATTATGTTCAATAACACAAAAACACTCTTTTCTTAACATAAAATAACACGCCGAATTCGATCTACTCTCATTAGTAAGAACGCACAAACTGACGAGACTTACCCGAGTTAGGTGATTAAAAGGGTCAGTTCAGGTACCTGATAGGCAATGGTTCCACTATTTATAGATCTACCTGGAATTTACTCAATTACAGACTGACAATAAAACCATTGTACCTACATTAATGAATATATAATAATTTTAGAACTCTCATAAATGAATATACTGAATAAAAACCACATTGGTAGATAAGTTGATGTATCTAAAAAAGTAGAGCTGATAGAGAAAAACGGATTGCATGTATAGATTTAGCGTCCCAAATATAGTTAAAATCAGCTCTAAAATCCCAGGCACCAAAACAAAAATATTTTTTTGTTGCCCTGTGCAATCAGTTGCAACACAAAGGCAAATTTGCAAAGGAAAGCTCATCAATAAACCCTCTGTGAAACATACAAGATCTTATATGGCAAGAAAAGATGAAATAAGAAACCAAAGAGCATTAAGAGCTAATTTGTCTGCTACGAACAAACATAACTTTATTGGTTAGAAATAAAGAGGCCATGAGAAAAAATAAAAAAAAAACATGACGGGATACAGTAACAATCAAATTCTGAACTGCTGATAGACGTTTATCATACTGGTGACATTATTAATCCTCAAGCGTTAACTAATATATTGAATAATATTTCAATTACATCCGAGGGCTGTGCCTGCGGGATTTTCAAGTACAGCTGATATTTTGCAAATAGCGGCGAAATATCGGGATAAAACATTCAATGCTTATATTAGGCCTACGCAACCGATTAATTACCACGCTTTCAAAGTTACGGGCTTAGAACATATTAATGGCGACCTGTATTTATATGATAAACCTATCAAAAAATCACTCTAAAAGACGCTTTAATTTCATTCCAACAGTTTTTAAATTTTTCTCAAAAATCTTGCATACTTGTTGCCCATAGTGCACGTTTTGATTCGTCCCATTTAATTCAAGATATAATTAATTTTGCAATGATCGAGACAGAGTAAGTCTTTTTAAAAAACAGTTTCCTGACGGAAAAGGCTCAGAAATGTTTAAGTTCGGAAAGCGCATGATTTAATGGAAATAGCACCAAACGAAAAATTCCATTAAGCGATATATAAAGTTAAAATCCTTGAGAATTTGGCAAATGAGTTTTTGAAGAGAGAAGATTTAATTACAAACTGCGTCTCTTATAAAGAGTACGTCATGGAAAAACTAATATTGCCATAGTTAATGAATTTAAAAAGTGTGATTTCAGATCTTATGTTTAAAAGATCTGAATGCATAACTTTGAAAGATCTAAAAAGTTGTTATGATAAATTGGGTTCTACAAGAATAGTTTACCTAGTCGAAAAGACAATGGCAAACCACGTGTAACCAAAGATACGCGAGTAGTAAATAAAGTAAGTAATTAGTTTACACATAGTTTATAGTACTTTATTTATTTATCACTAGTATCATTAATTATTTATTTAGTTTTACGGAGAAGATTTATAAAACCGTTTTTTAAATATATATTTAATATTGTTATCAATTGATATGTAACAGTGTTAATAAATAAATATAATATTAACTTAAAATATTGAAAAATTATTGAACCTACAAACATATTTTTGTTAAATATAAATCTTTTAAATACTAAAGAAAAACTATTAATTATCAAGATACAAATTCAAATTTTTAATTAATAAATTTAATATTTTTATTTGATGATTATAGATAAAGTGGATAAATATAATGTGTTTGCTGAATAAATTATTTAACCTAGAAATGAATTTCTGTTTAAATGTAAATCATTTTAAATGCTGTTTGAATGTTGGCGCGTAAAATATGACGACATACAGCGTTGTCAAATTATGCTATTTGCCTCTCGCTACGCCGTTATTCTATTAAACAAATATCAACTTTAAATATTTATATCTTTTTAAAAAATCTATAAAAAAAATTATTTTTATTTCAAAATTTTTCTAATTTTTTTTTAACAAATACTAGATTTTTAAAAAATTCTTAAGAAAGGTTCTTAAAATATACACGAAACTATGCCTTTTCTTATACTTCATTGGCCTATTGCATGTTAATTATGTGCACTTTAATTATGAATATCTTGCTTCACAAACGGTCATTTTTTTTTTAATTAACTGAAAAACATTTAGATTAACATCATGTTTTATTTCATTAAATTCTTAAGAAAAGTGGATTTACGAGTGAACTACCTTAAGGCAGTTCTAAAACTTTTTTGACATACAATGTATGCCTAAATTTGGATTATTTAGTAAAATTATTTTTACCTACCTTGACATACTCGTATAGTAAGTCTTTTTGTTATTGTTTTTATTACACAAGGACGGTGTGAATGGGAAGCCGTTAGACTAGATACCGTTTCATCTGGAGGTCTGCAATCAGATTGTGTCTATTTCTATAGGACATAAAAACATTAAACTTTGGCGTATCACAAGGCGGTATTTTAGAACTCTTACTCCTTATAATATATGCAAATAACTTAAACAGCATAGACTTACAGACAGAAAGGGAATGAATCAATTATGTCTATGACGGGAACGTATTTTGAGGGGAACTGATTTTTTTAATCTTCAGGGGTTCCTGGTGCAAGTGTGGGATAACTTAAAAGATTGGTTTTTACATTGATAAACTCGCCATAAACAAGAAGAAGTTCAGGCTATGATTATTAGAGCTCTTCGTCAGAAGTTCATACAACTACACAATAATCTTTATTTTAAGGATCAACTTTTAAAGAACCCCGTTCATTTCTTATGACAAGTGGCCTTCGGTGAAATTGTCTGAAATCGATATATGTTATTCCTCTCGAACTTCTGATCAAAAGAGTCTATGGGCATAAAGTCGGAAAATGGACAGTTTTTTAGATATCGGGGGTAGAAAGACGATTTTCGGAGATCTTGTCGACAACAGCGTAGAGCCGTGAGGTTGTTTATGCGCCGTTCTTCGGATTATATGGGGTTTTTTTCGGTCGCTGATTCCAAATCTGGTGTCAAAAATGACATTTGACAGTTGTCAAAAAACTGTCAACTCGCCTTATTTCTAATAAAATGCCCATCCTAATATACATGGGGGCGTTTTTACGGTCACTGATTCCAATTCCAGTGTTAAAAATTACAGTTTTAACACCGGAATTGTTTTCAAACTGAAGACATAGATTCAGATCATCACGTGTAAATTCATAAAATTCATTCGCTTATTCTCAGCATTGCAGGGTTTAAAAAGACCTCTATTGCGCGATTGATGCTAAATATTACAACTCTTTTTGTCAGATTCATAAAACAATACATATGAACAATCAGAATCAACTGGAAATCGTCAATTCTTATCGAAGGTAATTGCGTTAATACATTCTACACATCCTTTTAATTTCAAAGATTTTTTGGAAGAAAATACATATTAAATACACTTATAGGCCAATTCCCTGTCAATCTGCATTACGCGTTTGATTCTTTAATTAATTAATGACCAAAGTATATAACTCATTACAGGATATTGTTATATTTGCCAGTCGGAAGCCAGGATTCTAGGAACCTGTGCACACGTGGCTAGTATTCTTTGGTACCTTGATTAAACTCGCCACCAAGCTAACGTGAAGTGGCCACAATCAAATCTTCTGAATACTACCATGGATGCAGCAAATCGCCCGCCAGAATGAGGGTAAATAGTGTAAAGTACCCTACGGTGAGTGGTAAGGGGACTCACGTTAATAAAGCACCTCAATCGTGAGAGGCACGGAAACTCACAGTAAATAAGCACCATAAAGGGAACAGAAATCTACTACGTCCACGTCTTTGTTCCCCCTAAAAGTAGATAGAAAAACCATCTGATATATATTTTGATGAACATTTTGTTACAAGTGAGGTGGGTTGACATTTTGTTGGCAGCAGGTCTTTTTAAAGGCTGCACTGTTAAGAATAAAATACAGAATAAGCGAATGGATTTCATTCACGTGATGACCTGAAACTATGCCTTTAGTTTGAAAACAATTCCTGGGTTAAAAATGTAATTTTTAACACTGGAATTGGAATCAGCGACCGTAAAAACGCCCCGATGTATATTCCAATGGGCATTTTATTAGAAATAAGGCAAGTTGACAGTTTTTTGGCAGCTACCAACTGTCACATGTAATTTTTGAAACCAGATTTGGAATAAGCGACCGAAAAAAAAACCCATATAACCCTTAGAACGGCGCATAAACAACCTCACAGCTCTACACCGTTTTTGTAGAGATCTCCGAAAATCGTCTTTCTACCCACGATATCTGAAAAACTGTCCATTTTCCGACTTTGTGTCCATGGGAACTTTTGATCAAGCGCTCGGGAGGAATAACATATATCAATTTCAAACAATTTGACCGAGGGCCACTTCCCATAAGAAATGTGCGGAGTCCTTTAAATCCGAACAAAAATGTTTAATTTCTAGGTCTAACAATTGACTCGCATATTAAATGGCAGGTTTATTGTATATACAATAATTAAGGGTAGTTTCACATTCGATAAAAGTATTTGCATAAAAGTGTAATATTCTAATTATTACAGTCGTATTAAATACATGCATTATACTCGTATCTTATGGTATTTTTACACATTATCAGGGATATTTTTGATTCAAAACGGAGCACTAAGGATAAGAAGAATAAGAACTTTTAATTTTTTAATAAGTTGTTGCTCAAGGTATTAAAAAAAAACTCATCAACTCTCATAGCTATGAAACTAGGTGCCAGTGAATATCTTTTTCCCAAACATGACTTGTCACTGTTAGAGAAAAGGCCTTTCTGTCAAAGCACTAAATTTGATAATAATATAACTCACAAAGAAATTTTTTTAACTCTGTATGTAACAAGAAGCCATATTGTGTTGAGGATTTTTTATATAGTTTATCGTACCCTAAAGAACATCCAACATTATCCAATTTTATTCTATTTTACTTTTCTATAAGCTTTTTTTTAAATAAAAGTTTCAATGGTTATTTGTTCTCCCTTTCTACATGTAATTTGTACAGAAAAAAAAATTAGGCACTCTAAAATTGTCGGTACCACATCGAGTGTACATACAGTTCTGTGAAAATATAGATAAATACGACACCTATTTTTCAACAACTTAAAAGGGGTCTAGCGGGATAGGGTACTAAAATCGGCCCTTAAAACAAATGGAATGTAAGTAAATACATCTTGCAGGTATTGTTGAAAAAGCCTATCCTGAAATTTTCAGACCTCTAACTCATTCCTGACAGCCATAACCTCAAAATTAGACATTTGACTCGAAATTTCAGGAGGTAGTAGGTAATAATTCGTACTCTAACCCGAATTTTTTTTTAGAGCGAAATTTAAAAAAAAATAAATTGAAAATTTTGATGGAAAAATCCATATATATCGAAATGTATATACCGTGTAGGTACGAAACTTACAAAATATGTGCAGACATATGTCACAAACATACTTGTCAAATTTCAGAACGATTAGAGTACGAGCCGCAAAGTTATGCCCAAAATACCTAAAAACCCTCTTCGGCTGTCTAAGTACAATTCTCTTTAATTCTTTGTCAGTTTCAATTGATACGAAAACTAAAATTTGAAGATTTTTTACGGTAACAAATACCTAAAATCAACATTTCCGCCATATATACTCAATATAAAATGGATTAAATAAATAAATATACCTAATTATGTAGTGATAACTTTTTTCCATTTATTTATGTGTGCAAGTGCGTGTGTGTGGGCTTCATTATAAGAAAAACAATAAATAATAAGATTCGTTATATCAATTTAAAACATTTATTAAAATTAACTCTGATTTACGGAAAGTATTCTCAGAAATTCCTTTTGGGAGAGTTTTTTTACCGTTATAAAAAAATATAGTTCGGTTTACAAGAAGTCCACAAATTACTATGAACCTTCATATTGACATAGAATTTGAAATACACGCCTAAAGCTGGATTTTCAGCTGACACTCGATCCCAGCGTCAACGCTCAGAAGCTGGACACTGACCAGCTTCTACACGTAAAACAGTGAGCGTCAACCGAGCGTCAATGGCATTTTTAAATATTTATTAATTATTACTTGTTGGAATTCATTAACTTTAACTGAATTATATCAAGTTAATGTATTGAAGGGACGAGTAGATGATTCTGTAATAAGTTATAATTTATATAATTAATAATAGGTTGAATTCCTGTTGAGCGTCAAAGCGTCAGCTGAAAAGGCACTTTAATCTAACCTACTAGGTATATATATATATATATATATATATATATATATATATATATATATATATATATATATATATATATATATATATAAACATTTTTTCGGGTTTCAAACCATTCTAATGATGATTTTGTACGACGTTACGCCAAAATCTTACTTGGCATTTTCAAGTGCTCTTGCAGTTGCTGCTACTCGATACTGTGATCTTGCTGCTGCCGCTCGCTAATTTTTAGTTAGCTTTGAGCGGCAGCAGCAGCAAGATATATATATATATATATATATATATATATATATATATATATATATATATATATATGTATATTATATATATATATATATATATATATATATATATATATATATATATATATATATATATATATATATATATATATATATATATATATATTTCTGTTAATAATGTCGATTTTTCCGAGAGATGGCATTACTAATACACTTGTTGGTATAGATTATCTATGGCATTTTGGAAGGTAAACATACGCCTTCAAAAGCCAGTTCGTTATTAATTGTCATTGTGCGAAAAACACAGTTCTTTATAGCTTTGAATATGTCGTGTTTCGTACCAGAAAAAGACGTTTTGCGGGAAGTTCAATAACCTTCTTTCATTTGAAGAAAACGACTGCTGAAAGTTATCGATTGTTGGTGGCATGGTGAACATGCTCCAACCCAAAAAACTTGGATAGACCCAGTCAAGCCTTCAACATCACAACCAGTGCGCAATATGCAAGGAAAGACAGCTTTGCTGTGTATTTGGTGGGACAGTAGAGGAGCTGTGTATTACGAACTGCTGAAACCTGGTGAAACGATTTCTGGCGATCGATACATCAATTGATAAAGTTGAACCGATCATTGAAGGAAAAACCAGAATACTCCCAAAGACACGATAAAGTCATTTTTCAACATGACAATGCTCGGCCGCATGTTGCAAAATGTGTTAAAAACTATTTGGAAAACATCAAATGGGACGTTCTACCCCACCCGCCGTATTCACCGGACTTAGTTCCTTCAGACTACCACTTATTTCGATCGATGCAGCATGGATTTTCAGAACAACACTAACATTCTTACGAAGAAATGAAAACTTGGCGTGATGAATGGTTGGCCTCAAAAGATGAAAAATTCTTCTGGTGCAGAATCCATTCTTTGGCAGAAAAATGGGAAAAAGTCATAGCTAACGATGGCCAATACTTTGATTATTAAGGTAATTCATTTTGTGATGGAAATAAACGCTTAAATCGAAATTAGTAACCGAAACACCTATTATATATATATATATATATATATATATATATATATATATATATATATATATATATATATATATATATATATATATATTGCTGCACTGCCTCGCTACTTTGTTTGTTTTACATGCAGTATATCTATTCTACGTCTGCTTCTATAGTTTTGGGTTTTACACATAGTTTATACTATTATAGTTCATACTAACAGCAGACAGCACGTGTATAAGACAAAAAGGAATTAACATACTTATAAAGTTACAGAATTGAGTTAATTTATATTTATAGTAATTCTTTAGTAGCATTCAGGATCAGATTATAGTAACTTTCCATTTCAGGGAATAGAAAAGCAAGTTTACATTAAAAACATCAATTTTGTGCCTAGCTAAGAAAATATAACGAACACGGTTGGGAAAACGGTACACAGGAAATATTCTATTCCTCCACCAGTGTGGAAAAAGCTGTATACCAGCCCTGCGGAGCTAAATAATATAATAATGAAATTACCAAACCATAAAGCCTCAGGGATAGATGAGATTTCCGCCTTGCTTCTGAAAAATATGCAGAGGAGGACCTTTCTGAGTCTAACGTACATAACTATCGCAGTGGTGTTGCTATAGCATTTCCCTGAGCAGTGGAAGACGTCTGTGGTGATCCCCTTCCTGAAATCGGATAAAAATGCAGGGAGAGTGGATTCCTACAGACCGATAACATTGCTCAGCTCGCTGGCCAAGATGGTACAGAAAGCGATGTTGAGCAAATTAAACATAATCTTCAGCATCGACAATAAGTATTAAGGAGAAACAATTCGGATTCAGGGGCGGATATAGCACTGCTCTGCTAATAACTAAGGTCTTACAAGACATATTCAATAAAATACATATACAGCAGAGCACATTAGCACTTGATATTCGAAAAGCCTTTGGTACGGTTTGGTTAAATGGCCTACTATATAAACTGTTAATATTGCACGATCTACTACCATACGTGTTGACGCTACTGCATTCATACGTTATTAAAACGGAGTTCAGAGTAAGAGTGGGAAAATCATTATCTATATAAAGATTTGTTTGTTTGTTTGTTTTTGTTGGGCAGGGCGCATCGACAGCTAAGATCATTTAGCGCCCACTAGAGTTAGTTTGGTATAAATAGATTAGACTATGAAGTTGAATTCTTTTAAGTAATTGGTTATCTTTTCTTTAAGTGGGACAAAAGATTTTATGAGGATGGTGATGTTGGATGGGATGCCGTGGATGTCTCTCAAGTTTTGATGTTGAATGGATTCGATTAGATGTAACACTGATAAGGGGGAGTCACATTTAGGACAGACATATAAAGAAAAACTAAATCTGGGGTTCCGCAGGGCTTGGTACCAGCCCTCAAGTTATACAACTTGTACATGATCGATTTTTCAACCTATCATTCTACAAAATTGGCATATTTTGCTGATGATACGCTAATATGTGCGAATTCATTCAACGCAAATGTAGCCAGAGTACCTATATGCAACCATTTGAGAATGAAAACTCTATGGCTAAAACAAAAAAAGATTCACCTTAATGAATGCAAGTGTGAAGGCATAATTATCACAAAAAAAGTTCCCAAATATTAATATAAATAAACCGTTTAATATTAATGACATCCAGGTACCCTTCAGAATTACCTGAATTACCTGGGTGTCATTATTGATATAAGACTTAAATTCCACTTGCATGTCAACTACATATTACAAAAAGCCCTCGTTGCCATGCCAAAATTTGTACGCTTTATTAGCACCCAATTCTAAGGTGATTCTTCAAAATAAATGGACCATATACAAGCAAATTATAAGACCCTTATTAATATATGCCATTCCAGTTTGTTGCGGTATATCGGGGACACAGGTAGCCAAAATACAAAGAATTCAAAATAGAATGCTTCATTGTGTAGCTTCTGCGAGAGGCAGCATCAACTCTGACTTAACTACAACGCGTGAAGCTCACATCCCGAAGCATAATTCACTGTATTCATTTTTTTTTTATTAAAAAACATTGATCAGATGTTTCTTATGATTACGTTCTAGCACATTATGGCTAATCAGTAATTTACATCTAACCTAAACTACTATACAATTATTTAACCTAAGAGTGCACCCACTGGTGTTTCTTAGTTTCTATCAACATGAGTGTATACACTTTTCACAAGCACGTTGCTCTGCTTTTGATTTTAACTTACTACACTAATTCAAAGGGTTTTACCCTATTCAGTCTTCTCACTAAATTTGTGGTGTCGAGGAGCTGGATGGCCTCTACATTCACATGATTGTGTAGCCTGTCTTCGTGGTTCCGTGCGAAGTGTTGTAGCTCGGTCTTAACAATTTCCATTCCCAGGTCCCTGTGGTGGTCATTATTTCTTATACACCAGGGAACGTCGAAGATGCTCCACAGTACTTTGTTTTGAAAAGGTTGAATGATATCTCCATTACTTTGTTTAGTCCACTCCCAAAGTTTAGCACCATAAGTCCAGACTGGCTTACAGAGTAGTAGTTTACTATCTATTGTTAGAGTGGATCCTTTTCCAATCAGCCAATACATGTTTCTATATTTAAGTCCTTTTCTTTTTAATGTGTGCTTTCTAGCGAAGTTTTGTATCCAAGGTCATACCAAGATACTTGGCTGTGTTTGTATGCGGCATTGATTGATGACTGATGTATACCGGAATATATTCGATTCTTCTGTTTGTAAAATTTATATGAATGGATTTAGTTTCATTTAATTTTATCCTCCATCTTTTTGTCCAACTGCTAACTTGGTCATTCGCCACTTGCAGCGCTGCTGTAGATTCTTCGTTCGTATTTCCGATGGCCATAATTGCAGTATCATCTGCAAAAGTTGCAATAAGATTATTTTCTAATACTGGAAAGAGACAAGGTAAAGGACCGGTTCCAATATACTTCCTTGCGGAACCCCAGCTTTAATTTCCTTAAGTTCCGAATAAGCATCGTCCTATCTTATTCTAAAGAATCTGTCTGAGACTGGTTGCATTGTTTCGGTAATATGGTTTTCAGTTTGTAGTTCAACCCTTCGTGCCAAACTGTTTTCAAAATCGTCGATTTATTTTGAAGACCCAGGTCAATATCATTATGAGTGGCATCATTATGAGTGGCATCATTATGAGTGGCAACGAAGGTGACTTATTAAACAACTCAACAAATGATAACTGATTTCACAATTCATCACAATTAACACAAATGTAAATAGATTAGTTTTACAGCTAAAAAATATCCTAACTAGTAACAGTGAAAAGAAACTAGTGTAAGTGTTCAAAATAAAACAAAATTATAACCAGATTAAATTAGTTACAATAATGTAAGCAAGTAGATATAGGAACATACGCAATCTGTATGTATATATATATATATATATATATATATATATATATATATATATATATATATATACATGTATAAGAATTTGTAAAATTGTAAATATTAAAACATGTGAATACAGTAAAAGAAATACGAGAAAGAGTGAGAAGGAAGGATGAATGAACAGAGGAGTGAAAAGTAGAGAGTGAGAGGGAGAGAGCGAGTTAAAATAAGTAATTCATATGGCACGTTATCGTACCCCAAAAAAATTGAGTTTAGTTTTTTAGTAATTATTTTTCTCAACAAAAAATAAAACAATAAATAACAAAAAACTTTTTAAGAAATAACAAACCTAGCATCATATAAAGTATTAACATAAAATGATGAAACAAACTCATTAAAAGGTACGAGGGCTCACCACATGGCACATCAGCCAACCGCAAGGTTTTCTTTCAAAGGCATATTTTGAACAAATTGTATTTGTAACACTAAGCATCTATGTACATACTAGTTTTTCAAATAGTAAAGAGATTTTTGACTTTGACTTTATTTGGTTATAAGTTTTGATTGTTGTCTAATCTAGGGTGCTCTAGTAAATGTTAGGTCACACGTAACAGTTATTAGGTTTTTTTGTAACACTAAATATCCCGCACGGTTCCCTTCATATACATGTAATATGAGATATATGAATGAAACCTACCACTATAGCATTATATCCATATTATTAGAAATTAATTACTATAATCAAACATCAATGGCCTAATCTGAATTACGAATAACTCAAACTGCGCTACTTTTACTAAAAAAAACTCTACAATCATACAGACTTTGTAAAAAGAAATACAAACGTAATATTTTTTAAAAGGACATAGTTGCAAATGTCATAAAATATGTTGCACAGCAACTAAACAGAGAAATCAATGTGGCTCTTTCAATTACAAAAAATCCAGCAGCAGTAAATTCGTTTCTCAACCAACCAATTTTGAGACACAGACAGTCCATCTCTTGGTAGTATTTAGATTTTTCAGGAAAAGATTCTTTAACTTTAAGACATGTAGCGGTGAGTTTATCCTTTTCTCTCTTAGTAAGGTCGCAAACAAAAATACAGACCGTGACTGGTATCTGAAAAAATAGTAAGTTTTAATTTGCAAAGTTCACTTCTAGAGCAATACATATCAAATACTGGTAGTTATAGTATAAATAAAGATAGCTACCGACCATTTGCGTATTAGATATTCATTCAAAGATTTAATGCAGAACTAAGTGAAGTGGCCGGTTGAAAAAGGGAAATAGTCGTAAATATGTGACAGCTACTAAATAAATTTTATCTGCATTGCGTAAATAAATAACATAAATATTATCAAATAAGAAATCTATATTTGTTGGCTTTTGTGACGTCCTTAATACTGAAGAATATTTTAAGCATGACTATATCAGATTCTTAGACTAGGTAAAAGAAGAGGACAAGCACATGACTGGTTCGTCTTGGAATACCATGCACAGACATTTGAGCAGACGTCCTTTCATCATCTCTAGCTTTTTAATGGATGCTGATTTTAATGACCACGTGTCCATTCCGTAGAGCAGGATACACCTGACACAGCATTGCATTAATTTTCATCTAGTATCAGTTCACCAGAAGTTATTTTTAGCTTCATTAAGGGTGTTCTTGCATGTTCTATTCGACATCTATACTTCATTTCTGGCCCTCATTTGTCATGGATTGAACACCCCAAATACTTAAATTTGCCGATACACTCGGGTTCTTCCTCCTTTATGGTAAGTCCGGTGTGTGTTGGGAAACTGATTTCTGCTGATATTCTTAAATTAAGTTTTTTTAATAGTCACTTTTAACTCCACTTTACTGCTGACGATCGTGTTAGTTACATGTCGAGAGCACGGCGTGTTCAGCGTACCGGATGTTATTTGCTGGGATGCTGTTAACTTTTATGCCAAATCGGTTTCTGACATTGCCTATTTAAAAGCTCTTTCCACAGATAGATTAAAAAACATTAGTGATAAAGTGCACTCTTGCCTCATGCCCTCATTGATTTCCATATACGTTAACGAGGATGATTATATCTTCGGCATCCAAGTTTATCTCCCGCAGATAAGTTATCAACAGATCAAGATTTACATTATCAGAGGCATTTTCATAATTGATAAAGCTTCCATTCGCTGTTCATAGTAATTTTAGACCACGGCATGCAGACTAAAGATAACTTCTCTTATGCCAAACCCACTTCTGATCCGAACTGACTTTCTCCATTAACTTCTAAGCATCTTTTGTCACTGTCTCCTTGACCTATGTACCCTCGAAATTGTGCCATCATTTTTAATACCTCAGTCGTCATCTACTCGTTTTTGGGCGTGCTAATTAGATGTTTAAGAATGGGATTGTTTACGTTTTTGAATACTGATTTTAGATTTTTCCAAGCTTCTTCAATGTCATTCCTATCTAGAACAACTGCAATTTTTCTATTTATGTGTTGTGTGCGGGTTGTTTTGATGTCATTGTTTTTTAACATCTTGATATGAAATGTTTTGTTAGTGCTCCTTCGTTTACATTTAGTTTTATCATTGCACAAACATAGTTATGATGGAATTCAACATTTGTTCCATGAAAACTAGTGCTTGTTTGGAAGGAAAGTACTGGAAAAATAAGTTGTGTTAACTAAAATTTATAAAAAATTAAAAAATAAAAAAAAAAAAAATAAAAAAAAAATAAAATAATTTAAAAAAAAAATAAAATTAAAAAAAAAAAAAAAAAAATTAAAAAAAAAAAAAAAAAAAATAAAAATAATTAATAAAAAAAAAAAAAAAAAAAAACAAAAAAAAAAAAAAAAAAAAAATTAAAAAAAAAAAAATTAATAAATTCAAAAAAAAAAAACACAAATTTTTTCATCTATTTAATTTGTTGTAACAAAAATTTAAACAAATTTTAAGTTGGAACTGGACTGCTCTTAATAGGACCCTACATCAAAAAACGTATGAAGAGTATGATAATGATTCAAAATTACGTAAAAGTTGTATAAAATGTTTAAAAAATGAGCCATTACTTACCAGATACAGGATTAATGCAAATATACCTGCTGTAATAACAGTACCATACGTGTGCATAACGAGGCTAGCGCACAGAAAATATAAAAAACTGTTGATAACAACTAGTAAAAGTTGGATTCCAAACAATCTTTTCAGGCAAGTTACTATGTTATACAGGTGAAAACTTATCATCTCTATTTGTTTAATTGTTGGTATTATTACATCTCTGTCGCTCAATGTTTCTAATCTGATCGCAATTTCTGCAACTCGTTTGTATCTAGTTTTTACAGTTATTAATAAAGTTATCATTAAAATACATTGAAATATCGTATTGTAGTCCAAGATAAATGCATTTAATGGTACAAATACAAACTGAAATATTGTATACATCACACTTTCTATTGCGTACCACTGTAGGTAACTAAGATACTTTATCATAAATAATAACAAAGTGATAAAAATGAAGTAATATTTGAAGTATTTAGAGAAATGATTCTCAAATTTTGATCTTTCAGTTAGTAAAGCATCATCAACTAACGTGATTGTATGAAATACTTGACCCCAAGTAAATCTGTTTCTATAAAAAATAATAATGGCTATAGGCATAATTAGGCCCTGACATATTACTAATAAGATTACAATCATGGTCATTATAAACCCATAGTTAAATTGCTTTATGTATAAGAATCCTTCATAAAACTTTACAAGTGCAGAACAAATTCCTAAAATTAAATAAAATACCACTTGACGTTGGTAACGTCGTTTTTTTACTAAAATATTCTTTTGGAAATTAAAGCTTGGCACAAAATTTAAAACACTAGCAAATTTGATAAGCGAAGCACAATATAAGATTTCACGCCGAGACGCCATAACACTATTCGTTCAATTAAAAATATTTAGTTGACATTAATGAGAAAAAAAACAATTACTTTTATAGTTGTGAAAATAAGTAGGGGAGTATGGGGTACAGTGAATTACAGGTTACAGTGTATTATTTTCAATAACTTCATATTTGTTTGTATTGCCCACATGTATGTGCGCGTTCGTTCGAATAACGGAGCCGGAATAGGAGGACGCACTGTGGCGCTCCGGTCAGTAGGTAGGTACGAAAGTAATTATTTACGTCGTTTAAAATAAATATTTTGCTTAAAAGTAGGTTAGAGTTTTGGAAGTTTGAGTTATTATTCATGTTTATAAATGTGTTTAAGTACTTTAGACTGTATCAGTTAGCCTAACAAGAAGTTTTTTTTATATTTAAATAGTTTTTTTATTATAACGATTATTGGATCACAGTGGAGCATTTTTTGTTGGGGTACAGTGGATTGCGATCCACTGTACCCCATGTAACTTTAGTCTAACAATGTTTTCGTTATAGGTAAAAATGACGCGAAACAGAAAAAAGAAAACTAACATTGGACTACCTACAGAAGAAGAAATGTGAATCGCCCTACAAATGATTACCGATGGGCGGAAAATAAGAGCTGTGTCAAGATTGCACAGGTAATTTAAAAAAAAAATAAATAACCTTTCTGTGGAAGATGCTATAAGCTCAGTCCAACTTACACTCAATTATGATGTACGTAAGATATTCCCTGATGCTCAAGAACATGCAACGGTCAATTACATAATTAAATGCAGCGAAATATTTTACGGATTTACAGAAATACATGTTTGCAAACTTTCATACGAGATGGAGATACTGAGCAAGTTCCAAGTGTCACAAAAATAGCATGAAACTAAGCTCGCAGACATTTAATGGCTATATAGCCTCAGAAAAAGATATCCGTGCCTTAGCCTAAAAAAGCTTGAGGGCTGCAGTTTAAGTCATGCCACGTCATTAAATTGCCATAATGTGAAGTTGTTCTTTGACAAATTAGAAAATGTTATGTCTAGACAAAAAGTATTTGGTAATGGAACTAGAGTGTATACTTATACGAAACTAATACCATGACCGATCAAAGTCAGCCAAAGTATTTTCAGTCAAAAGACAAAAACAAGTGTCCAAAGTCACCACCGCAAACAGAGAGACTCTGGTAACCACGTGCTACATTGTGAGCGCTCTGAGGAACACCTTGTCATCAATCATGATATTTGCTAGAGTACATTTTAAATGATAAACGAAGCTTCAGCTCAAACTTTAGGTCTAGACTATGTAACATTTCATAACGCATAAAAATAGCAGTAACGATAATCCCACTCTCCTGATATTAGATAATCACGAGTCGCACATCTATATCGAGGCACTGAATTTGGCAAAAGGCTACGGTGTCACCGTTCTCACAGTGCCACCGCTTTCGACAGGGAAAATGAAACCCCTAGATGTTGGTATTTTTGCATCGTTCAAATTTGCTTATAATAAAGCAGTTGACGGCTGGATGATGACAAATCCAGGAAAAACATTCTCAATTTATAAAGTCGCTGGGTATGTAAAGGAAGCGCACATGAAAGCAATGACACCAAGCAATATTTGTAAGGCATTCCGCTCAACTGGAATTTTTCCTTTCAACAGAGATGTCTTTACTGACCTAGATTTCGCACTCAGTGAAGTTACAGACAGGAAACAAAACCAAGAAAATGGGATAAATCTGAACGGCAGAACAGAAGGAGATAATTATAATGATGTTAACTACTTGACGACTCCATCACCATCAGTCTTGTTTCCTGGCGCTGAATCTTTTTGGAATAATGCACCAACAGAATCTCACAACACTTCAATTGAAGACCTTGTCTTGCCAAATTCCCGAAGAGCCAGCGGAATGTCCTTTTGAAAATGTTCCTGTCGAGCCGCCTAACACGCCATTTATGTAGAAGATTGTTCAACAACCTGATGCTCCTCACCAGAATCTTTCAGTTAAGGTATCAGCTCGTACACCTTCTACATCCACAAAGTCTGCTGCACAAGTAAATAACTTCATTAGACCGAGACGTACAGGGAAAACTATGATTGCAACCAATGCACCAAATAAAATTGAGATAGAAGAAAAGACAGAAAAAACAAGCGCAAAAAGAGCAAGATGTCTACAAAGGTTAAAAAAAAAGTGGAAAGTGACAGTTTTGATGAAGAAGACGACCGGATGAGTATTTATTTGAAGAAGAACCGATGTTTGAAGAATGAGTCCAGATTGTGGCTGTAGATCCGTCCCAAATATTGCCACGATCGCGTTGCACTGCGTTAAGATGGGATCACGAAGAGAACGCAAGAATTTTGATATTGATTTTTACGAGAATAGATCTACGTTAAGTTTTGAAGTATTATTGTTTAGACTAGATCTCACAGTAAAAACGGTAAACAAAATAATTTCCAATTATTTTTAACAAAATAATTGGAAATTATTTTGTTAAAAATAATATATATAAGTTTGTTAAACTTTACCAAGTGTCAAATTCTGTTTTAATTTTCATACAGAAATTGATGCCGTATATTTTCTTTTATGATTTTGTTTTGATAGGTAGGTAGTATACTGGAGAATGATTGTTTCTCATAACTATAAGACTGTTTCGCGGCAGATATTATGACTTTCTTAAACTACAACTATATAATAAAAAGTTTAATTGAAAAAAATTTTTTTTATTGAGTTTAAATACTCATGATCTAATGTAACCCATAACGATCCACTGTAGACCAAATCTTAATTCACTGTGACCTGTGTCTGGGGCATAATGGATGAATCCTCTTTTTTTACCTCTGATAAAGTCACTAAATGACAATTTAACACATTTTTTTATAAGGTTAGATATGCCTCTTTCGACTTTAGCAAAAATACAGTAAATTAAATGAAAAACTTCCGAGCTACCCCAGTTTAGAAAAATAATGTTCCACTGTACCCCACACTCCCCTTTATCTAATTTAGGTCAAAGCAAATAACGGGGAAAAGAGAAATTATGAAAAGTATTTAGATTAGATATCTTATCTAAATATAAAATATTAATTATATTAGTTAGACGTAAATAAGGAAAGGTTAAAAAAAATAACCGGTCATGTGCAACTTGCGCAATTAGTGTTCCGTACGTTGATTGCTTTTAAAATAAAAAATTTTTGTTACGGAAGTATAAAATGATCAGTGATTTCATAAAACACATCCCAAATGAGTTTTCAACAAAGTTTTTTTCCGACGTTTACTGAAAACTGATGACCATGAAATTTCTGTTTTTTTATATACCAGATAAATTATTAAACGTAATGTGATAATTTTCGTTCAATCTACACCCTGTAGAGAATATTTCAAAATTTTTTGATCAGTACTTTTCGAGGTAAGGGGGCAGTGATTTTTCGCACTTTTTTAAAAATAATAAAAAGAGAAGTGTCCGCCAGTATTATATTATATATACAAGCTTTCATTTGACACCTCACTTGATGACCTGGTAATTTTTTTTTCACTTTCGATTTCACTCCCCAAAACTAACCCCTTAAGTCAAAATTTAGCTTTTAAAACTACACGGCTCTGATGAGGCCATCAATTCCTATATTAGTGCCAAATTTCAACAAATAGTTTCGGAGAAAATCGGGTGAGACAGAGAGACGGACGGACGGACAGACAGACGGCCACCGAAGCCATCTTATAAGTGTTCCGTACGGAACACTAATAAAGTAAAAAATATGGTGCAAAACATTATATTGTTGCTTATTGGACAAGTGTAGTCCGAAAGTTTGGCAATTACGTTAAAATTCTGGAATGTCAAAAAATAATGGAGAACACGAGTACATTATCTATCAATCACCAAACTAGAACATAATATGTTTCCCTCTATTTGAAACCTCGTTCATTAGTTTACTTGAAGATTAGAATTTTGGACATCTTGTAACACAATCACGATAGTGGCAGAGACTTAATAACCGTATCTAAAAATATATTAGCAGCCAACAAAACTTCAACGCCTTCTGATATGAAGTAGACAAGACTTTTAATCCAGGAGCAATGCTCACGGTCCGAAACATAATGTTGTATCTATCACTATGTACAAAGTCATTGATTATAAATAAACCGCTCCTGTCACTTGCTTCTTGGAACAATTGGAAAATAATTTTCATTACAGAAGTTGTAATGATTTTAATAAATTTAGTTAAATCACAAAAAATCGCGTATCGGAGTTGGAAAACTGATTTTTGCTGATATTCGTAAATTAAGTTTTTTTAATAGTCACCTTTAACCCCACTTTACTGCTTGCCTTCGTTACATGTTGGGAGCACAGTATCTTCAAAGTATCGGATGTTATTTGCTGGGATACTGTAACTTTTATGATCAGAACGGGTTCTGACATAACCCATTTAAAAGCTCTTTCCATAGATAGATTGAAAAACATTAGTGATAAAATGCACCCTTGCCTCATGCGTTCCCTGATTTCACAGCTCTCAGTTACTTCGGAATTGAGAGATCTGAAGGTTTCCATATATGTTAGGGAGTATGATTATATCTTTATCATCCAAGTTTATCTCCAGCAGATACGTTATCAACAGATCAAGATTCACATTATCAGAGGCATTTTCATGATTGATAAAGCTTCCATTCGCTGTTTATAATAATTTTAGACCACGGCCTGCAGACTAAAGGTAACTTCTCTTGTGCCTAACCCCCTTCTGATCCGAAGTGACTTTCTCCATTAACTTATCTGCATCTTCTGTCTCCTTGAAATATGTACCCTCGGAAGGCCATCATTTTTAATAACTCAATCGTCATCTACCCGTTTTTGGGCGTGTTAATTGGATGTTTAAGAATGGGGTTGTTTACGTTTTTGAATACTGATTTTAGGTTCTTCCAAGCTTCTTCAATGTCATTTCTATCTAGAACGACTGCAATTTTTCTATTTATTTGTTGGGTGTAGATTGTTTTGATGTCATTGTTCTTAACATCTTGATATTAAATATTTTGTTAGTGCTCTTTCGTTTACATTTAGTTTTAACATTGCACGAACATAGTTATGATCGAAGCAAGGAAAGTACTGGAAAAATAAGTACCAATTTTTTCATCTATTTAATTTGTTGTAACAAATTTTATATTTACATAAATTTTAAGTTGGAACTTGATTACTCTTAATAGGACCCTATATTAGAAAACGTATGGAGGGTATGAAAATGATCCAAAATTACATAAAAGTTGCATAAAATGTTTAAAAAGTGAGCCATTACTTACCAGATACAGTATTAATGTAAATACGCTTGCTATATTAACAGTACCGTACATGTGCATAAAGAGGCTAGCGCACAGAAAATATAAAAAACTGTTGAAAACAACTAGTAAAAGTTGGTTTTCAAACAATCTTTTCAGGCAAGTCACTATGTTATACAGGTGAAAACTTATCAACTCTATTTGCTGAATTGTTGGTATTATTACATCTCTATCGCTCAATGTTTCTAACATGATCGCAATTTTTGCAACTCGTTTGTATCTAGTTTTTACAGTTACTAATAAAGTTATCATTAAAATACATTGAAATATCGTATTGTAGTCCAAGATGAATGTATTTAATGGTACAAATACAAACTGAAATATTGTATACATCACATTTTCTATTGCGTACCACTGTAGGTAACTAAGATACTCTAATGTAAATACTAACAAAGTGATAAAAATGAAGTAATATTTGAAGTATTTAGAGAAATGATTCTCAAATTTTGATCTTTCAGTTAGTAAAGCATCATCAACTAACGTGATTGTATGAAATACTTGACACCAAGTAAATCTGTTTCTATAAAAAATAATAATGGCTATAGGCATAATTAGGCCCTGACATATTACTAATAAAATTACAATCATGTTCATTATAAACCCATAGTTAAATTGCTTTATGTATAAGAATCCTTCACAAAATTTTACAAGTGCAGAACAAATTCCTAAAATTAAATAAAATACCACTTGACGTTGGTAACGTCGTTTTTTTACTAAAATATTCTTTTGAAAATTAAAGCTTGGCACAAAATTTAAAAAACTAGCAAATTTGATAAGCGGAGCACAATATAAGATTTCACGCCGAGACGCCATAATACTATTCGCTCAATTAAAAATATTAAGTTGACATTCTTGTAACATTAATGAGGAAAAAAAAACAATTACTTTTATAGTTGTGAAAATAAGTAGGGGAGTATGGGGTACAGTGAATTATAGGTTACAGTGTATCGTTTTCAATAACTTCATATGTATTGCCCACATATACGTGCGCGTTCGTTCGAATAACGGAGCCGGAATAGAAGGACCCGCTGTGGTGCTCCGGGCAGTAGGTAGGTACAAAAGTAGGTTAGAGTTTTGGAAGTTTCAGTTATTATTCATGTTTATAAATGTGTTTAAGTACTTTAGACTGTATCAGTTAGCCTAAAAAGAAGTTCGTTTTATATTTAAATAATTTTTTTTTATTATAACGATTATTGGGTCACAGTGGAGCATTTTTTGTTGGGGTACCGTGGATTGCGATCCACTGTACCCCATGTAACTTTAATCTAACAATGTTTTCGTTATGGGTAAAAATGACGCGAAACAGAAAAAAGAAAACTAACATTGAACTCCCTACAGAAGAAGAAATGTGAATCGCCCTACAAATGATGACCGAAGGGCGGAAAATAAGAGCTGTGTCAAGATTGCACAGGTAATTTAAAAAAAAATAAGAAACCTTTCTGTGGAAGATGATATAAGCTTAGTCCAACTTACACCCAATTATGCTGTGCGTAAGATATTCACTGATGCTGAGGAACATGCAATGGTCAATTACATAATTAAGAGCAACGAAATATTTTACGGATTTACAGCAATACATGTTTGCAAACTTTCATACGAGATGACGATACTAAGCAAGATCCAACTGTCACAAATATGGCATGAAACTAAACTCGCAGACATCAAATGTCTATATAGTATAATGTTATGTCTAGACAAAAAGTATTTGGTAATGGAACTAGAGTGTATATCTTAGACGAAACTAATACCATGACCGATCACAGTCAGCCAAAGTATTTTCAGTCAAAAGACAAAAACAAGTGTCCAAAGTCACCACCGCAAACAGAGAGACTCTGGTAACCACCTGCTACACTGTGAGCGCTCTGAGGAACACCTGGTCACCAATCATGATACTTGCTAGAGTACATTTTAAACAACAAATGATAAACGAAGCTTCAGCTCAAACTTTAGGTCTAGCAATGCAATCTTGCTAGATGAACGCAGAGTTATTCGTGAAGACTATATAACATTTCATAACGCATACAAATAGCAGTAACGATAATCCCACTCTCCTGATATTAGATAATCACGAGTCGCACATCTATATCAAGGTACTGAATTTGGCAAAAGGCTACGGTGTTACCGTTCTCACAGTGCCACCGCTTTCGATAGGGAAAATGCAATCTCTAGATGTTGGTATTTTTGCATCGTTCAAATTTGCCTATAATAAAGCAGTTGACGGCTAGATGATGAGAAATCCAGGACAAACATTCTCAATTTATAAAGTCGCTGGGTGTGTAAAGGAAGCGCACATGAAAGCAATGACACCAAGCAGTATTTGTAATGCATTCCGGGCGACTGGAATTTTTTCTTTCAACAGAGATGTCTTTACTGACCAGGATTTCGCACTCAGTGAAGTTACAGACAGAAAAAAAAGCAAGAAAATGGGATAAATCCGAGCGGCAGAACAGAAGGAGATAATTATAATGATGTTAACGACTTGAGGACTCCATCACCATCAGTTTAGTTTCCTGGCGCCGAATCTTTTTGAATTAATGCACCAACAGAGTCTTACAACACTTCAATTGAAGACCTTGTCTTGCCAAGTTCCCGAAGAGCCAGCGGAATGTCTTTTTAAAAATGTTCCTATCGAGCCATCTCACACTCCATCTATGCAAAAGATTGATCAACAACCTGATGCTCCTCACCAGAATCCTTCAGTTAAGGTATCAGCTCGTACATCTTCTACAACCACAAAGTTTGCTGAACACGTAAATAACTTCATTAGTCCGTTCAAATTTCGTGGATTACCTAAAACTGGACCAAGAAAAAACGGTAGAACACCGAGACGTACAGGGAAAACTATGATTGCAACCAATACACCAAATAAACTTAAGATAGAAAAAAGGACAAAGAAAAACAAACGCTAAAAGGGCAAAATGTCTACAAAGGTTAAAAAAAAAGTGGAAAGTGACAGTTCTAATGAAGAAAACGACCGGATGAGTATTTATTTGAAGAAGAACCGATGTTTGAAGATTGAGTCTAGATTGTGGCTATACATCCGTCCACTAGAAGGGTTGCCTAAAATAGGTAATTTTATATTAGTTGTATTTAAGGTGAAAGGGAAAAAAAAATTTGATAAAGCAAAAGTGATAGGGGAAAAAGGCAAAGAGACAGAGGTCATTTTTCTAAGGAAATCGGCCAAAAATTTTGATAAATTCCATCTGCCCAATGTCCCAAATATTGCCATGATCGCGTTGCACGGCGTTAAGATGGGATCACGAAGAGAACGCACGAATTTTGATATTGATTTTTACGAGAATAGATTTACGTTAAGTTTTGAAGTATTATTGTATAAACTAGATAGTAAAAACGATAAACAAAATAATTTCCAATTATTTTTAACAAAATAATTGGAAATTATTTTGTTAAAAATAATATATATATAAGTTTGTTAAACTTTACCAAGTGTCAAATTCTGTTTTAGTTTTCATACAGAAATTGATGCCGAATATTTTCTTTTATGATTTTATTTTGATAGGTAGGTAGTATACTGGAGAATGATTGTTTCTCATAACTATAAGACTGTTTCGAGGCAGATATTATGACTTTCTTAAACTACAACTATATAGTAAAAAGTTTAATTGAAAAAAACTTTATTTTTATTGAGTTTAAATACTTATGATCTAATGTAACCCATAACGATCCACTGTAAACCAAATCTTAATACACTGTGACCTGTGTCTGGGGCATAATGGATGAATCCTCTTTTTTTAAAATTGTTGTCTCTGATAAACTAAGTCACTAAATGTCAATTTAACACATTTTTTTTATAAGGTTAGGTATGCCTCTTTCAACTTTAGCAAAAATACAGTAAATTAAATGAAAAACCTCCGAGCTATCCCAGTTTAGAAAAATAATGTTCCAGTGTACCCCATACTCCCCTTTATCTAATTTAGGTCAAAGCAAATAATGGGGAAAAGAGAAATTATGAATAGTATTTAGATTAGATATCTAATCAAAAGATAAAATATTAATTATATTAGTTAGACGTAAATAAGGAAAGGTTAAAAAAAATAACCGGTCATGTGCAACTTGCGCAATTAGTGTTCCGTATGTTGATTGCTTTTAAAATAAAAAATTTTTGTTACGGAAGTATAAAATGATCAGTGACTTCATAAAACACATCCCAAATGAGTTTTCAACAAAGCTTTTTTCCGACCTTTACTGAAAACTGATAACCCTGAAATTTTTGTTTTTTTTATGTACCAGATAAATTATTAAACGTAATGCATGATAATTTTCGTTCAATCTACACCCTGTAGATAATATTTCAAAATTTTTTGATCAGTACTTTTCGAGATAAGGGGGGGCAGCGATTTTTCGCACTTTTTTAAAAATAATACAAAGAGAAGTGTCCGCAAGTATTATATACATACAAGCTTTCATTTGACACCTCACTAGATGACCTGGTATTTTTTTTCAATTTCGATTTCACTCCCCAAAACTAACCCCTTAAGTCAAAATTTAACTTTCAAAACTACACGGCTCTGATAAGGCCATCAATTCCTATGTTAGTGCCAAATTTCAACATTCTACGTCAAATAGTTTCGGAGAAAATCAGGTGTGACAGACAGACGGACGGACGGATAGACAGACGGCCACCGAAGCCATCTTATAAGTGTTTCGTACGGAACACTAATAAAGTAAAAAATATGGTGCAAAACATTATATTGTTGCTTATTGGACAAGTGTAGTCCGAAAGTTTGGCAATTACGTTAAAATTCTGGAATGTCAAAAAATAATGGAGAACACGAGTATATTATCTATCAATCACCAAACTAGCACATAATATGTTTCCCTCTATTTGAAACCTCGTTCATTAGTTTACTTGAAGATGAGAATTTTGGACATCTTGTAACACAATCACGATAGTGGCAGAGACTTAATAACCGTATCTAAAAATATATTAGCAGCCAACAAAACTTCAACGCCTTCTGATATGAAGTAGACAAGACTTTTAATGCAAGAGCAATGCTCACGGTCCAAAACATAATGTTGTATCTATCACTATGTACAAAGTCATTGATTATAAATAAACCGCTCCTGTCACTTATTTCTTGGAACAGTTAGAAAAAAATGTTCATTACAGAAGTTGTAATTATTTTAATAAATTTAGTTAAATCACAAAAAATCACGCATCGGAGTTGGAAAACTGATTTTTGCTGATATTCGTAAATTAAGTTTTTTTAATAGTCACCTTTAACCCCACTTTACTACTTGCCTTCTGTATATTATTCACAAGAAGCTGAAGATCGTGTTCGTTACATGTTGGGAGCACAGTGTCTTCAGCGTAATGGATGTTATTTGCTGGGATACTGTAACTTTTATGATCAGATCGGGTTCTGACATAACCTATTTAAAAGCTCTTTCCATAGATAGATTGAAAAACATTAGTGATAAAATGCACCCTTGCCTTGCCTGATTTCAAAGCTCTCAGTTGCTTCGGAATTGAGAGACCTTAAGGTTTCCGTATATGTTAGGGCGTATGATTATATCTTCATCATCCAAGTTTATCTCCAGCAGATACGTTATCAACAGATCAAGATTCACATTGTCAGAAGCATTTTCATAATTGATAAAGCTTCCATTCACTGTTTATAATAATTTTTTGACCATGGCCTGCAGACTAAAGGTAACTTCTCTTGTGCCTAACCCACTTCTGATTCGAACTGACTTTCCCCATTACCTTCTCTGTCTCTTCTGTCGCTGTCTCCTTGAAGTATGTACCCTCGGAAGGCCATCATTTTTAATAACTCAGTCGTAATCTACTCGTTTTTGGGTGTGTGAATTAGATGTTTAATAATGGGGTCGTTTTTAAATACTGATTTTAGGTTCTTCCAAGCTTCTTCAATGTCATTTCTAGAACGACTGCAATTTTTCTATTTATTGGTGGTGTGTAGGTTTTGATGTCATTGTTTTTTAACATCGTGATATTAAATATTTTGTTAGTGCTTCTTCGTTTACATTTAGTTTTATCATTGCACAAACATAGGTATGACCGAAGCCAATATTTGTTCCACGAAAACTAGTGCATGTGTGCATGGAAAGTACTGGAAAAACAAGTACCAATTTTTTCATCCATTTAATCTGTTGTAAAAAATGTTCAAATAGATTTTAAGTTGGAACTTGACTGCTCTTAATAGGACCCTACATCAGAAAACGTATGGAGGGTATAAAAATGATCCAAAATTAGGTAGAAGTTGTATAAAATGTTTAAAAAGTGAGCCATTACTTACCAAATACAGTATTAATGCAAATACATTTGCTGTAATAACAGTACCATATATGTGCATAACGAAGCTAGCGCACAGAAAATATAAAAAACTGTTGATAAGAACTAGTAAAAGTCGGATTCCAAACAATCTTTTCAGGCAAGTTACTATGTTATACATGTGAAAACTTATCAACTCTATTTGTTTAATTGTTGGTATTATTACATCTCTATCGCTCAATGTTTCTAATCTAATCGCAATTTGTGCAACTCCTTTGTATCTAGTTTTTACTGTTATTAATAAAGTTATCATTAAAATACATTGAAATATCGTATTGTAGTCCAAGATGAATGCATCTAATGGTACAAATACAAACTGAAATATTTTATACACCACACTTTATATTGTGTACCATTGTAGGTAACTAAGATACTTTAATATAAATAATAACAAAGTGAAAAGAATCAAGTAATATTTGAGAAATGATTCTCAAATTTTGATCTTTTAGTTAGTAAAGCATCATCAACTAGCGTGATTGTATGAAATACTTGACCCCAAGTAAATCTGTTTCTTTAAAAAATAATAATGCCTGTCGGCATAATTAGGCCCTGACATATTACTAATAAGATTACAATAATGGCCATTATAAACCTATAGTTAAATTTCTTTATGTATAAGAATCCTTCATAAAACTTTACAAGTGCAGAACAAATTCCTTCCAACTCATATAAAGCTATTGTACCTGTATACTTTATACCATGAACTATTACTTCTTTTTCAGTAATCTCAAGAGATTGTGCTTTAGGGATTTGCCTGCAGCACGTGTGCTACGTCCTTAAAACAAATGCCGGTGTGTACAGAGGCTCCGTACTGTCTCTTTCTAGCTGTCTCATTTACAATAACGATTTTGCTACAAATCACCAGGAATCCAACCTACAGATTTCCAGTTGACAGTACCTATATATTACCTTATTTCTTCACGTACTTTAAACGCTAGAACATCGGCTACTAATGCAAATATCCGCAGACATCAGGAAGTCGTTCAACTTAACCAAGACCTGGAAGAAATTCAACTTGAGGTGGTAGTAAGTCAAATATAATTTAACGATACAAAAATTCAGTCGGTAATTTTTTCTAAAAAATTGACGTTGAGGAACCCGATATAGTTATGTAGCAACATTCCGATCTTCTAGCATCGTCACTCAATTGGTTGGGCGTTGACTTAGGAGCAAATATAACTTAGCATGGCACCAAGGGAAAGTTTGAAAATATTCCATAAGTTCTTCCTATTTAACAGATTTATAGTTTTAGCGGTTTAGCAGCCTTTCTGTCACTCATCGATAGTAGTAATATATGGAGTTTTCCATTAAGAGCGTCCTAACTTTAAAATTGAATAATACAAAGAGTGTTTAAGCAAAATTCATTCTCAGACTTTTATTTAACGGGAAATTTTATGCCATTTAAGATTTATACAAGATATCGCTCAAAAGGCCGCTTTGGCTCTTTTTGCAGACACGAATCCGCTTACACCAATTTTCCATGACTCGGGCCAGCATTTTCGGCCTTACGCCGGCTATGGGACGACGAATGTTGGCTTCAAGTGCATCAAGAGTTGCTGGTTTGTTGCTGTAAACTTGTGATTTAACGTGGCCCCCAAAGAAAATAGT
This sequence comes from Pachyrhynchus sulphureomaculatus, assembly GCA_019049505.1. NCBI lineage: Eukaryota > Metazoa > Arthropoda > Insecta > Coleoptera > Curculionidae > Pachyrhynchus > Pachyrhynchus sulphureomaculatus. Next base: position 16,227,865 of record CM032452.1, on the reverse strand, counting down.
CCAAAGGTGTTAGGTCGCACGATTTGGGCCTCCAAGCGGTAGGGCCATTTCGTGAAATTAATAACTCACCGAACATGACGCGCAATAAAGGCGGAAATATGGTGCGGTCGCCATCCTGTAGGAATTAATAGGTCTGATGATGCCTCCATGCCATAATCCACACCAAACTGTGATATTTTGCGAATGCAATGGAGTGTCATGAATCACTTGCGGATTGGATTCGTTCTAATAACGACAATTTTGGTTATTAACGAAGCTATTGAGCCAGAAATGGGCCTCATCAAAGATGATTTTCTCGTGAAATTGGCTGTCGATTTTCATCATCTCCAGAGCCCCATCGGCGAATTCCCGGCCCAATCCGTAGGCCTTAGTGCTTGGGCCAATACCATCTTATACGGATGCAAACTCAAGTCCAATCGCAAAATTCGCCAAGTTGTCGTCTGAGATAGGCCCAACTCTTGAGAACGGCGCGGAATCGACACATTTTTGTTCTCACAAACACTGGCTCGAACAGCGGCGATATTCTCTTCACTGCGAGCATTTTTTACACTTTGAAGCATCTTTTTATTGTGGAGAGTAAATTCACTTTCAAACTTTTTAATTACACGGTGACTAGCACGATCATTTGGGGAAGAATGACGAGCGTGTTTTGATCGAATTTCTCTTTGCGTAACGCGAACTGAACGCGAATTTGCCTAGTAATTTTGGATAATTTCCAAGCGTTCTTTTAACGTGAAACGATTCACGATTGAATGGCAAGCCTTACTAAATACAACTGACATCAGATGTCGAACATCTGCCAACCAGCATGGCCGGTATTATCTGTCAAAAGTCGGACATCCCTAATGGAAAACCCTTTGCTTGGTGCAAATACATTTAAAACAATAGTTTAAATATTTGCATCACGTGCAATGTGTTTTTTATATACAGAAAAACTGGACAACTCAGAATTTAAGCGCCATGTTAAATAAAATATTTTTGTAGCAGTGTAAATTTTGAGCGTTTTCATCATACTTTGCACTTTACAGGATGCCTTTCAGTTTAGCTGACCTTATATCGCACATGTTTAGAACAACGCATTTAAACATTTTGGGAAATCTCGGGCGGTAGCAATTGATGTATTCAAATCGTTTGGCCATATTTGTCATGACGGATTATTGACTAAGCCACACTCTTATGGTATATCTAATATGTTTTGTTTATGACTCCTGTGTTTCCTGAGAGTACGTTCTTTACGAGTTGCAGTAGATGGACTTTTTTCTAATACACAATTAATGCCGGTATGCTCCAGGGCTCCAAACTGTCTCCTACTCTCTGTCCCATTTACTTTAACTATCAGCTGGAAAGGACCGGGAATCTAATCTGCAGCTTTGCAGATGACAGAGCGAATATTTCTTCAGTCATTTTTAACGCTGCCACATCGGTTACTCAAACAAATATCTAACGACCGCAGAAAGTCATTCGACTTAGCAAAGACCTGAAAAAAAATTCTATCTTAGAGTGACTGTAACTAAGTAGAATATAACGCTACAAAAACCCAGGCGGCAGTTTTGTCTAAAAGAGTTAATGTTGGGATAGTCTGTGGCTAAATGGTCACTAGATTTGCTGGGTGCTAATTTGGTATGGCAAATATATCTTGGCATGAACATGGATGATGTATACTCAAGAGAGCGTCTCAGAAGCTGAGAATATTATTTCGAACTAGAAAACTTTACATCTCACAACTGTTAAAGCTGACTAATGATGGAATACTGCTTCCATGATTAGGGCTCTACTCCCAACATGCACTGCATTTAATGGATCCTATTTACAAGAGAGCTTTTTTACCTTGATTGCTTGGAACATCGAAAAACGGTTGGTGACATAAGTCTATTCTACAAGTACTTTCATGGAAAGTGTTGGCTGGATATAGTCCGTTAGTTCCTTCCTGAGCAGTGCATGATAGGAATACATGTCGCGCTAATATAGCACATCTGAATAAGGTTCAGCTAGGTACTCCTCGTACAACCAGTTTCAAGCAGTCTTTTATATGGAGAACTACAATCCTTTGGAATAATTTCCCACCGAGTACAATTTATATTACAGCGATTAACACCAAAACTATTGATCAATTTTCAAACAAATATTTTTAAATTATTGGTGTTATCCTGCATGCTACTCAGTATATATCACCACTACACCAAACACTTTATTTTTGCACTCGACGCGCGTTTCGCTAACCATGTTAGCTTCATCAGGAGCTAAACTACAAATCTACCCTATTTATACTTAGCCTAACCCTTGAATTACTCAAGCGGAACTGATGACATAGGCAAGGCCATCAGTTCCGGTCAAATAACCAGTAAAGGGGACTATAAGGAATAGGCCCTCTGTCTTTATTTAAACTACTTTTACATTTTATGATTTCCATACTTTCGTATGCGTTCAACAATCTCCTATCAGATACATTTTTTACTAATCTTAGATTATCTAATGTTACAGTAATATCAGCTTCAAGAGCATGTTCGGCAATGCTAGACTTTTCTGTTCTATTGTATTTTAAGTGTGCTTAGTGTTCTTTAAATCTTGTTTTAATTGACCTTTTAGTTTGCCCAACATACGTTTTGTCACAATCATTACAACTAATTTCTTAAATTCCACTTTTCTCACAATTAGGAATCTTATCTTTGAGATTTCCTAAGATATTCCTCAGATTGTCTGATGACTTATAGACTAAGGTGAGGCCTACCTTATTAAATACCTTATTGAGTCCCTTGCTATATTTCGGATTATATGGTATAGAGACATACTTGGTGTTATTTTCTTCGCGTGTAAAAAAGGTGGAATTCTGAATATTAAACCTAAACTTATGTCTATTTATTAGCTTATTTACTAAGTTATCGTCATAACCATTAACTCTAGTTATATTTCTAATACAATTCCTTTCTTTATTAAAGTTTACTCTATTCAGAGGGAAAGTGACCAAACGATGAACTGAAAAATGTAATGAGGCTAATTTATGTTGTTTGCAATGAAATGAGTCATTAGGAATATATCTATCTGTTACTATGTCCTTCCTATAGATATCAAATTCTAATCTATTATTATTTTTAATAATTAAAATATCTAGAAAAGGCAATTGTCCTTTGTTCTCAACTTCGTAAGTGAATTTAATGGAATCATACCGGCTATTTAATTTAGAAACAAAATCATCAATATTTGCTTTCTTTGTATCAAAAATTGCAAAAATATCATCCACATACCTATACCATACCCTTGGGAAATATTCGAATTCTTGACTGGCTTCGATTTCAAACTTACTCATGAATAAATTGGCTATGAAAGGTGATAAGCAATTACCCACAGCTGTTCCTTCTTTCTGAACATAAAATTGATTGTTATATATTGTGATATATACTGAGTAGTATCATTGTGCCAAAGATTCCACATTTCCAACTTAGTTATCCTGCATGGTTTTAGTCCACTTCGGATTATAACTGGTTAAGAGGTTCCGGAAATGATTTTTGTCGACTTTAGTTGTATTTGGAAATGTACTGAAAGCAACAGTAGATATATAAGTGATTTGGCTCTATGGTGGTTGAATCCATTCTAGAAGATCTTCGACTAAATGATGATAATTAAAATATATTTTAATTAATAGGTAACAAAAAAAAAATCCACTAGAACTGCTACAGGATTTAGATCTCACATTATTATTAATATTAACAACTTTATTTTACCGTATAGGTCACTAGTGAAGAGAAGTCTGTTAGTTTGGAATAATCGAGTAGTTGAGCTTGTTTTCGTTTGAAATCGGTCAAATATTTCTCAGATTTTGCGAACTTACGAACAAATGATCTCCTTAGAAAGCTTCTCTTGAATATTACCTATTAAAATTGTTTATCAAACCGTCAATCAAAGATAGGATTTTTCCTTCTCGCAAATTGCTTATCACCCTTCATGGTTAATTTATTTATGAGTTAGTTTGAAACCGCCGCCAGTCAGGAATTTGAGTATTTTCTATGAGTATGGTATAAGTATGCAGAGGACGTATTCGCCATGTCTGATACAAGAAATCAAATAAATATGATTTAGTATCTAAGTTAAATGCAGGTTACGACGATGTACTTGTAAAAATGGAAACAACGAATAATTGCTAATGGTAGATATTTTCGTTATTAAAAATAACAATAAATTAGAACGTGGCGTGGCATATATAAGAGAGAGACGACTGCTAATAATTAATTTCATTCTAAACAACATAAACTTGCCGCATTACACTTTTTGGTGTATCGTTTAGTAACTTTCCCTTTGAATGAAATCATATTTAATAACCGGTCAAGTGCAAGTTGAACTTGCGCAATTAGTGTTCCGTAAGTTGATTACTTTTAAAACAAAAAATGTAACAGAAGTATAAAATGATCAATGACTTCACAAAACACATCCCAAATGAGTTTTCAACAAAGTTTGTTTCCAATCTTTACTGAAAATTGATGACCTTGAAATTTCTGTTTTTTTATATACCAAATAAATTATTAAAGGTAATGCACTCGTGATAATTTTCGTTCAATCTATACCCCATGGAGAATATTCCAAGATTTTTTTCAAAATTTTTTGATAAGTACTTTTCGAGATAAGACGAATGGACAGCGATTTTTCGCGATTTTTTACAAATAATACAAAGAAAAGTTGCGAGCACAGTCTTAGATTATATATATATTTTTTACTCGTGTTTTCACAAGCTTTCATTTGACACCACACTCGATTACCTAGTAAAAAAATTTTTTTTCACTTCCGATTTCACCCCCCAAAAACTAGCCCCTTAAGTCAAAATTTAACTTTCAAAACTACATGGCTCTAATGAGGCCATCAATTCCTATATTATTTCCAAATTTCAACTTTCTATGACAAATAGTTTCGGAGAAAATCGGGTGTGACAGACAAACAAACGGACAGACAGACAGGCGGACAGACAGACGGACAGACAGACACCGAAGTCATCTTATAAGTGTTCCGTATGGAACACTAAAAATGATCGGAATGTTGTGTTCTGTCTTTTTAGCTTTAAACTTTCTTAGTTACGGTATGCAGAAATTTAAATTTACATGAAATTTTTTTTTAATTTTGAAAATTCTATCTATATTGCATTGTAACAGTATGTAACATAGTTGTTCTTGTTATTATTGCAATATTTTTAGCAGTTGGGATGTTTTAGAAAGAGAAAAGTTTAGTACGAACTTTGTAATTAGATTTCAAGCGTTGATCAATTTTCGTTCACTGAAATATCAAGATTTTTTCCAATAAGAAGAAACAATGAGAATAACAGAAATATTGTTTCTTCCCCTTATTACTCTTTTCCTATTAGCTCCTAATATTTTGTTTTTCATTTTATACTAATATTTGTTCTTACCTCTTTTGCTACTTATAGAGAGGATTTCCCAGTTTTTTACTATATTTAAAAAGTTTTGACTAGCATATTTTATGAAGAACATCCTACGAAAATAAAACTAATGGCAAAGATTTTTGAACAGTGGAAGCACTGAAATCTGTATCTTATAGACGTTCAAATTGAGTATTTACATCTAATTTTAATTTAAATTTTTTACTGAATGAATCTGCGAAAATATAAAATTTAATTGATAATATGATACACAGGTCAACATTTGATCTAAAAAAAAAAACACTCGGAGTGTATGGTCCTTATGGGGTTTTTGGGGTCGCTGATTACAATGGGCGAGTTGGTTAACCCTCATCACATCAGATTCAAGGTCATTTGAAGGCCAAGTAGAGAAAAAACCGTAGGAAAAATCTGAAAAATTTCATGCGTATGTTTTTGAGGTCCCTGAGTCCAAATCCGTAGTTTGTTTGACCTTACGTCTTTTTCCAGAGGTCATTTAAAGGTCATTTGAAGGTCGAATGGAGAAAAAACCGTAGGAAAAATCTGAAAAAATTTATGCGTATGTTTTTGAGGTCCTTGAGTCCGAATCCGTAGTTTGTTTGACCTTACGCCTTTTTCCAGAGGTCATTTGAAGGTCAAATAGAGAAAAAATCGTGGAAAAAATCTGAAAAAATTCATGCGTATGTTTTTGAGGTCCCTGAGTCCGAACTCGTAGTTTGTTTGACTCAAGCCGCCTTTCAGAGGTCATTATAGGTCATTTCATCATCAGTTTATGTTTATTTGAAAAATATGTATGGTCATTTTGCGTTGTTAAATTTAATTTTGTTTTTATCGTACACTTGCGAAGCATACAGAGGTTAATTTACGGTACATTTTTATTGATTATATCTTATACATATCATTTTACATTTACGATAATATATCACAATCAAAAATGTCTTTTATGCTGCTCGGTCATTACAAGGGAATTAATATGTGAAATATAAGCTAAATAATGGCAGGTAGACTGATGCAAGCAAATGTTTTAATACTGTTTAAAGGTACTTATTAGTAAAACTTAAAATATTGTTCATATCAAAAATAGACTATACAAATATTTTGACTAGTTTTGTGACTGTGAAATAGACTTTTAAAATCTAAAAAAAATTTAACCTAATTTTTGTACTCTCGATGTTCGTTCTATATATCTAGTAAATTTAAAGTCCAGCCCGACTGTGTTTCTTGAGGTATAAATGAAACATTGTGCGCTATGTTATGTTTAAATTTCGTTTTATAACGCAATTTCCAATAAATTTCAAATTAATAATTCTAATGTCGAACAACCTTGTTATCAAGTAACCCTTAATCTGTATACTTCAATACTTAATCCTTGTCGACAAAGAAACTCTAATACCCAATACCTTTGAACCCAATAACTTACTTGTACAGTAATCCTTATATCTACTTATACTCTCATATTGTCTTATATAATACCTCAATGCGTAAGTTAACTACTAAAAATGATTCGGCTCATACTTCGTAAAGAGTCTCGAGTGTCCAAGTAGATTTTCGAAATCGCGCAGTCAGTATTTAATATGAATTAAGCATAAGAGTTTGCTTCTTTTAGTATTTATCAAAGCATGTTTGAAGTACTACTCTAAACGAGAACGCTTTCGTTTCTCGTGAAATGATCTTCGACTTGCTTTTCTTTTATGAGATTTATTTGATTCTCGCTTCAGGCTCCAGCAATAATCTGCCAACATGTTTATCCCCCAACCACCTTGATACCTTTTTTCAAATTCACTCAAGTCTTGGTGCATCCTTTCTCCATGTTCTTCGCTAAAATCTCCGAGATTTTCAGGGAACCAATCAAGGTGTGAATGGAGAAATTGCAGTTTCAGACTCATTAAACACCCCATTTCTTTATAATTTTGTACTAAATTTCCAACAATATTTTTGTAATTAGGGTCTTTATGATTTCCAAGAAATTTAGTCGTCACCTCTCTAAAACTTTGCCATGCTGCTTTTTCTTTGGCATTCATTTTCCTCTCATATGCATCATTTTTTAGGAGGTCTCTTATTTGTGGTCCAGTAAATATGCCCTCTTTTATTTTAGCTTCAGAAAGATTAGGTAGCCCTTTAAAAATATGCATGAAAGCAGGACTTTCGTTTCGGCTCATGGCCTTGACAAGTTGCTTTGCAATACCTAGTTTGATATGCAAAGGTGGAAGTAGGACCTTATTGGTTGATATCAAACTTGGACCTATGATGTTTTTTTCACCTGGAATTAATTCTTGTCTCAACGGCCAGTCTTTCCTCACATATTGCTCATCTCGAGCCCGACTATTCCACTCACAAATAAAGCACGGATAAGAAGTGTTTTCAGATTGCTGTCCCAGTAATATTGTAAATATCTTTAAGTCCCCACAAAGTTCCCACTGGTTTTGATCGTAATTCAATTTTTGCAATAGCAACTCAAAATTATGGTATTCTTCATCTAATACAACAGAATGAGCGACTGGTAAAGAGGCATAAATATTTCCATTATGTAACAAGATAGCTTTTAAGCTTCTTTTTGAAGAATCTATAAACAGTCGCCAATCACTTGCTGTGTATTCTATACCGTATTCTTGCACTAACCCTTCAATATTATGGCAATAGACTAGATTATTCATTTTAGTAAAATATTTTCTGAATGGACGTTCTCTCAAACGATAGACAGAAATTTTTGTTCCTGTGGATAGACAATTTTTTTCTTTTAGCCTAGATGCTAAAAACTCTGATCTATCTTTCGAGAGTCCCAAGTCTCTGCACAGATCACTTAATTCGTTTTGATTAAATGTTTCGGCTTCCGATATATAATTTTCCTCAACATCTGATTCTTCTGTGCTGAAATTTTCTCTTTCTTCATGTTCGAATGTTTCATCTGGCATATCTTCATCAGTTACCACTTCTTGTCCCAATTCATTAATTTCCATGATATGATCAGAATTTGTTTCAATAAGAACTGGTAAAGTCACAGATGTTACACGTGCATATGAAATAGAATCCTTATTCTTTCGGTTGTACCCTGTCAAGTTTGTTAAGCAGAAGTAACAGTCGGTGGTATGGTCTGTTGGGGGTCTCCATATCATTGGCCGAGAAAATACCTGGTTGTTAATTCTATATAGAACATTGCGGCATTTATGACATATAGATTTTGGTGTGTAAGAATTATCCAATGAGCTTGTATCAATGTGATAAATTTGGTGATATTTTACTTTTGACGAATCTGAAAACATGAATTTCTTTTGTGGAATATACTCCCCACAAACAACACAAAAATTGTCGAGTTTAATGGAACATGACGAATTTCTTGTAGCATTTGACTCTACAGAGGCCAAGTTTCCCACCACGGTCGCATGATGACGACGCCTGCGGGCCCGCTTTCCCACCCTGACCAGCCGCCGATTCTGAGTTTCCGGGACCCTGTCTCGTAATTTTTTTAGGAGTAGTTGCCATGACGGCATAAACGCCGTAACCCAGGGACTTCGCCGGATAGTAAGACAACTCCGTTGCCCACCGTCACCACGTGGAGGTGCCCTGGGTGCAACTACACCTTAATACTGGAGTTTAGAGCGAGACTGAGTTAAATTTATAAAAAAGAAGAGAATAAATACTTTCGCGAGGAATGAAAAAGCATTTTATTGTCAAAGTAAAACTCCAAATATATATATACAAAGATACTTAAAATGACCACCATATATCTTTCGAACATAAGATCATGCAGGATTTGAACTAAATGATCTGAAAAAATAATAGATGAATTTTTTCAGATTTTTCCACGATTTTTTCTCTATTCGACCTTCAAATGACCTTTAAATGACCTCTGGGAAAAGGCGTAAGGTCAAATAAACTACGGATTCGGCCTCAGGGACCTCAAAAACATACGCATGAAATTTTTCAGACTTTTCCTACGGTTTTTTCTCTGTTTGACCTTCAAATGACCTCTGGGAAAAGGCGTAAGGTCAAACAAACTACGGATTCGGACTCAGGGACCTCAAAAACATACGCATGAAATTTTTCAGACTTTTCCTACGGTTTTTTCTCTATTTGACCTTCAAATGACCTCTGGAAAAAGGCGTAAGGTCAAACAAACTACGGATTCAGACTCAGGGACCTCAAAAACATACGCGTGAATTTTTTCAGATTTTTCCTACGGTTTTTTCTCTATTTGACCTTCAAATGACCTTGAATCTGATGTGATGAAGGTTAACCAACCCGCTCATCGTAAACAGCGACCCCAAAAAACCCATAAGGACCATACCGCTCCGAGTGTTTTTTTTTTAGATCAAATGTTGACCTGTGAATATTACATTAAATACGGATCTTATGATAAAATTCATGTTTACCACGTCAAGCTTTTTAGGACTTCTTTGCATATTTAAAAGTAATTTTCGATTGCGCCCGTTAGAAACAATAATAGTTCTTCATTATTTTTATGGTTAACACATTTTTATATCTAAACATATTACCATCGATCTGTAAGTTACTAAGACATATGTAAGAGCGCTAATGTGTTTCTCATCGATCGTACATAATAAACTATTGTTTAAAATACCTAAGCAGTATTATTTCTGTATTCGTTGCGAAATAAAGCAATAACATGAATTCACGAGAATTATTTTTTATTTCAGCTTCAAAATTTTTGAATTTTATTGGTATTGTACCATATTTTGATTTTCGTAATAACACATTAATCCAGGAACAACGTTATAAAAAGCAAGTGGCAGTTTGTGGTTTTATTGTAATATTTTTAGGAATTGTAAACTCCGGTGACATATACCGGTACGTACTAATTTGTAACAGTTTTTTTAATACAACTGTTAGTACTTTAGTAGTATCGGCCCTCCTGTGCCAGTATCTATCTTCGCTTAAAGCTATTATAGACTCTTGTAGTAAGAGAAGAGCTTGGTGCATAATTTTTCAAAAATTTTCATTAGTTGATAAAATTTTGTTCAGTGAAAGATCGAAAGTTGAAGAAAATATATTCAAAAAAGCTAAATATTATTTCATTTTTTCTAACTTATCAATATTTTTAATACTAATTTATGCTCATTTAGAGTTACTGGAAAATAAATGGAATAAAATATTACAGTATTGTTTGATCGTAATAGCTAGCTTTGTAATATATAGCTATTCTACGTTGCAATGTATCATCATGGTAACTTTGTTAATATGTATAAGAATTAGATACCAGAAAGTTGGGGAACTTATTGTTCATTTAAAATATTTCGATGTTAAAGAAGAAATAATGCAAACAACTGAAAAAGTGGAAACGTCGTCCCTTTATCTCTACGAAATAGTAACCCATTTTAAAAATCTGTTCGAAATTCAATTATTAATAATGGTCGTTAACAGTTTTCAAAGTTTTCTAGCCGTTAGTTTAGTTAGGTATAAATTAGTGACATCTCTTATTTATGCTTCTTGGTTAATTTGGTATGTGGTAAGTCCATTTTCATCTTGTTTTTCTTTCTCACATTTGGTCAATGTGGTTCCATGTTTGGCTGACGGGCGCAAACCAAGTCAGCACAAACACATTACCATTGTGTGTTAAGGAATGATCTGACAATGTTACATGTTTTCAAAATCACTGACTTCTGAATGTTTTTGTGTATGTTTGTGTTGAGTCCTAATTGTACTAAGTGTGGTGTGAATGTTGGTGTAAGGCCTGTGGCTGATATAATGAGGGGGACAATGATGACTTTTTCTTGTTTCCATAGCCTTTTTATTTCTGTTGCAAGGTCTGTGTATTTGGAAATTTTTTCTGTGTATTTCGTTTGGATGTTTGTGTCGTTGGGGACAGCTATGTCAATTAGATAGGTGACTTTTTCTTTTTTGCACTGAAAAGTAATATCGGGTCTATTGGCGGAGACTGTTTTATCTGTATGGATACTGATGTCCCAGTAGAGTTTGTAATCTTTATTTTCAAGTACGGATGTTGGTGTGTATTTGTAGTAGGGATCTGTGTTTTCTATGAGCTTGTATGTTGTGGCTAGTGCTTGGTGAACTACTTTTGCCGCTGAGTCATGTCTGGCTGTGTATTCCGTTCCGGCTAATATTTTACATCCGCTTGTAATGTGTTCGATCGTTTCTTTCTGCTGGTGGCATTTTCTGCATCTGTCTTCTGTAATAGTTGGGTCTTTGATGATATGCTTTTGGTAGTTTCTGGTTAATATGACTTTATCCTGGATGGCAAGTAAGAAGCCTTCTGTTTCCGGGAATAGCTGCCCATCCCGTAACCAGGCGTATGATTGTTTTTTATTTACTTGGTCTTGTTCTATGTGGTATCTGTGTTTTCCGTGGAGTGTTTTTTCTGACCACGTTTTCAACTTTTCCTGTTGTGATTGGATGTGACTGTGTGTATCTGCTGGGTGGTCTACCCGGGATAAGTCGAGTGGGGTATAGTTTTTGTCTGCTTTGACTGTTGCTGTGTGGAGGCTGGTTTGCTTGGTGTGAAAGAATTTCCTAAGTGCTTGTATTTGTTTTGTGTGTAATGATCTGATGTCTATAATTCCTCTTCCTCCTGCCTTCCTCTCGATGGTAAGTCTTTCTTTGCATGCGTTGGGGTGTAATTTCCTGTATTTGGTGAATTGAGATCGTATAAGGATGTGAATATTTTCTATGTCTGTTTGTGACCATTTGATGATACCAAATGAATATGTGAGTATAGGTATAGCGAACGTGTTGATGGCTTTAGTGAGATATTTGGAGTTGAGTTTTGTTTGTAAAAGTTTCGTCAGTCTGTTCTTGAATTCGGTTCTGAGCTCTGTTTTGATGTGAGTATGGTTGAGTTTGGTGCTTTGTTGGAAGCCTAGATATTTGTATGTTTCTTTGTCGAACATGTTATCGAGTGTTTCGTTGTTGATGGTTTCTGTCTCATGGTGGTACTTCCATTGGCCTTTGTTGATGTGGAGCACTTTGGATTTACTTATACCAAATTCCATATTGACATCTAAGGTGAATATTTCTGTGATTTTGAGGAGTTCTTTCAGCTGTGTTTTTGTGGCAGCGTAGAGTTTTATGTCATCCATATATAGGAGGTGGTTTATTTTATGTTGATTCACTTTTTGGTGTCTGATATTGAAGCCATGCTCTGTTCTGTTTAGTATATTTGAGAGTGGTTTGAGACAAAGGCAAAACCATATAGCGCTGAGCGAGTCTCCCTGAAATATACCCCGTCTGATGTACAGCTCTTCTGTTTGGATGCGTTCGGTTTGTGTTTCTAGGCGTATTTTAGTTTTCCATATTTTCATAATTTGCGCTAGAAATTGCCTGAGGTGTTGGTTGATTTTATAGATTTCTAGGGCTCTGATTAACCAGCTGTGGGGTATGGAGTCGAAGGCTTTTTTATAGTCTATGTAACCGATGTGAAGGTTTCTGTGTTCTTTTCTGGTTTGTCCCATAATCACGCTATCTATGATCAGCTGCTCTTTGCATCCTCGACTATTTTTCCTGTATCCCTTCTGCTCTTCTGTGATAATATTGTTGTCTGTTAGGTGTTGTTCTATTTTCTTGGAAACTGCGGCTGTGATGATCTTGTATAGGGTTGGAAGACAGGTGATAGGTCGGTAGTTTGACGGGTTTGTAGTGTCTGAGCTTTTGGGTTTAACGTATGTTATTCCTTGTGTAAGGAAACTGGGAAATGTGTGTGGTTGTAAAATGGCTTTGTTGATTTGGTGTGTGAGTGCTTCGTGTGTGGTGGTAAACTGTTTGTACCAGAAGTTTTGTATATTGTCTATTCCAGGACATTTCCAGTTTTGTGTGTGTTTGATTGTTTCTGTAATTTCTTCTGTAGTTAGTGTGGAATTTTCTTGTTCTGTCACACGTTTGTGTTTATCTTCTTCGGCTTTGATCCAGGGGGTGTTATTATTATGTAGTTTGGGTTCTGACCAGACAGTTTTCCAATAATCTGCGAGTTCTTGTTTGTTTGGTGGTTCAGTTACTACTGTCTGCTCGTTGTACATAGTTTTTCGGTAGAACTGTTTTTCGCTTCTTCGGAAGAGGTTGTTGGTGTCTTTCCTCTCGTTTGATTCTTTGTATCTACGGAGTCTTGCAGCATATACGGATAGTTTTTGTTTCAAAGTATCAACAATTTCTGGCAGTGTTCGGTGAGAGATTTAGATTTGATCTTGTCTACACCCTGTGTGACACGTTTGGATGCTTTCCCGTTCATAAACTGGGTAAGGTATCCCAGATCTCTTCTGATGTTGTTGATTTTGTTTTCTATTCTTATTTGCCATTTAAATTTAGGTTTTCTGCTGTTGGGGTCTCTTTGTCGTTGCGGGAGTTTTGATTATTTTGTGTTATAGTGGTGATTGCTGCTGCATATATTATTGTGTGAATGTCTTCGATCGTGCTTAAGTCTGTTATGTACTGCGGTATTATGTGCTTGTTTATTGTGTTGAGGATTATTTGTGGGCTCTGTTTGAAAATTAAACGAGGGATGGGATTTCTTGTTGTAGGGTCGGTGCCTGACCATCGAGCTAGATGTGACTGCATTTCTGCTTTGAGTGTTTGTATGAGAGGTGATTCGGGTGTAGATGTTGAGGGTGGTGAGTCATTCATTTTGTCGTCTGTGATATGGTGTCGTGTGGTGCTTGCTATTTGCTTTGAAATATTATTTTGAGTTATGCTCCTGCTGAGTGGTTTGTCGTCTGTGATATGGTGTCGTGTGGTGCTTGCTATTTGCTTTGAAATATTATTTTGAGTTATGCTCCTGCTGGGTGGTGGGTCTTGTTGTTTTCGACTGGGTGGTTGTGTGTGTGAGATTGGTTCGGTATCTGCTCTACTGTTTCTATTGTTTGGTTGGTCTGTGTTCAGTTCAGCAGCTACTTGGTCTGTGTTCAGTTCAGCAGCTACTGTATCTTTGATGGTTTGCAATTCGAAAGGTGTGAGGCGATTGTTCTTGGTAATAATTCTTTTTTGGTCTATTAATCTCTGTTCTGTAACAAGTAATTGCAGATGTGGATATTCGGTCAAGAAAAGTCTGTGTACTTCCAGTCTGTAGCCTGATGTCACTGTTTCTAGTTTGGTGGCGGTGTAGTAACAGCGCATCACTGTTCTGTTCATTTCATCTGTCCACTTTAACCGCTGTCTTGGTTTGCCAGCCTTGGTAGTTGCATGTTGTCCTTGCAAAACATACGCGGTTTGGCCTGGCTTTGGTGGTTGTGTTTGTCCCGCTTCTACGTCGGTTGCGCTTGGGATTGGTGGTGGTGGGTCCAAGCGGCGAGTGATTCTCTTGTCAGTGATTTCTTTGTCAGGTGTGATTTCATTACAGCAACGCATGGCGTGTTCATTGATTCCTGTGGTGCAACTCATGCGTTGCTGTGACTTTCCCGCCTTGGTGGGTGTCGGCTTACTCGCCGGCACAACACTTTTCGCAGGTCCATTTTCGGTTGCCCGGTCTTCATCGTTTTGGTCGAGCTGCCATTTCCCGCGACGTCCTCGATCGTTACGTCGCTCGCCCGATGCTTCTTTTATTGGTCTGCTGTTGTCTGGAATGTTCTCAATGTTTTGTGGTGTCAGAAGCTCAAAGTGTCCCGACATTGGGTTGCCTGTTAGTAGAAGGTAAATAGTTTTGTTGTATTTTCCCGTGCTTATTATTGTTGGTCTGTCCGTAAAAGTTATTTTTGTATGTCTTGTTCTTCGTTGTTTTGAGAAGATATGAAAGTTGCTATTTTGTGTTTCCGAGAGGGCAAGTATCTCTAGGCTCGTTCCATAGGTGCCATTTTTCCGCATATAATTATAATAGTTATTGAAGTCTTTTATATCGTCGACTTCAATTAATGAAAATGTGTGAAGTTCCTACCAGTTTTGTTGTAAATGTCTTAGAGCAACCTCTCGAAGTTTCTCATGATGTTTTTGGTGGCCATACAAGTGTAAGCTAACTGCACGGAAAAGGCAATTTCCATCACCTACAATGTCGGATCTGGTAAAACTATCGGGAGTAGTTTCGGCTGAGGCGGTTGTTTGGGTCGTCTGTGGTTGTTGTTGTTGTGGTGTTGCTATAGCTGTTTGTACGACCGGGGTCCGCCTCCGCAACACCCTTCCATTATCATTACTATAATTATTATTCTTTGACATAGTATTCCCACGAGTATCCTAGGAAAGAGGGGTCGACTGCGGCAGAGCCTGGATGCCACAGCAAGGCTACATACTCATAAACGCTGAGCCATTCATCTTCTCGGCACGGTAAACACCTTAAGATTGCGTTTTTATTACACATAATCTGGACAACACAAGACAGCACAACATGACTCAGGTACCTCGGGATCGTCAATGCCCGTACTAGGAGAATCCTGGGATTCCCCTAGCCCCTTCTTGGTTAATTTGGTATGTGGTAAGTCCATTTTCATTATTATTATTACTATTATTACTTTACTTTTGTTGCTCTTTCTCACATTTGCTCAATGTGGTTCCATGTTTCGCTTAAGCCAAGTCAGCACAAATGCTATTACCATTGTGTATTAAGGAATGACCTGCCAATGTTAGATGTTTTCAAAATCAATGACTTCTGAATGTTTCTGTGTATGTTTGTGTTGAGTCCTAATTGTACTAAGTGTGGTGTGAATGTTATTGGTGTAAAGCCTGTGGCTGATATGATGAGGGGGACAATGATGACTTTTTCTTGTTTCCATAGCTTTTTTATTTCTGTTGCGAGGTCTGTAAATTCGGAGATTTTTTCTGTATATTTCGTTTGGATGCTTGTGTCGTTGGAGACAGCTATGTCCCCTAGATAGGTGACGTTTCCTTTTTTTGTATTGAAAATTAATATCAAGTCTATTGGTGAGGCTATTTTATCTGCATGGATATTGATGGCCCAGTAGAGCTTGTAATCTTTATTTTCAATTATGGATGTGGACGTGTATTTGTAGTTAATATTATTTTCGTTCTTCTTTCTCACATTTGGTCAATGTTTGGCTGACAGGTCTAAGCCAAGTCAGCACAAACGCTATTACCATTGGGTATTAAGGAATGACCTGGTCTGTCTATTTGGAGATTTTTTCTGTGTATTTCGTTTAGATGTTTGTGTCGTTGGGGACAGCTTTGTCAACTAGATAGGTAACTTTTCCTTTTTTGTACTGAAAAATAATATCGGGTCTATTGGTGGAGACTATTTTAAAGGGTGTCCCGAATTTTACGCAAGATTTGAATTTAGCGCCATTTGTATGGTAAAGTGTGGCCAACAAAACAAAAAACTCAACGTAACAGCTGACAGTTCCGGGTTATTAAAAATGGAGCGCTAGACGAAAGAACAACGAGTTTTCATTGTGGAGCAATATTTTAAAAATAATGAAAGTTTGGCAGCTACAGTGTGGAATTTCGTACAAAATATGGTAGGAATAGTGATTTAACTATTCCTACCAAAAGATTAATTGAAAAATTCAGGGAGACTGGATCAATTAGTGATCTTAAATGCTCTGGCCGTCCTTCAACAAGTTGTTCGACACAAAACATTGAAGTGAGAGTGTTGCTGAGTCTTCCGGAACATCAATTCGGCACCGTGGTCAAGAATTGGACATTTCGAGAGGCTCTCTACAGCGTATTCTCACGAAAGATTTGCGTTTCCATGGTTACAAAGTTCAATTGACTCAAGAACTATAGCCTACTGACCACGCACAACGAAGAGAGTTCGTTGAATGGATTATGGAACAACAACAAGTGGATACTGATTTTTCGAAGAAAATCATCTTCAGCGATGAGGCTCATTTCCATCTTGATGGCTTCGTTAGTTGACAAAATTGTCGCATTTGGGGTTCAGACAATCCACATGTGACTGTTGCGAAACAAATGCATCCATAACGTGTCACTGTTTAGTGCGGATTTTGGGCTGAAGGCATCATCGGACCATTCTTTTTCGAAAATGCGGTTAGCTAGGTAATAAAAGCTAATGGTGATCGTTATCGCGATATGATAATCTAGTGTTTTGTGCTTAAATTGCAAGATATGGATGTGGACGACATGTGGTTACAACAAGACTGTGCCGCATGCCATACAGCCCGTAATATACCGTTTTGGTGATCAGAATTGGCCGCCCAGAACATGTGATTTAACGTCGTTGGACTTTTTTCTTTGGGGTTTTTTAAAGTCAAAGTCTAAGGTTTATGCGAACAAGCCTACGACCACCCACGACTTAAAGGAGGAAATTAAGGGCTGTATCAACAAAATTCAGCCGCATTTATGCAAAAGGGTCATGGAAAATTTCGACAAAAACTGCGTATGTGCCAGCAAAGCCGTGGAAGCCATTTACCCGATATGTTATTCCATACATAATCCTATACTGTATACTTTATGAATCAATAAAAAAAATACAATTTTTAATTAAAAACCTGTGTTTTCTATCAAAATTACTTCTTGAGTGAATTTTGGGATATTAATGTCCTAGTAGAGCTTGTAATCTTTATTTTCAAGTATGGATGTTGGTGTGTATCTGTAGTTATTACTATTTTTGTCCTTCTTTCTCACCTTTGGTCAATATGGTTTCATGTTTGGCTGACAGGCCTAAGCCAAGTCAGCACAAACGCTATTACCACTGGGTATTAAGGAATGTCCTGACAATGTAACATGTTTTCAAAATCACTGACTTCTAAATGTTTTCATGTATGTTTGGGTTGAGTCCTAATTGTACCAAGTATGGTATGAATGTTGTGTAAACCCTGTGGCTGATATGACGAGGGAATCAATGATAAATTTTTCTTGTTTCCATAGCCTTTTTATTTCTGTTGCTTATTACTATTGTTTTTCGTTCTCACATTTGGTCAATATGGTTACATGTTTGACTGATGGGCCTAAGCCAAGGAAGCACAAACGCTATCACCATTGTGTATTAGGAATGACCTGACAATGTTACATGTTTTCAAAATCATTGATTTCTGAATGTTTTTATGTATATTTGTGTTGAATCTCAATTATACTAAGTGTGGTGTGAATGTTGTTGATGTAAAGCTTGTGGCTGATAACGAGGGGGACAATGATAATTTTTTGTTTCCATAACCTTCTTATTTATATTGCAAGGTCTGTGTATTTAGAGATTTTTTTGTGTATTTCGTTTGGATGTTTATGTCCTTGCGAACAGCTATGTCAATTAGATAGGTGACTTTTCCTTTTTTGTATTAAAAAGTGATATCGGCTCTATTAGCGGGGACTGTTTTATTTGAATGGATACTGATGTCCCAGTAGAGCTTGTAATCTTTATTTTCAAATGTTATTTCAAGTACTATTAGTATTATTTTTATTATTATTATCACTACCTTTCCATCATTTCCAGTAACTTCCTTTTATATTATCATTATAACTTTTATTGCCATTCTTTCTATGAATAGTTTTTATAGAGAAAATATTAAAATCATGCTAAAATTGTATTCAGACCTGAGAAGAGGTCTTAGTATCTCTTTTCAAACCACTTTATGACCTTATGAAATTTCATTTGGCTTTATCTATTACCATTTTCGGAAACATCGAATCCATAAAAGCGTAAATAGATCGACAGGACTAATGTCAGTCGCATACCACACTGTCAAGATTTTATTCAAAAACAAATGTAAATTAATCATCTTTTTCTAATATCTGTTCTCATGGCCGACAACTCGATGATTCTGGTATAATCGCCGTTCTCCTGTTCAAAATAATTTAACGCTTGGATGCGTTTAATTTTCTTCGTTTCAAAAACAATAAACGAATCTTCGTTGTCATCACTCTCGTTTCCATGGTTAATCTGCGAAGAGGTCGATGGTCCATCTTTTCTGTGGAGATCTGCTATTTCGGTTTCTGTTACTTTTTCGAAACCCTCTTAGTTCATGTCACTTTCCAGCCAATTTATCATATCATATCATATGAAGCTAGATACCAAAAAGGCTTTTGGCGCTGACGGAATACCTGCTATAATTCTCAAAAACTGTACGAGGGAACTAACCCCAGTTTTCTGTAGACTTTTTAACCTATCCTACACAAAAGGAATATTTCCTTCCTGCTGGAAATGTGCCACAGTTCAGCCGATACCTAAAAAAGGCGAGAAGACCTTGCCAAATAACTACCGAACAATCGCACTGCTGCCAATAATATCGAAAGTCATGGAAAAGGCTATTAATCAGCATCTTCAAAAATATCTTGAAGGATTCAACATTATTAGCGATCACCAATATGGCTTTCGTAAAAATAGATCAACAGGAGATCTTCTGACTTATGTAACACATGTTTGGAACAACGCAATTGAACATTTTGGAGAATCTCGTGCGGTTGTTCTTGACATATCCAAGGCATTCGACCGTGTTTGGCACGATGGACTGTTGGCTAAGCTACGCTCTTGTGGTATGTCTGAAAAGTTCTGTTTGTGGCTCTCATGTTTCCTCAGAGAGCGTTCTTTACGAGTGGCGGTCGGCGGATTTCTTTCTGACACCTTCACTATCAACGCCGGTGTACCCCAAGGCTCCATACTGTCTCCTACTCTCTTTATCATTTATATTAACGATCTGCTGGAAAAGACCGAGAATCCAATCTATAGCTTTGCAGATGACAGTACACTTATCACTTCATTCACTTTGAACGCTCGGACATCGGCTACTCAGACGAATATCCGCAGACAGCAGGAAGTCATTCAACTTAACAAAAACCTGGAAGAAATTCTATCTTGGGGTGACAGTAACCAAGTGGAATTAAAGCTGAACCCGACATAATTATGTCGGGGCACTCCATTCCTCTAATATCGTTACTCAATTTGTTGGGCGTTAATTTGGGAGCAAATATGTCCTGGCATGAACATGTTTTAGGCATAGCAAGGAGTGCTTCTCAAAAGTTGGGAATATTATTTCGAACCAGAAAGCTTTACACTCCACAACAACTGTTAATTCTTTACAAAGCTCAAATTCGACCAACTATGGAATACTGCTCCCATGTTTGGAGCGCCCAAATATATATATATATATATATATATATATATATATATATATATATATATATATGTATCTATAATATATATAAAATGCAACGTCTCTCTGTCTGTCTGTCTGTGGAGCTCCCCAATATATATATATATATATATATATATATATATATATATATATATATATATATATATATGTATGTGTGTATATATATATATATATATATATATATATATATATATATATATATATATATATATATATATGTATCTATAATATATATAAAATGCAACGTCTCTCTGTCTGTCCGTTAGTGCGCTTATCACTGGAGAACCACTTATCCGATTTACGTACTGTTTTTTTTAAAACACACATATGTTCTCTGGCCAGGTTATAGGCTATATTTTATTACGATAGGTAGCATAAGGAATGAGCAGTGACGTAAAAATAGAGAATGAAGTCGGAAAAAAGTTTACCACTAGCGCGTTCGTTTGCAACACACAGCCTAAACCATTAAATATGGAACAATATTATGTAGCAGAGAATATCTATAATCTATAATATATATAATGCAATGTCTCTCTGTCTGTCTGTCTGTCCATTAGTGCGTTTATCACGCGAGAACCATTTATCCGATTTACCTGTCTTTTTTTTTTTTTTTTTTAAATTCATACATATATTCTTTGGCCAGGTTTTATAATAATAATAATAATAATTTTTTATAATAATAATAATAATAATAATAATAATAATAATAACCCTCACCTCACCTTAGATGTCAATATGGAATTTGGTATAAGTAAATGCAAAGTGCTCCACATCAACAAAGGCCAATGGAAGGGCCACCATGAGACAGGTCCCTCAGGGGCTAGGGGAATCCCAGGATTCTCCTAGTACGGGCATTGACGATCCCGAGGTACCTGAGTCATGTTGTGCTGTCTTGTGTCGTCCAGATTATGTGTAACAAAAACGCAATCTTAAGGTGTTTACCGTGCCGAGAAGATGAATGGCTCAGCGTTTATGAGTCGCGAACGGTTCCCCCGGATACCGGGCGCCCTCCGGGAGTAAGTAGCCTTGCTGTGGCATCCAGGCTCTGCCGCAGTCGACCCCTCTTTCCTAGGATACTCGTGGGAATTGTATGTCAAAGAATAATAATTATAGTAATGATAATGGAAGGGTGTTGCGGAGGCGGACCCCGGTCGTACAAACAGCTATAGCAACACCACAACAACAACAACCACCGACGACCCAAACAACCGCCTCAGCCGAAACTACTCCCGATAGTTTTACCAGATCCGACATTGTAGGTGATGGAAATTGCCTTTTTCGTGCAGTTAGCTTACACTTGTATGGCCACCAAAACCATCATGAGAAACTCCGAGAGGTTGCTCTAAGATATTTACAACAAAACTGGTCGGAACTTCACACATTTTCATTAATTGAAGTCAACGATATAAAAGACTTCAATAACTACTATAATTATATGAGGAAAAATGGCACCTATGGAACGAGCCTAGAGATACTTGCCCTCTCGGAAACACAAAATAGCAACTTTCATATCTTCTCAAAACAACGAAGAACAAGACATACAAAAATAACTTTTACGGACAGGCCAACAATAATAAGCACGGGAAAATACAACAAAACTATTTACCTTCTACTAACAGGCAACCCAATGTCGGGACACTTTGAGCTTCTGACACCACAAAACACTGAGAACATTCCAGACAACAGCAGACCAATAAAAGAAGCATCGGGCGAGCGACGTAACGGTCGAGGACGTCGCGGGAATGGCAGCTCGACCAAAACGATGAAGACCAGGCAACCGAAAATGGACCTGCCCAAAGTGTTGTGCCGGCGAGTAAGCCGACACCCACCAAGGCGGGAAAGTCACAGCAACGCATGAGTTGCACCACAGGAATCAATGAACACGCCATGCGTTGCTGTAATGAAATCACACCTGACAAAGAAATCACTGACAAGAGAATCACTCGCCGCTTGGACCCACCACCACCAATCCCAAGCGCAATCGACGTAAATGCGGGACAAATACAACCACCAAAGCCAGGCCAAACCGCGTATGTTTTGCAAGGACAACATGCAACTACCAAGGCTGGCAAACCAAGACAGCGGTTAAAGTGGACAGATGAAATGAATAAAACAGTGATGCGCTGTTACTACACCGCCACCAAACTAGAAACAGTGACATCAGGCTACAGACTGGAACTACACAGACTTTTCTTGACCGAATATCCACATCTGCAATTACTTGTTACAGAACAGAGAGTAATAGACCAAAAAAGAGTTATTACCAAGAACAATCGCCTCACACCTTTCGAATTGCAAACCATCAAAGATACAGTAGCTGCTGAACTTAACGCAGACCAAGTAGCTGCTGAACTGAACACAGACCAACTAAACAATAGAAACAGTAGAGCAGATACCGAACCAATCTCACACACACAACCACCCAGTCGAAAAACAACAAGACCCACCACCCAGCAGGAGCATAACTCAAAATAATATTTCAGAGCAAATAGCAAGCACCACACGACACTCAACAACATCTATACAACATCACCCCCCGAATCACCTCTCATACAAACACTCAAAGCGGAAATGCAGTCACATCTAGCTCGATGGTCAGGCACCGACCCTACAACAAGAAATCCCATCCCTCGTTTAACTTTCAAACAGAGCACTCAAATGATCCTCAACACAATAAACAAGCACATAATACCACAGTACATAACAGACTTAAGCACGATCGAAGACATCCACACAATAATATATGCAGCAGCAATCACCACTATAACACAAAATAATCAAAAACTCCCGCAACGACAAAGAGACCCCAACAGCAGAAAACCCAAATTTAAATGGCAAATAAGAATAGAAAACAAGATCAACAACATCAGAAGAGATCTGGGACACCTTACCCAGTTTATGAACGGGAACGCATCCAAACGTGTCACACAGGGTGTAGACAAGATCAAATCTAAATCTCTCAACCGAACACTGCCAGAAATCGTTGATACTTTGAAACAAAAACTATCCGTATATGCTGCAAGACTCCGTAGATACAAAGAATCAAACGAGAGGAAAGACACCAACAACCTCTTCCGAAGAAGCGAAAAACAGTTCTACCGAAAAACTATGTACAACGAGCAGACAGTAGTAACTGAACCACCAAATAAACAAGAACTCGCAGATTATTGGAAAACTGTCTGGTCAGAACCCAAACTACATAATAATAACACCTCCTGGATCAAAGCCGAAGAAGATAAACACAAACGTGTGACAGAACAAGAAAATTCCACACTAACTACAGAAGAAATTACAGAAACAATCAAACACACACACAACTGGAAATGTCCTGGAATAGACAATATACAAAACTTCTGGTACAAACAGTTTACCACCACACACGAAGCACTCACACACCAAATCAACAAAGCCATTCTACAACCACACACATTTCCCACTTTCCTTACACAAGGAATAACATACGTTAAACCCAAAAGCTCAGACACCACAAACCCGTCAAACTACCGACCTATCACCTGTCTTTCAACCCTATACAAGATCATCACAGCCGCAATTTCCAAGAAAATAGAACAACACCTAACAGACAGCAATATTATCACAGAAGAGCAGAAGGGATGCAGGAAAAATAGTCGAGGATGCAAAGAGCAGCTGATCATAGATAGCGTGATTATGGGACAAACCAGAAAAGAACACAGAAACCTTCACATCGGTTACATAGACTATAAAAAAGCCTTCGACTCCATACCCCACAGCTGGTTAATCAGAGCCCTAGAAATCTATAAAATCAACCAACACCTCAGGCAATTTCTAGCGCAAATTATGAAAACATGGAAAACCAAAATACGCCTAGAAACACAAACCGAACGCATCCAAACAGAAGAGCTGTACATCAGACGGGTATATTTCAGGGAGACTCGCTCAGCGCTCTATGGTTCTGCCTCTGTCTCAATCCACTCTCAAATATACTAAACAGAACAGAGCATGGCTTCAATATCAGACACCAAAAAGGGAATCAACATAAAATAAACCACCTCCTATATATGGATGACATAAAACTCTACGCTGCCACAAAAGCACAGCTGAAAGAGCTCCTCAAAATCACAGAAATATTCACCTTGGATGTCAATATGGAATTTGGTATAAGTAAATGCAAAGTGCTCCACATCAACAAAGGCCAATGGAAGTACCACCATGAGACAGAAACCATCAACAATGAAACACTCGATAACATGTTTGACAAAGAAACATACAAATATCTAGGCTTTCAACAAAGCACCAAACTCAACCATACTCACATCAAAACAGAGCTCAGAACCGAATTCAAGAACAGACTGACGAAACTTTTACAAACAAAACTCAACTCCAAATATCTCACTAAAGCCATCAACACGTTCGCTATACCTATACTTACACATATTCATTTGGTATCATCAAATGGTCACAAACAGACTTAGAAAATATTCACATCCTTATACGGTCTCAATTCACCAAATACAGGAAATTACATCCCAACGCATGCAAAGAAAGACTTACCATCGAGAGGAAGGCAGGAGGAAGAGGAATTATAGACATCAGATCATTACACACAAAACAAATACAAGCACTTAGGAAATTCTTTCACACCAAGCAAACCAGCCTCCACACAGCAACAGTCAAAGCAGACAAAAACTATACCCCACTCGACTTATCCCGGTAGACCACCCAGCAGATACACACAGTCACATCCAATTACAACAGGAAAAGATGAAAACGTGGTCAGAAAAAACACTTCACGGAAAACACAGATACCACATAGAGCAAGACCACGTAAATAAAAAACAATCATACACCTGGTTACGGGATGGGCAGCTATTCCCAGAAACAGAAGGCTTCTTACTTGCCATCCAGGATAAAGTCATATTAACCAGAAACTACCAAAAGCATATTATCAAAGACCCAACTATTACAGAAGACAGATGCAGAAAATGCCACCAACAGAAAGAAACGATCGAACACATAACAAGCGGATGTAAAATATTAGCCGGAACGGAATACACAGCCAGACATGACTCAGCGGCAAAAGTAGTTCACCAAGCACTAGCCACCACATACAAGCTCATAGAAAACACA
>CM032452.1:16186718-16202331 GCA_019049505.1 Pachyrhynchus sulphureomaculatus | reverse complement strand
TATACATAAGAAAGGCCTATGACTCAGTACCAAGACAAATATTATGGAACGCAATGAAAGAAGTAAGGCATTGACAAAGAACTAATATACGCAGTAAAAGCTCTCTACGAAAACAACACAGTGAACATAAAAATAGGACATAAAATAGGGAAGAGACTCCAAACAATCAAAAGGCATATTACAAGGATGCTCTTCATCCCCAACACTATTCAAAATATACCTCGAACAAACATTAAAAAAATGGAAGCAAAAATGTAGTGGAATGGGAGTCCCAATACGAGAAGATTACTTATATACTCTAAGTTTCGCAGACGACCAAGTAATCATAGCGCAAGATGAGGAAGACCTCAGTTATATGGTAAGAAAACTGAAAGAAGAAATACCCTAAAGCAGGATTAGCAATAAACTTTGATAAAACGGAATATCTAACAACAAAGGAGGGAAACGTGGAGAATCTAGAAGTAGATAACGAAACAATAATCAAAGGAACCGATAGATTTTAAATATCTAGGAACCATCATTTCAAAAAAACGCAACATCAGAAGAAGAGATTAAAGCTAGATTAGGACAAACGCGGACATGCATAAGACAATTAAATTCGATCCTGTGGACAACTACATTACAAAGAGAAACAAAACACGCATATACAAATCAATAATACAAAGCATAATGACATACGGGTCAGAAACATGGACGATCAACAAAATAAATAAATCTAAAATTAACGCGGTAGAGATGGAGTATTGGAGAAGATGTTGTAGAGTGGCACGTATGGAGAGAATAACAAATGAAGAAATAAGAAGCAGAATGAACATCAAAGAGAACGCAATAAACACCATTGAAGAAAAACGATTAAAATGGTATGGACACATAAGACGAAGCAAAGATAATAGGTGGATAAAGAAAATAACGGAGTGGAGCACTATAGGGAGAAGAAAAAGAGGAAGACCCAGACGTGGAGAGACGATGTGGGACGAGGCTATGGAGGACAGGGGTCTAACAGATGGAGACTGGGAAGATAGAAACGGATGGAATCAAAGGCTGAGAGAAGGAATACAGCGTCAGCTGTAGAAAATCCTTGTTATATATATTGTTTGAAGGTTGATGCTTTCTAAAATTCATATGGCTTTTTTGAAATGAGCGACATCTATATGTCAGAACAAAACTTTTCAGCCCACGTGTCATATATTTTTTAACTCGTATTTTCACTTCTGTTTTATTATATTTATTACATCCGACTCGATGACTTGGTAAATTTTTTTTCACTTCCGATTTTACCCCTCGAAGCCCCTTAAGTCAAAATTTAACTTTCAAAGCTACGTGGCTCTGATGGGGCCATTAATTCCTATATTTGTATTTCATCTTTTCATGTCAAATAGTTTAGGACAAAATCGGATGTGACAGACGGACGGACAGACACCGAAGTGATCCCATAAGTCTTCTATACGGAATACTAAGGAGATTAGAGTAAATATCCATTTTTTCTTACATAGCCGACTCTGTATACTTTATATTAAAAGATATTTAAGTAAATATTTAAGTACACAATTTGAGTGTGTAGAATTAGGCAACATTTTTAGTATGGTAAATCCCAAGATATACAATCCTGCCCTTTTGGTTTTTAGTGTGGCAATAAATGACTCTATTAAGGTTTTGTGCATAGTTGCCAGATATTACAATAAACATATTTTTATTTTACCTGCTTTGTATACCGCCTTCATTTGCAATCATATTTGATCTATTTTTACCTATATATTTTACTACCTGGTAACGCGGTCTAAGGCCCTTTAAGTGCCCATTATGATTCGAAAAATACTTTTTTTATTTATATTCTTAGTTTTACTTACATCTTACAACGGAACGATTCTATTTTAATTATGTGGCGTCCGTGGGAAAATTGCAATAGTGGCTATCACAAGAGAAAACATTTAACACTTGACGCTAAACAAATAGTGAAAAATGTTTAGGACAGTTTGGTAAAAAGAAATTTGAATAAACAAAATCCTTTGCAAGAAACCAGTGAACTAACAGAAACCCCAATTTCTACGATTAAGGGTATTGTAGGAAAACCATCACTCAGGAACAGGAAAAAAAAACGGAAAGATATTTAAATACATCATGTAGAGGATTGTGAAAAAGACGTCGTCAGGACAAAAAATATATTCTATGTATGAAGAGCAGTTGGTGCCGACACTAGACAGAATAAAATTAAGACTAGTGCAGAACGGGACCAATATACAATGTGGCCAACCAACCCTTTACAGAATTCTCTTAAGAATGGGATTCACGTTCCGAAAAATCAACAAAAAAGCAAGTAGTGATGGAGTCATAAAGATTACGAATCTTTGGACATACTTATTTACAAGAAATTGAAAAGTATCGATCGGAGATTGGCCAATAATTTACCTTGACGAAACATGGTTCGATACCCATGACACTGTGCAAAAAGCGTGGGTTGACAGCAGTATAAAATGTCAGACTAACGCACCTTCAAATAAAGGGAAACGAATAACCATTTTGCATGCTGGATCTGAAAAGGCTGAGTTTCAAATTGTCTACTATTATCTGCAAAAAACATAAAAGATTCTAGTTTGGACTATCACGAAGACACCACCACAGAACTTTTTGAAAATTGGTTTCAAAATTCCCTTTTGCAAATGTTCCCGAACAGAGTGTTATAGTTATAAACAATGCAAGTTACCATAGCCGCCTACTAAATAAAGTTCCTAATGCAGTCAACACAAAATTGGAAATACAGGAATATATGTTAGAAAATGACATTTATTTTGACTTTAGTTACAAAAAGGTGATCTTTTGGAAGTTTTGAAAGGCTATAAATTGAAAAAAGAAATATGTTTGTGATAGTATGGCTGAGAAAATGGGACACACTCTTTTGCGGCTTCCTCCGTATTATTGTGTGTTTAATCCAATTGAACATATTTGGCATCAAGTTAAAAAGGGCACAAAATGTTTCTCCTACTTTGAGCGTGTCAGTGGTTGAATTAGTAAAAAAAGTTATAAATGATATATCTTGTGAAAGCTGGAAGAATTCCATTCGGCACGTTGTTAAAGTTGAAGATTTCATATATTTATGTAAATAATATAAAACCATTGATAATTACCTCTGCTGATGATAGTGATAGTGAAACCGAATTAGGCTTAAGTTAAAATATATTTTTATTTATTTATAATATGTCCCCTCTTGTAACCCCATTCATTCAAACTGTATATTTGTACTACTGATCCATTTGTTTTTACATGCATCTATAAATAAACATCTCCAAAAACACTTATAATTTTATTTATTTGCGTTAATAAATAAAATTCTTAAGTCCACCTCTGCAACCTATCATAAACAAAAGGTCGGAATTTTTATATTGCCCCCACGTAAAAGGCAAAATCAGGTTCTTATATTTTGGGACAGGCTATATACCTTTATACCCAAAGATCATGTTTAACTGTTAAAGACAATTTTTCAGTTTTGTTTCGCTAAGTATAAAATTACACTCGATGGGGTACCGACAATTTTACAGTATTATTATATGTAGAAAGTGAGAACAAATATCCATTGAAATTTTTATTTGAAAAGAAGCTTACAGAAAAGTAAAGTAGAATAAAATTGGACATTTGACCATGATATGTTCTATCAGGTACGACATACCATACAAAAATATTCAACACAATATGGCTTCTTGTTACATACAAATTTAAAAAATTTGCTTTGTGAGTTATATTATTATTAAATTTAGTGCATTGGCAGAGAGGTCCTCTCTCTAATAATGACCAGTCATATTTAGGAAAAAGATAAGCGCTGGCATCTAGTTTCATAGCTATGAGAGTTGATGGTTGTTTTTTTTTTTTAAATACCTTGAGCAATAGAATATATAGTTTCTTATTCTTCTTATTCTAAGTGCTCCGTTTTGAATTAAAAATACCCCGGATAATGTGTAAAAGTTACCATAAGATATAATACAGTATTTAATATGACTGTGAAAATTAGAATATTAAACTGTTTTGCAAAAACTTTTATCGAACGACTGTGAAACAACCCTTAATTATTGTATATACAGTTGAATCGGTTTAATAAATTCATAGCGTAAACCTACCATTTAACATGTCGGTCAGTTGTTAGACCTAGAAATTAAACATTTTTGTTCTGATTTAAAGGAACCCCCGCACATTTCTTATGGGAAGTGGCCCTCGGTGAAATTCTCCGAAATCGATATATATTATTCCTCTCGAGCTCCTGACCAAAAGTTCCCATGGGCACAAAATCGAAAAATGGACAGTTTTTCAGATATCGGGGGTAACAAAACGATTTTTGGTGATCTCATCGACAACAGTAGAGCCGTGAGGAGGTTGTTTATGTGCCGTTCTCTGGGTTATATGAGGTTCTTTTCTATCGCCAATTCCAAATCTGGTGTCAAAAATGACATTTGACAGATAGCAGCTGTCAAAGAAGTGCCAACTTGCCTTATTTCTAATAAATGCCAATTGGAATATAGTACGTTGGGGCGTTTTTACCGTCGCTGATTCCAATTCTAGTGTTAATAACCGGTCAAGTGCAAGTTGAACTTGCATAATTAGTGTTCCGTACGTTAATTGCTTTTAAAATAAAAACTTTTGTTACGGTGGTATAAAATGATCAGTGACTTCACAAAACACACCCCAAATGAGTTTCCAACAAAGTTTGTTTCTGATCTTTACTGAAAACTGATGACCTTGAAATTTTTTTTTTTTTTTTTTTATATACCAGATAAATTATTAAAGGTAATGCACTCGTGATAATTTTCGTTCAATCTATACCCCGTGGAGAACATTCCAGAAATTTTTCAAAATTTTTTGAACAATACTTTTCGAGATAAGGTAGGGGGACAGCGATTTCTCGCGATTTTTTAAAAATAAAACAAAGAAAAGTATGAGCAAGTATTACATTATATATATATTTTACTCGTACTTTCACAAGCTTTCATTTGACACAACACTCGATGACCTAGTAAAAAATTTTTTTTTTTCATTTCCGATTTCACCCCTCAAAACTAACCCTTTAAGTCAAAATTTAACTTTCAGAACTACACGGCTCTGATGAGGCCATCAATTCCTATATTATTACCAAATTTCAACTTTCTATGTCAAATAGTTTTGGAGAAAATCGGGCGTGACGGACAGACAGACAGACACCGAAGTGATCTTATAAGTGTTCTGTACGGAACACTAAAAAATGACATTTTTAATTACCGGAATTGTTTTTAAACTGAAGGTATAGTTTCAGATCATCACGTGCGAAGTTATGAAGTCCATTCGCTTATTCCGTATTTTATTCTCAGCATTGCAGCCTTTAAAAAGACCTGCTGCCAAGTTGGCTTCAACTTACCTCACTTGTAACAAAACGTTCATCAAAATATATGTCAGATGGTTTTTCTATCTACTTTTAGGGGAAACAAAGACGTGGACTTCTGTTTCCTTTAAGGTGCTGTTTACTGTGAGTTTCGTGCCTTTCACGACTCGGGTTCTTGATTAACGTGAGTCCCCTTGTCACACACTGTAGGGTGCTTTATACTATTTACCCCCTCATTCTGGCGGGCGATTTGCTGCATCCATAGTGGTATTCAGGAGATTTGATTGTGACCACTTCCCATTAACTTGGTGGCTGGCTTATTCAAGGTACCAAAGAATACTAGCCACGTGTGCACAGGTTCCTAGAATCCTGGCTTCCGACTGGCAAATACAACAATATCCTGTGATGAGTTATATACTCAGGAAATTAAAAATATGTGTAGAATGTATTAATGCAATTACCTCCGATAACAGTTGACGATTTCCAGTTGATTCTGATGTGTTATTTTATGAATCTGATAAAAAGCGTTGTAATATTTAGCATCAATCGCACAATAGAAGTGTTTTTAAAGGCTGCAATGCTGAGAATAAGCGAATGAATTTTATGACTTTACACGTGATGATCTGAATCTATGCCTTCAGTTTAAAAATAATTTTCGGTGTTAAAAATGTCATTTTTAATACTGGAATTGGAATCAGTGATCGTAAAAAACGCCCCGATGTATATTCGGATGAGCATTTTGTTAGAAATAAGACGTTGTTGACAGTTTTTTGACATCTGCCAACTGTCAAATATCATTTTTGACACCAGATTTGGAATCAGCAACCGAAAAAAACCCCATACATACCCGGAGAACGGCGCATAAACAACCTCACGGTTCTACGCTGTTGTCAACAAGATCTCCGAAAATCGTCTTTCTATCCACGATATCTGAAAAAAACTGTCCATTTTCCGACTTTATATCCATAGATACTTTTGATCAGAAGCTCGAGAGGAATAACATATATCGATTTCAGACAATTTCACCGAGGACCACTTCCCATAAGAAATGTGCGGGGTTCTTTAAAATTTGTTCCTTAAAATAAAGATTATTGTGTAGTTGTATGAACTTTTGACAAAGAGCTCTAATAATCATAGCTTGAAGCTTCTTCTTGTTTATAGCGAGTTTATTAATGTAAAAGCCAATCTTTTAAGTTATCCTACACTTGTACCAGGAACCCCTGAAGATTGAAAAAAATCAGTTCCTCTCAAAAAACGTTCCTCTCATAGGAATAATTGATTAAATTATTTGATGCCTGTAAGCCTATGCTGTTTAAGATATTTACATATATTATAAGGAGTAATAGTTCTAAAATATTAAAACTACTATACGCCAAAGTTTGATGTTTTTATGTCCGATAGAAATGGGCACAATCTGATTGCAGACCTCCTTGAGGGAGCGGGATAGACTATCTCCCCCGGTACGTTCTGCCTGTCGTAAAAGGTGACTTAAAGAACAACCTAGATGGTAGATGCCCAGATCCCACCAGGCATCGCCCGGTGTGATACCATCGTATCCGATTAGGCTGCGTGAAGTTGCTTAACGTTTCGTGGCTGTATTGATGCTTCGGACTCTGGGACCAAATAGCTTGATGAGGCACCTGGATACAAAAAATTCCGGAGGTAAAATAGCCCCCCGTTCGGATCCCTGGTAGGGGCTGGTTCAGGGGCGTCGACATGCAGAGATTAGAATTTTAGAGTAGATTTTTGTAGCATACGAGGTTTTAAACTCGAAAATAAATTCAGTACACCAACACCTGCAATCAAATAAACCTCATGTACTTGCTCTCTGTGCAACCAAGTTCAATTCATCGACCAGCATAGTCAACTCTTTATCCTGGATTCGATTTCTATTCCCGATTTAGGCATAAATTTGTAGTCTGTCTTTTTCTCAGAACCGACCTTTGTTGCCAACGAGAGGAGGCTTAGGAGCCCGAAACTTTGATATTATGTGGCTAAAAATAACGACTGAAAAAAACCACAAGGTTCATCTGCATCCTCTATCGACCACCAAGATGATACTAACTTCAGAACATTTTTCGTTTCTCTTGCAGACACCAGTGATCATTTACAAATTAACTATCGAAATGCCGAAATTGCCATCCTGGGCGACTTTAAGGTCCACAACATCAACTGGCTTAAGTATTCAAATACTACCGACGAACAAGGTCGTGAAGTTGAATCGTTCTCAATCAATTTTGGCTTAACTCAGCTTATTGACGAGCCAACACGGATTCCTGATCGTGACGGGGAGTTCGCCAGTTTTCTTGATTTGTTTTTAACTACCAATCCAGAGATTTACAAGTCATCGTAAATCCGCCGTTAGGTTCTTCGACTATAAATTGGTTTCGAAATCGAGTATCCTACCAATCAGTGACAAGGAGGCGTCTAAACCGCGCAAGATGTGACACTACAAATCTACTAAATGGAAAGATCTTGTGGAATATTTTCGAACTTTCCCTTGGTTATATGTTTGTTCGCGATCCGACGACACATCTGACTGTGCCATTAGGAGGTTTTCGATATTATTTTGGCTGGTATGGAAGCTTACATCCCTTTTTCGAAGAAATGCCCTTCCTACGGCAAGCCTTGGTTTGACCGAAACTGCAAAGAAGCTGTTGCTTTTAATCATCTTGCCTACCGACAATGGCATGAAATTCCTAACATCATAAATCGTAACATCTTTATCCGTAGCCGGTACAAAGAAATTATCGATAAAACCAAGGAGACATACAATTTTGCCTGCACCAACAATTTAAGCTCCTTTTGGTCAATCTCGGAGGACATGAGTCAAAAGTTAAATAAATCGTAACACCTTTGTTCGTGCCCGGAACAGACGCAAAGAAATTATCGACGAAACCAAGGAGGCACACAATCAACAAATTAGAAACAACTTCTCGCTTGTCCTAACAATTCCAGGTCCTTTTGATCAGTGGCTAAGGCAGTTAGTCAAAATTTCACCAAATCCACCATACCACCACTTACACGGCCAATAATTCTATTGCAACGACACCTGTTGAGAAAGTGAACTTCTTGGCTGAATTCTTTGCTTCACATTCTACTGTCGATTTCCAAGGAAAAAACACCCACTTAGTTTATCATAGTGCAGTCAACGATGCCCGATGTTGTCTTGAGACAGCGTATCATAAAACGTATTTTATTGAAGTTGGACACCAAATACCTGCCATAGTTCTCAAAAACTGTGCGAGGGAACTAACACCGGTTTTCTGTAGACTTTTCAACCTATCCTACAGAAAGCGAATATTTCCTTCCTGCTGGAAATGTGCCACAGTTCAGTCGATACCTAAAAAAGGAAAGAAGACCTTGCCAAATAACTACCGACCAGTCGCACCGCTTTTAATAATATCGAAAGTCATGGGAAAAGCTATCAATCAGCATCTTCTAAAATATCTTGAAGGATTTAACATTATTAGCGACCACCAATATGGCTTTCGTAAACATAGATCAACCGGAGATCTTTTGACTTATATAATACATATTTAGAACAACGCAATTGAACACTTTGGAGAATCTCGAGCGGTTGCTTTTGATATATCCAAGGCATTCGACCCTGTTTGCCTCAATGGACTGTTGGCTAAGCTACGCTCTTATGGTGTGGCTCTAATGTTTCCTCAGAGAGCGTTCTGTTCTGGAGGTTGATATAAATCCATCTTGTGCGTCAATCTATTATTATTTTTAAATTTCTGATGGTTGTAGCTTCTACTTGATGGAAATTCATTATAAATATATAACTATAAACTGTATAATAAAAATAGTCTTTTATTTATATAGTTATTATTTTTATAAGTAACTTAAATATATGGGACAGTAGACTAACTGGACATTAATTTTCTATTTTGTCTTTATCGCTTTTTTCCATATTATAACGGGTCTTTTAGGGCTCTATTTTGCCCCTTATGTATATCTTAATTTTGAGAATGGATTGAATGAGAGAGATCAAAAATTAGATATATAAGCTAGCTCATTTTGTTTGGAGGGATTATTGATAATAGATAATTTTTGTACGTCTTTTGAAAATAGTCTCTATAGTTGTTTAAAGCTATGGTTGTACTGTTTATTTGTTTTGGACACCATTCATTTTAGAATAAAAGGAATTTATTTCAGCTCAAAAAAGGAAAATATACTGAAGAGTTATTTAGTTGTTAAAATAAGATTAAATATATTACAACCTGTGCGTCCTGAAAGAAAGAGCAGGTCGTTCAGTAAAAGGCTGCATTAACACAGAGAAAAGTATATTAACAAAATAAATTCTTACAGTTATTACACTCTTAAAATTACATTAACTAAATAAAAACCCCTTAGGCTATGAGAGTGTACATATTTAAACTAGAGTTCTATGAATTACCGATCCTAGTTATAACAAAAACAAAAGGCTTCAAAAAACACGATCTAAAAGTTTGTAAAATTACCTTCGCGGATTTCGCGTGTTGAATAGTCGTTGGAAACACACGTTGCAGACAGGAAGTGAGATATTTAATCTGGTGTGCTTATGACTTATTGATTGGGTTTTCCTCGTGGGTTTTCCATAAACAGCTTGGCCTCTCCTGGTGAGATTCTCATCCAGATATTTTCTCACCTGCCACTCTCCTGTCCCCATTTTGGTAGCTAATCACTTTTTGACCCGAAATGTCTTAGGATGGGCAGAATATTTTTAGAACGGAAAAAGGCCACTGGACTATGGCAAGATTGAAGACTAAACCTACTACGGCTTGACGAAGAAAAACACTACTCTATCACTGAGAGAAAAAAGCCGTTACTGCACTACTGCATGAAGAAAGGATGAAGATACTACGGCATGCTGGAGGAAAAAGCCGTTACTGTATCTCTAAGGGAAAAACCTTGAAAAATTCGAAATGGCCGTCTTTAAAATGGCTCACTTCCGGGACGCAAAATCAATGAAAACTAAATAAGTTAGGTCAGCAACACGTTATACAGGGTTGAGTTACACTGTTCTAAAATTAAATCATTGTTTTAAGTTACACTGCTCAAAAATTGAAATCAATGCTTAATTAAATAAAAAATGTAATAAAAAATGAATTATAGAGAGAAAAACAGTGTCGTAACATGATCTTAAAAACTAAGAAAAAATGAATAAATATAAATAACAACCTTAACATTTTCATATTTTTTCGGTATTTTACCCACTAATAGGCACTTGTTTAATAATATTCTTACACTTTCTCTTAAGTTCTCACCTTCCGTTTTTAACATTTTTGGATAATATAATCTTCACTCGGGCTTCTATTGATTTTAATGTGCTGGAGAGTTGCTGTTAGTTTATGATTATTTATTTCAGGGATTTCCTCCGAACCTACATTTTTTTTATTTTACATTTGGTGTAATAATTATCTTGGAGTTTTGAGGTATATAGTTGTTCATAAAATTTTTACACTACAGTTACTATCTCATCTTTATTGGTGATTGTTATACCTTATCTGTCTTTAAGTTCTGTTATGTTTGTCCTTCCTCTCGATAATTTTATTTTTAAAACAATCATGTTTTTTTTTTATTTGCAGAGGTGTTCTTAACAAGGTCTGTATTGTAATTTCGTAGATCTCTTCTGATATTTCTATTTATTTCTTTGTTAAGTGCCTTATAGCTTTCAGAATTTCGATGTAATTCTCATTTCTTTTTATTAACTTTTTTTTGTTATTACTAATTTTGCTACCCTTTTTTGTGCATATTATTTTTGTTACTTTTTGTAAGCTGTTGTTTATATGTTGTGTGAGCCCGTCTATTTCCAGTTTTTAAATTTCTTCCCTGTTTTTTAGTTTCCTTTCAATTTTACCTTGAAATAATTCTTTATTCTATTGTAAGATCTCGGACGTTGGAAAAAATTGCTTTTTTAGTAGCTTTGTTCGCTCTATATTTATTGATTACTATGGCTGCTCATACTAATCGATGATCGCTGTTGGTAATAATATAGTGTCATTAATTACCGTGCCATTTGAGCTTCTCCATGTCCATCTTATTTTCAGAAGTTTTTTGAAGAAGGAGTTAATACAATAGAGATTTTCACTTCTGCAATAGTCAATCAACATTTCTCCCCTAGTGGTTCTGTTACACAGTCCATATGCATACACTTGAGATATTATTATTTTCATCTAGAACCACTTTTGCATTGAAGTCTGCCATTAGTACCATGTACTTGGCTTTTTTCTTTGGTTCTTACTGTTGCTATGTCTTCATATAGTTATACTAAAACCTACCTATGCAAAACGGCAGATGTACGTCGTACGGATTGGATTTTAGCTCCAAAAACGCTGAAAATCATGCTTTCCCTTTCTTGTTTGGTTACCATATATTTCAAATATGATAACTGTGCTTGTCTAGCATAAACATAAACCTTGTTAAATTAGGCAGCGCTGGTGCCTGACCACACTAGGCAATAAAACAAAGGAATTTCAGATAAAAACAATTTATTTCCACATATAGTTAAACTTAAAATCTAGTACGTATGTGCTTAAAAAATAAAATATGCAGATTCTTATTAAATATTAGGAGATTTATAATCTAACTACTATCTGAGTAGGGAACACTGTTTTAAATTAGGGTTATAATGCTTAAAGCTGTTAAGTAAAGGTCATGTTCTAGAATTTTCCTTCAAGAAATATATTGTTTCTTGCTGGCTGCTATATGGCCTTAATATAAAGAAATTATGCGTTCTGTACCAAGACCAAAATATAATTGTTTTATAAATTACAAAAGTTTCGGATAAAAAGTGTATTACTGGTCTTCTTCTTTCGGCGTTGCTGGAACAGCTCTTTTGATTACAATGTCTCTTCTGCACAGAACAATTTCGGAACTACTTGCGTATTTAAATCTCTAGGCGTAGGTTGGTGGAATGTTGTTTGATTACTTAGTAGTAGATTTAGATAAAAGACACGATAAAGCAGATTTAACAAAAAGAAGAAGACAAAGAAAACGGGAAAATGCAGAAAAATATAAATAAAAAATAAAAAATGAAGCAAGAACATAAAAACCTCCTATGATATCTGCAATATGTTATCAAAAGTAACTGGAGAAAATACCGTACTGCAAATAGTGCTTTTCTTCTCTCCAATGGCTAGTTTTCTATCTAAAGTTACAGAAAAAAAAATTGATTTTGGGAGATATCTTCTAAAAAAAAACAGGTGGGCAGATTGACCTATAGTCCTAATGAAAATGGAACAGTAAAAAGTTAAACAAGGCTAAGTATAATAATATAAGGGACTTAAAGAAAGAAATACGTATTATTACGTAACATGGCATATAGAACCAAATTTTAAAGAAAAATATATTTGGGATAACAAAACGAATGCTTATTGTGTAGGAATTTTACACTGTTGATCTAATCCACACTTTTGTGCTAATGTGGGAAATACGCAGACTGTAAAAAATAAATGCTACAAAATTGAAAACCATTAACCTGGTGTCGTCAAATACATTAAGATAACAATATCCATCGGTGAAGGGTGGCCATATGATACGTCCACTCTTTACTTTTTAAAGGGGGAAAAATCGATGGAGATTATCGAAATACTAGGAGTCCATAAATCCTAAGTTCACTTATCTAATCTTCATTGACGGGCCTTGGATAACAAGCAAGTATGTTTTCCTCTTTGAGAGATAACAGAGCAAAGAATAATTTCAGAAAATTAGGACTTTCTCAGTAGGAAGGAAAATTATATAAGTTTATTTTTATTTTTGTTAGGAAATTCTCGCAGGTTGCAGTGCTCATAGGTACAATTCTTACGGATTTCTCCTGTGTCGATTGACAAAGTGATGCTGACGTTTCGCCGATCATCCCGCCGTCTTTTTTAGAACTCATTTCGAGAAGAATTATACCTTTATTTTTATTTCATTATCTTGTAATTTATTACTCCCCAAGGTTCCTATATATATATATATATATATATATATATATATATATATATATATATATATATATATATATATACAGTCCCTGGCCAAATTATTAGACGCACTGTATTTTTTTTAGTAATTTTATGTTTCTTAAGAGTTTTTATGCAATAATGGTATATTTAAAACTACAATATTATTGATTTTTATTTAAAAGAATTGTTGTAGACTACATATTTGTATTTATTTTTAACATATGGCAACACTGTGTTGACAAAGTGATACATGAACGTAAACAAGTACAAACCTATATCAGTCGCGATCGGAATCGAGTCAGGTACGGACGTGTTTCTGTGGCTTTATGGACTGTGATTGTTTGTTTAACAGTTTTATACTACTCAGTTATTAGTTTATTTTGTATGCAGTGTTTTATGTAATTGGACTATTTTCATTATGGGTAGAAAAGGCGATCTTTCACCACGTAAAAAAGCTGAAGTGAAGGCCCTTGTGATTGCGAAAACATTTACAAACCGAGAAATAACACGAAGATTGGAGGTTTCTGAAGCTAGTGTACGACGCATAAAAAAGAAAATTGAGTCAGGGAAGGAATTAAGCCCGAAAAGAAAGAAAAGATGCGGTAGAAAACCAATTTTCACTCCACGGTCAGAGAGATGTTTGAAGAAAATTTGTGTAGAGAAAACAGATTTGCTACCACAAAGGTAATAAAATCACAACTCTAGGATGCTAGCGTAAATGCTTTTGAGCGCACTGTTCGAAGAAAATTGAAAGAATTAGATTTTAAGGCCTGTCGCCCCGCCAGGAAGCCCAAGTTAACAGCTGCAATGAAAGCAAAGCGCCTGAAGTGGGCCAAACAATGGCAAGACAAAGATGTGGACTTCTGGGAGATCGGTAAGATACAGCAATTTAATCAATAATTGATACATTATTATCATTTTCAGTTAAATAAAGCAAATAAACATGGAAGTTTATATATTTTTTTTTCCTATTTTTGACAGGTCTGCTTCAGTGACGAAAGCACATTCGAAATTTTGCAGAATAAAGCTCAGTATGTGCGTCGTCGTTATGGAGAAAAGTTTCATCCTGATTGTGTCGTCCCGACGGTTAAACATCCCACCAAAGTGATGATTTGGTCAGTCATCAGCGGCAAGGGCACTGGACGTCTGTACGTCGTCAAAGGAATAATGAGGCAAGATCAGTACAAAGAAGTATTACAAAATCGGTTGATTCCGCAGCTCAGAGAATGGTTTCCAAAAGGGGAACCATTCACTTTCATGCAAGATGGAGCTCCCTGCCACACTGCTCGGTCTGTTAAAGCTTTTTTGGCAGAAAAAAAATATCCCTCTGTTGGATTGGCCGGGTAATAGCCCTGATATGAACCCCATTGAAAATGTGTGGGAGCTGATGAAAAGAGAAGTGGCTAAAGATGTGATTACCAACAAAACCCAGAGCTCCTAGAAAAGATTATTCATGTGTGGAATCATCATCCTCAAATGCAGGAGACAGTACAATCTTGCATTGATAGCATGCCGCGCAGAATTAAAGCTTTGATAGCGGCTAAAGGTGGCTCAATTAAATATTGACTTTTACTAACATTAATTTCACTTTTCTTTAAAACTTAATAAAACTTATGCTTTTCTAAATTAATGCTGTTTTATTTATGTCAAATAAATAGGTAATTGATTGGATAATATAAAAATAAAAAACAAATCAATTTAAAATAATAAAACGGTACAATATCACTCAGTAATTAATATTTTACATGAAATCTTGCAGTGCGTCTAATAATTTGGCCAGGGACTGTATATATTATATATATATATATATATAATATATATTGTATATATAGCCTGGGGCTCCGTAAGGCATCGGAAGAACTAGGTCATTCCTCCTTAACACCCGTTTTCAAGTAGAGAGAGTAGGGCAAATCGACCTGCACTTTAAAATTATCTTTAAAAAAATCAATTTTCGTCCATAAAAATCTCTATCGTTGATTAAAGTGGATTTTACACGGTTCAGAAAAAAACTTAAAATGTTTTACGATTAAATATTCAAAAAGATGAGACAAAAGCCTGAATTGGGGAATGGCGCACCTTCTGAGAGTGGTTTGTCACTGGTTATATTGACTCAAACTGTAAAATGTAAAACTTGTAAAACAGATAACAGATTTTTATAAGCATCGTAAAGCTTGACGGAAATCAGTCCAACGCTTTTCTAACATTTCTATATCTTTTCTTGTGGAAGGATTTTATCAGGGCCTTCAAAAAAGCCCTGATAAGCCCTGAAGAATACGGTGGATGAGGAAGCAATTCGAGCTTCAATTCATGCAATTTTGCCACCGTAACCATTGATTTG
>CM032452.1:16181802-16186618 GCA_019049505.1 Pachyrhynchus sulphureomaculatus | reverse complement strand
ATATCAATGCGGATTACACAAGGAAAAATCTACGGTAGATGCAATACTTGTGGCTTCAAACAAGCATTGGAAAGAGCACAACAGCATGCACTAAACTTAAACGTGTTATTCGATCTAACACTACAATATGTACTAAGGAATTATGAAATCGGGGTTCAATACAAACAAAAAGAAGCAGCCAGGTAGTGGCATTAATGCGACATACGCGATGTAGTAATTATTGCAAAGAAATCATAAAATAATGAAGAGAAATGGTAAGAAAATAAGCGTGGAAGGTCTAGCAAAAATGGGTTTTTGGTTGAAGATAAATGAAGAGAAAACCCAAAATAATGAAAAATGGAAAAACATAAAATGTCTAGGAAATGGAAACGATATAATAAACGAGTATACTTTTGAAAGAGTCGAGAAGATTAAATATTTGGGATTGTGACGCTGTATTGTGGATGGGAACAAGGAAATGGAAAGTAAAGGAAAGATTAATAATAGCAAACAAGTTGTTCCATAGCAATAAGAAAATTGTTAAGTATTAAGATAATAGGAAGACACAGTAAGATGAGGATATACAAGGTAATAATACTCCAAAACTAATGTATGCTACCGAAGTTATAAGCATGACAAAGACAAGAAGATCAATACAAGAGGAAGACATGAGAAGAATTGAACGAAGGATATTAAGAGGGATCCTAGGGCCTATATGAAAGAATATGTGAAGAAGTCTATAGAAGGAGGACTAATCAAGAAATTTTGGAAGAAGTGGGGGAGGACATAGTTAAAAAAAATAAAACAGAAGAGATTTAATTGGGCTAGGGCACACCAGGAGCACCAATATATGAAATACTTCAATGGGAACCGGGACGTAGAAGGACAGGTAGACCGGGAATAGGAAGGTTGCAGAAAGTCAAGGAAGAGGCATGGAGGCGGCAGAGATTACAAAATGGAAGGAGAAAAGTCTAACAGAAAACCTAAGCAGAGAAATATAACAAACAGGGAGGGGGAAAACGGGTCTGATCAACCCATAAAACTAGATCTAGAGAACCCAAAGGGTGGGCCCTACCCCAAGAGGGGTGTTTTCAGGTCATTTATTTATTATTTATATATATATATATATATATACTATATATATATTTATATATATATATATATATATATATTATATATATATATTTGAACTCGTGTAAAAACAAGCTTTTATTTGACTTCCAACTCGATGTACCCAGTAAAAAAAATTTATTTCGCTTCCGATTTTTACCCCACAAAAGTAACCCCTTAAGTCAATATTTAACTTTCAAAACTACACTGCTCTAATGAGGCCATCAATTCCTATATTAGAGTCTAATTTCAACTTTCTATGTCAAATAGTTTGGGAGAAAAATCGGTTGTGACAGACAGACGGACAGATAGAAAGACATACGGAGAGAGCGACAGACAAGCGTATAGACACCGAAGTGATATAAGTATTCGTATGGAGCACCAAATATATATATTTTTAGAATTGTTGGTCATTATTAACAGATGGTGGATAAAATTACAATGAAAGACTATAAAATAATCATACATTTAATTTAGTTTTGAATAATTTATAATTTTGCTGGTTGTTCGATATTCGTCGCAGTGTGGATCACTCTCCTATTAACTAGTAGGTGATGAGGATAGTTGTTATGGCTCAAATTCTCTATAGGTCTACAGTATCGTTTACAGAACATTTACGTCACGCCGCACGTTACATGACATTTACGTAAAAGACAGCGTTATTAAAATAGCTGCTAAAATTTACTTAGGTCTAAACTTAAAATTTTAAATAATTTTCTTTATTGCAAATTGATACGGTAACATCTTAAAATAAATAACCCAACTTAGAGATTACGTTGTAAAACTGTAGTCCTAAGTAAAAATAAATTGTTTTTATAAAGACATATTTACAAAAGTAATAAAATATGTTACACAATAACCAAACAACGAAATTAATGTTGCTCGCTCGATTACAAAAAATCCGGCAGCAGTGAATTCATTTTTCAAAGAACCAATTTTAAAACAGAGACAATCCAT
This sequence comes from Pachyrhynchus sulphureomaculatus, assembly GCA_019049505.1. Lineage (NCBI taxonomy): Eukaryota > Metazoa > Arthropoda > Insecta > Coleoptera > Curculionidae > Pachyrhynchus > Pachyrhynchus sulphureomaculatus. The sequence goes on along the minus strand of CM032452.1, from coordinate 16,184,572 downwards.
TGCTTGATAGTATTTTGATTTATCTGGAAAAGTTTCCTTAACTTTGAGACATGTAGCTGTAAGCTTGTCCTTTTCTCTTTTAGTGATGTCGCAGACAAATATACACACCGTTATGGGTACCTAAAATAATAAAATAAAATAATGAAGCTTTTAATATGATGTTCTGGGCGGGAGTTAGCTAAATTGGAAAAATTAACTTATAGAAAAGACTTATATGTCAAGTCTGTATAATAAGTTGTTTATTACTTATTAAACCGTTAACTAGTTTCAGATTCCTAAAAAATCATTTTTGAATCTTAAAGAGAAAACATGTTTCGGAAAAGTGTAATCGGTATTTTATTATTGAATAAGTTGCTCACTTTTTGTATGTGTTGTTATAATTAAAAAAAAAATTAAAACGTAGCAAAAAGATAAAACATATAAGCTATATTAGAAAATTATTGAAATATAAACGGACAATAACACTTTTTTAGTGTTCCGTACGGAACACTTATAAGATCACTTCGGTTTGTCTGTCTGTCTGTCTGTCACACCCGATTTTCTCCGAAACTATTTGACATAGAAAGGTGAAATTTGGTAATAATATAGGAATTGATGGCCTCATCAGAGCCATGTAGTTTTGAGAATTAAATTTTGACTTAAGGTGTTAGTTTTGGGGGGTGAAGTCGGAAGTGAAAAAAAATTTTTTTTACTAGGTCATCGAGTGTGATGTCAAATGAAAGCTTGTGAAAACGCGAGTAAAAAAAATATATATTATATAATTATTATACTTGCGCGCACTTTTCTTTGTATTATTTTTAAAAATTCGCGAAAAATCGCTGTCCCCCGGGCCTTATCTCGAAAAGTACTTATCAAAAAATTCGAAAAAAAAAATTCTGGAATATTCTTCACGGGGTGTAGAATGAACGAAAATTATCACGACTGCATTACCTTCAATAATTTATATGGTACATAAAAAAAAAACAAAAAATTCAAGTTCATCAGATTTCAGTAAAGATTGGAAACAAACTTTGTTTGAAAACTCATTTGGGGTGTGTTTTGTGAAGTCACTGATCATTTTATACCACCATAAAATCGGAAGTGAAAAATTTTTTTTTTACTGGGTCATCGAGTGTGTGTCAAATGAAAGCTTGTGAAAACATGAGTAAAAAATATATATAATGTAATACTTGCGCACACTTTTCTTCGTATTACTTTTAAAAAATCGCTGTCCCCTACCTTATCTCGAAAAGTACTGATCAAAAAATTTTGAAAAATTCTGGAATATTCTCCACGGGGTATAGATTGAACGAAAATTATCACGAGTGCATTACCTTTAATAATTTATTTGGTAATATAAAAAAAAAAACAAAATTTCAAGGTCACCAGTTTTCAGTACTTTGTTGAAAAAACTCATTTGGGGTGTGTTTTGTGAAGTCACTGATCATTTTATACCACCCTAACAAAAATTTTTATTTTAAAAACAATCTACGTACGGAACACTAATTGTGCAAGTTCAACTTGCACTTGACCGGTTTTTATTTTATAATAGGATAAATAATGACGTAATATTTTATTCAGTACGTTAAATTTAACAAGCCAGGGAATAACACCAAAACTTTTTGATAAATAGCCATGCCTTGCAATAAATCAATGAAATATTAAAAATATAAACTTTTCTTAATTTTAAACTTTTCATTTATAATTAATTAGCATGGGCCCCCACACCTTTTATTGCGTGAGTTACTGGATTTGAATCAATGAAGTAATTAATGAAGGACTGGAAGAATTGCCAGAATTCCAAGAACTGCATAATAGGAATGAATATAAAATGGAATGCCGCACTGGTTAAATATTTGTCATAAAATCGTTGTTCATTCTCCGATGCTATTTAATCATTTTCACTCAAAGCTGCTAACCTCACCAGGTGATATACTTAGACGTGAAAGAAAAATTGTCTAAAAGTTGGTCCATTTGTTTTCGAGTTACAGTCGTACCTCCATGCACAAATAAGGCAGACTTTCAGTTATATATATATATATATATATATATATATATTATATATTAATTTATATATATATATATATTTTATATATTTATATATATTATATATATATATATATATATTATATATATATGGTGTTGTGAAATTCACTTACTGCATATATGGAAGTGACTCGTAGTGTCATATAGAATCAAATTCAATACTTTTTTTGGAATTCAAAAATTTTTGGAAAATTGAAAGAAGCGGCCAAACTGCATTTTTACAAAATCAACTAACTAAAGAAACAACAGGAAGCAACCGCCAAGCCAAGGCTAGTAGAGTAAGCCAAAATCACAAGCGCAGAAAGAGTACTTGATATGACAGCCTTGTGATGTGCCACTGGCTGAATAGTTTGTGCCACCAATGCTTATATTAAATTGAATTGAATGGCGCATCTCCGGACAGTGTTATCTAAATTTCGGACACTTACTTGTAGAATGGATGAAAAATATTGTTAGCGTGTTAAAGCCAACCTATGAAAATAAAGTATTACATTTAGAACCTGGAAGCGTTGAACATAGCAAAGGGTATAGGATAATAATGTTACAATTTCCAGGTCACACTACTCACCGGCTTAAGCCACTGCAAGTTTCTTTTTTTAAACCTATGAACAGTTATTATATTCAAGCAACAGAAAAATGCTTGAGGACAAATCCAGGTCGTCAAGTAAAGTAATATCAAGTTGCTAGTTTATTTTTGGAAGCTAAACAAAGTGCTGTTATCACTGGGACCATGGTGAACGGATTT
>CM032452.1:16131802-16176802 GCA_019049505.1 Pachyrhynchus sulphureomaculatus | reverse complement strand
CAAATATTGTTTTTACCGAGGTTGGTGAGGACTCTATGTCGAAGCACAATAAAGTACTGGTAAATGACAATTAAATCAATAACTTTTATACTTCAATTCCGTGAGACAAATATTATTATCTGCGGGTAGTCACATATTTATCGCGTTCTTATATGATATGATATGATTTCCAATAACAGTATTTCCACCTTACCTAAACTTTAATTTAGGTAGTAATCTATCTTTATATATAAAACACAAAAAAATGTTTCTACCTACCCAAGGCAGGTCTACCAGGTAGTAGAAGTTCGGCAATAGCAACAAAGCCGAAAAAAATCACATGTATTTTGTTGGTAGAAAATTCACCACATTGCCAAAAATCACGAGAGCTTCTCTCAAAAAACAACCACTTTATGTATGTATGTAGTTCATTTTCTCAAAAAACAACCACTTTATGCATTATGTAGTTCAATGCGGTAGTTTGTAAACAAAATTTTGACAACTTGCTGGGATGTAAACAATAGTCACCTGTTCTAGTGATATTACCTGGTAAAGCTGCCTTGTACCTACCTACCTACCTACATATCTACCTGCCTACCTATGTCCGCTATAGACGCTAGTAGACAATATTATTTAACAATAAAATGTCAGAAATAATCTATTTTTCGAAAAATATCCTGAATCAAATCTTAAATTTTTTTTTTAAATATTTTGCATTTCCCTCCCCATCAGGTATTTCTCGTCCCATTTAAAAGAGGGCAGATTCGAGCAAATTTTTTTTTTGCCTTGACTTTTATATATGTCATGGTATCAAAATTACGACATCGGCAGACATCGCTAACTGTCAAAAGTCTATTTAAAGTTTCTAATAAGGTTAGGATATTAGATACTGCAAAAACAATCGTGTACCTCTCCAGTTTTTACATAAATGTCTACTTAAATGCTTTTTAAATAAGGTACTTAATAACCATTCTAACCATATATTACACTTACATATTTGCATTGAAAATAATGAAAATATGACCATGTAAACTGATGCAATTCTGTTCTACATAATCGACATTATTTTGAGCGTCAACTTGCAAGTCAAGTTTTATTAAGAAAAAATGAGAAATAATCTATTTTAAATTCTATATAATATGTATTTTGAGACGGTACGCACGATTCTGTCCCATAGTGTGCCGTCACTGAGGTACTTCCCCGTGTAAACCGGTCTGACGCTTATGCGAAAAAGAGACACAGTGGGCGACACATTCAGTGTAGAAATGGCTCCAAATAGAAATATTCTCACGCTTAAACAAAAAACTGAGATTGTCGAAGTTCACAAAAAGGAAAAGTTAAGTGTAAGGGACTTATTCAAGCGTTTTAATAACGGAAAAAAACACAAGCTGCTGATGTAATTAAACATAAAGAAATCCTTTTAAACAATTGGATGTCGAGCAGCAATTAGAATGAAAAAAAAAAAGCTTTTTGACGGTGTTGGTACCAAAATTGACAGGTTGTGTTATAACTGGTTTATAGCAGATCGCCATAAGGGGATTCCTTTGACAGGTATGCACATGAATTATTTTTTTTAGATAAGGTTTTCAGGAATTAGTGCGTTGATTTTCTTTTCAGTTCAATTTAAAGAATGGATAAAAGAAGTGAGAGTATCAGCAGGCTTGTCGTGACATAAATATAAAGAAACCTATTGTTAATGTTTTTTTCAGGTCTGTTAATACGATGCAAAGCAAAAGAAATAGCCGAGACTCTGGGACATTCTTCATTCAGTGGTTCTTCTGGTTGGCTTAATAAATTTAGAATCCGCCACAACATAAGTTTTAAAGCGATTTCAAGAGAAAGAGCGTCGGTTATTGCTGAAGATGTTTCATCATTCTGAGAAAAATGCCCTTCTTTAATTAAGGGATATTCACCGAGAGACATCTATAATGCCGAAGAGACAGGCCTGTATTTTGGGGCTCTACTCAACAAAACGCTAACATTAAAAAATAAAAATGTGTTGGTGATAAATATCCCAAAGAGAGGTTTAGAATTTTGCATTGTGCAAATATGACGGGAGAAAAAGAAAAACTCTTAATCTTTAGTAAGGCAGCTAAACTCAGAGCATTTAAAAATATTACCATAAACAACCTGCCTGTAACTTGGAAATATAATAAGAAACCTTGGATGACAGGAGAAATTATGACAGAGTGGTTGCAAGATCTTGATTGGGAAATGACAAAAAAGAAACATTTTTGTTGTGCCATTTTAAAATGTTGGGGCTGATCTAGATCATAATCCACAGACAGAATAATTACCCTCAAATTTACTGTACTTTTTAGTACTGTTTGTAAAAAAATAACCAAACTTACCATTACTAAGATCAAACCAAGCCCGACGGCTACAAATCGTAAACTAGCACCATAGTTATAAGCAGAAACTCCAATACACAGAGAATTTAAGAAAGTTTTAAGAGTCATTAGTAGAAACTGAACTTCAAAGATAGTTTTGAAATAATATACAACCTTATAAAGATAAAGGCTTAGTAATTCTACGGTTTTCATTATATGCATTATTTCTTCCTCAATAACGGAACTTCTTATTTTGGTTACAAGTACTTCTTGGTATCTAGCTTTTACAGACAATAATAATATTGTCATCAGGATGCACTGAGATACGGCATAAATGTTCAGCACGATACTAGTTAAAGGGAGCAACAGTAACAAAAACTAGTTTATACCAAACGACTTCTATTGGAATCCATGCTAAATGATTATTATATATTACAACAAATATCAATAAATTAACTAAAATTAAATAATATTTGGCATTTTTAGAAATATTTTCTTCCATTTTAAATCTTTTGTTGGACAAAGTTTTATCAATCAATGTAAATTTTCGAAAAAGCTTGCAAAAAATCATTCTTTTAGTGTAAGAGTTGATTATAGATACAAGTGATATTAGAACCTGGATTATACGTGATAATACCAAAAGAAATGTCATAAAATTACGACCATATCCTACTGCAACGTGCACTTGCCAAAAAAAAAATCAAGAAAACTAAAATTACAAAAATACCAACTTTTTTTTTATATCTTTGTTCGCGAACTAAAATATTACTCTGAAAATCGTAGAACGGCATCATACTAAAGTAATTAAAAAAATATGCTATTATTGACTGAAAAAAGAATGCTTTGTACTGAGGAATCATGTTGAATCGGTACTGTAGAAACTCGAAATACTTAAAATCTACAAGTATTTCTTATGTTTGTATTAGTACGACGCAGCGACGTAAATATAAATAGAAACAATAATCAATATATTCATAAAATATTTAACCTATTACATTGTAGTCGTTAACTATAATATAATAATAGGCTAATTAATTAATTTATAGGACACCTAAACAAGTTAAAAAAGAGGCTGCTGTATAGAAAATGGCGTGATTTTCTGCCACTGTCACCATGCAATTCATGTAACAGTGGTATATGTCAGCGACTTCGCTACCGTGGACTCTTCTATATTATTTCTCAATCTGTAAACTAATTTAAACCTAATATATATACACTGCTGGGCAAAAAAATCGACTCAAACTATTTAGCTTCATTTAACACCGAATTCTCGAATTTAATGTTCACATATTTTTACGGATTTTAGTATCATTTGAGAGCCCATTCCATTCTCTTTCTAATGATATCAAATTCCATAGCATACTTTATGCTTTTTAGTGTTCCGTACGGAACACTTATGAGATCACTTCGGTCTCTGTCTGTCTGTATGTCCGTCTGTCACACCCTATTTTCTCCGAAACTATTTTACGTAGAAAGTTGAAATTTGGTACTAATATAGAAATTGATAGCTTCATTAGAGCCGTGTAGTATTGAAAGTTAAATTTTGAGTTAAGGGGTTACTTTTGGGGAGTGAAATCGGAAGTGAAAAAAAAAAATTTTTTACTAGGTCATCGAGTGCGGTGTCAAATGAAAACTTGTAAAAACACGAGTTCAAAAATGTATATAATGTCTTACATGCGCACACTTTTCGTTGTATTATTTTGGGATAACTCGCGAAAAATCGCTGTCCCCCCTCTATCTCGAAAAGTACTGATCCAAAAATTTTGAAAAAGTTCTGGAGTATCCTTCACCCGGTGTAGATTTGAACGGAAATTATCACGAGTACATTATCTTCAATAATTTATCTGTTATATACAAAAAAACAAAAATTTTAAGGTCATCAGTTTTCAATAAAGATCGGAAACAAACTTTGTTGAAAACTCATTTGGTGTGTGTTTTGTGAAGTTACTGATCATTTTATACCTCCGTAACAAAAATTTTTATTTCAAAAGCAATCACCGTACGGAACATTAATTGCGCAAGTTCAACTTGCACTTGAGCGGTTTTTTTTAATTAAAATAATTGACATGGGAAACAAAGATTGAAAATATGGTAAAGAGAAAGGAAAAATTAAAGAAATTTCAAGTTTAACAGTTGAATTTATTGATAAATCTAAAATATATATATTTTGTATTACCCCCCGCCCTTAGCCATTATTACTGCTTCCAGCTGGTTTTTCATGGAGCGAGTGAGCTATTTGACCACTGTCTCTGAGATCCTTCCGCACTCTTCATCCATCGTAACCTTTACGTCCCTCAGCGATGCAGAGGCTGGATTTCTGGCTAGAGCCTCTCTTTTGAGCTCATTTCACATGCGCTCGATTGGATTGAGGTCCTTACTCCGAGCCGGTCTGGCTAGTGTGGGTTTTCCCACTTACGCCAGGTATTGTCGCACCGATGCAGCAGGATGTGGCCACGCATTGTCGTGCATTAGCACGAAGCTATCGCCAACAAACCCAGAGTAAAGGAACGACGTGTTCCTGCAGGATCTCCTCGATGTACCGGTAAGCAATTAATCCAGCGCTACGAGTCTCATCAGTCATCCAGTGAGGTGCCTCCCCACACCACGACGGAACCTCCTCCGTAGGAAACCGTTTAAATAATGCAACACTGCGTATAGCACTCCTCAGGTCTCCTACAGACTCGTTTTCTTCCATCAATGCCCTGTATGTACATTCGGGACTCGTCGGAGATTAAAACGCAGTGCAATTGCTCTAAGGTCCAGTCGACATGTTCTCCGGCGAGTCGCGCTTTTTGATGGGCTGCTGTCACTTTGGGTCAGTTAGCTGGTCTCTTCGGAGTAAGGTTATCTTCTTAAAGCCTTCTTCTGACAGTCCAATAATTTACAGGCAGACCACGAACTTGTCGGAGTTCCTGTTGGAATTCAACTCCGGTCAAGTGACGAATTCTTAGAGTTTTGTTGACAATAAAGCGATAGTCTCGCTCCGAGTTACACCTTCTTCTTCCTGAGCCTGGTCTCCGTGTAAAGACACCAATTTCTTGGTAACGTCTGAAGACTCTGGAGACAGTTGACTGATTTAGGTGCAGTTGCGCAGCGACTACACGTTGGCTATGCCCTTCTTACAATAGGATGTTAGGGGTGGTATCATAGTCCAATTTCGTAATTAATGAGCAGGTACAGCAGAGATATTGACTGTTCAAGTTCGAGCTTCGGTCAAACTAAGGCTTACCGTTTAAAGATCATTTATTTAAAAAATGGATGTAAGCTTCGTTACCAGCCAAAATGACATCGAAAATCTCCTTAGCGCAGTTTAATGGATTGTCGGATTTATAAAAAACGTCTAACCAAGGGAAAGTTCGCAAATATTACATAAGTTCGTCCTATTTAGCAGATTTTTGGTACAAATTTTTACCCAATTTATGAGCTTCTCTGACAATGATTGATACATTAAATGAATATCAAGTAAACGCTAAATACGATTAGCAGTAATAATGGATTGACAAAAATTGAATAACATTTATCAACGATTGAAATTTTGTAAAAAATTTCTTAATGAGTAAATAATAGCAGCAAGCAAGGATGAAGTTTGATACTTGGTAGATAATACTGACAAGATATTATTTTTTTGTACTAAAAATACTAACACACTATTCTCCTCCGTTATTTCTGTCATACTGTTATAATTAAAAATATTAAAATATTAACATTAGTCATTGCAATAACATTAAAAAATGTGACATACTTTTTACAGTGTTGTTGCCCTACAAATATATTTTATTAATATCTAGAGATGGTACAATGCAGATATAATTAACAAAGTTTTAAGCTAAAATAGAAAGGAATATTCATAATTTCATGTTTCAGGTTACTTTTTTTCAGACTGATTTCAATAATAATTATACTACTAGTGCAGTAAAAAAAGGTCAAAATAATGATGAGATAAGCATATTTTAGATACAGCAACATTATAACTTTATCCTCTCTGGGGTATTACCAGGAGTATTGTCCTGAGTTTTGGACCTCGAAAAACCTGTACTTTTTTGCTTATAAAAAATTTAAATTTTCAAAACGCGTTTCTTGAGCTTAAAATATAACTCCGTTATATAAGTCGGATCGAGACAAAAAAAAAACTAAACTCTTTGTAATGACGTTTTCAACAAATCCTCTTTGTCGCTCAAGTACATACATAACCTACAAAACTGAAAAAAAAAACAGACAAAAATCTGTTTTTTTTCCATTTTATTGTACAGGTCGATTAAGTGAACCGATTGGCTTGAAACTTTCAGAAAATATGCCTTCTGTTATAGTAAAAATGCTCTGAAATTTTGGTACAAAAATATTGAACTCAGTGGGCACAATTGAATTTGTTATCTAAAATTTAAATTACCCACCATTTTGTGCCATTTGGTCCAAAATGGATCTTTTTTTTTTTAAAAAAAGTTTAGGTCTCGATGCCATTAAAGAAAAATTTTTTTTGGAGTCACTAACAGTTCTTTTTACGTTTGTTTATTAATCAAATAACAAATACATTTTTCGGTCATTTTGAAAAAAGAATTATTAACGAAAATGTTATTTTTTTAAATAACTTTACCAGATGTGATAAAAATTTTTCAATTTTTGTTGGAAATTTTATTGGGAAGAGTTTTTCGTCTCGACTCGACTTATATAACCGGATTTATTCACATTTCAAACCCAAAAAACGCGTTTTGAAAACTTAAGTTGTTTATCAACAAGAGAGCAAGTTTTTCCGAAACTCAGGAGAATAATCCTGGTGATACTCTAGGGAGGATAAAATTTCTGCTGTATTTATATTGTGCAATTTTAAATGTTTTTTTTTACTGCACTATAATAATAGAGTACATAAATATGAGCGATTTATATTTATACGATACAATCAATAAATAACTCATTAGCAACAATGTGTTTAGATCTTAACTGGAAAGTATGTTTATTTACTTAGTAACTATATAAATAAGAAATGTGCTTTACAGGATTTATATGGTTCCTAAAATGATATAAATTTGACAATACTCGGTGGCCTAAGCCAATGTACGAAAGAGCATATATATTTTACTACATAGAATATTCGTCTATTTCCTTTTAAACATATTCAAGGTGACATGGTCTATATTTAAATTAAACATGTTCTTATGCATACACAATTGAAGCTTAAACTAAAATTAAATTAAGAAATTTAATTGGGGGTCTGTGGTGTAGCCAAGAAGGAAAGGAGAATGGAGAAAGAGCACATATACTTAATTCGTCTGGATCTCTAGAGGCAAAATTCTTTTTTTTGCAAAAAACCGCCCCTCCACCGATTACCAATTTTTAAATTGAGTAGCAAGCTATTTGAGTTCCACTATAGCAGGAGTTCTTTTTAGAAAAGATTCTCCTTCCACTGATTATCAATTTTCACTTTACTTTATCGGAAAGGTATTAAAAATCTACAGTTTCAGTGCAGTTAGCTTTTTTCATGAAGATGTTTCACTCTCTGATTATCCTTTGACGATCTTCCTGTTAGTAGATTGAAGCCGCTCTGTAAGTAGCTCCTGTTCTGAGATTCTCTTTTTTCCTTAAAGAAATGTCTCTTGTATCCATATGCTCCTCCCCTTGTATTTGACTACGCTACTGTTGAGGGTGTAAAATATTTTGACCTACTTAAATAAAATGTTCAACCGCATAAGAAAATATTTCAGTTTTACATTATTTTTATTTCTGTTTATATAAAATATATTTATTACTATACGAGGCTGGTTTGAAAAGTCCGTACAAAGTCCGAGAGATGGCACCACCGGCGCGTATCGAGGTCATGTTTAGTTAGTAGCATCTCTTGAATGAACCCGCACCAAGTTTCAGCCATATTGGTCTATTTCGTTGTGTTTGGCATTCGTGTGAATCAAGGAAGTCGAGCGATTTTCAAGAAATGGACGAAAAAGAATTTCGTGTGGTGATTAAACATTACTTTATGAAAGGCAAAACGCCTCAGGAGACTAAAGAGAAGCTTGATAAACATTATGGTGACTCTGCACCTTCGATTAGAATAGTTTATAAGTGGTTTCAAAATTTTCAGACTGGCCATGTGGGCACAAGTGACGCTGAACGTTCTGGACGGCCTGTGGAGGTTACGACTTCAGAAATCATTGATCAAATCCATGATATGGTGATGGATGACAGAAGAGTTAAGGTGCGTGAGATTGCTAGTGCTGTGGGCATTTCGACTGAACGGGTACATAATATTTTGCATAAACATTTGGACATGAGAAAGCTATCCGCAAGATGGGTGCCGCGATTGCTCACGCTTGACCAAAAACGGAATCGTGTGAAGTGTTGCAAGGATGGTTTGCAGCTGTTCCAGAAGAATCCGGAGGACTTTAGGCATCGTTTTCGTCACTGTGGATGAAACATGGATACATTACTATACTCCTGAGACCAAGGGGGAATCTGCACCAAAAAAGGCGAAGACCGTTCCTTCGGCTGGAAAGGTTATGGCGACTGTCTTTTGGGATTCGCAAGGGATAATCCTCATCGACTATCTGGAAAAGGGTAAAACTATTACAGGTGAATATTATTCATCGTTATTGGACCGTTTGAAAACCGAGCTGCAAGAAAAACGCCCGCGATTGGCCCACAAGAAATTCCTTTTCCATCGCGACAACGCACCAGCACACACCTCAGCCGTTGTGGTCGCAAAATTAATGGAAATAGGATTCCAACTCGTTTCACATCCCCCCTATTCTCCAGACTTGGCTCCCTCGAACTACTATTTGTTCCCCAATTTGAAGAAATGGCTGGCGGGACAAAGATTTTATTCAAACGAGGAGGTGATTGCAGACACTAATGGATATTTTGCAGACTTGGACAAATTCTATTATTCGGAAGGGATCAACAAACTAGAACATCGTTGGACGAAGTGTATAAGCCTAAAAGGAGACTATGTCGAAAAATAAAAAAGGTTTACCCCAAACACATAAGTAGTTTTTATTTTTGCAAGGACTTTTCAAACCAGCCTCATATATGCTAATTAAACCTTTCTACTCAATATAAAATTACGAGCAAGTTAATTATTTTTAGAAGGAAATATTCACAAATGTAATAAAATATATAGCACAACAACTAAATAGCGCAATTAATGTTGCTCGCTCAATTATAAAAAATCCAGCAGCAGTGAATTCAGTTTTCAATAAACTGATTTTAAAACACAAACACTCCATTACTTGATAGCTTTTGGATTTTTCGGCAAAATATTCTTTAACTTTGAGACATGTGACCGTAAGTTTATCCTTCTCTCTTTTAGTGATGTCGCAGATAAATACGCAAACTATTATGGGTACCTGAAACAATTTAAAAATATACTAACGTCCATAGTTTTTAATATATATCATATTAATGATTCATTGAATTGAAAGGGTTTCCGAGATATGCACATCTGAAACCTTATGTCTCTGTCAATATATTATTTCTGTTAAAATTAGTAACAATAAAAATTAATACAACGTTCAAATTCCGTAACTTCAAGATTTCTAAAAAGAATATATAGCATGATATATATAATAATTCCTCATATGTTTTACAACAAATGATTAATATATAATAAAAGACTGTTTTTAGACAATTTCCACTGGATGCAGCTTCTTCAGATCTACATTTTACACTGTCAAGTTAGGTTTAATGTTCACAATTTTATATAATTTCTTAATTATAATATTACACCTAATTAAATTACATTGATAGTATTGGAAAACCCACACAGATTTGGAATTAGGAAAATAAATTCAATAATGCTTAAATCTACCTGATCTTCAGTAAAGTACCTGTAGCCCTTAATCGATTTATTTGCATTGTTTCTAAAAGGTTTAGTTTTAAACCTTTTTGTTGGGTGTGTAAAATTTTGAAATTTTTGTTAAATGTGTGATTTTCTGTTAAAAGATGATTAGCATATGTTAAATTAGATTTTCTATGGATGAAACTTTTTTCGTGTTCTGTAATTCTTTGTATAAATGTACGTCCAGTTTGTCTTGTGTATGTTTTAGGACATGACCCACATGTTAATTGGGGGTGTGGGTTTTCCCAATACTATCAATGTAATTTAATTAGGTGTATATATATATATATATATATATATATATATATATATATATATATATATATATATATATATATTAATCGGTTTTTATAACGTCTTCCGATGCCTAATTTCCACTCCTCCCGGTTTCTCCATCCCTTCTCCTCTAGATCTCTCTCTAGTACTTCCTTGTTGATTCCTGCTCTCCAACTTTGGCGTGGTCTTCCTCGCTTTCTTTTTCCATGAGGGTTCCAATTTAAAATCTTTTTAGGTAGTCGGTCTTGTGACATTCTCTGTACATGTACGTACCATACCAACTGTTGGGTTCTGATTTCGTCCACTATATCGTGCTTTATTTCTAAAGCTAGTCTTATCGTGTCATTTGGTATGCGGTCTTTTCTGGATTTTCTGGCTGCTCGTCTCAAAAAAATCCATTTCTGTAGCCTTTAGTATTTTTTCTGTTCTTTCCTTCAATGGCCACACCTGGGAGCTGTAAGTTATTATACTTTTCTCTATTGAGTTGTAAATTCTCTTCTTATTTTCAGTGGTTATGTTTGTGTCCCATAGTATACTATTAAGCATTGCAATCGCTTTTCTTCCTTGGATATTCCTCTCGAATATTGCTTCTTCCAGTGTTCCGTCCCTAGATATTCTCGTTTCCAAATACTTATATCTGGCACAGTGTTTGAGGGTGTGTTCTGTGGCCAGTTTCAAGTCCTGCTGTTGTCCTCCGACGCACATGTACTCGGTCTTTTTAATATTGACTTCTAGGCCCCATTTTTCATATTCCTTCATAAGTTTTCGTGTCATGTATTCCATATCATCGAGGTCCTGATAGCGTGTACAATGTAGTGTCGTCATCCAGTGGTAATCCCATACTTCTGCATTTCCTTTTCCAGTTCATCAGTGTACTCTTCAAATAGATTTTAGATAGCGTTGGGGATATACAGCAGCCCTGTTTGAGACCCTTTGTTACCTGGAACCCTGTTGTTATATCATATTTGGTTTTCACACTACCTCTTGCGTCTTGGTATAAGGATTTTATGGCTTTAATTATTTCGGTGCTTACATTACTCTGTTGTAGTGTTTCCTACAATCTCATTAGGGGCACGCTGTCGTAGGCCTTTTTTAAATCAACAGACAAGACATGGACTTCTTGATCTAATGCGGTTTTCTTTTCTAGGATTTGTGTCAATGAGAATAGATGGTTTATTGTGGATCTTCCTGCTCAAAGCCTGCCTGTTCTTCAGCTTCTACGTCCGCGTATTCCGTTTCTATTCTATTTTTAAGTATTTTTCCGTATATTCTGCTAATAGATCCTGTAACCGTTATTCCTATAGTTACCGCAATTATTTTTGTCTCCTTTCTTATGAATCGTTGATATGTATGATATTTTCCATTCCTCAGGTTGGTGAGAAGATTTCTCTTTTCCGTTCTGTTCTCATATTTTTAAGAAGTCTCCAGCTTTCTGTGCTTTTTCTTCCTCCTATGTAAGTGTTGAGTCTTGAGCATGTCTTTTCCCATTGGTTGTTCTTTTTGACACTAATCATTTTGCGTACTCTAGCCTGGGATTCTTTGTATTTTACCTTGTCGTTTGTGCTCTTTGAACTTAAGTATTTGTGATAGCTTTTCCGTTTTTCTTCAATTTCGTATTTAATTTCTTCATCCCACCAATATGGTTTTTGCTGTTTTTCTCTTTTCTCTTGGTACCCTAATGCTTCCAGTGCGGCTGCGTGTAGGCATTCCTTTATATACTTATATTCTTCTTCTATATTAACAAATCTCGTCTGTTGTATCGTTTGGTCCAGTCTACTCTTGTATAGATTTCTGATACTTTCATTTTGTAAGCTGTCTGTATTATATCTTATTGTTGTTTCACTTGTTGTGTGCTGTGTGCTTGTATCTTCCAGTTTGCTTTCCCGTGTTGTTCGTGAGGTTATCTTTCCTTTCACAAGGTAGTGGTCGCTACCACATGAAACCCCTCTTTGGACTCTTATATCTAGGAAGTTTAATCTAGATCTCTGTCGTATTATCATATAGTCGATAATACTTTTTAAATCTCTTGTGGTTTGTCTCCACGTATATTTATGAATATCCCTATGCTGGTAGCGTCCATTTAATATTGTAAGGTTGTTTTGTTCACATATCTCTATAATTTTTCTTCCGTTGTCGTTAGTAACTTCTTCGCCATATCTTTCTACCACTTTATCGTGTTCTTTCCTTCCTATTCTTCCATTTAGATCACCCAAAAGTAATATCTCTCTTGATGTTCCAATTTTGTGTATTTCCTCATTTAGTTGTTCAAAAAATGAATCCTTGTTATTAGCCAGATCGTCGTCTTTGACAGCGTATACCCCCAGTAAGGTTGTGTTATTACCTAGTATTTTGAGATTCATCTTCATGATTCTTTCACTAATCGGTTCCCAGGTGGTTATGAACTTCCTCAGTTTTCTGTGTATTAGTATGGATACGCCTTGTTTTGCTCTATCTTCTTTGGGCACTCCACTATAAAAGTGATCGTAATGCCCCCAACTTTCGGAGCCTTTTCCTTTCTTCTTTGTTTCCGTCAGTACTGCAATTTCGACTCGAAGATTTTTTAATTCATTTACTTTCCTGGAGAGACCTTTTATGTTCTATGTACCACATATCGTTGTCCTTCTTCTTTGCTGTTTTCGTCTTCGTATATGCGTTCGATTCCGAGGCTTTGGATTAGGTTTTTTTAGCAGAGGCTTTTTTACATAGGGTAGGGAGCTGGCCTACCGCTACAACCCTCCTCCTTTGTCCGGGCTTGAGACCGGCAGTGACAACTGTAAGCTACTCAATCCACCTACAGCCACCCTAGGAGGAGGATTAGGTGTGATATTATAATTAAGAAATTATATAAAATTGTGAACATTAAACCTAACTTGACCGTGTAAAATGTAGATCTGAAGAAGCTACATCGACAGCGAAACGCGTCATCGCAATTTAAATAAACCACTGGAAATTGACTAAAAACAGTCTTTTATTATATATATTTACAATGAATTTCCATCAAGTAGAAGCTACAACCATCCAAAACAAATGATTAAAAATAATGAAAAAATAATACAATTTTCAAATGCCTCGACTCCAAGAACCAGACCTATAGTACGACATATACGAACCAACTCCTCCAGCTCTCTCTCCTACCTCATTAACCTCAAATATGTTTGATTACTTACTTATTCAAAAGAGCATAACCTGAAAATAAATCCTGATAAGACTGAAGTAATGTTGTTTTGTTCAAGGGGGTGTCGCCAGATGTTGGAAGAAGTTATTAAACTTCATTAGGGTGACGTTAATTTGAGTTTTACGGGGTGTTGTAAGAATCTGGGGCTGTATATTGATGTGGACTTGAGGTTTAGGAAGCATGTTAGTACACTGCTCCGAAGAACCTATGCGAGAATGAAAATCCTGTACGCAAATCGGTACATCTTAAATTATAAAATGAGGAAACAATTATGTGAATCCTTGATCCTGCCTATATTCCATTATTGTTGTATAGTCTACTTTCCATGCTTAGACATGATTACTAAAAATCGTCTGCAGATTGTTCAGAATACATGTTGCCGTTTTATTTTTAACCTTAGAAAGTATAATCATGTATCAATTAAAATTAATAAACTAAAATGGTTAAATATGACAAATACAATTAAATTACATTTTGCAGTATTCCTAATGAAACTCCTGCGCAATGACGGGCCAGCGTACTTAAGAGAAAAACTTATTTTCCGCTCTTCTGTTCACGACCGTGACCTGAGACATCGAGATCATCCCAAAACATCAGTCTGCTTTGTTCCGGCGTTGCTTTACTTATAACGCTGTCTCTTTATAATTCGCTTGATCAGGAGTTGAAATTGTGCAATAACAATAGTTTGCGCTCGAGATATAAATCTCGCTTGCTAGGTCTACAACATGTGTAGTGCTATACCAAGAATGGCAGAATTTTTCTGTAAGCCTTGGCTATATGTGATTTACCTATATTTATAATATGTATTACAGTGTGTAAGATTTGGATTTTTTTGTATTATCAAAGTTTTCTATATGTCTTTTTTTCTTCGCTTATTTTATTTTCTTGGTATCGTGTTTTCTTTTGGTTTCTTTTTTACTTTTGATTAGGCTTAAATAAGGACGGAAATGGTTGAGTTGTCTATTATATATATTTTTGATTTTGTTTTGTATTGATTTTGTGGATACCGAATTAAAGACGATATTTATTTATTTATTTATTTATTTAAAAATAATAGAAAATAAACGACAACTTCTAGATTCCTCGATTGTAAGAACTTTGAAAAGAACGTAAGCAACACAACTGTCAGATGGCTTTATGTCAACATTCATCTCATTATACCCTTTAATATTATGATAAGTAACTGAAAAGAATGAGAAAAATAACAAAATTTCAGATTTTTTTGGCTTCAAAATCCACGAAAAGGATATATAGTACGATGTACTTTTAACACTCTTCATCACTTCTTTAACCCCTTATATGATGATTGTAAATAATTGGGATTAAGATTTGTTGATAATACCAACCAAAACCAAGCACCCTATGCTATGCCCCTAAATAAACTAGTGAGCTAATAACAGATAATTTTTGGAGTAATTAGCATTAAAATATTTATTGGTACGTGTTGGTTTTCTATAAATAGAATGTTTCAAGATGCCGTTGCTTTTCCTTTGTAGCAGTATACCTGGGAAAGAAAAGATCCAATATGCATTAGTGTCAATTTTAAACTTTATGTTTGAATGTTGGTTGATGCAATTTGAAACGTTTTTCTTGTGGTACAACGAATATGTATTAGAAATGAAAAACATTGTAACTGAACATCAACATCCTAGAGATCATACCATCAATGTAAAAGAAGCCAAAGTTTTTGCCTTCTATCTTCAGTGTAAAAACGAAGGATTAGGAAAAGCAAATTTATCAATATTCTAACAACATTAATAGGTACTCGGATTACGGTTTGCATCACACTTGGAAAACGATCAATATATTGGGTTACAGTTCAGTGAATATCGGACACGTATAATTATCACTTGATCTGCACTTCTTCAAGCTTATTCACTGTTCTAATTTCAGACAGTAAATATCCCGGAAGATACATCTTGCAGTCGTAGAAGAAAAGTTATAAGTTAGTCCTAATTGGAAAGGCCTATTCTGAGAACCACGATTGCTTAATTAAATAGTCTGAAATTTGAGCAATTTAAATTTTGAAAATAACTGTTAAAGTTAGTCTGATGTCCTTGTTTTTTTTTTAAGGGCCAAGCATACGCACTGCAGGGAAATCCCTAAATAGCCATAGGAGGGACACATGTGCGTAAAAAGCGATTCACGTTGGTCTTGAATCGCTGTAAATTGTACTCGGGCGGAAACACAGTCTTGGGCAAATTATTCCAAAGGGATGAGGTTCTTCATATAAAAGATTGCTTGAAAAGGAGTAACAAGCTGAACTTCATACGGATATGAAGTATTAGGACGACGTGTATTTCTAGCATGCACCGTTCTAGGAGGAATTAAGCGGGCTACATCCAACGAACACTTTCTATGAAAATACTTAGGATATGTACTCGCTCTATGTGAAACCAAGGTCAGTCCATCGACCAGCACGGTCAACTAACTTTATCCTGGGTACGACTTCTATTCCCGATTTAGGCGTAACTTTGGAATCTGTCTTTTTGTCAGAAGCGACCTCTCTTGTCAACGAGAAGAAGCTCTGGAGCCCCCAAACTTTGATGTTATGTGGTTAAAAATAACGACTCAACAAACCACAAGGTTCATCTGTATCCTGTATCGACCACCAAGTGATACCAATTTTCGAACACTTTTCGCTTCTCTTGCAGACACCATCGATCATTTACAAAGTAACTATCCAAGTGCCGAAATCGCCATCCTGGGCGACTTTAATGTCCACAATATCAACTGGCTCAAATATTCAAATACTACCGACGAACAAGGTCGTGAAGCTGAATCATTCTCAATCAGTTATGGCTTAACTCAGCTTATTGACGAACCAACACGGATCCCTGATCGAGACGGGGAGTTCGCCAGTCTTCTTGATCTGTTTTTAACCACCAATCCGGAGATTTACACGGTCACCGTAAATCCGCCGTTAGGTTCTTCCGACCATAAACTGCTTTCGACATCGAGTATCCTGCCAATCAGTGACAGAGAGGCGCCTAGGCCGCGCAAGATTTGGCACTACAAATCTACTAAATGGGAAGATCTCATGGAATACTTTCGAACTTTCCCTTGGATGGACGTTTGTTTTCGATCCGATAACCCATCTGACTGCGCCAGGGAGATCTCCGATGTTATTTTGGCTGGTATGGAAGCTTACATCCCTTTTTCGAAGAAATGCTCCTCCAACGGCAAGCCTTGGTTCGACCGAAAATGCAAAGAAGCTGTTGCTTCTAAACATATTGCCTACCGACAATGGCGTGAAAATCCTAACACCTTAAATCGAAACATCTTTGTTCATGCCCGGAACAGATGCAAGGGAATTATCGACGAAACCAAGGAGGCACATAATCAACGAATTAGAAACAAACTTCTCGCTTGTCCCAACAATTCCAGGTCCTTTTGGGCAGTCGCTAAGGCAGTTAGTCAAAACTTTACCAAATCCACGATACCACCACTCACACGGCCAGATAATTCCATTGCAACCACACCTGTTGAGAGAGCGAACTTGTTGGCTGAACTCTTTGCTTCACATTCTACTGTCGATTTCCAAGGAAAAACACCACCTACTATTCCCATATTGCAGTCAAGGATGCCCGATGTTGTCTTCAGACAGCGCATCATAAAGCGTATTTTAATGAAGCTAGACACCAAGAAGGCTTCTGGCGCTGACGGAATACCTGCCATAGTTCTCAAAAACTGTGCAAGGGAACTAACACCAGTTTTCTGTAGACTTTTTAACCTATCCTACAGAAAGGGAATATTTCCGTCCTGCTGGAAATGTGCCATGGTTCAGCCGATACCTAAAAAAGGTAAGAAGACCTTGCCAAATAACTACCGACCAGTTGCACTGCTTTCAATAATATCGAAAGTCATGGAAAAGGTTATCAATGAGCATTTTCTAAAATATCTTGAACGATTCAATATTATTAGCGATCACCAATATGGTTTTCGTAAACATAGATCAACAGGAGATCTTCTGACTTATGTAACACATGTTTGGAACAACGCAATTGAACACCTTGGAGAATCTCGAGCGGTTGCTCTTGACATATCCAAGGCATTCGACCGTGTTTGGCACGATGGACTGTTGGCTAAGTTGCGCTCTTATGGTATGTCTGAAAGATTCTGTTTGTGGCTCTAATGTTTCCTCAGAGAGCGTTCTTTACGAGTGACGGTCTACGGATTTCTTTCTAATACCCTCACTATCAACGCCGGTGTGCCCCAGGGCTCCATACTGTCTCCTACTCTCTTTCTCATTTACATTAGCGATCTGCTGGAAAAGACCGGGAATCCAATCTATAGCTTTGCAGATGACAGTACGCTTGTCTCTTCATTCACCTTGAAGGCTCGGACATCGGCTGCTCAGGCGAATATCCGCAGACAGCAGGAGGTCGTTCAACTTAACAAAGACCTGGAAGAAATTCTATCTTGGGGGTGACAGTAACCAAGCGGAATTTAACGCTACAAAAACCCAAGCGGCAGTTTTTTCTAAAAAGGTTAACGTTGCTGAACCCGACATAGTTATGTCGGGGCACTCTATTCCCCTAGCATCGTCGCTCAATTTGTTGGGCGTTAGTTTGGGAGCAAATATGTCTTGGCATGAATATGTTGCAGGCATAGCAAGGAGAGCTTCTCAAAAATTGGAAATATTATTTAGAACCAGAAAGCTTTACACCCCACAGCAACTGTTAATTCTTTACAAAGCCCAAATTCGACCAACTATGGAATACTGCTCCCACGTTTGGGGCTCCGCTCCCAAACATACACTGCATTTGTTGGATTCTGTTCAGAGAAGAGCGGTCCGTCTGATTGGGGACCCGGAATTGACCGGCGGCCTTGATTCGCTGGAACATCGAAGAACGGTTGCTTGAGTCTGTTCTACAAGTATTTTCATGGAAAGTGCTGGAAGGATGTAGCCCGCTTAATTCCTCTCCAAAGCGGTGCATGTTAGAAATACACGTCGCGCTGGTGCTTCGCATCCGTATGAGGTTCAGCTTGTTACTCCGCGTACGACGCTTTTCAAGCAATCTTTTATATGGAGAACGTCATCCCTTTGGAATAATTTGCCCAGCGCTGTGTTTCCCACCGAGTACAATTTACAGCGATTCAAGAACAACGTGAATCGCTTTTTCCGCACTCGTGCCGCTCCTGGAGCGCTTTAGGGACTTCCCTGCAGCACGTGTGCTAGACCAATAAAAAAAAAAAAAAAAAAAAAAACTTAGGATATACTCAAGTCGCCAACCGTTCTTCGATGTTTCAACGAATCATGGTTGCTGGCCAATTTCGGATTTCTAATCAGGCTCTCTCTAACTCTCTGAATAGAATCCAATAAATTCAGTGTATATTTGAGAGCCCCAAACATAGGAGCAGTATTCCATCATTGGTCGATTTTGAGATTTGTACAGAATTAACAGTTGTTGTGGAGTGTAAAGCTTTCTACTTCGAAATAATATTCCCGGCTTTTGAGAAGCTCTCTTTGCCAAGATATATTTGCTTCCAAATTAATGACCAGCAAATTGAATGATGATGCTAGAAGAATGGAGTACCCCGACATGACTATATCGGGTTTAGCAGCGTTAATTTTCTTAGAAAAAACTGGCGCCTGGACATTTGTAGCGTTAAATTTTACTTCCTTACTGTCACCCCAAGGTAGAATTTCTTCCAGGTCTTTGTTAAGTTGAACGACCTCCTGCTCCAGTCGATTGCCACTCGTAAAGAAAGCTCTTTGAGGAAACTTGAGAGCTATAACCAAAACTTTTCAGATATACCAGAAGAGCGTAGCTTAGCCAATAATCCATTGTGCCAAACACGGTCGAGTGCTTTGGATATATCAAGAAAAATCGATCGGGATTCTCCACAGTATTCAATTGCGTTGTTCCAGACATGTATTACATAAGTTAGAAGATCTTCTGTTGGTCTATGTTTACGAAAGCCATAATATTGAATCCTTCAAGATATTTTAGAAGATGCTGATTGATAGCCTTCTCCATGATTTTCGATATTATTGAAAGCAGTGCGACTGATCGCTAGTTGTTTGGCAAGGAATGCGGGTTGGAATCCACCATATCACCACTCACACGGCCAGATAATTCTATTGCAAAGACACCTGTTGAGAAAGCGAACTTGTTGGCTGAACTCTTTGCTTCACATTCTACTGTCGATTTCCAAGGAAAAACACCACCTACTATTCCCATAGTGCAGTCAAGGATGTCCGATATTGTCTTCAGACAGCGTATCATAAAACGTATTTTGATGAAGCTAGACACCAAAAAGGCTTCTGGCGCTGACGGAATACCTGCCATAGTTCTCAAGAACTGTGCAAGGGAACTAACACCAGTTTTCTGTAGACTTTTCAACCTATCCTACAGAAAGGGAATATTTCCTTCCTGCTGGAAATGTGCCACAGTTCAGCCGATATCTAAAAAAGGCAAGAAGACCTTGCTAAATAACTACCGACCAATCGAACTACT
This sequence comes from Pachyrhynchus sulphureomaculatus, assembly GCA_019049505.1. Lineage (NCBI taxonomy): Eukaryota > Metazoa > Arthropoda > Insecta > Coleoptera > Curculionidae > Pachyrhynchus > Pachyrhynchus sulphureomaculatus. The sequence continues at coordinate 16,156,756 of CM032452.1, read as the reverse complement.
TTCAATAATATCGAAAGTCATGGAAAAGGCTATCAATCAGCATCTTCTAAAATATCTTGAAAGATTCAACATAATTAGTGATCACCAATATGGCTTTCGTAAAAATAGATCAACAGGAGATCTTCTGACTTATGTAACACATGTTTGGAACAACGCAATTTGGAGAATCTCGAGCGGTTGCTCTTGACATATCCAATGCATTTGACCGTGTTTGGCACGATGGGCTGTTGGCTAAGTTACGTTCTTATGGTATGTCCGAAAAGTTCTGTTTGTGGCTCTCATGTTTCCTCAGAGAGCGTTCTTTACGAGTGGCAGTCGACGGATTTCTTTCTAACACCTTCACTATCAACGCCGGTGTGCCCCAAGGTTCCATACTATCTCCTACTCTCTTCCTTATTTATATTAAGGATCTGCTGGAAAGGACCGAGAATCCAATCTACAGCTTTGCAAATGACAGTACCCTTATCTCTTCATTCACTTTGAATGCTCGGACATCGACTACTCAGACGAATATCCGCAGACAGCAGGAAGTTGTTCAACTTAACAAAGACCTGGAAGAAATTCTATCTTGTGGTGACAGTAACCAAGTGGAATTTAACGCTACAAAAACCCAGGCGGCAGTTTTTTCTAAAAAAGTTAACGTTGCAGAACCCGACATAGTTATGTCGGGGCACTCCATCCCTCTAACATCGTCACTCAATCTGTTAGGCGTTAATTTGGGAGCAAATATGTCCTGGCATGAACATGTTGCAGGCATAGCAAGGAGAGCTTCTCAAAAGTTGGGAATATTATTTCGAACCAGAAAGCTTTACACTCCACAACAACTGTTAATTCTTTACAAAGCTCAAATTCGACCAACTATGGAATACTGCTCCCATGTTTGGAGCTCCGCTCCCAAACATACACTGCATTTGTTGGATTCTATCCAGAGAAGAGCTGTTCGTCTGATTGGACACCCGGAACTGACCGTCGGCCTTGATTCGCTGGAACATCGAAGAACGGTTGGCGACTTGAGCCTATTCTACAAGTACTTTCATGGAAAGTGTTCGAAGGATGTGGCCCGCTTGATTCCTCCCAGAGAGGTGCATGTTAGGAGTACACGTCGCGCTAATACTTCACATTCGCATGAGGTTCAGCTTGTTACTCCTCGTACAACGCTTTTCAAGCAGTCTTTTATATGGAGAACATCATACCTTTGGAATAGTTTGCCCAGGTCTGTGTTTCCCATCGAGTACAATCTACAGCGATTCAAGAACAACGTGAATCGCTTTCTCCGCACACGTGTCGCTCCTGTAGCGCTTTAGGGATTTCCCTGTAGCACGTGTGCTAGACCCATAAAAAAAAAGGTACTTCTTGGCTTTTTTTAGATATCGGCTGAACTGTGGCACATTTCCTGCAGAAAAAATATTCCCTTTCAATAGGATAAGTTGAAAAGTCTACAGAAAACTGGTTTTAGTTCTCTCGCGCAATTTTTGGGTAGTATAGCAGGCATCTCGTGTGGAGTTGCTAGTCCTCTATCGGGCGCCTCCCCAGGTGGCGGATAGGGGAATGCCTCCCAGATGCGGGTGATACCGGGATAATGAAATAACCGGGGCGGACCAAAACTAGCAAACTTCGTGCATCGTTTGATCCAGGGTGGGCGGCTGCAAATTGGGCACTCTTTTGTCCAGGAATCCATGGAGGCGGAAGAAATATTTTGTAAAAATAAAATAGTCAACGACGTAAGGTCGCGGAAGGCAACGGGAAACCGATGCATTAAAGACTCAAAATGAGCACCCCTAATACAATCATTATGGCAAATGGAGTCAGAAAGATTAAACACTACTGATCACTGTGCTCGAAACACTAGGTCCGGCAGGGGAGGAGTACTACAACCAGGGAGCGGGGCCTCTCAGGTCGTTATTCAGCGAAACCCCTGTTCAAGAAAAGAGATAATAATCTCAAAACCTGTCCTAAAGACCAAAGAAACATTATGCATAGGAACTTGGAATGTACGAAGTATGTTTCAAGCAGGCAAAGCTGCCGATGTGACGCAGAAGATGAAACGTCTTAATATAGATATTGTAACATTCATTTTTTCTTAGATTTTAACATTATATTACGACACTATTTTTCTTTCTATAATTTATTTTTTATTACATTTTTATATTTAATTAGGCAATGATTTCAATTTTTGAGCAGCGTAACTTAAAACAGTGATTTAAATGTTTGAACAGTGTAACTCAACTGTGTATAACGTGTTACTGACCTAACTTATTTAGTTTGTATTGATTTTCCGTCCCGGAAGTGAGCCATTTTGAAGACTTCACTTTGAAGAAGGGGCAAAAGATATATAAACGGGCATATGGAATTTTTAAGGGCTTTTTCCTCGGCCATTCCGTAGTGGCTTTTTCCTCCAGCACGCTGTAGTAGTTTTTTATTTTTTCTCCGTAACGCAGTAGTGAGTAACGGTTTTTTATCACCAAGTGGGTGTCGTTTCTAGCTCTCAAGTTTAAGGCCTTCTTCCGTTCTTAAAATATCCTGCTCATCCTGAGACATTATTTTTGATGAGAATCTATCCAGGAGAGGGCAAGCAGCTTATGAAAAACCCACGACGAGAGAGCTCAATAAAGAAGTCAGTAGTACACCAGTTTAAATATCTCAGTTCCTGTCTACACGTGTGGTTCCAACGACTACTCAACACGTGTAATCCGCGGAGTTAATGTTACAACTTTTTAGATCGTGTTTTTTAAAGTCTTTTGTTTTTTAGTGTTCCGTACGGAACACTTATAAGATCACTTCGGTGTCTGTCTGTCTGTCTGTCTGTCTGTCTGTCTGTCTGTCTGTCTGTCACACCCGATTTTCTCCGAAACTATTTGACATAGAAAGGTGAAATTTGGTAATAATATAGGAATTGATGGCCTCATCAGAGCCATGTAGTTTTGAGAATTAAATTTTAACTTAAGGGGTTAGTTTTGCGAGGTGAAGTCGGAAGTGAAAAAAATTTTTTTTACTAGATCATCGAGTGTGGTGTCAAATGAAAGCTTGTGAAAACACGAGTAAAAAATGTATATATAATATTATACTTGCGCGCACTTTTCTTTGTATTATTTTTAAAAATTCGCGAAAAATCGCTGTCCCGGGCCTTATCTCGAAAAGTACTTATCAAAAAATTTCGAAAAAATTCTGGAATATTCTCCACGGGGTGTAGATTGAACGAAAATTATCATGAGTGCATTATCTTTAATAATTTATATGGTACATAAAAAAAACCAAAATTTCAAGGTCATCAGATTTCAGTAAAGATTGGAAACAAACTTTGTTGAAAACTCATTTGGGGGTGTGTTTTGTGAAGTCACTGATCATTTTATACCACCGTAACATAAATTTTGACTTAAGGGGTTCATTGTGAGGGGTGAAATCGGAAGTGAAAAAAATTTTTTTTACTAGGTCATCGAGTGTGGTGTCAAATGAAAGCTTGTGAAAACACGAGTAAAATATGTATATATATATATATATATATATATATATATATATATATATATATATATATATATATATATATATATATATATATATATATATATGTAGATATATATATATATATATATATATATATATATATATATATATATATATATATATATATATATATATATATATATATATATATATATATATATATATATATATATATATATATATATATATATATATATATATATAATGTAATACTTGCGCACACTTTTCTTCGTATTACTTTTAAAAAATTGCTGTCCCCTACCTTATCTCGAAAAGTACTGATCAAAAAATTTTGAAAAAATGCTGGAATATTCTCCACGGGGTATAGATTGAACGAAAATTATCACGAGTGCATTACCTTTAATAATTTATTTGGTATATAAAAAAAAAAACAAAATTTCAAAGTCACCAGTTTTCAGTAAAGATTGGAAACAAACTTTTTGATGAAAACTCATTTGGGGTGTGTTTTGTGAAGTCACTGATCATTTTATACCACCCTAACAAAAATTTTTATTTTAAAAAACAATCAACGTACGGAACACTAATTGTGCAAGTTCAACTTGCACTTGACCGGTTTTTTTACTCTAGTTTAAATGTGTACATTCTCATAGCCTAAGGGGTTTTTATTTAGTTAATGTAATTTTAAGAGTGTAACAACTGCAAGGATTTTTATTTTGTTAATATACTTTTCTCTCTTTCCTACATGCAGCCTTTTACTGAACTACCCGCTCTTTCTTTCAGGACGCACAGGTTGTAATATATTTAATCTTATTTTGACAACTAAATAACTCTTCAGTATTTTTTCATTTTTTTAGCTGAAATTAGATTCCTTTTATTCTAAAATGAATGGTGCCCAAAAGAAATAAACATTACAACCAAGCTTTAAACAACTAGAGAGACTATTTTCAAAAGACGTAAAAAAAATTATCTCTTATCCATAATCTTTCCAAACAAAACGAGCTAGTTTATATATCTAATTTCTGACCTCTCAGTATTAATAGCCACTTACTCCATTCTCAAAAATTAAGATATACATAAGGGGCAAAATAGCGCCGCAAAGGAGACGGTACAATATACTAGGGTGTAACGAAGTAAGGTGGCCGGATTTAGGGAAATGTGAAGTATCAGAGTTCCAAATTTACTACTCAGGTAATGCCAAAAACCACCATATAAATGGTGTGCCAATTATAGTTCCCAAGAAAATCGATAAGTCAGTTACAGGCCTCTATACTGTGAGTGATAGACTTGTAATTCTGAGAATAAATTCCCAACTCGTCAATATAATCTCCGTACGCTCAGGTGTACGCACCAACTTCAGATAGTACAGAGGACAAGACTGATCAGTTTTATGTTGAACTGGAGGATGCTATGAAAAGTGTGAAAAAGAACGAAATATGTTTGATTAAAAATAATTGAAAATGAAAGAAAACTTTTAGATTCCTCGATCGCAAGAACTTTGAAAAGAACGTAAGTAACACAACTCTCAGATGGTTTTATGTCAACATCCATCTCATTATACCGTTTAATTTCGTGATAAGTAAATGGGGAAAATAACAAAATTTTCAGCTATTTCTACTTCAATATCTACGAAAAGGACATATAGTACGATGTACTTCTAACACTCTTCCTCACTTCTTCAACTCCTTATATGTTTGATTGTAAATAATTGTGATTAAGATTTGTTGATAATACGAACCAAAACCAAGCCCCCCTATGCTATGCCCATAAAGAAACTAGTGAGCTAATAACAGATAATTTTTAGAGTAGGAAGATGGTGTAATTAGCATTAAAATATTTATTGGTGTGTGTTGGTTTTCTATAAATAGAATGTTTCAAGATGCCGTTGCTTTTTCTTTGTAGCAGTATACCTGGGAAAGAAAAGGTTCAATGTGCATTAGTGTCCATTTTAAACTTCATGTTTAAATGTTGGTTGATGCGATTCGAAACGTTTTTCTTGTGGTACAACGAATATGGGGCAATCGAAAAATTTAATATCAACGAGAATGAAAGCAGAAAAAATATGTATTAAAAATGAAACACATTGTAACTGAACATCAACATCCTAGAGATCAAACCATCAATGTAAAAGAAGCCAAAGTTTTTGTCTTCTATCTTTAGTGTAAAAACGAAGGATTAGGAAAAGCAAATTTATCAATATTCTGACAACATTAATAGGTACTCGGATTATGGTTTGCATCACACAAAACGATCAATATATTTTGGGTTACAGTTCAGTGAATATCGGACACGTATAATTATCACTTGACCTTCACTTCTTCAAGCTTATTCACTGTTCTAATTTCGAACAGTAAATGTCCCGGAAGATACATCTTGCAGTCGTAGAAGAAAAGTTATAAGTTAATCCTAATTGGAAAGGACTATTCTGAGAACCACGATTGCTTAATTAAATAATTTGAAATTTGAGAAATTTAAATTTTGAAAGTAACTGTTAAAGTTAATATGATGTCCTTTGTTTTTTTTTTACGGGCCAAGCATACACACTACAGGGAAATCCCCAAATAGCCATAGGAGGGACACATGTGCGTAAAAAGCGCACATGCTTAGGCAATTATTCCAAAGGGATGAGGTTCTTCATATAAAAGACTACTTGAAAAGGAGTAACAAGCTGAACTTCATACGGATATGAAGTATTAGTGCGACGTGTATTTCTAGTATGCACCGCTCTGGGAGGAGTTAAGCGGGCTACAACCATCGAACCCTTTCCATGAAAATACTTAGGATATAGTCGCCAACCGTTCTTCGATGTTCCAACGAATCATGGTTGCTGCTCAATTTCGGATTCCTAATCAGGCTCTCTCTAACTATCTCCAATAAATGCAATGTATGTTTGAGAGCAAAGCCCCAAACATAGGAGCTGTATTTCATCGTTGGTCGATTTTGAGCTTTGTACAGAATTAACAGTTTTTGTGGAGTGTAAAGCTTTCTACTTCGAAATAATATTCCCAGCTTTTGAGAAGCTCTCTTTGCCAAGACATATTTGCTTCCAAATTAATGACCAGCAAATTGAATGGCGATGCTAGAAGAATGGAGTACCCCGACATGACTATATCGGGTTTAGCAGCGTTAATTTTTTCAGAAAAAACTGGCACCTGGACTTTTGTAGCGCTAAATTTTACTTCCTTACTGTCACCACAAGGTAGAATTTCTTCCAGGTCTTTGTTAAGTTGAACGACCTCCTGCTCCAGTCGATTGCCACTCGTAAAGAAAGCTCTTTGAGGAAACTTGAGAGCTATAACCAAAACTTTTCAGATATACCAGAACAGCGTAGCTTAGCCAATCACGGTCGAGTGCTTGGATATATCAAGAAAAATCGATCGAGATTCTCCACAATATTCAATTGCGTTGTTCCAGACATGTATTACATAAGTTAGAAGATCTCCTGTTGATGTATGATTACGAAAGCCATATTGATGGTCGCTAATAATATTGAATCCTTCAAGGTATTTTAAAAGATGCTGATTGATAGCCTTCTCCGTGATTTTCGATATTATTGAAAACAGTGCGACTGATCGGTAGTTGTTTGGCAAGGACTTCTTGGTTTTTTTGGATATCGGCTGAACGGTGGCGCATTTCCTGCAGGAAAGAAATATTCCTTTTCAATAGGATAAGTTGAAAAGTCTACAGAAAACTGGTGTTAGTTATCTCGCGCAGCTTTTGAGTAGTATAGCAGGTACCTCGTGTGGGGTTGCTAGTCCTCCATCGGATGCCTCCCCAGGTGGCGGATGGCGGATAGGGGAATGCCTTCCAGATATGGGTGGTACCGGGAAAATGAAATACCGGGGCGGACAAAAACTAGCAAACTTCGCGCACCGTTTGATCCATAGTGGGCGGCTAAAAATTGGGCACTCTTTTATCCAGGAATCCAGGGGGTCTAAAGGCGGCAGAACTATTTTGTAAAAATAAAATAGTCAACGGCGTAAGGTTGCGGAAGGCAACGGGAAACCACCGCATTAAAGTCTCAAAATGAGCATCCCTAATACAATCATTATGGCAAATGGAGTCAGAAATATTAAACACTACTGATCATTGTGCTCGGAACACTAGATCCGGCAGGGAGAGAAGTATTACAATCAGGAACCGGGGCCTCTCAGGTCGTTATTCAGCGAAACCCCCGTTCAAGAAAAGAGATAATAAGATCGAATATTTCAAAACCTGCCCTAAAGACCAAAGAAACTTTAGGCATAGGAACTTGGAATGTTCGAAGTATGTTTCAAGCAGGGAAAGCTGCCAATGTGACGCAGAAGATGAAACGTCTTAATATAGATATTGTAACATTCATTTTTTCTTAGATTTAAGATCATGTTACGACACTGTTTTTCTTTCTATAATTTATTTTTTATTACATTTTTTATATTTGATTAGGCAGTGATTTCAATTTTTGAGGAGTGTAACTTAAAACAGTGATTTAAATTTTTGAACAGTGTAACTCAACCTTGTATAACATGTTGCTGACCTAACTTATTTAGTTTGTATTGATTTGGCGTCCCGGAAGTAAGCCATTTTAAAGACTTCACTTTGAAGAAGGGGCATAAGATATATAAACGGCCATATGGAATTTTTAAGGGCTTTTTCCTAGGCCATTCCGTAGTGGCTTTTTCCTCCAGCACGCCGTAGTGGTTTTTTATTTTTTCTCCGTAATGCAGTAGTGAGTAACGGTTTTTTATCACCAAGTGGGTGTCGTTTCTAGCCCTCAAGTTTAAAGCCTTATTCCGTTCTTAAAATATCCTCCTCATCCTCAGGCATTTCGGGTCAAAAAGTGATTAGCTACCCAAAAAAGAATAGAAGAGCAGTGGCTGAGACATTATTTTTGATGATAATCTGACCAGGGGAGGCCAAGCAGCTTATGGAAAACCCACGAGGAGAAACCAGTCAGTAAGTCAGTAGTACACCACTTTAAATATCTTACTTCCTGTTTACAAGGGTGTTTCCAACGACTACTCAACACGTGTAATCCGCGGAATTAATGTTACAACATTTTAGATCGTGTTTTTTATATTCTTTTGTTTTTTTTACTCATAGGATCAGTAATTCCTAGAACTCTAGTTTAAATGTGTACACTCTCATAGCCTAAGTGGTTTTTATTTAGTTAATGTAATTTTAAGAGTGTAATAACTGCAAGGATTTTTATTTTCTTAATATACTTTTCTCTCTCTTTCCTACGTGCAGTCTTTTACTGAACTACCCGCTCTTTCTTTCAGGACGCACAGGTTGTAATATATCTAATCTTATTTTGACAACTAAATAACTCTTCAGTATTTTTTCATTTTTTTAACGGAAATTAGTTTCCTCTTATTCTAAAATGAAAACTTTACAAGCAAGCTTTAAACAACTAGAGAGACTATTTTTAAAAGACGTACAAAAATTATCTCTTATCCATAATATCTCCAAACAAAACGAGCTAGCTTATATATTTAATTTTTGATCTCTCAGTATTAATAACTACTCAATCCATTCTCAAAAATTAAGGTATACATAAGGGGCAAAATAGCGCCCCAAAGGAGACGGTATAATATACTAGGGTGTAGCGAAGTAAGGTGGCCGGATTTAGGAAAATATCAGGGTTTCAAATTTACTACTCAGGTAATGCCAAAAATCACCATATAAATGTTGTGGCAATTATAGTTCCCAAGAAAATAGATAAGTCAGTTACAGGCCTCTATCCTGTGAGTGATAGACTTGTAATTCTGAGAATAAATTCCCGACTCGTCAATATAAATATCATTCCGGTGTACGCTCCAACTTCAGATAGTACAGAGGACAAGACTGATTAGTTTTATGTTGAATTGGAGGATGCTATGAAAAGTGTGAAAAAGAACGAAATTAATTATATCATCGGAGATCTTAATGCTAAAGTCGGACAAGAAATAGAGGGGGATGTAGTAGGAAAGTTTGGACTAGGACAGTGAAACGATACAGGAGAAAAACTGGTGCAGTTTTGCAGGGAGTATGGTCTTTATTTGAATTACGAAGATTATATACATGGTGATCACCGGCCGACTCAGATGAGCATAATACTAGGAATCAAATAGACTATATCCTAGTAAATAAGCGATACAGAAATACTGTGAAACTCACCTAAACATATCCTAGAGCTGACGTTGCATCAGATCATAACCTGCTGGTAACTACTGCAAGACTACGTCTAAAGAAAATTAAAGCAACACTTGTCACACCAAACGTAAACGTGAAAAAAACTAAAAGACAAATACACACAGGAGAAGATCAGAACAGAAATTAATAGAAAGTTCGTGGAACTGAGTGAGGTACCTGTAAAGGACAAATGGGTGGCTATTAAAACTCCAATTACTATACACAGGCAGAATATTTAAGAACAACGACCAAGAATGAATGGATGGCGCAAGAAATTTTAGATTTAATGACTGAAAGAAGAATAAAAACAACGCAAAGTATCGACCCATACACAATATAATAAAGACGAAGATCAAAGATGCGAAAGAACTTTGGTTGATACAACAATGCAGCGAAATAGAATGTCTAAAACAGAAGCATGATATTTTCAATCTCCATAAGAAAATTAAACTTGCAGCTGGTATACTTAAAACAAAATCCGTTACAGTGATTGTATACAAGAAAGGCAAGACTATTTGGGATGAAGACCAAAGGTTGATTAGGTGGACAGAATACATAAAAGAATTATTCCAACAGGAAAATATAGAGGAAATAAAAATGAGTGACGCGTATATAGAAATTAGTATCAGTAGAGATGAGGTAATAAAAGCCATCGGAAAACTAACAGATGGTAAAGCACCAGGAGTGGATCAAGTACGAGGAGAACTTTCATAACTATTACAAGAACAGCATATTGATACCCTAGTTAATCTATTTAACGCCATTTATAAATCTGGCCAAATTTCTCACGATTGGCTTATATCAACCTTTATACCTATACCCAAAAATGTCAATGCGAAGAAATGTAAAGAACATCGCAGAATTAGTCTTATGAGTCATGTTTTAAAAGTATTCTTGTATGTCATACATGAACTCATATATCCATTATTTGAGAACTCTATTGGTAACACAGTTCGGTTTCAGAAGTGGCATAGGAACAAGAGAAACGCTCTTTGGCATTCAGGTTCTTACTCAAAGGGCACGAAATCTGAACTGCGATGTCTTTCTATATTTTCTCGACTTCGAGAAAGCTTTCGATAGGGTAAAGCATGGGAAGTTGATGAAAGTCTTTCTGTCCGTAGATACATATGAGACGAGAGGATATTCATATCATGTCCAACTTGTACTGGCAAAAGACAGCTGAAATCAGAGTGGGAGCCAAGCGATCTGAAGAGATCAGTATATAGAAAGGAGTTAGACAAGGGTGCGTTCTGTTCCCGTTGCTCTTTAAAGTGTACTCCGAACACTTTTTCACTGAAGCCTTGAGTGGTTGCGAGTATGGTGTGGTTGTTAATGGGATATCATTAACAACTTGAAATATGCAGACGACACCATTGTATTGGCCGACACTGCAGACAGACTTCAAAGGCTGATAACTCGAATACAAGATCAATGTGAAGAGTATGGTAAGAGTTTAAATATATGATGGTGAGTAAAAATCCCAAACTGAGTGCCAATTTTAACATCAACGGCAAACCAATACAACGGATAAATCAGTTTACGTACTTGGCCTATAATTTTAATGCGGAATGGGACCATGCAAAAGAAATATTAGTTTGTATATAGAAAGCAAGGTGATTCTCTATTCTACTGCATGGCATTAAAGCGGGGACATGATCCCAAACAACAACAAAGAAGCTTCATGCGTTTAAAATGTGGTGTTATCGCCGTATACTGCGAGTTTCTTGGATACATCACGTTACCAACGATACCATACTACAACGGATGAACAAGGCAATGGAGATCGAACATACGGTGAAGAAACGTAAACTGTCATACTTTGGCCACGTTATAAGGAATGACAAGTATCCTCTCCCTCCCTCCAACTGATTCTGCAGGGAAAAGTTAAGGGGAACAGACCTCCTGGAAGAAATTGAATCTCTTGGCTGCACAACCTTAGAAAATGAGCAGGGAAAAGTAGTGTAGAATTATTCAGATAAATAAAGTAATTTGGACCAGAAAGATCGCTAACGTTTAAAGAAGATACGGCACCAGAAAAAGATAGCAGGTATTCCGTCAGCGTCAGAAGCTTTTTTGGTGTATCGCTTTATTAAAATACTTTTTATGATACCCTGTCTAAAGACAATATCATGCATCCTTGACTGCACTAGGGGAATAGTAGGTGGTATTTTTCCTTGGAAATCAACAGTAGAATGTGGAGCAAAGAATTAAGCCAACAAATTCGCTTTCTCAACAGGTGCTGTTGCAATAAAGTTATCTGGCCGTGTAAGTAGTGGTATAGTGGATTTGGTGAAATTTTACTAACTGCCTAGTAGTAGCACCAGTGAGTATATGAGTATATATATATATATATATATATATATATATATATATATATATATATATATATATATATATATATATATATGTATATATATATATATATATATATATATATATATATATATATATATATATATATATATATATATATAGCGAACGTATGGTGCTTCTGGACTATTCCAAGGCGTTTGATATGGTATGCCATGACTTACTGTTAGCTGTTCTAAATTTCGTTGGCTTTTTGAATGGTGCTATTGGGTTAGCTGGAAATTATTTGAGTAACAGACTCCAGTACGTTGATACAACCATGGGACAGTCATCGAGGGAATTGGCGTGCAACAAGGCTCCATATTGGGACCTCTACTTTTTACAATTTATGCGAATAATTTTATTTCTTGTTTGAAGCATGTCAAGTCATATATCTATGTCAATGACACTCAACTGCTGTACTCCTTTTTCTCTAGTGATTGGAGAATGGCTGAAGTAATGGTAAATAATGATTTAAATATGGAGTTATTGCAGCGCCATGGTTTGCTAATTAACCCTGATAAATCATCTGTCATAATTTTTGGTAAACATAGGGGCCGTTTGCAGCGTGATATCAGCATAAACATTGCCGGTCAACGTTTGGAATGGCAAAATAGTTTAAAAAATTTAGGTGTTATAACAGATACAAATTTGCGTTTCAAAGAACACGTAGGGTATATTATACAGAGAGCCTATATGTCACTAAAAATGCTTTACCCACATTGATATCCTTTGGAAGAATCTCTTAATGGTAAGATTGGCAGATTCCCCTGTTTTAAGTCACTTTAATTATTGTGATATTATGTATGGACAGTATTTAGATAAAGTAAACTTCAATAGAATTGAAAAAGTGCAAAAGAGCTGTTTAAGTTTCATTTTTATAGTATAAGAAAATTTTAGTCCGTGTCTCACAAATTAGAGCATTCTAAGTGGTTGAATATGCAGGATAAACGTAGATTACATTCTTTGGTAATGTTTTATGGTTTCGTTGTTAATAACTGCCCACCATACCTAACAAATAAAATTATTTATAGGTTGAATTTAAGATTTGGTGGACTTATATCTCCGCCATCTCACTGAACGGCTCTTTTTAAAAGAAGCTTTTCCTGTAATATTTACAAACTTTATAATACCGTACCTGCTGCTTTAAAAACCCTTAAACCATACTTGAAAATAAAAATTACAAGCTCTACTGGAACATCAGTATCCGTACAGTCTCCGCCAATAGACCCGATATTACTTTACAGTACAAGAAATAAAAAGTCACCTATCTAATTGACGTAGCTGTCCACAAACATCCAAACGAAACACACAGAAAAAATCTCCAAATATACAGACCGTGCAACAGAAATAAAAAGGCTATGGAAACAAGAAAAAGTCATTGTCCCCTTGGTCATATTAGCCACGGTCGTTACACCAACAACATTCACATCACCTTAGTAGAATTAGGACACAACAAAAACATACACAAAAACATTTAAAAGTCGGTGATTTTGAAAATATGTTACATTGTCAGGTCATTCTTAATACACAATGGTAATAGCGTTGCACATTGACCAAACGTGAGAAAGAAGAACCAAAAAAATACTAATAGTAATAATAATAATGAAAATTGACTTACCAAATACCAAGTTAACCAAAAAACATAAAAAAGGGATACCTCAAATTTGTAACTAACTAGACTAATGCAAAAAAAATTTTGAAAACTGTTAATGACCATTATTAATAATTGAATTTCAAACAGGTTTCTAAAATGAGTTACTATTTCATAGAGATACAGGGAGGATGTTTCCACTTTTTCCGTTGTTTGCGTTATTTCTTCTTTAACATCGGAATATTTTAAATGAACAACAAGTTCGCCAACTTTTTGGTATCTAATTCTTATACATATCAACAAAGTTACCATGATGATACATAGCAATAGAGAATAGCTATTAATTAGAAAGTCAGATAATGCCAACACAAAGAATTGTAATATTTTGTTCCATTTATTTTCTAATATCTCTGGTCTCTCTCTAACATCCTTGCTTTTACTATAAATTATGATTAAAAATATTGAAAAATTAGCAAAAATTAAATAATATTTCGCCATTTTAAATACATTTTCTTCATATTTTGATCTCCCACAGGACAAAATTTTATCAACTAATGAAAATTTTTGAAAAATTAAGCACCAAACTCTTCTCTTAATACAAGAGTTAATAATAGCGGTAAGCAAGGATAAAACCTGAAATAAGTTAGCCGATAGTGCGACCGTACCTATAGTGGTATTAATAAAACTATCAAAAATTGGTACTTTTTGGTATATGTTACCGAATCTTACTTTTCCTGAAAATATTGCAATCAAAATAAAAACTGCAACTTGCTTTTTATTACGTTGTTCCTGTATTAATGTATTATTGCGAAAATCAAAACATGGTACAATACAAAAAAAGTTCAAAAATTTTGACGCTGAAGTAAAAAATATTTCTCGTGAATTCATGTTCTTACTTTATTCCGCAAAGTACGCAGTAGTAATACTGCTTAGGTATTTTAAACAACAGTCTATTAAGTACGATCGATGAAAAACCCATTAATTCTATTACATGTTTTTAAAGTGTAAGTTATAGATGGATGATAATGCGTTTTACGTGTAATATACAAGTTGATTCAAAAGTTTGTGAACGTTTATATACTGAGTAACTATAAAAACAATGAAGAGCTATTATTGCAATATGTAAAGAAGTTCTTAGAAGCTTGACCTAGGGAACATGAATTTTGACACAAGAGCCATATTTAATGTAATATTATCATGCTATAAATTATACTGTGTCTAAATTTTACATTTTTTACGATTTATTCAGTAAAAAATTTAAATTAAAATTAAATTTAAATATTTAATTTGAACGTCTATAATAAGGCACAATTTTTAGTATAATTTTAACCTTAAGCAGAGCATCCAACTGTTTTATAATCATTCTCATCATTCTCCCCCTCATCACATCAGCCACAGGCCTTACATCAATAATATTTACACCTTACTTAGTACAATTAGGACAACACAATTATACACAGAAACATTCAGAAATCAGTGATTTTGAAAACATGAAACATTGTCAGGTCATTCCTTCATACACAATGATAACAGCGTTTGTGCTGACTTGGCTTGGAGCCGTCAGCCAAACATGGAACCACATTAACAAAATGTGATAAAGAAGAACTTTTTTGTGATCTAATAGTAATAATAATAATGAAAATTGACTTACCACTTTCCAAGTTAACAAAAGAACATAAATAAGGGATAGCCCAAATTTGTACCTAACTAGACTAACGGCAAGAAATTTTGAAAACTGTTATCTACCATTATGAATAATTGAATTTCAAGACAGGTTTCTGAAATGAGTTACTATTTCATAGAGATACAAGGACGATGTTTCCACTTTTTTCGTTGTTTGTGTTATTTCTTCTTTAACATCGGAATATTTTAAATGAACAACAATTTTCCCAACTTTTTGGTATCTAATTCTTATACATATCAACAAAGTTACCTTGATGATACATAGCAATATAGAATAGCTATTAATTAGAAAGTCAGAAAATACCAACACAAAGAATTATAATATTTTGTTCCATTTATTTTCTAATATCTCCAACCAAATATAAATTATGAATAAAAATATTGATAAATTAGCAAAAATTGAATAATATTTCGCTATTTTAAATACATTTTCTTCAAATTTCGATCTTCCACTGGACAAAATTTTATCAACTAATTAAAATTTTTGAAAAATTATGCACCAAGCTCTTCTCTTAATACAAGAGATAATAATAGCGGTAAGCGCAGATAAAAACTGAAATAAGTTAGCCGACAGTACCAAGTACTTATAATGGTATTAAAAAAAACTATCATAAATTGGTACACATTGGTATATGTTAGCGAATCTTACTGTTCTTGGAAATATTACATTCAAAATAAAAACTTCAACTTTCTTTTTATAACGTTGTTCCTGTATTAATATATTATTGTGAAAATCAAAAACATGGTACAACACAAAGAAAATTCAAAAGTTTTGACATTAAAATAAAAAACATTTCTCGTGAATTCATGTTCTTACTTTATTCCGCAAAGTACGCAGTAATAATACTGCTTAGGTATTTTAAACAACAGTCTATTAAGTACGGTCGATTGCCAGGACATGAGGGGCACAGAGGAAATGAGATGGCAGATATCTACGCCAAAAGGGGGCTGAGGGGACTTTCACTGGACCCACTCCATCCTTTGGCTTCAACAAGAGTCTCCTTAAAGGGGAGATGAAGAAACGGACAACATCCATCGTGGGGAAACACTGGAACGATATTAATGGTCTCGAACATTCCAATAAGTTTCTGAGCTTCGATGCTAAGAGGGCGGACTTTGCTCTGAAACTGGATAGGAAAAGCCTAAGGACACTGTCGGGGGCACTCACAGTCACTATGCCTGTAATAAGCACCTATACAGAATGGGCATTTCAAATACCAGCACTTGAAGATTCTGCGGTGAAGAAGAGGAGTCAATGGAACATTTGATCACTAACTGTGTGGTACTGGGACACAGGAGATACAGGCTACTACTTGCCTATACGCTGGGTGAACGGGACTTGCTAACACTCCCATTGAAGGAGCTGGTCCGGTTTCTTGATGTATTAAACCCGTGAAAGACAAGGGGAGGCACAATAGATAAACGATTGTCGCAGTGCAAAGGGCCGTCTTGGGCCAGACCCCACCTTTATTACATTACAAGTACGGTCGATGAAAAACCCATTAGCGCTTTTACATATTTTTATAGTGTAAGTTATAGATGTATGATAATGTGTTTAAATATACAAGTTGATTCAAAAGTTTGTGAACGTTTATGTACTGAGTAACTATAAAAATAAGGAAGAGTTATTATTGTTCCTAATGGCACAATTGAAAATTAGTTTTGAATATGCAAAGAAGTTCTGAGAAGCTTGACCCAGTGAACATGAATTTTGGCACAAGAGCCATATTTATTGTAATATTACCATGTTATTAATTATACGATGTCTAAATTTTA
Source organism: Pachyrhynchus sulphureomaculatus (assembly GCA_019049505.1). Classification (NCBI taxonomy): domain Eukaryota; kingdom Metazoa; phylum Arthropoda; class Insecta; order Coleoptera; family Curculionidae; genus Pachyrhynchus; species Pachyrhynchus sulphureomaculatus. The sequence continues at coordinate 16,139,742 of CM032452.1, read as the reverse complement.
TATTTTTTAAGATTTATTCAGTAAAAAAATTAAATTAAAATTAGATTTAAATATATTGAACGTCTATAACCAGTCACAATTTTAGTATAATTTTAACCTCAAGCAGAGAATCCAACTGTCTTCTAATCTAATCTTTGCCTTTAGTTTTATTTTTGTAGTATGTTCTTCATAACATACATGTACACTACTTAAAATTTTTTAGATATAGTTCAAAGCTGGAAAATTCCCTCTACAAGTAGAAAAAGAGATAAGAACAATTACACAGCCCCACAAAAAAAAAGTGGGGTATACTTTTGATGCGATATATCAGATCCGTAGTATTTTTGCCCGCTGATTACGAATCTGACGTCAGAATATCGCCATCACATCTCAATTTTTTTCTAACCTCAAAAAATAGGTAAAAATTAAGAAAAATATACTCCTAAAAAATTGATTCAAGCTTTTTCATGAATCCAAAGATGTATTAATATGTATTCGGACACGCTAAGCTAATATTCATCAGTTGGATTGAGCCATACAGTTCTGTTTTCTTTCTAACCTCAATAAATCAGACAGATATAGTGCTTCTCGAATGCAAAAACGAATTCAAATTAAAATTCAACCGATCCTTACTAAATTTGGTACACGGGGATTTTTTGGGTCGCTGATCACGAATCTGAGGTTGGATTTGCAAAATTCAAGATGGCAGATGTTTTCGCGCCATTTTGAACGCCGAGAAAATTCATCGGTCGATTTTTATTCTTCTACCTGCATCCAGGGCACCTCCACGTGGTGACGGTGGGCAACGGTGTTACTCCACTAGCCGGCAGAGTCCCTGGATAACGGCTTAGATGCCGTCATGGCAGGTAGAAGAAAGAAAATTACGATGTAGGGACTCGTAAACCCAGTATCGGTGGTTGATCAGGGTGGGGAAAGCGGGCCCACAGCCGTCGTCATCCAGCGACCGTAGCTCTTCATGTGTGGGTGACTTGGCTCATGTAGAGTATAATGCTACAAGAAAACGGTCTCACGGTACAAGGACTTTTCATAAGTGCGATAAAGACAGTGATTCATTTTGTTATATTTGCTGTCAACACGTATTGAGTAAAATGGGGTCACCGATAACGGATAAGATTAAAACCTTATATAAGGATTGTTTTAACATTGAAAATACAGCAGCACCAGGATATAGATTGGATTCCCCACATCATTTGCAGTTCTTGCAAAATAATGTTGTATATCAATAAGAAGGCAATTAAATATTCTAGACCAGCAATATGGAATAGACCATACAGTGAAAATGATTGCTACTTTTGTATGAATGTTGTATCTAGGTATAACCGAAAAAATAAAAGCACTATTACTTATAACGATGTTTCGACAGTAACAAGACCAACTAAACTAATTCCGCCTCCTGAACCACTTGATGCTGATGTTATGGAAACAAATGATTTCACCTTATCAGTTCATGCCGAAAACATTGAGACTGTCGAAAAGATTCAAACACTGTTACTAATGAATGTTCTAGTGACAACCTATCATATACTAGTGACACAGATAAAGAATTTCTACCATACAACCGTAAACCAGAACCAATACTCGTATCACAGTCAGAACTTAGTGATCTAGTCAGAGATTTAGGCTTATCCAAAGATGGTTCAGAGCATCTTGCTTCCTTTTTAAAGAAAAGACATTTACTTAAGCCAGAAGCTACGATTTCTTATTATAGAAACAGAGATGAAGAATTTCGAAAATATTTCACAATGGACGAGGAATTGTCACTTTCATATTGTACCGATGTAAAAAGTCTAATGGATGAATTTCAAAATAACTCATACGATCCTGAAGAATGGAGACTGTTCATTGATTCTTCTAAACTCAGCATTAAGGCAATTTTGCTGCATAATACCAACATTTACGCTCCCATTCCGATTGCTCATTCCACAGTTATGGAAGAGCAATATGAAAAAATGAAGCAGCTTTTGATAAAAATAAAATATGCTCATCATAACTGGAAAATTTGTGTAGATCTGAAAATTGTAACAATATTGCTTGGCCAACAGTCAGGGTTTACACTTTATCCCTGTTATAAATGTCTGTGGGATAGCAGAGACAGGGAACGTCATTATAAGAAAAAAATTTGGCCAACAAGAGAATCGTTCACTCCTGGTGAAAATAATGTATTGTTTCCACCATTGCATTGGTAGATCCAGGAAAAGTTCTTATTCCCCCGCTTCACATTAAGCTTGGACTTATGAAACAATTCAAGAGAGCATTAGATACAAACGGCCCATGTTTCAAATATTTGCATAAAAAATTTCCGAAATTTTCTGAAGTTAAAATTAAGGCAGGCGTATTTGACGGGCCACAAATAAGAAAATTGTTTCAAGATTCATTATTTGTTACTAAAATGAATAAAGTTGACAAAGCTGCTTGGCTTAGTTTTAAAGAAGTCGCAAACAAACTTTTTGGGAAATAATAAAAGTTCCTAAGTACAAAGAAATAGTCGAGAAAATGATTTTATAAAAAATTTTCAAACATTAGGTTGCTTAATGAATCTAAAATTACATTTCCTGGACTCCCACATCGATGATTTCCCAGATAATCTTGGTGTACTACAGTGAGGAGCAAGGGGAACGTTTTCACCAAGATCTGAAAATCATAGAAAATCGGTATCAAGGACGATGGGATGACCATATGCTAGCGGATTATTGCTGGTCGCTAAAAAGAGAAACAAGTCCTCAAAAGCGTTTGGGCAGAAAGCCTTTGAATAGGTCATTCGCGGAAAAAAGAACAAGATATAGCCAAAAAAAGGAAAGTTAGGCGCGGGTCTAACCTTCGCAATTCTAGGGCTTAAGGGTCTACTATTTGAGAGTATATGGTTTAAAAGTCCTGGTTTTGAGTTTATTGGGTCTCATTTTTAAAGTTACAGGGTTATTGAGGTCTATTTTTGAGGTTACAGGGTGTGGGAGTCTAAGGTTTCAGGGTTTAGGGTTTTAAGAGTATCAGGTTTGAGGATTCCTCAACCGTATACCAAATTTGGTAGGAATCGGTTGGTTTTCAAAAATTTTGTCCGCCATCTTGGATCCGCCATTTTGAATTTTGCAAAATCCGACCTCAGATTCTGATCAGCAATCCAAAAAACCCCCGTGTACCAAATTTGGTAAGAATCGGTTGAATTTTAATTTGAATTCGTTTTTGCATTCGAGAAGCACTATATCTGTCTGATTTATTGAGGTTAAAAAGAAAACAGAACTGTATGGCTTAAGCCAACCGATGAATATTAGCTTAGCGTGTCCGAATACATATTAATACATCTTTGGATTCATGAAAAAGCTTGAATCAATTTTTTAGGAGTATATTTTTCTTAATTTTTACTAATTTTTGCCTATTTTTTGAGGTTAGAAAAAAATTGAGATGTGATCGCGATATTCTGACGTCAGATTCGTGATCAGCGGGCAAAAATACTACGGATCTGATATATCGCATTAAAAGTATACCCCACTTTTTTTTTGTGGGGCTGTGTTATTATTAAGAAACGACAAACAAAATATTAGGAATATAACAAAAGGAATGGAATAGTGTTAATAATATAAAAAGTTACTTTATTTGAAGATAACGAAAAAAAAATAATGATGATCAGTATTCTAAATTTAAGCATAAATATGGTAGACATAAAATTAATTTGAACAAATTCTAAAAACGGGTTACTTAGAGAGGAAAAAACCATATTATATTAGTCCAATTGTTCTTTTTTAATATTATTGACAAAAATCTTCATATTTCAGTGAACAAAAGTTGATTAACTCTTGAAACCTATTACGACGTTTGTATTAAACTTTTTCTTTCTAAGACTTAACAGCTGCTAAAAATATTGCGAAAATAAAAAGAACAACTACATACTGTTACAAGGCAATATATACAGAATTTTCAAAATTTGAATAAAAATTTTCATGTAAATCCAAATTTCCGCATGCCATAATTAAGAAATTTCTTCTTCTTCTTCTTTATATTAGGAATTTCTGCCTGTTTTTCTTTAATGTATCGTCGCCACAGGATCCTACGGCCGACCGGTGATTTATCTCAAGCTATTTTCATTAATCGTCATTCGGACGGCTATTTATGTGTTGGTTTCATTCTTGTTTTCTGCTTCTTATCTACGTGTTAATGTCCTCTACTTCACATTTGTCCCTTATGTTGTCATTTATGTCTCTATCCCAAAGTGTTCTTCCTGCAATTCTTCTTAATGTGTTTGTTTGTAAGTATCACTGAGTTTGGCGTATTTCTGGTCTTGTTTCTACTGTGTAGGTCATAACTAGTCGAACTACAGATTTAATTCGAGATTGTACTTCTGTTCTCAAGTATTTATTTTTCCAAAGAGTGTCATTCAAGCATCCTGCTATTCTATTGGCTGTTACTATTTGTTTTTTAATTTGTTGTTATATGATAATTTAATTCCTAAATATTTAATTACCATCACCTGCTCTATAATCTGATTATCGATTTCCAACTTGCACCTAATTGGTTCTTTGGAGATAACTACTGATTTTTTTCAGCCGATATTTTCATATTAAATTTCTTTGCTGTTGTATTAAACTGATGCAAGAATCTCTGCAATTCATCTTCACTCTCAACGACTAGGGCAGTATCGTCGGCGTAACACAATATTTGTATCTCTTTATTGCCCATTTCATAGCTTTTTATTTGTTTCTATATAATGTTAAACTGTTTAATTAGTTGTCATCCATGGGTTCATAATACGAATTTACTCTCGCTTCTAACAGTAAATGTTTTTATTATATCCAATGGAATATTCTTGTCATAAAGTGTGAGCACTACGTCTTTCAGCTGTACTCTATGAAATGATTTTACCAAATCTATAAAGGATAAAAACGCTGGCCTGTTATACTCAATTGATTTTGACTGCGTCGTTACAGGATCTTCCGCTCCTGAATCCTTGTTGTTCTTCGTATAAATGGAGTTATTTTATTGGTAATAATTTTTGTCGTCAGTTTTAAAGTTACGTATAAAAAAGGTTAATTCCTCGATAATTATTCGGATTGGTTTTTTTCTCCTTTTTTAAAAAGTGGTGTCATTATGCTGGTTCTCCAATCTTCTGGTATTCGCGATCCCTGTATTATTTTGTTTATGAGCTTTATAAATTCTTTAGTCATTTTCAGTCTTCCGTACTTTAATAGTTCATTTTCTATTTCACCCTTACCAGTTGATTTTCGGTTTGTTAATTTTTTGAGAGCTTCTTCCACCTGTTTATCATCTATTTCTGATGCTTCGTTGATTACTATTTGTGGTGTTTCGGGTGCCAAATTTTCTGTCGTATTATACAATTGCTTTATATAATTTATCCATGTATCTTTTTCGATGTACCGTACTTCTATTAGTTCTTTCATTTCCTTTTGCTGTCCACGTATCATTCTCCAAATCTTCCTTTGCATACTATAAAAGTCATGTTCCATTTTTTTAGAGAATTTTTCCCAGTGTTCCATTTTCTTTTTTCTCACTAGGTTTTTGTTATTTCTTGGCATTTTCATTTCACTTCCTCCTAGAACGAATGTTCTGTTTATTTTACGTTCCCCGAGTACTTTTTTTGCTTTTTAAGAAATTTTTAAAGCTACAAATAATCAGCCAAGGGCAAGTCACGCTTGCGCAATTGGTGTTCCGTACGTTGATCGTTTTTAAAATAAAAATTTTTGTTATAGAGGTATTAAAATGATCAATGACTTCACAAAACACAACCCAAATAAGTTTTCAACAAAGTTTGTTTCCGATCTTTGTTAAAAACTGACGTACTTTAAATTTTGTTTTTATAAATTAATAAAAAAGATAAATTATTAAAGGTAATGCACTCGTGATAATTTTCGTTCAATCTACACCCTGTGGATATTATTTCAGAATTTTTTCAAAAATTTTTTGATCAGTACCTTTCGAGATAAAGGGGAAGGGACAGCGATTTTTGCCAATTTTTTAAAAAACAATACAAAGAAGAGTGTGCACAAGTATTACATTATATATATTTTTCAACTTGTACTTTCACAAGCTTTTATTTGTCATCCCAATCGATGACCTGGTTAAATTGTTTTGTCACGTCCGATTCCATCCCTCAAAATAAACTCATTAAGACAAAATTTAACTTTCGGAACCACTACACGACTCTGATAGGGCCATCATTTCCTATATGAGTGCCAAATTTCAATTTTCTGTGTCAAATAGTTTCAGAAAAAAATCAGGTGTGACAGACGGACAGACAGACAGGCAGACAGACGAACAGACACCGAAGTGATCTTATAAAGTATTCCATATGGAACAGTAAAAAGGAAGTTTACTCATTTCCTTTCATTCAAGGGGGCAAGTGACTAAATGAAGAACCAAAAAGTGTAATGCGGCAAGTTTACGTTGTTTACAACGGCGGCCGTTAGGAATCGTTAAAAATATACTGTATCTTTCTTATGGATGTCAAATCATAAATTATTATTATTTTTAATAGCTAAAATATTCAGGCAAAGCAATTGTTCGTTGCTCCCAATTTCACAAGAAAACTAATAAATTAGTATCCTGAATTTAATTTGGAGTTAAAATCGTATACATTTAATTTTTTGTATCGGACTCTTGTAAAGAAAAAAATGTAAATCTGTTAGAAAACATCTTGTTGGACAATTACTATCCTAAAGCTCTAATTAAAAAGGATTTTCAAAGACCTCCTTCAAATCAATCCAACTGTTTCCACTAGTGTCAACATTAAAGTAGGAAAGTTACAAACATAGAAGGTCTTTCCCAGTCCTTGTCTTCTCTTTTTTAAAAATACAAACATTAAGATTGCTAATTACAATAAAAAAAGAATGAATTGTTTTTATACCAATTTAAAAGATAAAAGCCGATACTTTACAAAGATCTAATATAATCTTTTTATGGCATTCCCTGTCAGGGTGGTTTGGTCTACGTTGGACAAACTTCATAAAAGCTCTCTACGAGATTAGCGTTACACAAAAGTGATAGCAAACACAAACCTAACGCAACTAGCTTCAGCTTACAAGTAAATAATACAGATCACAGAGTACAATATAACAACAGCTTCATTCTGGATAATGAGACTAATTACTTCAGAAGAAGTTTCTTGGAATGTGTTACCTAAAAACTTGTAAAAATAATCTCAATCACAAAAAAGACATAGAAGGATTGAGCTCTATGTATACCTATTTACTACACAGAAAATCATACCAAACCAATAAAAAAGAACGATTTTTTTATGAAAAAATTAGTTTCCAGTAAAGTCGACGTTTTTTCTTTTCTCTTTCTGTTATTCCTGCTTTTTACATATTACTAATTACTTTTTTCTGTGGTCTTCTTGTTATAAAATTAAAAAAATTAAATATGATAAATAATAAATAACACCCCAGTATTAATATTCTCTTTCAAAAAAAAAAAAATACTTCAGATTAGTCTATGAGTCCCTTTGTTATAAAATTAAAGAATTAATATAATTAATAATAAATAACTCGTCTAATAGTAACCATTCATCAAATTTAAGTCCCTTTGCTATAAAAATTAAAAAATAAATATCATTAATAATAAATTATTTGTCTAATAGTAGCATCCACTCAAAAATTTACCACATCCTAACTTTAATGCATTTTTGTGGTTTTTTGTCGACCTGCTGATGACATAGACTAGCAACAATATCCGGTTCAGACTCAAATATCACTAAATAAGTTAATAAACTCGATGTCAAAACTTTTTTTTTTTAGAAATGGAGTACCATTTTAAACATCATGGTCTTTCTTATAGTTGTGTTCTATCTTAAAAAGTGTTTTTGATTAATGTTGACAACGTTTTATTTTTAATACTCTGTGTAACTCTCTAAGTGTCCTTTTATCATGATTTTTTTTGTAATCATACCTACAACCTGGTCAACAAAAATGCAAATTTCATTGTCTTCGCCAGGGATG
>CM032452.1:16112396-16131702 GCA_019049505.1 Pachyrhynchus sulphureomaculatus | reverse complement strand
AAAACCGCTTTTGCAGTCGTAGGACGAGATCTATTTCAGTTAGTTACTATGCCGTTTGGTCTAAAGAACGCTGCTCAAATTCAGCAACGTTTAGTGGATGCTATATTTGGTCCAAAATACGAGCCAAATATCTTTACTTATCTAGATGACATTTTAGTAACATCAGAAGATTTCGAATCGCACATTCGCTTACTTAAAGAAGTAAAAGATAAATTGAAGGAGGCCGGACTAAAAATAAATTTGAGCAAATGTGATTTTTTCAAAACATCACTAAAGTTTTTGGGCTATATAGTATGCTCAAATTCTGTGCGTACCGATCCGGATAAAGTAGCAAGTATGGTTAATTTTGCGAGACCTACTAATACTACGGCTGTTAAGCGTTTTGTAGGAATATGTTCTTGGTATAGACGTTTTATAAAAAAAATTTCTACCCTGTTGTCGCCTGTTAATGATCTTTTGAAAGGACAAAAAAAAGGACAGTCAATAAACTGGACAAAAGCAGCAAAAGAATCTTTTATAAAGATTAAAGAGCTGTTGGTTTCAGCTCCCATCTTATCCCAACTGGATTTTTCACAACAGTTTTATATCTCTAGTGATGCTTCTAACTGACGTTTAGGGGGCGTTATAACACAGAAAATCAATTGTAATCGCATATGCCAGTAGAACTTTATCAGGGGCTGAACGTAATTATTCAGTTGTCGAAAGAGAATGTTTACACATTCTATGTAAGGTCGAAACTTTTCAATATTAAGAAGCAGTACTTCTTAATATTGAAAAGTTTCGACCTTACATAGAATGTGTTCCTTTCATGGTTATAACAGATCATTATACTTTATTATGGCTTAATTCTATGAAAAACAACATACGTTTAATTTAGTTCATAGAAAAGGGATCCATAATGTTATTCCTGTCGCTTTGTCAAGAATCCCAGATCATACAGTTTTCGTGCACAGATTGCTATAAGAATTGACACAGTTGACATAGATCGTATCGATCCATGGTACGATAATTTACGTCAAAAAATTTAAGAATTCTCTGAAAATTTTCCTCAGTGAAAAGTGGAAAATGATTTCGTATACAAATTTAGCCCAAACCTGTTACCTTTAAAAGTTAATGTACCCGAGTGGAAAATACTAGTTCCTAAACCACAGAGAGAGGAAATTATTGACGAGTGTCATACTCCTCCTACTTCTGGTCATTTTGTTTTTTATAAAACTCCTCACAGGGTTCAGGAACAGTATTATTGGCCAAAAATGCGTTTTGACTGAAAGAGAAAACAGTTAATTACCCTTTTCAAGTCATAGCAGCTGATCTAGTAAGCCTATTCGCACGTTCAAAAAAAGGAAATAAATGGATTTTCGTGGTTTTTTGCTGGTTTACAATGTATACCATGTTATTTCCTTTTAAAAGCTCTAAAGCTGAATGCATGGAGAGAATTTTAGAAAAAGATGTTTTTCTAATCCACGGAGTTCCATCGTTTTGATATGCGATAACGGTACTCAGTTTACCTCCAAGAGTTTCAAAAGCTTAAGTGAGACATACGTAATTTAACATTCGTTTCAACCCCGTGTACTCTCCACAATGTAATTTCGTTGAACGTAATAATCGAACTGTCGGATCCGCTTTAAGAAGTTACGTTGACTCACATGATACTTGGGATAAGGAGATTTCAAAGATTCAACAAGCTATAAAAACAGCAAAACACGAGATAACCGGGTTTACACAGTCTTTCTTAGTGTACGGTAGATATATACCTCTATCTGGATTATATTATAAAAATTTAGATTTGGATGTCAGTGTTGACAGCGAAATAATTCCAGGTAATAGGAATTCGTAGGCCGAAAATTTAATGGGTTTAAAAGATATTTTACAGACATGCGTAATAGGATACAAACATCTTATGAACGGAACAGCAAATCTTATGACCTTAGAAAAAGGGATTTTTCCTTTAAAATAGGTGATCACGTTTGGCGGAAAAATAAAATTCTTTCCAGTGCAGTCAATAAATTCACATCTAAGTTGGTACCTAAATATGTACATTGCGTGATAAGAGAAAAGATTTCAGATTTAGTCTACGGTTTGGTTAATTTAAATGGGACTAAAGTAGGACAGTGGCATATTAAAGACTTAAAACAATTCAATGGACCTAACTCTATTGAAAGTTTGTCAGAAGAAGAATGATTTATATTTACATTATCTTAATTGCCCAGTATGATTTTTTATCTTTTTTGATATTGCTCTGTAGAGGTGAGGACCTCGTTATTTGATTATATATATGATTTATATATTTTTAATAGCTAAAATATCCAGGCCAAGCAATTGTTCGTTGCTCCCAATTTCACAAGAAAAACTAATAAATTAGTATCCTGAATTTAATTTGGAGTTAAAATCGTATACATTTAATTTTTTGTATCGGACTCTTGTAAAGAAAAAAATGTAAATCTGTTAGAAAACATCTTGTTGGACAACTACTATCGTAAAGCTCTAATTAAAAAGGATTTTCAAAGACCCCCATCAAATCAATCCAACTGTTTCCACTAGTGTCAACATTAAAGTAGGAAAGTTACAATACATAGAAGGTCTTTCCCAGTCCTTGTCTTCTCTTTTTAAAAATACAAACATTAAGATTGCTAATTACAATAAAAAAAAATGAATTGTTTTTATACCAATTTTAAAATATAAAACCGATACTTTACAAAGATCTAATATAATCTACGGCATTCCCAGTCAGGGTGGTTTGGTCTACGTTGGACAAACTTCATAAAAGCTCTCTAAGGGATTAGCGTTACACAAAAGTGATAGCAAACACAAACCTAACGCAACTAGCTTCAGCTTACAAGTAAATAATACAGATCACAGAGTACAATATAGCAACAGCTTCATTCTGGATAATGTGACTAATTACTTCAGAAAAAGTTTCTTGGAAATGTGTTACCTATGTTGCACCACAGCACACGAATTCTTTCCCAATCGGGAGTCACTCCTGTGCTGTGTATGTCTCAATGGTTGAAACAGAGACTCACACAGCACAGGAGTGACTCCCGATTGGGAAAGAATTCGTGTGCTGTGGTGCAACATAATTTGAAAACGGGTCATAATTTTGACTATAACAACGTTAAAATCTTAGCTCATGACAACAACTATAAAGGGAGACTTTTTAAAGAAATGTACCATATCAACAGGGACCCAAAGTCAATTAACTATAAATCAGACACTAAGCAACTTAGTATTATATATAGCAACATAATTAATAGGTATTAATCATTTACAATTACAGCAATAATAACAAATAAAGATTTGCCACCTCTTAGTATAAAGTAAATTAAAGACGTTTATCTGTTGCTGTTTTTCCGTTTCGTTTGGAATTCACAGCAGTGCATATGTACCGAGGCTATTTACTCTCAGTTTGTTGTAGTAAATCGAGATGTTGAGTGTTGGTTTCAAGGACAAATTCACATTTTCGTACGTGTTTTAATTGATTATTGGTTTGTTTCATAATTGTTTGTTTTATATTTTAATACCTTGAGGAAAAAGAATAGTGTTTTAATATAGGTGTATTAATTTTGTAGTTACTCCTGAAGAAGTTATCAAACGATAACGAAATATTGAGTTTTACAGAAGAAAAGAGTTTTATTTACAGTCCAGACCGATTCCTGATAATCATATATATATATATATATATATATATATATATATATATATATATATATATATATATATATATATATATATATATATATATATATGTATATATATATATATATATATATATATATATATATATATATATATATATATATATATATATATATATATATATATATATATATATATATATATATATATATATATATATATATATATATATATATATATATATATATATATATATATATATATATATATATATATATATATATATATATATATATATATATATATATATATATATATATATATATATATATATATATATATATATATATATATATATATATATATATATATATATATATATATATATATATATATATATATATATATATATATATATATATATATATATATATATATATATATATATATATATATATATATATATAAATATATATATATATATATATATATATATATATATATATATATATATATATATATATATATATATATATATATATAAATATATACAGATACTGGGAAACGCCCTTATATTGAGAAAAGATGAGCAATCAAAGATCTAAAGGCTCTAGTATCTACTTTTATTTTTGTTATCGAGCTTTCGCTGCCTAATGGTAGCTTCTTCTGGATTCTAAAAATGCAAACCAAGTACAGAAAAATAAACTTAAAACGTTAGTTTTCAAAATGTGACTCAAAAAATATATATATATATATATATATATATATATATATATATATATATATATATATATATATATATGTATATATTTTTTACACATATATACGAGTATATATATATATATATATATATATATATATATATATATATATATATATATATATATATTTATATATGCCTAATGGTAGCTTCTTCTGAATTCTAAAAACGCATACCAAGTACAGGAAAAAAAACTTAAAACGTTAGTTTTTAAAATGTGACTCAAAAAATTATAAGGCTGTATGAGAAATTACTTATAAAAATCTAGCAGTTAATTCATCCCTGGCGAAGACAATGAAATTTGCATTTTTGTTGGCCAGGTTGTAGGTATGATTACAAAAATCATGATAAAAGGACACTTAGAGAGTTACACAAGTATTAAAAATAAAACGTTGTCAACATTAATCAAAAACACTTTTTAAGATAGAACACAACTATAAGAAAGACCATGATGTTAAAATGGTACTCCATTTAAAAAAAAATTTTTGACATCGAGTTTATTAACTTATTTAGTGATATTTGAGTCTGAACCGGATATTGTTGCTAGTCTATGTCATCAGCAGGTCGACAAAAAACCACAAAAGCATTAAAGTTAGGGATGTGGTAAATTTTTGGTGGATGCTACTATTAGACAAATAATTTATTATTAATGATATTTATTTTTTAATTTTATAGCAAAGGGACTTAAATTTGATGAATGTTACTATTAGACGAGTTTATTTATTATTAATTATATTAATTCTTTAATTTTATAACAAAGGGACTCATAGACTAATCTGAAGTATTTGAAAGAGAATATTAATACTGGGTGTTATTTATTATTTATCATATTTAATTTTTTAATTTTATAACAAGAAGACACAGAAAAAGTAATTAGTAATATGTAAAAAGCAGGAATAACAGAAAGACAAAAAAAAACGTCGACTTTACTGGAAACTAATTTTTTCATAAAAATCGTTCTTTTTTATTGGTTTGGTATGATTTTGTGTTAGTAAATAGGTATACATAGAGCTCAATCCTTCTATGTCTTTTTTGTGATTGAGATTATTTTTACAAGTTTTTAGGTAACACATTTCCAAGAAACTTCTTCTGAAGTAATTAGTCTCATTATCCAGAATGAAGCTGTTGTTATATTGTACTCTGTGATCTGTATTATTTACTTGTAAGCTGAAGCTAGTTGCGTTAGGTTTGTGTTTGCTATCACTTTTGTGTAACGCTAATCTCGTAGAGAGCTTTTATGAAGTTTGTCCAACGTAGACCAAACCACCCTGACAGGGAATGCCATAGATTATATTAGATCTTTGTAAAGTATCGGTTTTATCTTTTAAATTGGTATAAAAACAATTCATTCTTTTTTTATTGTAATTAGCAATCTTAATGTTTGTATTTTTAAAAAGAGAAGACAAGGACTGGGAAAGACCTTCTATGTTTTGTAACTTTCCTACTTTAATGTTGACACTAGTGGAAACAGTTGGATTGATTTGAAGGAGGTCTTTGAAAATCCTTTTTAATTAGAGCTTTAGGATAGTAATTGTCCAGCAAGATGTTTTCTAACAGATTTACATTTTTTTCTTTACAAGAGTCCGATACAAAAAATTAAATGTATACGATTTTAACTCCAAATTAAATTCAGGATACTAATTTATTAGTTTTTCTTGTGAAATTGTGAGCAACGAACAATTGCTTTGCCTGAATATTTTAGCTATTAAAAATAATAATAATTTATGATTTGACATCCATAAGAAAGATACAGTATATTTTTAACGATTCCTAACGGCCGCCGTTGTAAACAACGTAAACTTGCCGCATTACACTTTTTGGTTCTTCATTTAGTCACTTGCCCCTTGAATGAAAGGAATGAGTAAACTTCCTTTTTACTGTTCCATATGGAATACTTATAAGATCACTTCGGTGTCTGTTCGTCTGTCTGCCTGTCTGTCTGTCCGTCTGTCACACCTGATTTTTTTCTGAAACTATTTGACACAGAAAATTGAAATTTGGCACTCATATAGGAAATGATGGCCCTATCAGAGTCGTGTAGTTCCGAAAGTTAAATTTTGTCTTAATGAGTTTATTTTGAGGGATGAAATCGGAAGTGACAAAACAATTTAAGCAGGTCATCGATTGGGATGACAAATAAAAGCTTGTGAAAGTACAAGTTGAAAAATATATATAATGTAATACTTGTGCACACTCTTCTTTGTATTGTTTTTAAAAAATTGGCAAAAATCGCTGTCCCTTCCCCTTTATCTCGAAAGGTACTGATCAAAAAATTTTGAAAAAATTCTGAAATAATATCCACAGGGTGTAGATTGAACGAAAATTATCACGAGTGCATTACCTTTAATAATTTATCTTTTTTATTAATTTATAAAAACAAAATTTAAAGTACGTCAGTTTTTAACAAAGATCGGAAACAAACTTTGTTGTTGAAAACTTATTTGGGTTGTGTTTTGTGAAGTCATTGATCATTTTATACCTCTATAACAAAATTTTTTATTTTAAAAACGATCAACGTACGGAACACCAATTGCGCAAGCGTGACTTGCCCTTGGCTGATTATTTGTAGCTTTAAAATTTCTTAAAAAGCAAAAAAAGTACTCGGGGAACGTAAAATAAACAGAACATTCGTTCTAGGAGGAAGTGAAATTAAAATGCCAAGAAATAACAAAAACCTAGTGAGAAAAAAGAAAATGGAACACTGGGAAAAATTCTCTAAAAAAATGGAACATGACTTTTATAGTATGCAAAGGAGGATTTGGAGAATGATACGTGGACAGCAAAAGGAAATGAAAGAACTAATAGAAGTACGGTACATCGAAAAGATACATGGATAAATTATATAACGCAATTGAATAATACAACAGAAAATTTGGCACCCGAAACACCACAAATAGTAATCAACGAAGCATCAGAAATAGATGATAAACAGGTGGAAGAAGCTCTCAAAAAATTAACAAACCGAAAATCAACTGGTAAGGGTGAAATAGAAAATGAACTATTAAAGTACGGAAGATTGAAACTGACTAAAGAATTTATAAAGCTCATAAACAAAATAATACAGGGATCGCGAATACCAGAAGATTGGAGAACCAGCATAATGACACCACTTTTTAAAAAAGGAGAAAAAACCAATCCGAATAATTATCGAGGAATTAACCTTTTATACGTAACTTTAAAACTGACGACAAAAATTATTACCAATAAATAACTCCACTTATACGAAGAACAACAAGGATTCAGGAGCGGAAGATCCTGTAACGACGCAGTCAAAATCAATTGAGTATAACAGGCCAGCGTTTTTATCCTTTATAGATTTGGTAAAATCATTTCATAGAGTACAGCTGAAAGACGTAGTGCTCACACTTTATGACAAGAATATTCCATTGGATATAATAAAACTAATTGAGAACATTTACAAAAGAAATAAAATAGAAGCGAGAGTAAATTCGTAGTTAACTGAACCCATAGAGATAACAACTGATATTAGACAAGGAGACTACTGTTTAACATTATATTGGATGAAATAATTAAACAGGTAGAAACAAATAAAAGCTATGAAATGGGCAATAAAGAGATACAAATATTGTGTTACGCCGACGATACTGTCCTAGTCGTTGAGAGTGAAGATGAATTGCAGAGATTCTTACATCAGTTTAATACAACAGCAAAGAAATTTAATATGAAAATATCGGCTGAAAAAAATCAGTAGTTATCTCCAAAGAACCAATTAGGTGCAAGTTGGAAATCGATAATCAGATTATAGAGCAGGTGATGGCAATTAAATATTTAGGAATTAAATTATCATATAACAACAAATTAAAAAACAAATAGTAACAGCCAATAGAATAGCAGGATGCTTGAATGACACTCTTTGGAAAAATAAATACTTGAGAACAGAAGTACAATCTCGAATTAATAAATCTGTAGTTCGACTAGTTATGACCTACACAGTAGAAACAAGACCAGAAATACGCCCAAACTCAGTGATACTTACAAACAAACACATTAAGAAGAATTGCAGGAAGAACACTTTGGGATAGAGACATAAATGACAACATAAGGGACAAATGTGAAGTAGAGGACATTAACACGTAGATAAGAAGCAGAAAACAAGAATGAAACCAACACATAAATAGCCGTCCGAATGACGATTAATGAAAATAGCTTGAGATAAATCACCGGTCGGCCGTAGGACCTGTGGCGACGATACATTAAAGAAAAACAGGCAGAAATTCCTAATATAAAGAAGAAGAAGAAGAAATTTCTTAATTATGGCATGCGGAAATTTGGATTTACATGAAAATTTTTATTCAAATTTTGAAAATTCTGTATATATTGCCTTGTAACAGTCTGTAGTTGTTCTTTTTATTTTCGCAATATTTTTAGCAGCTGTTACGTCTTAGAAAGAAAAAACTTTAATACAAACGTCGTAATAGGTTTCAAGAGTTAATCAACTTTTGTTCACTGAAATATGAAGATTTTTGTCAATAATATTAAAAAAGAAACAATTGGACTAATATAAATATGGTTTTTTCCTCTCTAAGTAACCCGTTTTTAGAATTTGTTCAAATCAATTTTATGTCTACCATATTTATGCTTAAATTTAGAATACTGATCATCATTATTTTTTCGTTATCTTCAAATAAAGTAACTTTTTATATTATTAACACTATTCCATTCCTTTTGTTATATTCCTAATATTTTGTTTGTCGTTTCTTAATAATAACACAGCCCCCACAAAAAAAAGTGGGGTATACTTTTAATGCGATATATCAGATCCGTAGTATTTTTGCCCGCTGATCACGAATCTGACGTCAGAATATCGCGATCACATCTCGATTTTTTTCTAACCTCAAAAAATAGGCAAAAATTAGTAAAAATTAAGAAAAATATACTCCTAAAAATTGATTCAAGCTTTTTCATGAATCCAAAGATGTATTAATATGTATTCGGACACGCTAAGCTAATATTCATCGGTTGGCTTAAGCCATACAGTTCTGTTTTCTTTTTAACCTCAATAAATCAGACAGATATAGTGCTTCTCGAATGCAAAAACGAATTCAAATTAAAATTCAACCGATTCTTACCAAATTTGGTACACGGGAGTTTTTTGGATTGCTGATCATGAATCTGAGGTCGGATTTGCAAAATTCAAAATGGCGGATCCAAGATGGCGGACAAAATTTTTGAAAACCAACCGATTCCTACCAAATTTGGTATACGGTTGAGGAATCCTCAAACCTGATACTCTTAAACCCTAAACCCTGAAACCTTAGACTCCCACACCCTGTAACCTCAAAAAATAGACCTCAATAACCCTGTAACTTTAAAAATGAGACCCAATAAACTCAAAACCAGGACTTTTAAACCATATACTCTCAAATAGTAGACCCTTAAGCCCTAGAATTGCGAAGGTTAGACCCGCGCCTAACTTTCCTTTTTTTGGCTATATCTTGTTCTTTTTTCCGCGAATGACCTATTCAAAGGCTTTCTGCCCAAACGCTTTTGAGGACTTGTTTCTCTTTTTAGCGACCAGCAATAATCCGCTAGCATATGGTCATCCCATCGTCCTTGATACCGATTTTCTATGATTTTCAGATCTTGGTGAAAACGTTCCCTTGCTCCTCACTGTAGTACACCAAGCTTATCTGGGAAATCATCGATGTGGGAGTCCAGGAAATGTAATTTTAGATTCATTAAGCAACCTAATGTTTGAAAATTTTTTACCATTTTCTCGACTATTTCTTTGTACTTAGAACTTTTATTATTTCCCAAAAAGTTTGTTGCGACTTCTTTAAAACTAAGCCAAGCAGCTTTGTCAACTTTATTCATTTTAGTAACAAATAATGAATCTTGAAACAATTTTCTTATTTGTGGCCCGTCAAATACGCCTGCCTTAATTTTAACTTCAGAAAATTTCGGAAATTTTTTATGCAAATATTTGAAACATGGGCCGTTTGTATCTAATGCTCTCTTGAATTGCTTCATAAGTCCAAGCTTAATGTGAAGCGGGGGAATAAGAACTTTTCCTGGATCTACCAATGCAATGGTGGAAACAATACATTATTTTCACCAGGAGTGAACGATTCTCTTGTTGGCCAAATTTTTTTTCTTATAATGACGTTCCCTGTCTCTGCTATCCCACAGACATTTATAACAGGGATAAAGTGTAAACCTTGACTGTTGGCCAAGCAATATTGTTACAATTTTCAGATCTCCACAAATTTTCCAGTTATGATGAGCATATTTTATTTTTATCAAAAGCTGCTTCATTTTTTCATATTGCTCTTCCATAACTGTGGAATGAGCAATCGGAATGGGAGCGTAAATGTTGGTATTATGCAGCAAAATTGCCTTAATGCTCAGTTTAGAAGAATCAATGAACAGTCTCCATTCTTCAGGATCGTATGAGTTATTTTGAAATTCATCCATTAGACTTTTTACATCGGTACAATATGAAAGTGACAATTCCTCGTCCATTGTGAAATATTTTCGAAATTCTTCATCTCTGTTTCTATAATAAGAAATCGTAGCTTCTGGCTTAAGTAAATGTCTTTTCTTTAAAAAGGAAGCAAGATGCTCTGAACCATCTTTGGATAAGCCTAAATCTCTGACTAGATCACTAAGTTCTGACTGTGATACGAGTATTGGTTCTGGTTTACGGTTGTATGGTAGAAATTCTTTATCTGTGTCACTAGTATATGATAGGTTGTCACTAGAACATTCATTAGTAACAGTGTTTGAATCTTTTCGACAGTCTCAATGTTTTCGGCATGAACTGATAAGGTGAAATCATTTGTTTCCATAACATCAGCATCAAGTGGTTCAGGAGGCGGAATTAGTTTAGTTGGTCTTGTTACTGTCGAAACATCGTTATAAGTAATAGTGCTTTTATTTTTTCGGTTATGCCTAGATACAACATTCATACAAAAGTAGCAATCATTTTCACTGTATGGTCTATTCCATATTGCTGGTCTAGAATATTTAATTGCCTTCTTATTGATATACAACATTATTTTGCAAGAACTGCAAATGATGTGGGGAATCCAATCTATATCCTGGTGCTGTATTTCAATGTTAAAACAATCCTTATATAAGGTTTAATCTTATCCGTTATCGGTGACCCCATTTTACTCAATACGTGTTGACAGCAAATATAACAAAATGAATCACTGTCTTTATCGCACTTATGAAAAGTCCTTGTACCGTGAAACCGTTTTCTTGTAGCATTATACTCTACATGAGCCAAGTCACCCACACATGAAGAGCTACGGTCGCTGGATGACGACGGCTGTGGGCCCGTTTTCCCACCCTGATCAACCACCGATATTGGGTTTACGAGTCCCTACATCGTAATTTTCTTTCTTCTACCTGCCATGACGGCATCTAAGCCGTTATCCAGGGACTCTGCCGGCTAGTGGAGTAACACCGTTGCCCACCGTCACCACGTGGAGGTGCCCTGGATGCAGGTAGAAGAATAAAAATCGACCGATGAATTTTCTCGGCGTTCAAAATGGCGCGAAAACATCTGCCATCTTGAATTTTGCAAATCCAACCTCAGATTCGTGATCAGCGACCCAAAAAATCCCCGTGTACCAAATTTAGTAAGGATCGGTTGAATTTTAATTTGAATTCGTTTTTGTATTCGAGAAGCACTATATCTGTCTGATTTATTGAGGTTAGAAAGAAAACAGAACTGTATGGCTCAATCCAACTGATGAATATTAGCTTAGCGTGTCCGAATACATATTAATACATCTTTGGATTCATGAAAAAGCTTGAATCAATTTTTTAGGAGTATATTTTTCTTAATTTTTACCTATTTTTTGAGGTTAGAAAAAAATTGAGATGTGATGGCGATATTCTGACGTCAGATTCGTGATCAGCGGGCAAAAATACTACGGATCTGATATATCGCATCAAAAGTATACCCCACTTTTTTTTTGTGGGGCTGTGTAATTGGTCTTATCTCTTTTTCTACTTGTAGAGGGAATTTTCCAGCTTTGAACTATATCTAAAAATTTTAAGTAGTGTACATGTATGTTATGAAGAACATACTACAAAAATAAAACTAAAGGCAAAGATTAGATTAGAAGACAGTTGGATTCTCTGCTTGAGGTTAAAATTATACTAAAATTGTGCCTGGTTATAGACGTTCAATATATTTAAATCTAATTTTAATTTAATTTTTTTACTGAATAAATCTTAAAAAATATAAAATTTAGACATCGTATAATTAATAACATGGTAATATTACAATAAATATGGCTCTTGTGCCAAAATTCATGTTCACTGGGTCAAGCTTCTCAGAACTTCTTTGCATATTCAAAACTAATTTTCAATTGTGCCATTAGGAACAATAATAACTCTTCCTTATTTTTATAGTTACTCAGTACATAAACGTTCACAAACTTTTGAATCAACTTGTATATTTAAACACATTATCATATATCTATAACTTACACTATAAAAATATGTAAAAGCGCTAATGGGTTTTTCATCGACCGTACTTGTAATGTAATAAAGGTGGGGTCTGGCCCAAGACGGCCCTTTGCACTGCGACAATCGTTTATCTATTGTGCCTCCCCTTGTCTTTCACGGGTTTAATACATCAAGAAACCGGACCAGCTCCTTCAATGGGAGTGTTAGCAAGTCCCGTTCACCCAGCGTATAGGCAAGTAGTAGCCTGTATCTCCTGTGTCCCAGTACCACACAGTTAGTGATCAAATGTTCCATTGACTCCTCTTCTTCACCGCAGAATCTGCAAGTGCTGGTATTTGAAATGCCCATTCTGTATAGGTGCTTATTACAGGCATAGTGACTTGTGAGTGCCCCCGACAGTGTCCTTAGGCTTTTCCTATCCAGTTTCAGAGCAAAATCCGCCCTCTTAGCATCGAAGCTCAGAAACTTTTTGGAATGTTCGAGACCATTAATATCGTTCCAGTGTTTCCCCACGATGGATGTTGTCCATTTCTTCATCTCCCCTTTAAGGAGACTCTTGTTGAAGCCAAAGGATGGAGTGGGTCCAGTGAAAGTCCCCTCAGTCCCCCTTTTGGCGTAGATATCTGCCATCTCATTTCCTCTGTGCCCCTCATGTCCTGGCAATCGACCGTACTTAATAGACTGTTGTTTAAAATACCTAAGCAGTATTACTACTGCGTACTTTGCGGAATAAAGTAAGAACATGAATTCACGAGAAATGTTTTTTTATTTTAGTGTCAAAACTTTTGAATTTTCTTTGTGTTGTACCATGTTTTGATTTTCACAATAATATATTAATACAGGAACAACGTTATAAAAAGAAAATTGAAGTTTTTATTTTGAATGTAATATTTCCAAGAACAGTAAGATTCGCTAATATATACCAATGTGTACCAATTTATGATAGTTTTTTTTAATACCATTATAAGTACTTTGGTACTGTCGGCTAACTTATTTCAGTTTCTATCTGTGCTTACCGCTATTATTATCTCTTGTATTAAGAGAAGAGCTTGGTGCATAATTTTTCAAAAATTTTCATTAGTTGATAAAATTTTGTCCAGTGGAAGATCGAAATTTGAAGAAAATGTATTTAAAATAGCGAAATATTATTCAATTTTGCTAATTTATCAATATTTTTATTCATAATTTATATTTGGTTGGAGATAATTAGAAAATAAATGGAACAAAATATTATAATTCTTTGTGTTGGTATTTTCTGACTTTCTAATTAATAGCTATTCTATATTGCTATGTATCATCAATGGTAACTTTGTTGATATGTATAAGAATTAGATACCAAAAAGTTGGGAAAATTGTTGTTTATTTAAAATATTCCGATGTTAAAGAAGAAATAACACAAATAACGAAAAAAGTGGAAACATCGTCCTTGTATCTCTATGAAATAGTAACTCATTTCAGAAACCTGTTTGAAATTCAATTATTCATAATGGTAGATAACAGTTTTCAAAATTTTCTTGCCGTTAGTCTAGTTAGGTACAAATTTGGGCTATCCCTTATTTATGTTCTTTTGTTAACTTGGAAAGTGGTAAGTCAATTTTCATTATTATTATTACTATTAGATCACAAAAAAGTTCTTCTTTATCACATTTTGTTAATGTGGTTCCATGTTTGGCTGACGGTCCAAGCCAAGTCAGCACAAACGCTGTTATCATTGTGTATCAAGGAATGACCTGACAATGTTTCATGTTTTCAAAATCACTGACTTCTGAATGTTTCTGTGTATAATTGTGTTGTCCTAATTGTACTAAGTAAGGTGTAAATATTATTGATGTAAGGCCTGTGGCTGATGTGATGAGGGGGAGAATGATGAGAATGATTATAAAACAGTTGGATGCTCTGCTTAAGGTTAAAATTATACTAAAAATTGTGCCTTATTATAGACGTTCAAATTAAATATTTAAATCTAATTTTAATTTAAATTTTTTACTGAATAAATCGTAAAAAATGTAAAATTTAGACACAGTATAATTTATAGCATGATAATATTACATTAAATATGGCTCTTGTGTCAAAATTCATGTTCACTAGGTCAAGCTTTTAAGAACTTCTTTGCATATTGCAATAATAGCTCTTCATTGTTTTTTATAGTTACTCAGTATATAAACGTTCACAAACTTTTGAATCAACTTGTATATTACACGTAAAACGCATTATCATCCATCTATAACTTACACTTTAAAAACATGTAATAGAATTAATGGGTTTTTCATCGATCGTACTTAATAGACTGTTGTTTAAAATACCTAAGCAGTATTTACTACTGCGTACTTTGCGGAATAAAGTAAAACATGAATTCACGAGAAATATTTTTTACTTCAGCGTCAAAATGTTTGAACTTTTTTTGTATTGTACCATGTTTTGATTTTCGCAATAATACATTAATACAGGAACAACGTAATAAAAAGCAAGTTGCAGTTTTTATTTTAATTGCAATATTTTCAGGAAAAGTAAGATTTGGTAACATATACCAAAAAGTACCAATTTTTGATAGTTTTATTAATACCACTATAGGTACGGTCGCACTATCGGCTAACTTATTTCAGGTTTTATCCTTGCTTACCGCTATTATTAACTCTTGTATTAAGAGAAGAGTTTGGTGCTTAATTTTTCAAAAATTTTCATTAGTTGATAAAATTTTGTCCTGTGGGAGATCAAAATATGAAGAAAATGTATTTAAAATGGCGAAATATTATTTAATTTTTGCTAATTTTTCAATATTTTTAATCATAATTTATAGTAAAAGCAAGGATGTTAGAGAGAGACCAGAGATATTAGAAAATAAATGGAACAAAATATTACAATTCTTTGTGTTGGCATTATCTGACTTTCTAATTAATAGCTATTCTCTATTGCTATGTATCATCATGGTAACTTTGTTGATATGTATAAGAATTAGATACCAAAAAGTTGGCGAACTTGTTGTTCATTTAAAATATTCCGATGTTAAAGAAGAAATAACGCAAACAACGGAAAAAGTGGAAACATCCTCCCTGTATCTCTATGAAATAGTAACTCATTTTAGAAACCTGTTTGAAATTCAATTATTAATAATGGTCATTAACAGTTTTCAAAATTTTTTTTGCATTAGTCTAGTTAGTTACAAATTTGAGGTATCCCTTTTTTACGTTTTTTGGTTAATTTGGTATTTGGTAAGTCAATTTTCATTATTATTATTACTATTAGTATTTTTTTGGTTCTTCTTTCTCACGTTTGGTCAATGTGCAACGCTATTACCATTGTGTATTAAGAATGACCTGACAATGTAACATATTTTCAAAATCACCGACTTTTAAATGTTTTTGTGTATGTTTTTGTTGTGTCCTAATTCTACTAAGGTGATGTGAATGTTGTTGGTGTAAGGACCGTGGCTAATATGACCAAGGGGACAATGACTTTTTCTTGTTTCCATAGCCTTTTTATTTCTGTTGCAAGGTCTGCATATTTGGAGATTTTTTTCTGTGTGTTTCGTTTGGATGTTTGTGGACAGCTACGTCAATTAGATAGGTGACTTTTTATTTCTTGTACTGTAAAGTAATATCGGGTCTATTGGCGGAGACTGTACGGATACTGATGTTCCAGTAGAGCTTGTAATCTTTATTTTCAAGTATGGTTTAAGGTTTTTAAAGCAGCAGGTACGGTATTATAAAGTTTGTAAATATTACAGGAAAAGCTTCTTTTAAAAAAGAGCCGTTCAGTGAGATGGCGGAGATATAAGTCCACCAAATCTTAAATTCAACCTATAAATAATTTTATTTGTTAGGTATGGTGGGCAGTTATTAACAACGAAACCATAAAACATTACCAAAGAATGTAATCTACGTTTATCCTGCATATTCAACCACTTAGAATGCTCTAATTTGTGAGACACGGACTGAAATTTTCTTATACTATAAATGAAACTTAAACAGCTCTTTTGCACTTTTTCAATTCTATTAAGTTTACTTTATCTAAATACTGTCCATACATAATATCACAATAATTAAAGTGACTTAAAACAGGGGAATCTGCCAATCTTACCTTAAGAGATTCTTCCAAAGGATATCAATGTGGGTAAAGCATTTTTAGTGACATATAGGCTCTCTGTATAATATACCCTACGTGTTCTTTGAAACGCAAATTTGTATCTGTTATAACACCTAAATTTTTAAACTATTTTGCGATTCCAAACGTTGACCGGCAATGTTTATGCTGATATCACGCTGCAAACGGTCCCCTATGTTTACTAAAAATTATGACAGATGATTTATCAGGATTAATTAGCAAACCATGGCGCTGCAATAACTCCATATTTAAATCATTATTTACCATTACTTCAGCCATTGTCCAATCACTAGAGAAAAAGGAGTACAGCAGTTGAGTGTCATTGACATAGATATATGACTTGACATGCTTCAAACAAGAAATAAAATTATTCGCATAAATTGTAAAAAGTAGAGGTCCCAATATGGAGCCTTGTTGCACGCCAATTCCCTCGATGACTGTCCCATGGTTGTATCAACGTACTGGAGTCTGTTACTCAAATAATTTCCAGCTAACCTAATAGCACCATTCAAAAAGCCAACAAAATTTAGAACAGCTAACAGTAAGTCATGGCATACCATATCAAACGCCTTGGAATAGTCCAGAAGCACCATACGTTCGCTATATATATATATATATATATATATATATATATATATAAATATATATATATATATATATACATATATATATATATATATATATATATATATATATATAAATATATATATAATATATATATATATATACTCATATACTCACTGGTGCTACTACTAGGCAGTTAGTAAAATTTCACCAAATCCACTATACCACTACTTACACGCCAGATAACTTTATTGCAACAGCACCTGTTGAGAAAGCGAACTTGTTGGCTTAATTCTTTGCTCCACATTCTACTGTTGATTTCCAAGGAAAAATACCACCTACTATTCCCCTAGTGCAGTCAAGGATGCCTGATATTATCTTTAGACAGGGTATCATAAAAAGTATTTTAATAAAGCGATACACCAAAAAAGCTTCTGACGCTGACGGAATACCTGCTATCTTTTTCTGGTGCCGTATCTTCTTTAAACGTTAGCGATCTTTCTGGTCCAAATTACTTTATTTATCTGAATAATTCTACACTACTTTTCCCTGCTCATTTTCTAAGGTTGTGCAGCCAAGAGATTCAATTTCTTCCAGGAGGTCTGTTCCCCTTAACTTTTCCCTGCAGAATCAGTTGGAGGGAGGGAGAGGATACTTGTCATTCCTTATAACGTGGCCATGTATGACAGTTTACGTTTTTCTTCACCGTATGTTCGATCTCCATTGCCTTGTTCATCCGTTGTAGTATGGTATCGTTGGTAACGTGATGTATCCAAGAAACTCGCAGTATACGGCGATAACACCACATTTTAAACGCATGAAGCTTCTTTGTTGTTGTTTGGGATCATGTCCTCGCTTTAATGCCATGCAGTAGAATAGAGAATCACCTTGCTTTCTATATACAAACTAATATTCTTTTGCATGGTCCCATTCCGCATTAAAATTATAGGCCAAGTACGTAAACTGATTTATCCGTTGTATTGGTTTGCCGTTGATGTTAAAATTGGCACTCAGTTTGGGATTTTTACTCACCATCATATATTTAAACTCTTACCATACTCTTCACATTGATCTTGTATTCGAGTTATCAGCCTTTGAAGTCTGTCTGCAGTGTCGGCCAATACAATGGTGTCGTCTGCATATTTCAAGTTGTTAATGATATGCCCATTAACAACCACACCATACTCGCAACCACTCAAGGCTTCAGTAAAAAGCTGTTCGGAGTACACTTTAAAGAGCAACGGAACAGAACGCACCCTTGTCTAACTCCTTTCTATATACTGATCTCTTCAGATCGCTTGCTCCCACTCTGAGTTCAGCTGTCTTTTGCCAGTACAAGTTGGACATGATATGAATATCCTCTCGTCTCAATATGTATCTACGGACAGAAAGACTTTCATCAACTTCCCATGCTTTAACCCTATCGAAAGCTTTCTCGAAGTCGAGAAAATATAGAAAGACATCGCAGTTCAGATTTCGTGCCCTTTGAGTAAGAACCTGAATGCCAAAGAGCGTTTCTCTTGTTCCTATGCCACTTCTGTGTTACCAATAGAGTTCTCAAATAATGGATATATGCGTTCATGTATGACATACAAGAATACTTTTTTAAAACATGACTCATAAGACTAATTCTGCGATTGTTTCTTTACATTTCTTCGCATTGACATTTTTGGGTATAGGTATAAAGGTTGATATAAGCCAATCGTGAGAAATTTTGCCAGATTTTATAGATGGCGTTAAATAGATTAACTATGGTATCAATATGCTGTTCTTGTAATAGTTATGAAGTTCTCCTCGTAC
>CM032452.1:15949237-16112296 GCA_019049505.1 Pachyrhynchus sulphureomaculatus | reverse complement strand
GAACCGATAGAAAAGGAAGTACAAATATTGGACTGGGGGAGTTAACGGGGGAGGGGGCATATGCGGTAGGTGGAGGGGAGGGGAGGGGGTTCTGGGGGAATTTGATGGATATGAGTAAGCTTGTTAACCTCATCTTTGGTTCTTAGTAAGAGTTTTCGATTGTATCCATTATCTATGAAAAGTTTTGTAAGTGTTTCTTGTGACTGGAGTAAGAAATCAGGATGGACTATTATCTTCAGTCTTCTATATAGGCCTTTGATGACATTGACCTTCACCTTCCAATCATGGCCAGAGTTTGCATGGATATATCTCCCAGAAGAAGTAGGTTTTCTATACCAATCAAGTTTTGATGATGTTATGAGAGTCTCTAACGACTCTTGTGTCCAGAAATGGAACAGCATTGTTGGTTTCTTCTTCCATAGTGAATTGCAGGTGTGGGTCGAATGAGTTGAAAACATCTGCAATCCACTATGGAAGAAGAAACCAACAATGCTGTTCCATTTCTGGACACAAGAGTCGTTAGAGACTCCCATAACATCATCAAACTTGATTGGTATAGAAAACCTACTTCTTCTGGGAGATATATCCATGCAAACTCTGGCCATGATTGGAAGGTGAAGGTCAATGTCATCAAAGGCCTATATAGAAGACTGAAGATAATAGTCCATCCTGATTTCTTACTCCAGTCACAAGAAACACTTACAAAACTTTTCATAGATAATGGATACAATCGAAAACTCTTACTAAGAACCAAAGATGAAGTTAACAAGCTTACTCATATCCATCAAATTCCCCAGAACCCCCTCCCCTCCACCTACCGCATATCCCCCCTCCCCCGTTAACTCCCTCAGTCGAAATAAATTGGTCGTTGCTTTCTTTACCATTCATTCCTGGCCTTACAAACAAATTGGTCCACATATTGCGTGTCATTCCCAACATTAAAATCGCCAAATATTTCTTCTTCAAAAACAGACGTGTCTTCAGTAAGCTGAAGGCCCCCGCTGCCGGTTCTTTCCATGTCAGACTTGGTTTACTCAATTACCTGCCTCAATTGTCCATCAATCTACATTGGCCAAACTTCTCAATCCTTGAATCGTCGTATTGCACTCCATAAAAGTGACACTAGATGCCATCCACACCGATGTGCCTTGGCGACCCATTCTGTTGACAATGGTCATTCCTTTAATTTCAGGGAACCCAAAATTCTTCATTTCTCCAATAATCTTTCCAAGAGAGAGTTCCTTGAGATGTGTTACATCCAGGAGAATCACCTTAATATCAATAAAAGAACCGACCTGGATGGTCTTAGTAACATTTATAGTTTCCTCCTCTCCTGTGATAAATCAACTTCTCACAATCTTTCCTGTCTTCAAGTGTTTTATGATCCATTTGTACCGCGTTGGTCGTCTCTTTTTATAGCTCCGTAATTTCCAGGGTTTCTCTCTTCCTTCCTCTCTCTTTACGGTTCTCTTTGATCTTGAGCTTCACAGATTTCTTCCATTTTATCTGGGCCATCTTTTGCACCTAATGATTACTGTCTTCCTTCCATTGACAGTTCCTTGCGTCACCTCTCTTACATTTCCTGGTGCCTCGAGTCTTCATTGGTTTTTTGCCGACAATCTCTTCCTCCAATCAGATTCCAACAAGAAATTAATAAATTAATAATTAATTCACTAGACAATTGTCTTCTTCGTTGCTCCCATTATTGTCACTCTCTCTCTCGCTCCCTCGCTCACCATTACTTAGAATTAGGGTGTGTTTTATCCTTCCACTATTACATACCGGGTGTTTTTGGTCGCTCAATTGGCTACCTCTCTCTTACTTAGGGTCCAATATTTGTACTTCCTTTTCTATCGGTTCCTTCCCGGTGTCGACCCCGCATTCTGGTTAATTGAGTTTTCTTGACTAAACGCCTTATCTCTGTCGGGTAGCTGTCTCCTGTCGTTCTTGTCATCTGTTCCTAAATGGCGGTGGCCATATGTGGTGGTCACAAGTGAATTAATTAACGATGTTTTCAACATCCAAGGTTCCCAATTACATCCATGTGTTAAATTTGTTTTTTAGAATTTTATCTACAGTGTTTTAATGTGTATTTTGTATATTTTATGGATTAACCAACTTTATATGTAACAACTTTTTTATGTATAACCTACGGCCATTCAGGCTAACGAAATTCTGCGCACTTCTCATGTGAGTTTTTTAACTTATTATGACTAATATCTTATTCTTGTTCCACACTAATTTTATTTATTGTAACAACCTAATGTTAACATCATTAATTTAAAGTTGTCCCAGACACTATCAGTGAATACGCTCTGTTCTTCTTTTCAGTCCTGCCCTGAAGAAGGTCCCCAATCCAGGACCGAAATATTGGCGGCTTAATGAAAATTGTGTGATCTCCTATCACGCCCAAATTTGCCGAGTTCCCCAATTAAGATTGTATTTTTAATAATTTTGGTAGATACGGCAACATTTTGCTTTCCTTCTTTATTCTATATATATATATATATATATATATATATATATATATATATATATAATATATATATATATATAAAAAATAGGTGTTTCGGTTAATAATGTCGATTTTTTCGCAACATTTAAGCGTTTATTTCCATCACAAAATGAATTACCTTAATAATCAAAGTATTGGCTATCATTAGCTATGATTTTTTCCTATCTTTCTGGATTCCGCACCAGAAGAACTTTTCATCTTTTGAGCCCAACCATTCATCAAATCAAATTTTCACTTCTTCGTAAGAATGTAAGTGTTGTTCTGAAAGTCCGTGCTGCATCGATCGAAGTAAGTGGTAGTCTGAAGGAGCTAAGTCCGGTGAATACGGCGGGTGGGGTAGAATGTCCCATTTGATGTTTTCCAAATAGCACACATTTTGCACCATGGGGCCGAGCACTGTCATGTTGAAAAATGACTTTAATCGTGTCTTTGAGCGTATTCTGGTCGTTGTTCCTTCAATGCTCGGTTCAACTTTATCAACTGTTGTCAACTATCTATCGCCAGAAATCGTTTCATCTGGTTTCAGCAGTTCGTAATACACAGCTACCCTACTATCCCACCAAATACATAGCAAAGCTTTCTTTATTATATATTGCGCACTAGTTGTGATGTTGAAGGCTGGATTGGGCCTATCCCAGTTTTTTGGGTTGGAGCATGTTCACCATAAGCTTCAAGCAACAATCGATAACTAGTTTCCTTCAAATGAACGAAGGTTATTAAACTTCCCCGCAAAACGTCTTTTTTTCTGGTACGAAACACGACATATTCAAAGCCATGAAGAACTACGTTTTTCACACAATGACAATTAATAACGAAGTGGCTTTTGATGGCGTATGTTTTACCTTCCAAAACTCCATAGATGTTACTAGTCTATACCAACAAATGTATTACTAACGCCATCTCTTAGCAAAATCCTCATTATTAACCGAAACACCTATTATATATATATATATATATATATATATATATATATATATATATATATATATATATATATATATACATATATATATTTTATGTATATATATATATATATATATATATATATATATATATATATATATATATATATATATATATATATACATAATTTTATTTTTTTCAATTTTCTTGGGTTTGGAGGTCAATTATAGAATGAAACCTCCTAAATCTTATTGTGATCCTTTCCTTTTATTGACGTTTCGGCACAGTTTGCCTTTCTCAAAATTTGGCTAAATTGTACATATTTTATCCGTAAAATGCTATTTGAAAATGCATATTATTAATTTACTAAAACTAAAATAATTAACTTTATGATTGTTCTTACTTTGGACGTGGATGTTTAGGTTAATATTTATCTTTGCCCATTTCACTGAATCACAACGTGCTCTTTTTTTTCATTTTTCGTTACCCATGTTAATTAGTTTTCATTGTCATTTATTTTATTTTAATTTAAAAATTGGGACGAACACAACATGTAGACTGCATTTATAGTAGAGCCATATATACAGTCCCTGGCCAAATTATTAGACGCACTGCAAGATTTCATGTAAAATATTAATTACCTAGTGATATTGTACCGTTTTATTATTTTAAATTGATTTGTTTTTTATTTTTATATTATCCAATCAATTACCTATTTATTTGACATAAATAAAACAGCATTAATTTAGAAAAGCATAAGTTTATTAAGTTTTAAAGAAAAGTGAAATTAATGTTAGTAAAAGTCAATATTTAGTTGAGCCACCTTTAGCCGCTATGAAAGCTTTAATTCTGCGCGGCATGCTATCAATGCAAGATTGTACTGTCTCCTGCATTTGAGGATGATGATTCCACACATGAATAATCTTTTCTAGGAGCTGGGTATTTTTGGTAATCACATCTTTAGCCACTTCTCTTTTCAACAGCTCCCACACATTTTCAATGGGGTTCATACCCGGCCAATCCAACAGAGGGATATTTTTTCTGCCAAAAAAGCTTTAACAGACCGAGCAGTGTGGCAGGGAGCTCCATCTTGCATGAAAGTGAATGGTTCCCCATTTGGAAACCATTCTCTGAGCTGCGGAATCAACCGATTTTGTAATACTTTTTTGTACTGATCTTGCCTCATTATTCCTTTGACGACGTACAGACGTCCAGTGCCCTTGCTGCTGATGACTGACCAAATCATCATCACTTTGGTGGGATGTTTAACCGTCGGGATAACACAATCAGGATGAAACTTTTCTCCATGACGACGACGCACATACTGAGCTTTATTCTGCAAAATTTCGAATGTGCTTTCGTCACTGAAGCAGACCTGTCAAAAATAGGAAAAATATATAAACTTCCATGTTTATTTGCTTTTTATTTAACTGAAAATGATAATAATGTATCAATTATTGATTAAATTGCTGTATCTTACCGATCTCCAGAAGTCCACATCTTTGTCTTGCCATTGTTTGGCCCACTTCAGGCGCTTTGCTTTCATTGCAGCTGTTAACTTGGGCTTCCTGGCGGGGCGACAGGCCTTAAAATCTAATTCTTTCAATTTTCTTCGAACAGTGCGCTCAGAAGCATTTACGCTAGCATCCTGGAGTTGTGATTTTTATTACCTTTGTGGTAGCAAATCTGTTTTCTACACAAATTTTCTTCAAACATCTCTCTGACCGTGGAGTGAAAATTGGTTTTTCTACCGCATCTTTTCCTTCTTTCCGGGCTTAATTCCTTCCCTGACTCAATTTTCTTTTTATGCGTCGTACACTAGCTTCAGAAACCTCCAATCTTCGTGATATTTCTCGGTTTGTAAATGTTTTCGCAATCACAAGGGCCTTCACTTCAGCTTTTTTACGTGGTGAAAGATCGCCTTTTCTACCCATAATGAAAATAGTCCAATTACTTTTTAAAAACACTGTATACAAAATAAACTAATAACTGAGTAGTATAAAACTGTTAAACAAACACTCACAGTCCATAAAGCCACAGAAACACGTCCATACCTGACTCGATTCCGATCGCGACTGATACAAGTTTGTACTTATTTACGTTCATGTATCACTTTGTCAACACAGTGTTGCCATATGTTAAAAATAAATACAAATATGTAGTCTACAACAATTCTTTTAAATAAAAATCAATAATATGTAGTTTAAATATACCATTATTGCATAAAAACTCTTAAGAAACATAAAATTACTAAAAAAAATACAGGCCAGGGACTGTATTTGGCTCAGGTTATTTGTTTTCTTTTTTGTTGTTGATAGCGGTTGGTATTTTTTGTATCATAATAGATTCCAATATTTCTCTTTTTTTTCCTATCCTCAGTGATTAAAAATCTTGGTTCCTTCATAATTAAATGTCTGTTTCTTTTCCTCGTCGTGCTTTGTTAGTGCTGTTCTATAATTTTTATCATACTTGTGTCCCTTTATCCTATTTTCCAAATATTAGCTAGTTTGCCCTATATAACTACCTTCACAATTATTGCAAGGAATCTCGTATACAACATTGCTCTTTTTTATTTTTTGGGATTTTGGTTTTCAATTTTGAAAAGTTGGTTGCCAGTAAGTCTATGAGCGATATTTATATTATGCTTTTTAAAAAGTTTTTCAAATTTTTGTGTATGTATGGTAAAACGATATGCTTTGTTTCTTTTGGGCTTTTTTTGTTGTTGGTTTTTGTTTTCGATAGAATTATAAAATTTATGTATCCGTCTTTTGAATATTTGGTTTATAAGATATACCGGGTAGCTATTTAATTCTAGTGCTTTTTTGGCTTTGTTTATTGATTCTTTCCGATATTCTGGGTCTGTTAGGGATATTTCCCGATCCGCCAGACCAATTATGACTGATTTCTTGTATTTTAGTGGCTGGTTTGAGTTATAATTTAGATATCTAGATGACCATGTTTGCTTTGTGTACCCCTCTGTTTTTATACTTTGGTCTTTGTTGTGTAATGTTAGGTCAAGAAAATTTATTTTTTTATCTATTTCTATTTCTATTGTGAATTGTAGTTTTCATTGTAATTGTTAAACTTGTTTAAAATATATTGTACACAATTTTTGGAAATGGCAGTAATACAATCTTCAACGAACCTATAGAAAAATGGTATATCAAATGGTATGTGGGAAAGGATATTCTCCTTTAATTCCTCCGTTACTAATTGTATAAATAATAATAACAAAAATAAAAAAACATACATATATATATATATATAATATATATATATATATATATATATATATATACTTATATATATATATATATATATATATATATATATATATATATATATATATATTTATATATATATATATATATATATATATATATATATATATATATATATATATATATATATATGTATATGTATATGTATATATATATATATATATATATATATATATATATATATATATATATATATATATATATATATATATATATATATATATATATATATATATATATATATATATATATATATATATATATATATATATATGTAACATTCATTTTTTCTTAGATTTTAAGACCATGTAATGTTACTGATTTTTCACTTTAAATTGTACTTCTTTTCATTTTTGTATCGAGCGGTATATTAATCAGAAATTCCAAGCCGTTCGGTATATTAATGTGCAGTGCGGGTTTCGATCGAATCTCTCGATACGCCGGGATTGGTCAAATATTTGTATCCGGAGTTTTGGTTCCGGCGTAGCCATATTACCGAGAGAGTGCTAGCGGTTTATTTAAGAGTCCGGTGGACAGGAAGAGAGGCTTATTTCCACCGAGCCGCCAAGTAGGTTATTTCGACCGAGCCGCCAAGTAGGCTAATTTCCATCGAGCCGCAGCCAGGCTTACTTCGACCGAGCCGCAGTAGAGGCTCATAGCAACAATTATGAGAGCCAAGTAAAGCACGGGTTTTTTTTCTAACGTAAAGCCGTAGTGGGCTCTAAGTGTTTCCTACAAAGTGTAAAATCGGTTTTGTGTTCCATCGAAGGCCTAGAAGCCCAAATAAAAACCGTAAGTTACCAGAACATTCATCAATAGACCTATTCCCGAAGTAAGTGTCTTAATAGCAATTTGAACTGACAAAAGGTGAAGTGAAAATCACGATTCTTCGCTTTCGGGGGTAGTCAGGTTTTAGAATTTAAATGTCTGATTTAGGGACTCTAATAATAATAACTACCTGTTAGGCTAGAATTTTTTGTAATCCTTAAAACCGCAGAGGTTAGAACTTTTATTTTAACATCATGAATAAATTTTCTTTTTATTGATTAAAGCTAGTGTCTCACTGAATACCTATTCTACTTTTCAGGATAATGACGGCTGTACCAAACTGTTTTTTATTTAACAACTGTACACCCTTTCAGCATTTTTTCATTTTTTTAGCTGAAGTTAGATCCTTTCTATTTTAAAATGAATGGTGCCCAAAAGTCGTACAGCTGAGGTTTTTTAAAAATAAGAAAAAATAATTCCAAAAAGACGTACAAAAATTATCTCTTACCCATATCTCTCTACCAAGGAAAACTGAGCTAGTGTGTGTTTAATTTCTTTAGTTCTTTTAAAATAAGGATCCACTCAATTCATTATCAGAAATTAAAAAGAGGTTGCAAGAAAATTGCGCCCAAGCGTGGGAAAAACAACTTTTCACAGGGTACAAAAGTGCGGGCAAGTTAGCACCTTACAAACTAGCGCTGTCAACGCGGGGCTTTTGGAATTTTATTTTTTTAAAGGGTTCAGTGTACTAGCTTTCGAACAAAGTAAAAGCTCTAACTTTTCAGATATTTTTATTTCATAATATTTAATTAAACGAAGCTACACTATAGCAATAAGACAAAAGCAGGAAATTTGTAGAATTATTTATTTCAATTTATCTGATGGTGGTATAGATATTTGAATTTTGTTAATCGACTCTAAGATAAGAGATTCCTACTTTTTTCTTAAAAGCTACTTTTATAGTTCAGATTAGCAGATGTGCTGGTTTACTTTAATTTTTGCAGTGATAGATTTATTTTGCGGTTAACCGAAGAAAAAACTGTACTTTTTTCTCACCGATGTTTTGCATGAATATTAAAAATACTTTGCTGATACGAAACGGTATTTGGAGATTTTTTTGTTGAAAATTCTTAACATATTTGGTAAAAGAATTTTAATACAAGGCAATACTTAGAAATTTTTTTGAAATTGTTGAAGATTTTTTAAATGTTTGGTAAAGAAGTCTACATATTTTAGTTGCCGTTACATATTTTTTATTTTGACTATTGGGAGCACAGGAGAAATATTTTCACGACCTTTTAAACAATTCTTTTAAATTGTATTCATTTATCATGGAAGCTTTCAATTTTAAAGTCAATCACCTACTGGAATATGAGTTAGACTATGAAATGAAAATCCGTCGTATTTCCTCAGAACGTCCGGTCGCGGATAAAAGAAAGATTCCAACGAGGATCTTAAGTAAAGAAATAATCCAATAGATCAGATTGGACTAAATAGTTACAAAAGTTTCTGATTTTTTTTTAAGTCTAATAAAAATCCTCCTTCTCAAGTTAAAACTCCTGCTTCTCCAAATGGTCACATGTCTCCTTTATTCGTGCATAAATATTTAGATAATAGACCGCATATAAAGATAGATCTATTAGGTGCCCATTTCTCGGCTTTATTTGACTCTGGTGCAAATGCCTCCGTTGTAGGTCGGAATGGTATTAAAATTTTAAGTCGTTTAAGTATAAAAATATGCCACGTCAAAAATAGAAGTGTTACCACTGCAGATGGCAGCCGTCTAAAAGTTTTAGGTACGGTTGAGTTGCCGCTAGTCTGCAATGGTCATTGTTTAGTAATCTCTGCTCTAGTAGTACCTTCTCTATCACATACTTTGGTTTTAGGATGTGATTTTGCACAAAAATTCGGAATTTTAGTAAATTTTAAAAATAATTCGTGGTATCCACAGTCCCTAGAAGTCAATTCTCAAACAAGTTTTAAAGATTGTTATTCAGAAAGTTCTTTAGAAAGCCTTTGCTCGCGTCTAT
This sequence comes from Pachyrhynchus sulphureomaculatus, assembly GCA_019049505.1. Classification (NCBI taxonomy): domain Eukaryota; kingdom Metazoa; phylum Arthropoda; class Insecta; order Coleoptera; family Curculionidae; genus Pachyrhynchus; species Pachyrhynchus sulphureomaculatus. The sequence goes on along the minus strand of CM032452.1, from coordinate 16,102,799 downwards.
GTACCCTAGATGATCTCTCGCGGACGGAACGCTTAAACGCAGAAAAAGTAATAAGCTCTTTCAAAGAAATAAGTAGTAAAGATAGGTTAGGCCGAACGAATAAAATCACCATGTCTATAGATACAGCTGATGCCAGTCCTGTAAACACAAGGCCCTTCGCTATGTCTCCGTATATGTCAAAAGTATTAAATAAAGAGTTAGACGAAATGTTGAAACTCGGAGTGATTGAAGAATCAAACAGTCCTTGGTGTTCTCCATTCTTATTGGTGAAAAAGGCCGATGGACAGTATCGTCTATGCTTTGACGGAAGAAAGCTCAACGAGGTCAGCAAATTTGATAACTATCCATTACCGAACATCGATAGAATTTTGACATCACTCAGGAATGCTAAGTATGTATCCTCGATAGATCTTAGAAAGGCATTCTGGCAAATTCCTTTGGACAAATCCTCTAAGGAAAAGACCGCTTTTGCAGTAGTAGGCCGAGGTCTATTTCAGTTCGTCACTATGCCGTTTGGTCTAAAGAACGCTGCTCAAACTCAGCAACGTTTAGTGGACGCTATATTTGGTCCGAAATATGAGCCACATATTTTTACCTATCTAGATGATATTTTAGTAACATCGGAAGACTTCGAATCGCATATACGCTTACTTAAAGAAGTAAAAAAATAAATTGAAAGAGGCCGGACTGACGATAAATTTGAGCAAATGTGATTTTTTTCAAAACTTCTCTAAAGTTTTTAGGCTATATTGTAGGCTCAAATTCCTTGCGTACCGATCCGGATAAAGTAGCAAGCATGGTTAATTATGCGAGACCTACTAATACTACGGAAGTTAAGCGCTTCGTAGGAATGTGTTCATGGTACAGACGTTTTATTGAGAATTTTTCTACCCTGTTGTCGCCTATCAATGATCTTTTGAAAGGACGAAAAAAAAAGGACAATCGATAGATTGGACAAAGGCAGCCGAAGAATCTTTTATAAAGATTAAAGAGCTATTGGTTTCAGCTCCCATTTTATCCCAACCAGATTTTTCCCAACAGTTTTATATTTCTAGTGATGCTTCTAATACCGGTTTAGGGGGCGTCCTAACACAGAAAATCAATGGTGAGGAAAGAGTGATAGCATATGCCAGTAGAACTTTATCAAAGGCTGAACGTAACTATTCGGTCGTTGAAAAAGAATGTTTAGCAGTACTCTTTAACATCGAAAAGTTTCGACCTTACATAGAAGGTGTTCCTTTCACGGTCATAACAGATCATTATAGTTTATTGTGGCTTAATTCTATTAAAAACCCTAGTGGCAAACTAGCGCGTTGGGCGATTAGGTTGAGACAACATACGTTTAATTTAATTCATAGAAAAGGAGTCCACAATGTTATTCCTGACGCTTTGTCAAGAATCCCAGATCATACAGTGGACGAAAACAGTCTTAATGCACAAATTGGCGTAAGAAGATACAGTTGATATAGATCGCATTGATCCATGGTACGATAATTTACGGCAGCAAATTAAAGAATTTCCTCAAAATTTCCCGCAGTGGAAGGTGGAAAATGATTTCGTGTACAAGTTTATCCCAAACCAGCCTTTAAAAGTTAATGTACCTGAGTGGAAAATACTAGTTCCTAAACCACAGAGAGAGGAAATTATAGACATATGTCACACTCCTCCTACTTCTGGTCATTTTGGTTTTTATAAAACTCTTTACAGGGTTCAGGAACAGTATTATTGGCCAAAAATGCGTTTTGATATCTTAAAGTTTGTGAGGACTTGTGAAGTATGTGGAGCGCAGAAATCTCCAAATACACTACCTATGGGACTGATGGGAAAAGAGAAAACGGTTAATTACCCTTTTCAAGTCATAGCAGCTGATCTAGTAGGCCCATTCCCACGTTCAAAAAGGGGAAATAAATGGCTTCTCGTGGTTTCTTGCTGGTTTACAAAGTATACCATGCTATTTCCTTTGAAAAGCTCTAAAGCTGGATATATAAAGAGAATTTTGGAAAATGATGTCTTTCTAATCCACGGTGTTCCATCGCTCTTAATATGCGATAACGGTACTCAGTTTACCTCTAAGAGTTTTAAGAGCTTAAGTGAAACTTATGGTTTTAACATCCGTTTTAATCCTGTGTACTCTCCACAATGTAATTTTGTTGAACGTAATAACCGAACAGTCGGGACCGCTTTAAGAAGTTACGTTGATTCACATGACACTTGGGATGGCAATATTTCCAAAATTCAACAAGCAATAAATACCGCAAGACACGAAGTAACAGGGTTCACACCGTCTTTCTTAGTTTACGGCAGACATATACCTCTATCTGGGTCGTATTATAAAAATTTAGATTTGGATGTCAATGTTGACAGCGAAATAATTCCGGGTAACAGGGGTGAGTATGCTTAAAATTTAAAGGGTTTAAAAGATATTTTCACTGACGTGCGTAGTAGGATACATAAGGCTTATGAACGGAACAGTAAGTCTTACAACCTTAGAAAAAGGGATTTTGCCTTTAATATAGGTGATCACGTTTGGCGAAAAAATAAAATTCTTTCCAGTGCAGCTGATAAATTCACATCTAAGTTGGTACCTAAGTATGTGCATTGCGTGATAAGAGAAAAGATTTCAGACTTAATTTATGGTATAGTTAATTTAGATGGGACTAAAGTAGGACGATGGCATATTAAAGACTTAAAACCATTCACTGGACCTAACCCTAATGAAAGTTTGTCAGAAGAAGAATAATTTATATTTACATTATCTTAATTGCTTTACTTTACTTTTTTTGATGTTGCTCTGTAGAGGTGACGACCTCGTTTTTTTGACTGTTATAAAAGTTGAGCAGAGTATAGCTTACTTTTATTATTTTTGCTAAGGTTTTGGGTACTGATCATATCCAAACTTAGGTTGATTGTAGTTGATGTTTAGCATCGACTCAGCTGTTGCGAGCTTGCGAAAGAGTCACACTCAGGATTTATCATAAGACTGGTATGTCGGTGGTCGCGGGATTTGATTTGCTTATGACCCCAAATAATATCCAGTTCTTGACACTTGGAAGCGAAATTTTGATTAGAGGCAATCCAAAGTGATCTTGAGTTTGGACAAGCGCAAGATGGAGTTCGCGTAGTGTGATGTAGAGTCAAAATTTTTTATGAGCAATTTCAAAGTTTGTTACCCGAGTGGGTGTATTTCTATTACCTTAGTGGTATATTTTCAGTGCAATTAAGAGTAAATTGATTTTGGTTTATCCAGTAAGTCTAAGACTTGGATTATTTTGATTTAGATCTTCTTCTGAATTGACAAACTGAGGGTACTCTCTATTCTTCTCAGGGCCGTTTAAACGTTACCTTTGAGTCACAAATTTTTTAAAATTTTTTTTTGCATAGACTCATAGGCGTCTGATGAGTTTTTTCGGTCTACTATCAGATTGATAGGAAAATGAAGTCCTGCAGGAGAACTAAAGGCTGATCATTTACAGGAGATGAGAGCAAAGTAAGACAGTCGTTTCACAAAGAAATGATCAAAATCTGATACCGAGATGAGAACCTTGTCAAGAGTGGCTAAGCGCAGTGAAGGAAGATTCCTAACCGAATTTTTAGATTTCCGAGAGGTAATCTAGAAGTTTGGGCTGACAGAAAACGGTTATGCCTGATACCTGTAGCAGTTTCTTCTAGAGGCTATTGTCTAGGAAGACGATTAACACCATGATCGAATATTTTAGCTGTCAACGATGTTTTCTTCTTGTTTCTGATTAAGCTGGAAAAGCTCTTGTCGTCTTCAAAAGTTTTGTTGCGTTGCCACCGAAATATTGGGAAATTTTTGCTTCATGTAGCTTTTTAAGCTCATTTTCGTTTTTTGGAAATTTCCGCTAGAAGCTTGGTTAAGTTAACCTTGTAAACCTTTTAGGTTGTATCCCATGAGTAATCTGTTTTTACAGGCTGTGATGCACCGGGTGCTAACAGATGCCGTTACGACGTTTGGCAGGGAGTTAGTCTTCCTGAGGAACAGACTGATTGGAAGGGTAGTCTATGGGGGGCGCACGTTTGACCTTTGGGACCTTTAGAGGTTTTGTTACTCAATCGTTATTTCTATTTGAGCCAAAGGAGAGCCTAGCTACTGTAGTCGACCTCAGCTCCAATTAGCCTATTAGTGGTGACAGGCTGTTGGCAGTAGTGTGTTTCGGAACACCCTATTGATTAATTTTTTTGACTTATGGTGGTGTGGTAGACACCGTTTTAGTTTAGTGGATGCTATAATCTACTCCCTTTTGTTGGTGGACTCCAGGGTCACCATTTCCGTATTCTATTGTCTCCACCTTTCAGTATATCGTAGTGAGGTGTTTGTCTCCTGTTATGTGGGATGGATTGAATGTTTTTCGTTGTTGTTCTAGGGCGAGACCAGTACACGAGGGTTCTTCATGCAACTTGGGGAAGCGCAATGCTGGTTAAATTTTATATCTCTGTGTAGCCACCCTGAAGAATGACGGAGGGCGTTTTTTTCTGGCTCATGTTTCTAGGCAGATTTGTCACTTTGGTGCGATGTGCTGAAGATTTGATTAGCTTTTGCTACGAGCTTTCACCAAGCTCAGTATGGAGTTATCATAACCAAGGGTTTGGTATTTGAACTCCTGTATGTATTTCTGTTTGTATTTCTGTATGTATTTCTGTATATATTTCTGTATATATTTCTGTATATATTTCGGTGTATGTTGGTTGCCTGAGGGCATGTGCTCAAAATGTGTGATTTTGAGTCGTTTTGTTTTATGGACTCCTATATATAGGATTATGACTTTAGGGAGGTCCTATTTAGAGACTAGCTGTCTCACATAGTTATATTGGGAATGTTTCCTAGAATGTTAGTTGTGCGCAGACTAATCATTCTGTTCTTAGTGAACATTGCTTTTTGAAGCAGGATCATTCAGTTTGGTGAATTTTAGCTTTTATGCTATTCACTGTGTTTTAGGGTGAATTTTAGCTTTTATAGCTATTCACTGTGCCTATAGTGATATTGTTAGCTTTTATAGCTGCTCACTATGTTAATGGCGAGATTGTTCTTTAAGAACGCGGACTTTGTGTAGTCGAGGGCTATTTACAGAGTGTTTTCTTGGCGAGGAGCCGAGGTTTTTTTTCTGGCGATATACCAGAGTGTTTAGTTGGCGATAAGCTGACGCGTTTTCTGGCGATCAACCAGAGCGTTTTCCCTGGCGATTCTAGCATGTCTGGATGTCTTAGGACGTCGACATTGCGCGATAGAGTGCGATTATTTTCAGATGCGACTAGTAGTGATACTAGATTTAGAATGTTCTCTTAGCGGTGAGCTAGAGCATTGATGGCGATTTTTTCCGAGCGTTTGTCTGGATTTTCATCCAGATGTTTTTCTTAGCCTTGTGCTAAATGGTCTTACAAGACTTTCTCTTTTTAGTGTTAGTGTTTGCACTAGAATCATTTATTTTTTTGTTTTTCTTTATTTAAGAATTTTTATAAATTTCTTTTGCTGAAATAGAAAATTTTCAGACAATCCTTAAAATATTTTAAGGGGGGTGTTCATACTTTGTTTCAGTTCATTTTTTTTTTGATTTAGACAAGAGTCTAGACAAAAAATTTTTTTTTGTTTTGGTAACAATAACAGAGCTGATTCTTTTATATAAGAAGACCGCGATTGTTACTTTAGAAAGGTATTTCTTATGTTCATGCAAGGATTTTTATTTACTTTTTGATGTACTTAACCTTAGTGCTTAATTAAGTTAAGTCTAGTTATAAGATTCTTGTGTACATGCAAAGATTTTCATTTGGTTTTCATTGTACTTAATATTAGTGCTTAATTGAATTAAGTCTAGTAGTAAGGTCCGAAGTTTGTAATTTTGTTTTAAGTTCTGACCTTAGTAGTAAGTGATAGTGTACCACTTTGTACCTTTTCATAAGTAGCCTTAGTTTAATAGACTAGTGTAGTCTATTTCTTTTTGGAAGGGGGTAAATGTAACATTCATTTTTTCTTAGATTTTAAGACCATGTAATGTTACTGATTTTTCACTTTAAATTGTACTTCTTTTCATTTTTGTATCGAGCGGTATATTAATCAGAAATTCCAAGCCGTTCGGTATATTAGTGTGCAGTGCGGGTTTCCGATCGAATCTCTCGATACGCCGGGATTGGTCAAATATTTGTATCCGGAGTTTTGGTTCCGGCGTAGCCATATTACCGAGAGAGTGCTAGCGGTTTATTTAAGAGTCCGGTGGACAGGAAGAGAGGCTTATTTCCACCGAGCCGCCAAGTAGGTTATTTCGACTGAGCCGCCAAGTAGGCTAATTTCCATCGAGCCGCAGCCAGGCTTACTTCGACCGAGCCGCAGTAGAGGCTCATAGCAACAATTATGAGAGCCAAGTAAAGCACGAGTTTTTTTCTAACGTAAAGCCGTAGTTGGCTCTAAGTGTTTCCTACAAAGTGTAAAATCGGTTTTGTGTTCCATCGAAGGCCTAGAAGCCCAAATAAAAACCGTAAGTTACCAGAACATTCATCAATAGACCTATTCCCGAAGTAAGTGTCTTAATAGCAATTTGAACTGACAAAAGGTGAAGTGAAAATCACGATTCTTCGCTTTCGGGGGTAGTCAGGTTTTAGAATTTAAATGTCTGATTTAGGGACTCTAATAATAATAACTACCTGTTAGGCTAGAATTTTTTGTAATCCTTAAAACCGCAGAGGTTAGAACTTTTATTTTAACATCATGAATAAATTTTCTTTTTATTGATTAAAGCTAGTGTCTCACTGAATACCTATCTTACTTTTCAGGATAATGACGGCTGTACCAAACTGTTTTTTATTTAACAACTGTACACCCTTTCAGCATTTTTTCATTTTTTTAGCTGAAGTTAGATCCTTTCTGTTTTAAAATGAATGGTGCCCAAAAGTCGTACAGCTGAGGTTTTTTAAAAATAAGAAAAAAATAATTCCAAAAAGACGTACAAAAATTATCTCTTACCCATATCTCTCTACCAAGGAAAACTGAGCTAGTGTGTGTTTAATTTCTTTAGTTCTTTTAAAATAAGGATCCACTCAATTCATTATCAGAAATTAAAAAGAGGTTGCAAGAAAATTGCGCCCAAGCGTGGGAAAAACAACTTTTCACAGGGTACAAAAGTGCGGGCAAGTTAGCACCTTACAATATATATATATATATATATATATATATATATATATATATATATATATATATATATATATATATATATGTATATATATAATAAAGGTTAGATTAAAGAATTCCTTTTCAGTTATACGCTCAACACGAATTCAACCTATTATTCCTTCCTTCATATAATTCAGTTAAAATTAATGAATTCCAACTTGTAATAATTAATAAATATTTAAAAATGCCATTAACGCTCTGTTGACTCTCACTGTTTTACCTTGCGTGTAGAAGCTGGTCAGTGTACAGTTTGTGAGCGTTGACGCTGGGATCGAGCCTCAGCTGAAAGTCCAGCTTTAGACGTGTATTTTAAATTCTTCTATGTCAATATGAAGGTTCATAGTAGTTTTGTAGAACTTCGTGTAAACCGAACCATCTTTATTTTTTTTTATAACAGTAAAAACTCTCCTAAAAGGAAATTCTGAGAGTACTTGCCGTAAATCGGAGTTAATTTTAATAAATGTTTTAAATTGATATGACAAATCGTATTATTTGAGCATTGTTTTTCTTATTATCAAGCCCACACACAAGCACTGCGCACACATAATATATATATGCTTAAAAAAATGGAAAAAAAGTTATCACTACATAATTAGGATATCTATTATTTATTTAATCCATTTTATATTGAGTATAAATGTGGGAAATGTTGATTTTATGTATTGGTTACCGTAAGAAATCTTCAAATTTTAGTTTTCATATCGACTGAGACTGAGAAAATGACAAACTTGATAGAATTAAAGAGAATTGTACTTATACAGCCGAAGAGGGTTTTTAGGTTGGTTCGTTGATGTTTTGGTCATAACTTTGCGGCTAATACTCTAATTATTCTGAAATTTGACAAGTATGTTTATGGCATATATCTACACATATTTTGTGCGTTTCGTACCTACACGGTATATAAATTTCGATATATATGGTTTTTTCCATCAAAAGTTTTAATTTTTCCATCAAAATTTTAATATTTTTTTTAAATTTCTCGCCAAAAAAAAATAAAAAAACAGGGTTAGAGTAAGAATTATTACCTACTACCTCCTCAAATTTCGAGTCAAATGGTAGCTGTAAAAACACACTAATTTTGAGGTTATGACTGACAAGAAGTGAGTTAAAGGTCTGAAAATTTCAGGATACGTTTTTCTCAACAGTACCTGCTTATACTTATATTCCTTTTGTTTTAAGGGCCGATTTTAGTACCTTATCTCGCTAGACTCCTTTTAAGTTGTTGAAAACTATGTGTCGTATTTGTCTATGTTTTCACAAAACTGTAAACTCCACGTGGTACCGACAATTTTAGAGTGACTGATTTTTTTTCTATAAAAATTACATGTAAAAAGAGATAACAAATAGCCATTGAAAATTTTATTTGAAAAAAAGCTACAGAAAAGTAGAATAAAATTGGAGAATTGACCAAGATATATTCTTTAAGGTACGACAAACTATATAAAAAATCTTCAAGACAATATGGCTTCTTGTTACAGAGTTAAAAAATTTTTAAGTTATGTTATATTATCAAATTTAGTGCATTGACAGAAAGGCCTTCTCTCTAACAATGACAAGTCATGTTTGGGAAAAAGATAGTCACTGGTACCTAGTTTCACAGCATGAGAGTTGATGAGTTTTTTTTTTTAAATACCTTAAGCAACAGAGTATATATAAATATATATTTCACATAAGCGTGAGTAACTTATTTCCTTTAAAATTAAAAGTTCTTATTCTTCTTATTTTAAGTGCTCCGTTTTTGAATTAAAAATATTCCTGATAATGTGTAAAATATCATAAGATACAATGTAAGATTTTGTAAATACTTTTATCGAACGACTGTGAAGCAACCCTTAATTATTATACATACAATTGAATCGGTTTAATAAATTCATCAAAGACCTAGAAATTAAACATTTTTGTTGGGATTTAAATTTATTCCTTAAAATAGAGATTATTGTGTAGTTGTATGAGCTTCTGACAAAGAGCTCTAATAATCATAACCTGAAGCTTCTTCTTGTTTATAGCGAGTTTATCAATGTAAAAACCAATCTTTTAAGTTATCCCACACTTGCACCAGGAACCCCTGAAGATTAAAAAAATCATTTCCCCTCAAAAAACGTTCCCGTCTTAGGCATAATTGATTCATTCACTTGCTGTCTGTTAGTCTATACTGTTTAAGTTATTTACATATGTTATAAGGAGTAAGAGTTCTAAAATACCGCCTCATGATACGCCAAAATTTGACGTTTTTATGTCCGATAGAAATGGACACGATCTAATTGCAGACCTCCAGATAAAACGGTATATAGTCTAACGGCTTCCCATTCACACCGGCCTTGTGTAATAAAAATAATAATAAAAAGACTAACTATATGTCAAGGTAGCCAAAAAATAATTTTAATAAATAATCCAAATTTATGCATACATTGTATGTCCAAAAAGTTTTCGAACTGTCTTAAGATAGTTCACTCATAAATCCACTTTTCTTAAGAATTGGATGAATTTGAAAGATGATGTTAATCTAAATATTTTTCATTTAATTAAAAAGAAAATTGACCGATTGTGAAACGAGATCATAATTAAAGTGCACATAACATGCAATAGGCCAATGAAGTATAAAATAGGCATAGTTTCGTGTATATCTTAAGAACTGTTCTTACGAATTTTTTAATAGACTAGTATTTAGTAAAAAAAAATGAGAAAAATTTTTAAATAATTTTTTTGTCATCGATTTGTTAAAAAGAATATATATTTAAAGTTGATATTTGTTTAAAAAATAACCGCGTAGTAATGGACAAATAGCACAATTTGACAACGCTGTACGTCGTCATATTTTACGCGCCAACATTCAAACAGCATTTAAAATGATTTACTTTTAAACAGAAATTCATTTGTAGGTTAAATAATTTATTGAATAAATACAATATATTTATCAACTTTATCTATAATCATCAAATTAAAACTATTATATGTACTAATTAAAAATTTGAATTTGTTTCTTGATAGTTATTATTTTTTTCTTTAGTATTTAAAAGATTTATATTTAACAAAAATGTGTTTGTAGGTTCAATAATTTTTCAATATTTTAAGTTAATATTATATTTATTTATCAACACTGTTGCATATCAATTGATAACAATATTAAATATATATTAAAAAAACGGTTTTATAAATCTTCTCCGTAAAAATAATAAATAATTAATGATACTAGTGATAAATAAATAAAGTACTATAAACTATTTGTAAACTAATTAATTACTTTATTTATTACTCGTGTATCTTTGGTTACACATGGTTTGCCATTATCTTTTCGACTAGATAAACTATTCCTAAAGAACCCAATTTATCCTAATAATATTTTAGATCTTTCAAAGTTATGCATTCAGATGCAATTCTTTTAATCATGAATCTGAAATAACACTTTATAAAGGCATTAACTATGGCAATATTAGTTTTTCCATGACGCACTCTTTTTACGATACGTAATTTGTAATTAAATCGTCTCTTTTCAAAAACTCATTTGCCAAATTCTCAAGAATTTTAACATTATATATCGCCTCATGGAATTATTCGTTTGGTGCCATTTGCAATAAATCAAGCGCTTTCCGAGCTTAAACATTTCTGAGCCTTTTCGGTCAGGAAAGACTTACTGTGTTCGAAAAACCAGCAATATTTTTAAAAACGTTGATCATTGCAAAATTAATTATACCTTGAATTAAATGGGGACGAATGAAAAACGTGCCCTATGGGCAACAAATATGCAAGGTTTTGGAGAAAAATTTAAAAATTGTTGGAATGAAATTAACGCGTTCTTTAGAGTGATTGTTTTGATAGGTTTATCATATAAATACAGGTTGCCATTAATATGCTCTAAGCCCGTAACTTTGAAAGCGTGGTAATTAATTGGTTGCGTAGGCCTCATATAAGCAATGAATATTTTATCCAGATATTTTGCCGCTATTTACAAAATATCAGCTGTACTTGAAAATCCCGATGTTTCTAAATCGAAATATACTAAGCTAGAGCCCTCGGATGTATTTGAAACATTACTCAATATATTAGTTAACGCTTGAGGACTAATAATGTCACCAGTATGATAAACGTCCATCAGCAGTCCACAATTTGATTGTTACCGTACCCCTTCATGTTTTCTTTATTTTTTCTCGTGGCCTCTTTATTTCTAACTAATAAATTTCTAAGTTTCTTCGTTGCAGACAAATTAGCTCTTGATTCTCTTTGGTTTCTTATTTCATCTTTTCTTGTCATATAAGATCTTGTATGTTTCCCAGAGGGTTTATTGATGAGCTTCCCTTTGCAAATTTGCCTTTATATCGCAATTGATTATAATCAAAAGGCATTTTTTTATTTAAATTATATTTTTTTATTTTAAATAGAAGTAATACGGTCTAAACGGTAAACATACACAAAGTATAATAAAAATAACTTATATAAATGTCATTTTATAGAACATTCGGTATACGCATTGGCAGCGTTACCACATTTATTTTCATTAAAAGTGTGTGTCTGCATACGAAAATTTCCATGTATCGAATATAGTCTCGGACAAAAATAAAATACTCTGCCATTGAGTATTTTGAACTTTTTGTATTGATTGCCGGCTATATTTTTGGCTCCAATTGTCATGAGTGAACTACTTTAATCAAAAAAATTAAAAATGGACATTTTTATTACTTCAGATCTTCTACATGTTCCCTTCTAGCTTCAATACAAGGTTCAGAGCGTTTATGGAATCATATGAAACCTTTAGAAAAATTTTCTTTCGAGAACATGTTGAACTCGCGCTTCATAGTGGCTTTAATGTTATCCAAATCGTCATAGCGTTGACAATTTATGTGAAGCTTGACTTTTGGGAATTAAAATGGTTACCAGGGGCTAAATCTGGCGAATAAGGGGGGTGGTGGAGTACAGACACTTATTTTCGCGCTAAAAACTGCTCCACTATTCCAGCCGTGTTAGCAGGCGCGTTATCATGAAGCAAGGAAAAACTGTTTGTGTGCCATCGTTCTGGTCAAACCTGCTAAATTCTCTAACACACTCACGTAATATCTGGCGTTCACAAGTACATGTTGCTTGAATTTGTCGGTCTTTTTTCAAAGATTCAAATGTCTCCGTAGTTGTTTTACCCAGTTTTACTGCTCGCTACTCCATCACAATTTTGTGACACAACAACTAGGACACGTACAGTTCGCACGTCTACTACTCGCGTTGACTGAAGATAACTGGCTGGTTGAATGCAAATGTGTTGTTTACAGATGCGAGTACACAACAACCATGAAAATGTGTAAAATATGACATGCACAAAGCAGCTCTTTCTACTCTCTCCCCCATCTCATTAGCACATTTTTTAAATGATAACTAAGGTAGTTTAATCGTAAATCCACTTTTCTTAAGAATTTGATGAAATTGAAACATAATGTTAATCTAAATGTTTTTCATTTATTTAAAAAAAAAAATGACCGATTGTGAAGCGAGGTATTCATAATTAAAGTGCACATAATTAACATGCAATAGGCCAATAAGAAAATTTCGTGTATATCTTACGAATTTTTTAGAAAACTAATAATTAGTAAAAAAAAATTGGAAAAATTTTGAAACAAAAATATATTTTTTTTATCGATTTGTTAAAAAGATATAAATATTTAAAGTTATTATTTTTTATAAGAATAACCGCTAGTGAGGGACAAATATCACAATTTGACAACGTTGCATACCGTCATACTTTACGTGCCAACATTCAAACAGCATTTAAAATGGTTAATTTTAAAACAGAAATTCATTTGTAGGTTAAATAATTTATTGAATAAACACTATATATTTATCAGCTTTATCTTTAATCACTAAATAAAAATATTAAATGTATTACTTAAAAATTTGTATTTGTATCTTGATATTTATTATTTTTTCTTTAGTGTTTAAAAGATTTATATTTAAACAAAAATATGTTTGTAGGTTCAATAATTTTTCAATTAAATTAATATTATGTTTATTGTTACATATCAATGGATAACAATATTAAATTTATATTAAAATAAAAAAAACCGGTCAAGTGCAAGTTGAACCTGCACAATTAGTGTTCCGTACGTTCATTGTTTTTAAAATAAAAATTTTTGTTAGGGTGGTATAAAATGATCAGTGACTTCACAAAACACACCCCAAATCAGTTTTCAACAAAGTTTGTTTCCAATCTTTACTGAAAACTGGTGACCTTGAAATTTTGTTTTTTTTATATATACCAATAAAATTATTAAAGGTAATGCACTCGTGATAATTTTCGTTCAATCTATACCCCGTGGAGAATATTCCAGCATTTTTTCAAAATTTTTTGATCAGTACTTTCGAGATAAGTTAGGGACAGCGATTTTTTAAAAGTAATACGAAGAAAAGTGTGCGCAAGTATTACATTATATATATATTTTTTACTCGTGTTTTCACAAGCTTTCATTTCACATCACACTCGATGTGTAAAAAAAAAATTTTTTCACTTCAGATTTCACCCCTCAAAACGAACCCCTTAAGTCAAAATTTATGTTACGGTGGTATAAAATGATTAGTGACTTCACAAAACACACCCCCCAAATGAGCTTTCAACAAAGTTTGTTTCCAATCTTTACTGAAATCTGATGACCTTGAAATTTTTGTTTTTTTTATATACCATATAAATTATTAAAGGTAATGCACTCGTGATAATTTTCGTTCAATCTACACCCCGTGGAGAATATTCCAGAATTTTTTCGAAATTTTTTGATAAGTACTTTTCGAGATAAGGCCCGGGACAGCGATTTTTTCGCGAATTTTTAAAAATTATACAAAGAAAAGTGCGCGCAAGTATAATATTATATATATATTTTTTACTCGTGTTTTCACAAGCTTTCATTTGACACCACACTCGATGACCTAGTAAAAAATTTTTTTTTTCAGTTCCGACTTCACCCCCCAAAACTAACCCCTTAAGTCAAAATTTAATTCTCAAAACTACATGGCTCTGTAGAGGCCATCAATTCCTATATTATTACCAAATTTCACCTTTTCTACGTCAAATAGTTTCGGAGAAAATCGGGTGTAACAGACAGACAGACAGACAGACACCGAAGTAATCTTATAAGTGTTCCGTACGGAACACTAAAAAAACTGTTTTATAAATTTTCTCGGCAAAATTAAATAAATAATTAATGATACTAATAATAAAAAAAAAAAAAAGTGCTGTAAACTATTTGTATAGTAAGTAAATACTTTATTTAATACTAGCGTATCTTTCGTTACACGTGGTTTCCCATTGTCTTTACGACTAGATAATAATTACACAATTCCTGTAGAACCTCAATTTATCATTCGAACTTTTTAGATGCAATTTAATCTTTTAATCATAATATCTGAAATAACACTTTTTAAAGGCATTAAAGATGGCAATATTAGTTTCTTCATGACGCACTCTTTATACGATATATAATTTGTAATTACGACCTAAACGTTTTTCATGAGTTATTTGTTCTGGTGAAAGGACTTTTTTATACAGACAAAACTTTAAATTTTTTCCTAACTCATCTAACTCGATCCACCGACCACTACACAGGTTAGGCTCTTCAGTTTTTAATTTTTTCGCGTCATTCATTTCCGTAATAATTTTTTTTGTGTTTATTGATGAGTTTTTTCCTTTGTAAATTTGCCTTTATGTTACAATTGATTATAATCAAGGTGTTTTTTTATTTAATTATATATATATATATATATATATATATATATATATATATATATATATATATATATATTATTTTAAAAGAGAAGTAATATGATCTAAAGAGTAAACATACACGAAGTATAATAAATATAACCTATAAAAACGTTACTTCTATAGTGCATTCGGTATACACATTGGCAGCGTTGCCACATTTATTTTCATTAAAACTGTGATTGTATTAGTAAAACAAAAACTGCAACCAGCTTTTTATAACATCGTTCCTGTATTGATATTGTACAATACAAACAAAAATTTAAAAATTTTGAAGCTGACGCAAAAAATAATTCTCGTGAATACATGTTCTTACTTTATTTCGCAATGTATGCATAGTAGTAATACTGTTTTGGTAATTCAAACTATTATATTATGTAAGATCGACGAGAAACACCTTAAAGCTTTTACATATTTGTAAAGAGTAACTTATAGATAAATATACAAGTTGACTCAAAAGTTTGTGAATGATTATATACTTAGTTACTATAAAAATATTGTTCCTAATAGGAACTTGGAAATTCATTTTGAATATGAAACACTTGTGAAATGACTTTTGTCACAAGATCCATAGTTAATATAATATTATCTTACTGTGAATTATATATAAGTAAAGACAAAGTTATCGATCTAGTGGATGGATGTGTAAATCTCAGATATAACATAAAACGCTGGACCGAAAACCAACAAGTAGAGATTAACAGAAAGATTAGAATGACTACAGGAAAACCGTGGAACATATTGAGAAAAAGGGATACTCCTATCAACCTAAAGGCTAGGGTTTTAAATAGCTGTCGTCTCCCGGTTTTGAGTTTTAGGTTGGTAACAAGTACATTGAGGGTCAGAGCACCAAATAAACTTCGAACAACATAGCGCTCAATGGAAAGGCTCATGCTAGGTGTTAGTCTCCAAGACCATATTCGCATTGAACCAGTACGCCGACGAAGAAAAGTAGAGCATGTTATAAAATAGACATCAACGCTAAAATACGCTTGGGCCAATCATGTTGCCAGACAGATAAGAGATGGACAAGGTGTATCATACAATGGAGGCCAAGATTACAAAAGAGAAGCGTTGGGCTACTTCCAAAACAATGGATGGACAACATCAAAGACGCAGCGGGCAAAAATTGGCATCAGATGGCAAGTGATCGAGATAAACGGAGGAATCTTGGAGATGCTTATGTTCAGAAGTGGACTGTTAAAGGCTGCTAAAGAAGAAGAAGAAGACAATAAAAGAGCTTCTAGCACTAATGGAATACCTGCCACAGTATCCAAAAAATGTGCCAGCATCAACTATCTGTAGATTTTTTAACCTATCCTGTAGAAAGGGAATATTTCCTTCCTGCTACAAATGTACTAGAGGTCAGCCGATACCCAAAAAATGTAAAAAGGCCCTGCTAAACAACTACGAACCATTTGCATTTTTTATCGTCATCTTCCGGACACTATAAAGATTTTTACCTTTTTTCCTACTATGTCTTTGATGAGATACCTTGACAGGGAGGTCATGATATCCGTCAATCTTGCCCAGGTGCCGAAACACACAGTTGTATTTCACGGTACTTTTAAGACAACACGTTAGTATTACCACAGGTATTATTGCATGCCTGCATTAACTACTGTCTTAAAATACAGATAATATCCAGCCGATTGCTGGAATTGAACCAGCAACCATTGATTTATTATGTGGGCCCTTAACCCACGCCGACGTTATAGAAAAGACTACCAATCAGCATCTATTAAAATATCCGGAAGGGTTCAATAATATTAGCGACTATCAATACGACTTTTGTAAGCGAAAATATATAGGATATCTTCTAACTTATGTCGCACATCTATTCAACAATACGATTGAACAGTTTGGAAAATTTCTAGTGATTACACTTGATATATCAAAGGCATTCGACTAACTTTAATATCATGACTTTTTGGCTAATTTACGCTCTAGTAGTAGGTCTGAAGGTTTTGTTTCGTATTTTCTCAGAGAGTGTCTTTTTTTGAGTGTGAGTTGTATATATATATATATATATATATATATATATATATATACATGTATATATAATATATATATATATATATATATATATATATATATATATATATATAAATATATATATATATATATACTAGCCGTGCCTGCGGCTCCGCTCGCGTGGAGTTGATTCACTACTATCGTCACTTCTTATTCCTTATGTTACCTAACGTAATAAAATATCTGCCATTATTTCCCCTTATCTCCCATTATTTCTCCTTATCTTCCATTATCTCTACATAATTTTCATTATCTAAGCTTATCTCTGCTCATCTCCCATTATTTCTCCTTATCTCCCATTAACTCACCATAACTCCCATTATTTATACTTATCTCTGCTTATCTCCCATTATTTCTCCTTATCTCCCATTATCTCTACATAATTTCCATTATCTAGGCTTATCTCCGTTCATCTCCCATTATTTCTCCTTATGTCCCATTATTTCTCCTTATCTCCCATAATCTTACCTTATCTCCCATTATCTAGGCTTATCTCGACTTATCTCGCAATATTTCTCCTTATCTCCCATTATTTCTCCTTATCTCCTATTATCTTACCATAACTCCCATTACCTAGACTAATTTCTGCTTATCTCCCATTATTTCTCCTTATCTCCCATTATTTATACCTATCTCCCATTATCTAACCTTATCTCCCATTATCTAGGCTTATATTGAATTATATAGAACATATCATATGTATAAATTTATAAAAACACTTAAATCGGATAAGTGGTTCTCAAGTGATAAGCGCACTAACAGACAGACAAACAGACAGACAGAGAGACGTTGCATTTTATATATATTATATTCTTTGCAGCATGATATTGTTCCATATTTAATGGTTTAGGCAGTATATTGCAAGAGAACGCGCTAACGGTAGCCTTTTTTCCGACTTGATTCACTATTATCGTCACTGCTTATTCTTTATGTTACCTAACTCAATAAAATATATCCTATAACCTGGCCAGAGAACATATGTATGTTTAAAAAAAAAAGGACGTAACGCACTAACGGACAGACAGACAGACAGAGAGATGTTGCATTTTATATGTATTATAGATAGATAACCTGGCCAGAGAACATATGTATGTTTTAAAAAAAAGCACGTAAATCGGATAAGTGGCTCTCCAGTGATAAGCGCACTAACGGACAGACAGACAGAGAGACGCTGCATTTTACATATATTATAGATATAGATTATTATTATTATATAACCTGGCCAAAGAATATATGTAAAAATTTAAAAAAAGACACGTAAATTGGATAAGTGGTTCTCGCGTGATAAACGCACTAATGGACAGACAGACAGACAGAGCGACATTGCATTTTATATATATTATAGATTATAAATTATAGATATTCTCTGCTACATAATATTGTTCCATATTTAATGGTTTAGGCTGTGTATAGCAAGGGAACGCGCTAGCGGCAAACTTTTTTCCGACTTCATTCACTATTATCGTCACTGCTCATTGCTTATGCTACCTATCGTAATAAAATATAGCCTATAACCTGACCAGAGAACATATGTTTGTTTTAAGAAAAAAGTACGTAAATCGGATAAGTGGTTCTCCAGTGGTAAGCGCACTAACGGACAGACAGACAGGCAGACAGACAGGCAGACAGACAGACAGACAGACAGAAAGAAGTTGCATTTTATATATATTATAGATATAGATGCATATGTTATCTATCACCTGTGATATGTAAAAAATTTCATATATATTCCGGAATATATTCCGGAATTTGTTTATTTATCAATTCCAGTAAGAAAAGAGAGAAATGCGATGTATAATTATTTTGTTTTATTTTACCTCATCCTTTTTCTTCTTTATAAGTTACATCTTCTATCTTTTTCTGAAGGAGATAGACCTCTTCAAGTTTCTTGCAATTGTCCCTATCCTATGTAAGATGGAGCCATCTACCGCCTGCTGATAACCTGATATCATCAGTCTATCTTTTCATTGGTCTTCCTACACTTCGTCTGCTCTCTCAAGATCTCCATTTAAATAATTTTGTTATCCATCTGCCATAATTGCCACTTTAATTTTTTCACTCTTTCACCGATATTTGTAACTTCGTAACCTAACCGTAACCTCTGCGTTTTAATGGTCCGTTGCTTGATTAAGTTGATCTATTATGATTTTTGGGTTCTTCTAGATCTTCGCTAATTAGCACCACATCATCTGCTAATCGCAAGTGATGTAAAGAGTTAATGTCGCATATTAATATATTAATTTTAGGACTTCGGTATATTCTGGGATGAGCTAAGGGCTACAAACTCGTAATTGCCTGATGTTCCAGGGAGTCGAAGGCCTTCTTATAATCGATGAAAGCTAGGTGCACTTTAATATTATACTCGGTCGCTTCTTCTACTAAAAGGCGGAGCGAGAGTCTGGATATGATCTTCTATTTCAAATTCCTTGCGAAAGCCCGCCTATTTGACTGGTTGGTAGTTTTCAAATTTATTTGGTAGAGGGTTTGTGACTCAAGATTTTCGTGATCGCCTTCCTTGAACATAAGTATGACCTCACTGTTTTGTCAATGTACAGCTTTTTTTTGATGGGTCTAGCACACTTGCTACAGGGAAGTCCCTAAAGCGCTACAAGAGCGGCACGTGTGGGAAAAAGCGATTCACTTTGTTCTTGAATCGCTGTAAATTGTACTCGGTGGACAACACAGCCCTGGGTATGGGATGATGTTCTCCATATAAAAGACTGCTTGAAAAGCGTTGTACGCGGAGTAACAAGCTGAATCTCATACTTATGTGAAGTATTAGCGCGACGCGTATTTCTAACATGCACCGCTCTGAGAGGAATTAAGCGCGCTACATCCTTCGAACACTTTCCATAAAAATATTTGTAGAACAGACTCAAGTCCCCAACCGGTTGTCGATGTTCCAGCGAATCAAGGCAGCCGATCAGTTCCGGGTCTCCAATTAGACGAACGGCTCTTCTCTGAATAGAATCCAACAAATGCGGTGTGTGTTTGGGGGCGGAGCCCCAAACATGGGAACAATATTCCATAGTTGTAAAGAAATTAACAGTTGTTGTGGAGTGTAAAGCTTTTGGTTCGAAATAAAGCTTTGCCTGCAACATGTTTCATGCCAGGACATATGGTTCGAATAATATTCCCAGGTCTTTTATTAAGTTGAACGACCTCCTGCTGTCTTCGGATATTCGCCTGAGTAGCCGATGTCCGAGCGTTCAAAGTGAATGAAGAGATAAGCGTACTGTCATCTGCAAAGCTGTAAATTGGAATGCCGATTTTTTCCAGCAGATCGTTAATGTAAATGAGAAAGAGAGTAGGATACAGTATGGAGCCTTGTGGTACACCGGCGTTGATAGTGAAGGTGTTAGAAAGAAATCCGCCTACCGCCACTCGTAAAGAACGTTTTCTGAGGAAACATGAGAGCCACAAACAGAACTTTTCAGACATACCATAAGAGCGTAGCTTAGTCAACAGTCCATAGTGTCAAACACGGTCGAATGCCTTGGATCTGTCAAGAGCAACCGCTCGAGATTCTCCATAGTGTTCAGTTGCGTTGTTCCAAACATGTGTTACATAAGTCAGAAGATCTTCTGTTAATCTATGTTTACGAAAGCCATATTGGTGATAGCTAATAATGTTGAATCCTTCAAGATATTTTAGAAGATGCTGATTGATAATCTTTCCATGACTTTCGATGTTATTGGAAGCAGTGGGACTGGTCGGTAATTATTTGGTAAGGTCTTCTTTCCTTTCTTTAGGTATCGGCTGAACTGTGGCATATTTTCAGCAGGAAGGAAATATTGCCTTTCTGTACGATAGGTTGAAAAGTCTACAGAAAACTGGTGTTAGTTACCTCGCACATTTCTGACAACATCGGGCATCCTTGACTGCAATATGGGAATAGTAGGTGGTGTTTTTCCTTGGAAATCGACAGTAGAACGTGAAGCAAAGAGTTCAGCCAACAAGTTCGCTTTCTTAACATTGCAATAAAATTATCTGGACGTGTGAGTGGTGGTATGGTGGATTTGGTGAAATTTTGACTAACTGCCTTAACGAATGCCCAAAAGGACCTGGAATTGTTGGGACAAGCGAGAAGTTTGTATCTAATTCGTTGATTGTTTGCCTCCTGGGTTTCGTCGATAATTCCTTTGCATTTGTTCCGGGCACGAACAAAGGTGTTACGATTTATGGTGTTAGGATTTTCACGCCATTGTCGGTAGGCAAGATGTTCAGAAGCAACAGCTTCTTCGGATTTTCGGTCAAATCAAAGATTGTCGTTGGAGAGGCATTTCTTCGAAAAAGGGATGTAAGTTTCCATACCAGCCAAAATAACATCGGAGACCTTCCTGGTGCAGTCAGATGGGTTGTCGGATCGAAAACAAATGTCTGTCTAAGGGAAAGTTCGAAAATATTCCATGAGATCTTCCCATTTAGCAGATTTGTAGTGCCAAATCTTGCGCGGCTTAGGCGCCTCTCTGTCACTGCTTGGTAGGATAATACATGTCGAAAGCAGTTTATGGTCGTAAGAACCTAACGGCGGATTTACTGTGACCGTGTAAATCTCCGGATTGGTGGTTAAAAACAGATCAAGAAGACTGGCGAACTCCCCGTCTCGGTCAGGGATGCGTGTTGGTTTGTCAATAAGCTGAGTTAAGCCACAACTGATTGAGAATGATTCAGCTTCACAACCTTGTTCGTCGGTGGTATTTGAATATTTATGCCAGTTGATAATGTGGACATTAAAGTCGCCCAGGATGGCAATTTCGACACTTGGACAGTTAGTTTATAAATGATCGATGGTGTCTGCAAGAGAAGCGAAAAGTGTTCTAAAGTGGGTATCATTTGGTGGTCGATAGAAGATACAGATGAACCTTGTGGTTTGTTGAGTCGTTATTTTTAACTACATAACATTAAAGTTTAGGGGCTCCAGAGCCTCTTCTCGTTGGCAAGAGAGGTCGCTTCTGTCAAAAAGACAGATTCCAAAGTTACGCCTAAATCTGGAATAAAAGTCGTACCTAGGATAAAGATAGTTGATTGTGCTGGTCGAAGAACTGACCTGGGTTTCACAGAGAGCGAGTACATGAGGTTTATTTGATTGCAGGTATTGGTGCAATGAATTTATATTCGAGTTTAAACCTCGTATGTTGCAAAAATCGATTTTAAAATTATGGTCTCTGCATGTCGACGCCCCTGAACCAGCCCCACCCGGAGATCCAAACGAAGGGCTATTTTACCTCCGGAATTTTTTGTATCCAGGTGCCTCATCATGCTATTTTTTTTTGTCTTCTTCAGCTTTGATCCAGGGGGTGTTATTATTGTGTAGTTTGGGTCTGACCAGTTACTTTTCCAATAATCTGTGAGGTCTTGTTTGTTTGGTGATTCAGTCACTGCTGTCTGTTTGTTGTACATAGTTTTTCGGTAGAACTGTATTTCGCTTCTTAGGAAGAGGTTATTGGTGTCTTTCCTCTCGTTTGTTTCTTTGTGTCTACGGAGTTTTGCGGCGTACACGGATAGTTTTTGTTCCAAAGTATCAAGGATTTTTGGCAGGATTGTGTTGGGAGACTTGGATTTGATCTTGTCTACACCCTGTGTGACACGTTTGAACGCGTTCCCGTTCATAAATTTGGTAAGGTGTCCTAGGTCTCTTCTGATGTTGTTGATTTTGTTTTCTATTCTTATTTGCAATTTGAATCCTGGTTTTGTGCTGTTGGGGTTTCTTTGTCGTTGCGGGAGTTTTTGAATAATTATTTCGTCGGTTGCGCTTGGGATTGATGGTGGGTACAGGCAGCGAGTGATTCTCTTCTCAATAATTTCTTTGTCAGGTCTTGTGATTTTATTATAGCAACGCATGGTTGTGTTCGTTGGTTCCTGTGGTGCAATTCATGCATTGCTTTGATTTTCCCGCCTTGGTGGATGTCGGCTTACTCATCGGCACAACACTTTTGGCAGGTCCATTTTCAGTTGCCCGGTCTTCATCGTTTTGGTCGAACTGCCATTTCCCGCGACGTCCTCGACTGTTACGTCGCTCGCCCGATGCTTTTTTTATTGGTCTACTGTTGTTTGGGATGTTTTTAATGTTTTGTGGTATCAGAAGCTCAAAGATATTCTTTGTTCTTCGATGCATTAGTTGAGTAATATCCGTATCGTTTCAAAAAGTTCATTTCCTTCCATTTTCAATATTTCAGATGTTATTTTATCTTCACATGGAGATTTCTTATTCTGCATTTGTTTTAAAGTAGTTTCCAATTCACTCCGACCTAATTCAGGAATTTCTTCCGAGCCACCGTTAAGGATACGTTTTTTGCTGCTGACTTGGATTTGATATAATCCAGAAATAAAGTTTTGTGCAGAATTCTTTTATTTCATCCATTATTTCCAGTTACTATTTTACCTGTTTTATCTTGTCATTTTATTAATTTAGTTCTACCTTGTGACATCTTAGATTTCAATACTTTCGTATTTTTGTTTTCCTCAGTGGTGTTAATTATTAAGTTTGTATTATATTTTCTACCCTCTTTTATTTTTCCTTTCTTTATGACTTTGTTTCATGCTTCATACTCATGTGTACTTCTTTCTTTAGATTTTATTGCTTGTATAAGTTTATTTTTTTCAGGAGAAAATTGGTTCACTTTCTGCTTTCGGAAGGACAGTTTCTTTATTGTTACATTGATAATAAAGATAATTTTTCCTGTAAGTTGTTTTATTTCCACGTTCTTTAAACGGTCTAGTGTTTGGAGTTTGCTCTTCGCTGTTGTTTGAATCTGTGATTGACTTTTCTTGAGCACCTCCATGGTTGAAAACTTTGTGTGTTTATGTTCATTCATGTTCTTTCTTTCTATTTTCAGATTTATTTTAAAGAAAGCTCTTACTAGTCAGTGGTCGCTACCTGTATCAATCTTAGAGGAATATTTACCTCTTAGTTAGGTGAACTTATACTTACGTCAGTAAAGCATATGTCATCAGCCTTAACATCATGCACTTTTTCTCATGCGTCACCTGATATATAAGACCTTTTTCTGTCATATACCACGTCATCAATCGGTCCCAGTGATGCTAAGCCTTATAGCGTATATGTCAAGGATGTAAATGTTTTTACTAAAAACGTATGCAAAACGGAAGCTCATATGCAAAACGGCAGCTCATACATAAATGTGCTTTTGCTTTATTATTTGGTCACCATCTATTTCAAATGTGATAATTGGGCTTGTCTAGCATTAACATAAACCTTGTTAAATTAAATAATACTGACGTCTTACTAAGCTAGGCAACAAAACAAAGGAATTTCAAATAAAATAAAGCATCAATTTATTTACACATGTTAACTAAACCTAAAATTTAGTACATGCTTAAAAAATAAAATATGAAGACTGTCATAAACATATATAAATATTATAATCAAAGTCATAAGACAACTCTATTTTAAATTAGTATAATAATGTTTAAAGCTGCTAAGTAAACGTCATTCGTCATCTAAATGTTCTAGAATTTTCCCCAAAAAAATATACTGCTTCTAGATGGCCTTAATACGAAGAAATGTACGATCTGTACCAAGACCAAAATACAAAATTTCTAAATTACATTCGCGGATAAAAAGTGTATTATTGGCCTTAGGAAGTTTCTTATTCTGACATTGCTAGAATCTACATATGTACAGCTCTAGGAGTAGGCCGGAGGAATGAGGTTTTACACTTAGTGTAGATTTGAATAAAAGGCATGGTAAAGCAATGAAACGGAAAAATGGACAAAAATGTAGAAAAATAAAAATGTAGCAGGATAATAAAAACCTCCTATCATATTTGCAACATGTAATCAAAGGCAAATGGAAAGAATATGTAAGCACAGATAGCGTTTTTCTTCTTTTCAATGACAAATTTTCTACCTAAAATTATAGAAAAAAAATTGATTTTGGGGTACGTCTCCTAAAGAAAACAAGTGGGCAGGTTCTCCTATAGTATCAATGAAAATGGAACATGATGAACTACAAGAACGAAATATTACCCTTTATTACGTAACGTGGCAAATAGAATCTAACCCTAAAAAAAATATATTCAGAATAACAAAACGAATACTTATTGTGTAGGCAAATTACGCTGTTGATCTAGTCAAATAAGAGTGGACATGCTATTACCACACTTTTATACTATTTTGGTAAAAATCCTATAGCGTGATGCGAAATAAGCAAAATGTAAACAATAAATGCTACAAAGTTGAAGACCAATAACCTGGTGTCAAGTACATTAAAGTAACAATATCCATCGGTAAAAGATGGTCCCCTATGATACCTTCACACTTTACTTTCTAGGGTAAAAATTGATCGAGATTATCGATTTACTAGTGGTCTATAAATCCCAAGTTTGCTTATCTAATCTTCAATGAAGGGCTTTAAATAACAAGCAAATATGTTCCTCCTTGAAAGATAACAGAGAAATTAATAATTTGAGAAATAAGGACTTTTTCAGTTTTGGCAGGGAAGTAAAATTATAAAAGTTTGTTTTTATTTTTGATAGGAAACTTTTACAGGTTAAAGTGTTCAAAGGTACAATTTTTATGGATTTCTTCTATATCGATTAACAAAGTGTTGCTGACGTTTTGGCGATCATCCGGCCGGCTTCTTTAGAGCTTTGGAGAATAAGCTTCTTCGGAATCTGGCACGAAAACAGTTTTTATGATCCAAAAGAACGATACTTTTAATTCTATTTCATTTTCTTGTAATTTATTACTCCACAAGGTTCCTATAGGAAAACGTCTTAACGGTACTGAGAATTTCAAAGTCTTACTAAAGTATAAGAGCGAAATTAAAATTTTTAACTATATACCCTAAAATTAACTATTTTTGAAATTTTGGCAAGAAAATATTGAATATTAGAACAACCTGTTTGAATATATATTTGTATAAAAAGCCTACATTGGTGTTAATTCGCTCGCTCATGGTGTAGGTACTATGGCAGGTATTCCATCAGCGCCAGAAGGATTTTCAATGTCTCGTTTTATTAAAATAGTTTTATGATATGCGGTCTCAAGACAATATAGGGTATCTTTGACTGTACTATGGTAATAATTGGTGGTGTTCTTTCTTGTAAATCGACGGTAGAATGTGAAACAAAAAGTTCAGCCAACAAGTTGTCTTTCTCAATAGGAGTTGTTGCAATAGAATTATCTGGCGGTGAAGGTGGTGGTATAGTGTATTTATTTAACTTTTAACTAATGACTGTAATGACTGACCAAAAGGACCTAAAATTGTTGATGCAGAAGAAGCCTGTTTGTAATTTTTGATTGGTTTCTTTGATAGTTTCTTTGGATCTGTGCCGGGTAAAGATGTTACGATTTATGATTTTAATATTTTCACACTATTGTCGGTAGGCAAGATGTTTAGAAGCAACAGCTTCCGTCGAACTAAAGCTTACCGTTGGAAGATCATTTATTCAAAAAATGTATGTAAATATATAATAAAAGACTGTTTTTAGTCAATTTCCACTGGTTTATTTAAATTGCGATGACGCGTTTCGCTGTCGATGCAGCTTCTTCAGATCTACATTTTACACTGTCAAGTTAGGTTTAATATTCACAGTTTTATATAATTTCTTAATTATAATATTACACCTAATTAAATTACATTGATAGTATTGGAAAATCCACACAGATTTGGAGTTAAGCGAATAAATTCAATAATGGTGAATTGCTTAAATCTACCTGGTCGTTGAGTAAAGTACCTGTAGTCCTTAATCGATTTATTTGCATAGTCTCTAAAAGGTTTAGTTTTAAACCTTTTTGTTGGGTGTGTAAAATTTTGAAATTCTTGTTAAATGTGTGATTTTCTGTTAATAGATGATTAGCATATGTTGAATTAGATTTTCTATGGATGAAACTTTTTTCGTGTTCTGTAATTCTTTGTCTAAATGTACGTCCAGTTTGTCCGATGTATGTTTTAGGACATGATCCACATGTTAATTGATAAACCCCTGATTTATTGTCTTTATTGATTTGTGGTTTGTAGTTTTTAAGGTATTTCCCTATAGTATTGTTAGTCTTGTACGCTATGTTGATATTTTTTTGATTTAAAAATTTCCCCAGTTTTTCCGTTGGTTTGCCGAAATAGGTTAAGCATTTAAAAGTGGTATTTCTGTCCTTAAAACGTGGGTATATTTCTGAGATAGTCTTGTTTCTAAGTTTTTTCTTAACGATACTATTGATTAAAGTAACCGAATAACCGTTGTTAACGGCTACTTGTTGTACTTGTTGTACTTGTGTACTTGTGTAACAACGGTTATTCGGTTACTTTAATCAATAGTATCGTTAAGAAAAAAAACTTAGAAACAAGGCTATCTCAGAAATATACCCACGTTTTAAGGACAGAAATACCACTTTTAAATGCTTAACCTATTTCGGCAAACCAACGGAAAAAACTGGGGAAATTTTTAAATCAAAAAAATATCAACATAGCGTACAAGACTAACAATACTATAGGGAAATACCTTAAAAACTACAGACCACAAATCAATAAAGACAATAAATCAGGGGTTTATCAATTAACATGTGGATCATGTCCTAAAACATACATCGGACAAACTGGACGTACATTTAGACAAAGAATTTCAGAACACGAAAAAATTTTCATCCATAGAAAATCTAATTCAACATATGCTAATCATCTATTAACAGAAAATCACACATTTAACAAGAATTTCAAAATTTTACACACCCAACAAAAAGGTTTAAAACTAAACCTTTTAGAGACTATGCAAATAAATCGATTAAGGACTACAGGTACTTTACTCAACGACCAGGTAGATTTAAGCAATTCACCATTATTGAATTTATTCTCTTAACTCCAAATCTGTGTGGATTTTCCAATACTATCAATGTAATTTAATTAGGTGTAATATTATAATTAAGAAATTATATAAAACTGTGAATATTAAACCTAACTTGACAGTGTAAAATGTGGATCTGAAGAAGCTGCATCGACAGCGAAACGCGTCATCGCAATTTAAATAAACCAGTGGAAATTGACTAAAAACAGTCTTTTATTATATATTTATAATGAATTTCCATCAAGTAGAAGCTACAACAATCCAAAAAATGTATGTAAGATTCATTACCAGGCAAAATGACATCGGAAATCTCCTTAGCGCAGTTAGATGGATTGTCGCATTTACAAAAAACGTCTACCCAAGGGAAAGTTCGCAAAATATTATATCAGTCGGACAGTTGCAAAACCTGATAAGTTAAAAAAAAAATGAAACTATATTCAGCCTTTCAGAGGCTACAAAACTGAACGTGGGTCAGAAACCAAAACCTGATAAAACCAATTGAAAAAGTGACTTAAAAAAGTTGAACAGTTGCAAAAGCTGATAACTGTTGAAGTTAGGATGCAAACATAGCTAACTGGGTAACTAGTTTAAAACCTGTCAACTTTTGTGGGGCAAGATGGCTACCGCATACGTGTTGATGAAAAACTTGTTAAATGTTATAAGAAACACTTTTATCCACTTTTAAAGTGGAAATGTGATTCCCGATAGTGGGTCATTCATTTTTATCTGCTGATCGTGTTTTCGGAAAACTAGAACGTAAATTTCGAAAATTCAGTGTAATTGAAACTCCTACAGGTTACACTGATAAAAAAGTTTTCCAGGATAATCAACCTGGGTGAGCTTAAGCAATGCTTGGTTTACAACTGGAGGGAAATGGCTGAACCCTATCTTAAAATTCCAGGTAGCTGGAATTTTCAGTTCCAAAAATGTAAAAAAGTCATTATAACCAAAACCAAAAATAAAAAAAATACCCTTGTTCAAGGGGAACCATTTTACAGCTTTAATTGTTGTACATCAAAATTTATCATGTCGAAAGGAATAGTGTTTAAAAACGAAATTTTCCCTACTGCTACTGCTCGAAGAGTTGCCTTAAAGGAAAAATTGAAGATGTAAGAAAACTGTTAGTTACATTTTGGGAAGCAATGGCAAAAAAAACGAAAATTTGGCGTTTTATAAAGATGTTTTTGACAAACAGAACAGTCTTCATGACAACCCAGAAGAACAAAATATGGAGCAAGATGACCTTGTGCTTATAGATGAAGAGGAACAAGAACCAATTTAATTGAAATTTTATTCTATTCTATAGTACTTAGAAACTATATAAAGTCAATCATCGCTCCTGATGAAGTTAACATGGTTAGCAAAACGCGCGTCAAGCGCAAAAATAAAGTGTTTGTTGTAGTGGTTATATATACTGAGTAGTGTCATTGTGCTAAAGATTCCACATTCGCAACTTAGTACTTAGAAACTCTTCTTATGATTTTAAAATGTAGGTACTTAATCATTCACTTAGGTGGTATTAGTTTTTAAGATGTAGGCAACTAGGTTTCATTTAGATAAACAAAATTTTTGATTTTTTAGCCTTTTTATTTTTCTATTTAATTTTAAATCTATGTCCGTAATTTTTTTTACTTTTTACTGTAATAATATATTTCAAGACAAGTTATGCATACATATTTAATAATAAACTGATTTTATTATGTGTGATTGTTTTTTTTTATACCAATGGGGAGAATCTAGTGAAATGAGATGGGTAAACAAACATTACGTTTTACTGCTTCAAGACATACTAATCATGTTTTGCAAACTGCACGGCCTCAAACATGGCTGCTCGAAATTTTGCAAAATCTGATAACTTTCGCCAACGAGTACAAAACCTGTTAAGTCGGCATTAAATATTTAAATAAACAAAATTTAATAGTTTCGAGATTATAACCAAATATACAATTACGCTTCTTAAATTTTATGCGATTTTTTTGAAAAAAGTCGCAAATTTGCATCACTTTTGTAACAATTTCTATGAGTTTTTAGTTATTTGCCAAAATTTGTTTTACAATAACTTATCAGGTTTTGTAAATGGCCGACTCACAGTTCTTCTTATTTAACAGATTTTTAGGTGAATTTCTTGCCCGATTTATGCGCCCCTTTAACGATGATTAATTTATTAAATGAATATCAAGTAAATGCTAAATACTATTAACAGTAATAATGGATTGACAAAAATTTAATAACATTTATCGACGATTGAAATTTTGTGAAAAGCTTCTTAATGAGTAAATAATAGCAACAAGCAAGGATGGAGTCTGTCATTTGCTGGATAATTCTGACAAGATATTATTTATTATACTAAAAATACTATCACAAACTATTTTCCATTATTTCTGTCAAACTGTTATAATTAAAAATATTATAATATTATTATTGGTCATTGCAATAACATCAAAAAATGTGACATACTTTTTACAGTGTTGTTCCTCTACAAATATATTTTATTAATATCTAGAGATGGTACAATGCAGATAGAATTAACAAAGTTTGAAGATAAAATAGAAAGGAATATTCATGAGTTCAGACTGAATTTAATAATAATTATACTAATAGTGTAGTAAAAAATGGTCAAAATGGTTATGAGATAAGCATAGTTTAGATACAGCAATATTATGATTTTATCTTATCTGGGGTATTACCAGGAGTATTGTCCTGAATTTTCGACCTAGAAAAACCTGTACTTTTTGTTTATAAACAATTTACGTTTTCAAAACGCGTTTTTTGAGCTTATAGTGTGATTAACTCCGATTATATAAGTCGGATCGAGACAAAAAACCTAACCTAAACTCTACATAACGAAATTTCCAACAAATCCTCGTTGGTCGCTCAAGTGCATACATAAATTACAAAATTGAAAAAAAACAGGCAAAAAATTGTTTTTTTTTTCATTTTGGTGTACAGGTCGACTAAGTGAACCGATCGGCTTGAAATTTTCAGAAAATATGCTCTTTGTTATAGTAAAAATACCCTGAAATTTTAGTACAAAGATATTGAACTCAATGGACACAATGGAATTTGTTATCTAAAATTTGAATTACCAGCCATTTTATGCCATTTGGTCCAAAATAGATCTTTTATTTAAAAAAAAAATTAGTCTCGACGCTAGCTTTCCGATGCCATTAAAAAAGAAAAAAATTTTGGGGTTAGTTTAACCAAATGTATTTTTTCGGTCATTTTGAAAGAAAAAATATTAACGAAAACATTTTTTTTAAATAAAAGTCTACCAGATGTAATAAAACTTTTTCAATTTTGTCTTTTATTGTGTTAGCTGATCTTCGTTGGAAATTCATAACAAAATTATATAAAAATAACACTATGTTTTAATTTCCAATATATTTAAAGTCTCTTGAGAATTGTTTCGCCATACAATGGCTTCTTCAGAAGTAAATAATTATTATTTCTTCTGAAGAAGAAGCTATTGTATGGTAAAACAATTGTCAAGTGGCTTTAAATATATTGGAAATTAAAACATAGTGTTGATTTTATATAATTTTTTCAATTTTGGTTGGAAATTTTATTACGAAGAGTTTGGTTTTTTTTCGTCTCGATCCTACTTATATAACTGGAGTTATTCACATTTTAAGCTCAAAAAACGCGTTTTGAAAACTTAACCTGTTTATGAACAAGAGAGCAAGTTTTTCGAGGTCCAAATCTTAGGAGAATATTCCTGTTGATACTCTAGAGAAGATAAAATCATATTATTGCTGTACATAGACTGTACAATTTCAAATGCTTTTTTACTACACTATAATAATAAGAATATATAAACATGAGCGATTTATATTTATACGATACAATCAATAAAAAAACTCATTAGCAACAATGTGTTTAGATGTTAACTGGATAGTATGTCGTAGTTTATTTACTTAATAACTATATAAATAAGAATTATGCTTTGCAGGATTTGTATGTTTGCTAAAATGATATAATTTAAAATTACCCTTGACAATACTCGGTGGCATAAACCAATGTACGACAGAGAATATATATTTTACTACATAGCATATTCGTCTGTTTCCTTTTAAACATATTTTATGTGACAGGGTCTATATTTAAATTAGACATGTTCTTATGCATACACAATTGAAGCTTAAACTAAAACTAAATTAAGAAATTTAATTGGGGATCTGTGGTGTAGCCAAGAAGGGAAGGAGAATGGAGAAAGAGCATATATCCTTAATTCGTCTGGTTCTAGAAAATATATCTTTAGATGCTAAATTCTTTTTTTTTTTGCAAAAAAAGCCCCCCTCCCCTGATTACCAGTTTTTAAATTGAGTAGCAAGCTATTTGAGTTCCATTACAGCAGGAGTTTGTTTTAGAAATGATTCTCATTCCTCTGATTATCAATTTTTAATTCACTTCATCGGAAAGGGACTAGGCGTCTACAGTTTTAGTGCAATGGGTTAAATTTTTTCATGAGGATGTTTCACTCTCTGTTTATCCTTTTACGACCCTCATGTTGGTCGATTGAGGCCTGTCTGTAAGTAGCTCCTGTTTTAGCATTCTCTTTTTTTCATAAAGAAATGTCTTTTTATCCATATGCTCCGCCCATTGTATCTGACTACGCTACTGTTGAGGGTGTGAAATATTTTGCACTACTTAAATAAAGTTTTTAACTGCACAAAAAAATATTTCAGTTTTACATTATTTTTATTTCTGTTTATATAAAATATATTTACTACTATATCTGTTAATCAAACCTTTCTACTCAATATGAAATTACAAGCAAGTTAATTACTTTTAGGAGGACACATATTTATAAATGTAATAAAATATATTGCACAACAACTAAATAGTGTAATTAATGTTGCTCGCTCAATTATAAAAAAATCCAGCAGCAGTGAATTCAATTTTCAATAAACTGATTTTAAAACACAGACACTCCATTACTTGATAGCTTTTGGATTTTTTTTCGGCAAAATATTCTTTAACTTTGAGACATGTGACCATAAGTCTATCCTTCTCTCTTTTAGTGATGTCGCAGACAAATACGCAAACTATTACGGGTACCTGAAACATTTGAAAAATATATCAATGTCCATAGTTTTTAATACATACCATATTAATTTTCGATTGATTTGAAAGAGTTTCCGAGATATCCACAATTGAAACCTAATATCTCTGTCAATTAATTATTTCTGTTAAAATTAATATAACTTTCAAATTTCGTGACTTTAAGATTTCTAAAAAGAACATATAACATTTTTATATATATAATAATTCCTCATCTGTTTTACAACAAATAGTACGACATATAAAAACGAACCCCTCCAACTCTCTCTCTCTCTTACCTTATTAACCTCGAATATGTTTGATAAAAAATAATTGAAAACAAACGAAAACTTTTAGATTTCTTGACCATAAGTACTTTGAAAAGAACGTAAGTAACACAACTGTCAGATGGCTTTATGTTAACAACTCTGAAAATGTGTATAATATGACCTATGTGAAGCAATCCTTTGAACCCTCTCTCCCATTTCAAAATACCGTTTATTTTTATGATAAGTAACTGAAGAAAATGGGGAAAATAACAAAATTTTCAGATTTTTCGACTTCAGAATCCACGAAAAGGATACGATGTACTTCTACCACTCTTCTTCACTTCTTTAATCCCTTGTATTTTTGATTGTAAATAATTGAGAATAAGATTTGTTGATAATGCCAACCAATACCAAGGTACCATGTGCATTTGTTTCCATTTTAAACCTTATGTTTCAATGTTTATTAATGCAATTCGATACGTTTCTCTTGTGGTACAGCGTATATGGGGCAAACGAAAAATTTAATATTAACGAGAATGAAAGTAGAAAAAATATGTATGAAAATCGAAACACATTGTAGCTCAATGTAAAAGAGGCCAAAGTTTTTGGCTTCTGTCTTCAGTGTAAAAACGAAGGATAAGGAAAACGAAATTTATCAATATTCTAACAAAGTTAATTACGGTTTGCATCACACGTGGGAAAACGATCAATATGTTGGGTCACAGTTCAGCGAATATCGGACACGTATAATAATCACTTGATCTGTACTTCTTCAAGCTCACTCATTGTTCTAATTTCGAACAGTAAATATCTCGGAAGAGACATCTTGCAGTCGCAGATGGAAAGTTATAATTTAGTCCCAATTGGAAACGACTATCCTAAGAAAAATGGTTTTTTTGCTTAATTAAATAGTTTGGAATTTGAGCAATTAAAATTCTGAAAATAACTACTAAAGTTAATATGATGTCTTTGTTTTCTTTTACGGGCTAAGCCTACGCGTGGCAAGGGAATCTCTAAATAGCCATAGGAGCGACACATCTGCGGAAAAAAAACGATTTGGTCTTTAATCACCGTAAATTGTACATGGTCGGAAACACAGATCTGGGCAAATTATTCCAGGTTCTCCAGATAACAAACTGCTTGAAAAGGGTTGTAAAAGGAGTAACAAGTTGAACCTCATACGGATATGAAGTATTAGCGCGGCATGTATTTCTAGCATGCACCGCTCACACTTTCATGAAAAAAAACTCTTAGAACATATTCAAGTTGCCAACCGTTCTTCGATGTTCCAATGAATCGTGGTTGCTTGCTAATTTCGGATCTCCAATCAGGTTCTTCGGAATAGAACCCAATAAATGCACTGTATGTTTGAGAGTAAAGCCCCAAACATGGGAGCAGTATTCCATCTTTAGTCGATTTTGAGCTTTGACAGAATTAACAGTTGTGGTAGAGAGTAAAAGTTCGAAATATTATTCCCAGCTTTTGAGAAGCTCTCTTTGCTATGCTTGCAGCATGTACATGCCATAACTATGTCGGGTTCAGCAACGTTAACTTTTTTAGAAAAAACTGCCGCCTGGGTTTTTATAGCGTTAAATTCTACTTTGTTACTGTCATCCTAGGACAAAAATTCTTCCAGGTCTTTGTTAAGTTAAACGACCTCCTGCTCCCGTCGATTACCATAAGTAAAGAAATCTCTCTGAGGAAACTTGATAGCCATCACCAGAAGAGCGTAGCTTAGCCCAACAATCCATCGTGCCAAACACAGTCGAGTACCTTGGTTATATCAAGTGCAATCGATCGAGATTCTCAACAGTGTTCAATTGCGTTGTCACAGACATGTATTATATAAGTTAAAAGATCTCCAGTTGATCTATATTTACTACAATGTACCTGATCATATCAAGCTGGGTTTTTTCTATCGTATTTTTTTTCCCAGTAAATAACAATTTAAAAATCACATCAATATAAACAACTAATAGTAAAAACACCTTTTGTCATAAAATAGTTAAAGAAAATATCATGTAAGACCTTGTCGGAAATAATAATTTCACAAACAGGCACACAAGGTTCTAATACCAATAGCAGAACACCAGCGGCCGTAAGACATTCCCTACGAATGAGGATGCTTTTAAAGCATCCTCTATTCGTAGAATCTATAGAATGTAAGATAAAATGTATTTAGAAATCTTGTAAGGACGTTTCAAATAATAAAGAAATTGTTGAATTTGAATTTGATGATGATGAATTTCGATATTATTGAAAGCAGTGCGCAGGACTTCTTGGCTTTTTGGGCATCGACTGAATTGTGGCGCATTTTCAGCAGGAAGGAAATATTCCCTTTCAACAGGATATGTTAAAAAGTCTACAAGAAAACTGGTGTTAGTTCAATCGCGCAGTTCTTGAGTACTATAGCAGGTATTCGGTCAGCGCCAGAAGCTTTTTTTGGTGTCTAGCTTCAACAAAATACGTTTTATGATAGGCTGTCTGAAGACAATATTGGGCATCCTTTACTGCACTATGGGAATAATAGGTGGGATTTTTCCTTGGAAATCAACAGTAAAATGTGAATATATATATATATATATATATATATATATATATATATATATATATATATATATATATATATATAATAATCGTATACATATATATATATATATATATATATATATATATATATATATATATATATATATATACATATATATATATATATATATATAATATATATAATAACATGGGTTGGATAGTTATCTTACGACCACCTACTGTATACAGAGTACTTTTAAGTGGAAAGATATGTGTAATATTTTATAATGCTCCCTAGCCACTTCGTCAGACATATTCTACAGAGATATTAAACAAGAAGGGAGCTAGTAGCCTCCTGAAGTTATTTAAGCCTCGAAATAATATGAGTACCCCCCCCCCCCCCCAGTAACCCAACCACCCTCGCTACTTAAACCGATCATTGAACTATGAAGTTATCGGTACCGTTAAGATGGTCCTCTTGATGATTAATTGACATTTCTTTTTCCAAAAAATTTTGATAAATTGATGGGTCACTATTCCTATCGACCAAGATCACTTTATGCTTTTATAAATTTGTAGGTTTCAGAAAATAGTAATAGAGTCATAAAGTAATTTGGTTGGAAATAGTAAGACTTCTTCTCAGGTCTGAATACAATTTCAGCCTGACTTATTTTCTCCACAAAAACTAATCACAGAAAGAATGACGATAAGAGTTATAATGGCAAAATAAAAATAAATTACTGGAAATAATGGAAAGGTAGTGATGGTAATAATAACAATACTACTACTAATAATAATAATAGTAATAAACCACACTTAGTACAATGATTCTGAAAACATGTAACATTGGCAGGTCATTCCTTAATACACAATGGTAATAGCGTTTGTGCTGACTTGGCTTAAACACGTCAGCCAAACTTGGAACCACATTGACCAAATGTGAGAAAGAAGAACATACCAATCGACGTAACGGTAGAGGACGTCGCGGGAAATAGCAGTTCTATCAAAACGATGAAGACCGGGCAAAAGAAAGAAAATGGACCTGCCAAAAGTGTTGTTGTTGCCGGCAAGTAAGCCGACACCCACCAAGGCGGGAAAATCAGTGCAAAGCATGAGTTGCACCACAGAAATCAACGAACACGTCATGTGTTGTTATAATAAAATCACAAAACCTGACAAAGAAATCACTAAGAAATAATTACTCGCCGCCTGGACCCACCGAAATCAATCCCAAACACAACCGACACAGATACAGGATAAATATAACCACCAGAGCCAAGCCAAGCCATGTATATTTTGCAAGGACAACACGCAACTACCAAGGCTGGCAAGCCAAGACACCGGTTAAAGTGGACAGATGAAATGAACAGAACAGTGATGCGCTGTTACTACCCCGCCACCAATTGCTCCCCTCGTTATATATCAGCCACAGGTCTTGCACCAACAACATGCACACCATACTTAGTATAATTAGGACTCAACACAAATATACACAAAAACATTCAGAAGTCAGTAAATTTGAAAACATCTAACATTATCAAGTCATTCCTTAGTACACAATGGTAATAAAGTTTGTGCTGACTTGGCTTAGGCCTGTCAGCTAAACATGGAACCAGATTGACCAAACGTGAGAAAGAAGAACAAAAGTAATAATAAAAATGAAAATTGACTTACCATGTACCAAGTTATCCAAAAAAGAAAAATAGGCGATGTCTTAAATTGATAGCTAATTAGACTAATGGCAAGAAAGTGTTGAAAACCGTTCACGACCATTATTAATAATTGAATTTCAAACAGGTCTCTAAAATGAGTTACTATTTCATAGAGATGCAGGCACGATGTTTCCACTTTTTCGGTTGTTTCCGTTATTTCTTCTTTTACATCGGAATATTTTAAATGAATAACAAGTTCCCCAACTTTTTGGTATCTAATTCTTAAACATACTAATAAAGTTACCATGATGATACATAGCACTATAGAATAGCTATTAATTAGAAATTCAGATAATACCAACACAAAGAATTCTAATATTTTGTTCCATTTATTTTCTAATACCTCTAAATAAATATAAGTTAAGATTAAAAATATTGATAAATTAGCAGAAATTAAATAACATTTCGCTGTTTTAAATACATTTTCTTCAAATTTCGATCTCCCACTGGACAAAATTTTATCAACTAATGAAAATTTTTGAAAAATTTTGCACCAAACTCTTCTCTTATTACAAGAATTAATAATAGCGGCAAGCAAAGATAGAAACTGAAATACGGTAGCCGATAGTGCCACCGTACTCACAGTGACATTAAAAAAACTATCACAAATTGGTAGATTCTGGTACAATTTACCGAATTTTACTGTTCCTGAAAATATAACCAACAAAATAAAAACTGCAACTTGCTTTTTATAACATTGTTCCAGTATTAATGTATTATTGCGAAAATCAAAACATGGTATAATACAAACAAAATTCAAATATTTTGACGCTGAAATAAAAAAAATATTTCTCGTGAATTCATATTTTTACTTTATTCCGCAGAGTATGCGGTAGTAATACTGTTTAGGTATTTGAAACAACAGTCTATTAAGTCCGATCGATGAAAAAAACCCATTAGTGCTAGTTATAGATGGATGATAATGTGTTTAAAAATATACAAGTTGATTCAAAAGTTTTATACTGAGTAGCTATAAAAATAAGAAAGAGCTATTGTTGTTCCTAATGGCACAATTGAAAATTAGTTTCGAATATGCAAAGAAGTTCTGAGAAGCTTGACCTAGTGAACATGAATTTTGGCACAAGAGCCATATTTCTTGTAAATTACTATCCTCTTAATTATACTATATCTAAATTTTATATTTTTTAAGATTTATTCAGTAAAAAAATTTAAATTAAAATTAGATTTAAATATTCAGTTTGAACGTCTATAACAAGGCACAATTTTTACTATAATTTTTAACCTTAAGGAGAAAATCAAACTGTCTTCGAATCTAATCTTTGCCCTTAGTTTTATTTTTGTGGTATGTTCTTCATAACATACATGTATACTACTCAAAACTTTTTAGATATAGTTCAAAGCTGGAAAATTCCCTCTATAAGTAGAAAAAGAGATAAAAACAATTATTATTAAGAAACGAAAACCAAAATATTAGGAATATTATCAAAGGGAATGGAATAGCGATAATAATAAAAAAAAAATCTCTTTATTTGAAGATAACGAAAAAATAATGGTAATCAGTAATCTAAATTTAAGCATAAGTAGACATAAAATTAATTTGAACATATTCTAAAAAAGGGTTAATTAGAAACGGAAAAATAATATTTCTGTTAGTTCAATTGTTTCTTCTTTAATATTATTGTCAAAAATCTTAATATTTCAGTGAACTCTTGAAACCTATTACGAAGTTTGCATTAAACTTTTCTCTTTCTAAAACACAACAACTGCTAAAAATATTGCAAAAATAAAAAGGACAACTCCTGTTACAAGGCAATATAGATAGTCTTCGAAATTTAAATAAAAATTTTCATTCTTCTTCTTCTTTATATTAGGCATTCCTGCCTGATTTTCGTTAATGTTTCGTCGCTACAAGTCGTCGTTCCATCTTTTTCGTGTGCGTTCTATACCCTTTCTGCCCACCGGTGATTTATCTCGAACTATTTTCATTAACTGTCGTTCGGACATTCTATTTATGTATTGTTTCTTTTCTGTTTCTTATCCATGTGTTAATGTTCTCTACTTCGCATATGTGCCTTATGTTGTCATTTGTTTTTTTATCCCATTCATTTCACTTGTTTGTAAGTATCTCTGAGATTTGCGTATTTCTGATCTTGTTTCTGCTGTGTAGGTCATAACTAGTCGAACTACAGGTTTATTAATACGAGATTATACTTCTGTTCTCAAGTATTTACTTTTCCAAATAGTCTCATTCAAACATTCTGCTATTCTATTGGCTTTTACTATTTGTTCTTTAATTTCTTCTTTGATGTTGTTGTTATGTAATAATTTAATTATTAAATATTTAATTGTCATTACCTGCTCTATAATCTGATTATCGATTTCCAACTTGCACCTAATTCGTTCTTTGGAGATAACTACTGATTTGGATTTTTCAGCTGATATTTTCATTTTAAATTTCTTTGCTGTTGTATTAAACTGATGTAAGAATCTCTGCAATTCATCTTCACTCTCAGCGACTAGGATATTATCGTCGGCGTAACACAATATTTGTATCTCTTTATTGCTGATTTTATAGCTTTTTGTTGTTATTAGCTGTTTAATTATTTTTTCCAATATTTTGTTAAACCTTAGGGGACTCAGTATGTCTCCTTGTCTAATACCAGTTGTTACCTCTATGGGTTTAGTTAACTCCGAATTTTCTCTCGCTTCTATTTTATTTCTTTTGTAAATGTTCTTAATTAGGTTTATTATATCCAATGGAATATTCTTGTCATAAAGTGTATGCACTATGTCTTGCAGCTGTACTCTATCAAATGCTTTTACCAAATCTATAAAGCATAAAAACGTTGGTCTGTTATATTCAACTGATTTTTCAGTAATTTTTCTGATTACAAGAACTGCGTCGTTACAGGATCTTCCGCTCTTGAATCCTTTTGTTCTTCGGAAAGCTGAATAAGTGGAGTTATTTTATTGACAACAATTTTTGTCGTCTGTTTTAAAGTTGTGCATTAGATAATTATTCGAGTCGATTTCTTCTCCTTTTTAAAAAGTAGTATCATTATGTTTATTCTCGATTCTTCTGGTATTCACAATCTCTGTATATTTTGTTTATGAGCTTTGTCAATTCTTTAGTCAGTTTTACTCCTCCGTACTTTAATAGTCCATTTTGTATTTCGCCCTTACCGGCTGACTTTCGGTTCTTTAATTTTTTGAAAGCTTTTTTCCACCTGTCTATCATCTATTTCTGTTGTTACTATTTCGGGGGTGCCAAATTTTCTATAGTATTATACAATTGCTTTATATAATTTATCCATGTATCTTTTTCGATGTACCTTACTTCTGTTAATTCTTTCATTTCCTTTCGCTGTCCACGTATCATTCTCCAAATTTCCATTTGCATACCATAAAAGTCATGTTCCATTTCTTTAGAAAATTTTTCCCATTGTTCCATTTACTTTTTTCTCACTAGTGCGGTGGTTTTAATTTCACTTCCTCCCAGAACGGTCTTCTTGATGTTCTGTTCATTTTAAGTTGCCCGAGTGCTTCCTTTGCTTTTTAAGAAATTTTAAAGCTGAAAAATAATCGGCCAAGGGCAAGTCGGACTTGCGCAGTTAATGTTCCGTACATTGATAACTTTTAAAATAAAAAATTCTTGTTATAGAGGTATAAAATGATCAGTGACTTCACAAAACACACCCCAGATGAGTTTTCAACAAAGTTTGTTTCCAATCTTTGTTAAAAAACTGACGTCATTTAAATTTTATTTTTTATATACCAGATAAATTATTAAAGGTAACGTACTCGTGATAATTTTCGCTTAATCTACACCCTGTGGAGATTATTCCAACATGTCTTCAAAATTTTTTTGAGCAGTACCTTTCGAGATAAACTTGAGTGACAGCGAATTTTGCCAATTTTTTAAAAATAGTAGGAAGAAAAGTCTGCACAAGTATTACATTATATATATTTTTCAGTTCGTACTTTCACAAGATTTTATTTAACAACCCACTCGATGACCTGGTTAATTTTTTTTTCACTCCCGATTTCACCCCTTAAAACTAACTCTTTAAGTAAAAATTTAACTTTCAGAACTACACGACTCTGATGAGGCGATCAATTCCTATACGTGTATTAATGCCAAATTTCAATTTTCTATATCAAATAGTATCAGAGAAAAATCAGGTGTGACAGACGGACAGACACCGAAGTGATCTTATAAAGGTTCCATATGGAAGATTAAAAAGGAAGATCACATGATTCCTTTCGTTCAAAGGGAAGTGACTAAATGATGAACCAAATAGGCAGGTTTACGTTGTTTACAACGAAATGAATCATTAGAAATCGTTAGGAATATACTGTATCTTTCTTATGGAACTCAAATTCTCATTTATTAATATTTTTAATAATATCCAGGAAAGGCAATTGTTCGTTGCTTCCAATTTCACAAGTAAAGATAATAAATTTATTTTTTTCATCGAACATGGCAAATACATCATCTCCAATAGAAAATACATAAATTCCTGACTGGCTACGATTTCCAACTAATTCATGAATAAATTGGCGATGAAGGGTGATAAGAAATTTGCGTGAAGAAAGAAATCTGATTCTGATAGAAAACTTTAATAGGCAATAATAAGGGGAAGTTTCCTGAGAAGATCCTTTGTTAGTGAATTGACAAAATCAGACGAACATTTGACACACTTGAGATGAACACAAGCTCAACTAATCGATATCTCCAAATTTGCTCTTCAAGCCCGTTAAAGCTCAAATGTGTTCGAAAGGAAAAGAGAAGGCATCTGGGGAAGAGCGCTTAGGTGGCCAGTTAATAATATAGAGTAGAGTAATCTATTAGTTAGTTGTTTACTAGAAATAATGATGTGAGATCTAACTTCTGCTATAGTTCTAATTCGTTTGTTTTTTGTTACATATTAATTAATCAGCTTATTTTAAATACCAGCATTTGTTAGAAAGTCTTCTCGAATGGATTCAACTACTTGTATCTTCAGTAATACAAGATATTGAAATAGAATCAAACCTCTCATATATTCACTTCGTCGCTCTTGGTACATTTCCAATAACCGAAGTCGACAAAAATCATTTACAGAACTTCCTAACCAATTATAATCTGATGTAGGATAGCTGGCAAATAATAGTTGCACGAAAATTGAATCAGTCGTTCTGATGTTATAAACTGGCATACATACTCACACACGTCGTCGTTATACTTCTCCCTAGCCTTGTTCAATTTTTTTATAGACATAGCACACGTGCTGCCGGGAAATCACTAAAGCTCCCTTTCCTTCTTAACCAATTATAATCTGATGTAGGATGGTTACATGAAAATTAGCCCCTAAACTACACAATCTATATATATGATTAATTTTCTCACATATCCATCGACCAAATGGGGATTGTTTGAAGATGATGTGCTCATCTACGCTGGCGTAGCTAGAGCCCTTATGTGCAATCATCTTAGTAGAATTGTCTCATGTCTAGGACAAATGTGAGGGCATAGTTATTACTAAAAAATTTACAAACAACAGAATAAATATACCGATGAAAATAAAGAACACCTTTATCTATCAGAAATAACTGAGATAACTGGTCATAATCCATTTATGCCTAAATTCCAAGCACGTTCAAATCACGTAGTACGGAAAGCAGTCGTCGCGATGCAAAACCTGTATGCACTAATTGCACCGGGCTCGCAAATGGAGCGCAGAAATAAACTGATAATTTACTATCTAGTAAAGACTTTTGCCGTTCGGAATCGGCATTTAACTGTAGGTCCCCTTTATCTGTGGAACACTTAAACAGGCACTAACGACAGGTAAAGGCCAGAGGGTCGCCTACGTCCATGTCGGAAGAAGAAGAAGAAGATGTAAATGGTAACAGAGAGGAGGAAGAGAGATAGAGAGGTTGCTCCATATATATTATGTTACATATCCTTTACAGGACTGTTGGAGTCGAGGAACTTGTATGTACTGTGTTACTGTTTTCATACATGTTTAATTATTTATAGTAAAAAAAATATAAAAAGTTAAACAGGTGGGGTAGTGGAATTAGAGTTGTTCCAGACATACGTATTATACTTTCTTTTCATGTTAATTGAAGTCGAAGAAGCTGAGACTATGTTATTCTTTCATTATGTTCATTTAATTATAGGCAAACATATGAAGGATTAAAAGGGAGGGAAAACAGTAAAATCTTCTTATATATTGTATTATGTTCCATTTTTAGGTCTCTTGAGTCATCAAATTTGAAAATGTTATTTTTTTCATTATCGTTAATTAATTAAAGTTAAAAATGAAAATGGTTCAAAGAATAAGTAATTCAGTTGGACAGGTGGCGCGAAAGTTGTGGCTTTATAGTATATAGGAAATTTGCCGAAAGCAAATATTTTTAGGAATCACGAAAAATCCATCTTGGGGTTGATATCCTCCATAAATAAAATAAATGAATATTAATATCAGAAATTTTCAGGTAGAAACTCTATTAAAGTTATAACATCTTTAAATTATTATATAAATTAAATTATTTAAGATTCTAATTTCGCTATACTACAAACATAATATCAACATATCGGCTACCTTAATAAATCATTGACTTTGAATTTGTGAGTGCCATTAGGAAGGTTCATTTTATAATTTATTTATATTTTCTCGTTTAGTAAAAGTTTTACACCGTATAGTATTCATTGGACTTCATTTCGATCTTTTATGAGTGTAATAAATAATTTACAAACAAATTATAAGATCAACGTTGACATATGCTTCATCAGTTTAGTGTAGCATATATATATATATATATATATATATATATATATATATATATATATATATATATATATATATATGTATATGTTTATATAATAAGAAAGAGGAAGGACAGTAACAGAGCATTGGTAACAAACAATAGGAAGTTTAATTACTTGGAAACGCCCTTATAAGGAGAAGCGATGAGCAAATTGTATGAGAAAATTACTTACAAAAATTTAGCAGTTAATTCATCTTTGGTGAAAATAATAAAATTTGTATTTTTGTTGGCCAGGTAGTAGGTATAATCTCAGAAAAACATGATAAAAAAATTGGCATCGAGTTTAGTAACCTATTTAGTAATGTTTGAATCTGAATCGGATATTGTTGTTAGTCTATGTCGTCATCAGGTCGACAAAAAACCCAAAAAGCATTAAAGTTAGGGATGTAGTAAATTTTGGCGGATGCTACGATTAGACAAATTATTTATTAGTAATTATATTTATTTTGGATGGATGTTACTATTAGACGAGTTATTTATTATTAACTATATTTATTCTTTAATTTTATAGCAAAGGGTCTCATAAAGTAATTTAAAGAATTTAAAAGGGAATGTTATTGTTGGAGGTTATTTATTATTTCTCATACTTAATTTTAAAATCTTATAACGACCTT
The DNA here is from genome assembly GCA_019049505.1 of Pachyrhynchus sulphureomaculatus. NCBI lineage: Eukaryota > Metazoa > Arthropoda > Insecta > Coleoptera > Curculionidae > Pachyrhynchus > Pachyrhynchus sulphureomaculatus. The sequence continues at coordinate 16,058,110 of CM032452.1, read as the reverse complement.
GTCTTCTCTGTTCAAAAATACAAACATTAAGATTGCTAATTACAATTTAAAAAAAGATGAATTGTTTTTATACTAAATTAAAAGATAAAACCGATACTTTACAGAGATCTAATCTATGGCATTCCTTGTTAATGTGGTTTGGTCTACATTGAACAAACTTCACAAAAGCTCTCTAAGAGATTACCGCTATACAAAAGTGATAGCAAACATAAGCCTAACGCAACCAGCTTGAGCTTACACGTAAATAATACAATATAACAAGAGCTTCATTCTAGATGTTGAGACTAAATACTTCAGAAAAAGTTTCTTAGAAATATGTTACATAAAAATCACAAAAAAGACATAGAAGGATACCTATTTACTAACACAAAATCATACCAAAACCAATGAAAAAGAACGACTTTTATGAAAAAATTAGTTTCCAGTAAAGTTGACGTTTTTTCTCTTTTTGTTATTCCTACTTTTTATATATTCCTAATTACTTTTTGTATCTTTTCGTTATAAAATTAAAAAATTAAATATGAGAAATAATAAATAACCTCCAATAATAACATTCTTTTTAAATACTTTAAGAGTCCCTTTACTATAAAATTAAAGAATAAATATAATAAATAACTCGTCTAATAGTAACATCCAACAAAATTTAAGTCCCTTTGTTATAAAATTATGAAATAAATATAATTAATAATAAATAATTTGTCTAATAAAAGCATTCACCAAAATTTACTCCATCCCTAACTTTAATGCTTTTTGGGTTTTTTGTCGACCTGATGATGACATAGACTACCAACAATATCCGGTTCACACTCAAATATTACTAAATAGGTTACTAAACTCGATGTCAAATAAATTTTAAAATGGAGTGCCATTTCAACATCATGGTGTTTCTTACAGTTGTGTTCTGTCTTAAAATGTGTTTATGAATAATGTTTTTGACAACGTTTTATTTTTGATACCTGTGTAATTCTCTAAGTGTCCTTTTATCATGTTTTTTGTGATCATACCTACTACTTGGCCAACAAAAACAATGCAATTTTTATTGTTTTCACCAGAGATGAATTAACTGCTAAATTTTTGTAAGAAATTTCTCATACAATCTTATAATTTATTGAACCACACTTCAAAAACAAACGTCTTAAGTTTATTTCTCTGTACCTTGTTTATATTTTTAGAATCCAGAAGAAGCTACCATTAGACAGCGAAATCTCGACAACAAAAAGAAAAAGCAGATACTAGAGCCTTTAGATCTTAGAATCAGTTCGTCTAATAATGAATTGCACGACGTTTCGTCAAAATCTCATTTGGCATTTTCAAGTGCTCCCGCTGTTGCTGCTACTCGATACTGTGATCTGGCTGCCGCTGCCGCTCGAAGCTAACTGAGAAACCGACGTGCAGTCGCCGTCTTTTATAGGTCGGCCTCTACGCAGATTGTCGGTGGGGGGTCATAAGTGTTCGTCCGAGCATCGGTGTTTGCCAGAATGTAATTTTCCTCTAGTTGAATGTCTTTGATTATGTTCGTGAGGTGTTTTTTTTGATGTATGAATCAAAACTTTCAACAGTTGGTTGTATCATCTTTGAGAGATGTTTTTCTAGGTTTTGTGTATAGGTGTGGCTACCGCGCTAAAAATGAGTCTAAGGGGGACGTTGGGCTGGTGTATTTTTGGTAGACCATACAATTTTGGGTATCGACTTGACTTCTCTCTTGGAATTATGAGTCTTTCAACCTCTGCAATTTGCAGCTTTTATTTTGGCCTTTGCAGTTTCCTCCAGATATGTTGTAGGGTCCCTGGTAACTGGCTTGTAGGTATCGTTTTGTAGAATGATTTCCATTTTTGTCATGTAGTCTTCGGTATTTAGGACCATTGTGGCATTGCCCTTATCTGCTGGTAATATGGTGATGTTTCTGTTTTTCTAGGGCGCTTGAAGAGCTTTTCATTGCTCAAATTTGAGGTTTGGCTTAGAAGGTCTGCTTGTTCTCAGGATTTGGATGATATCTTGTCATATTCTTTCAGCATTTTCTTCGGGCGTGGTATCTAGGGCAACCTCTACATTTGAAATTATATCTTCAACTGGGATTGATTTTGGTGTTACTGCGTAATTGAAACCTTTGCTTAGTACTGATTCTTCGTGGTCTGAGAGGATGTGTTGAGAGGTTATGCAAGACTTTTTTTGTTTCTAGTTGTGGATCAGTGTGTCGCGTATCTTTTCCTCTGATGTTTTCTAGTTTCTTTTTAGTTTTTCGGTTTTAAAGTTGGTCTCGGATTCTGCCCACCAGAATAAGAGTTTGTCAATATCAGACCATAGTATAGGGTGTATATGGTTGCTCAGTTGTAGATATAGGTAGAAGATTTCTTTCTTTGTGATGGTAATCTGTCTTCGTTTTTCCCGGATTTGTTCTTGCAGTAGCACCTGGCTGGCTCTTTTTAAGGTGGATGTTGCATGTTTTGTTTTAAGGTGGTATGATAATCTGGTACATGTTGGAAGGAGGTTGTTGTTCCGGCACCTAGTCAGGAAATTTTTGTTAAGTAAATTTAAGAAAAGAAGGTTCAATCTGGATTTCTACGTTTAAGAAGAAATGTGTCAGATTTAAAACTTTTGATGGCATTAAAATTGCTAATAGACGGGAATGTAAAAGAGTGGTACAGCTCAATATACATTAGTATACGGTAAGAAGAGCTGGACTGCAATTCGCATGGCATTTAATTATAAGTATACATTTGCTTCGTTGACTGATTTTGTGCTTAAAAAGAAATGATTCTTCTGCAGGCTTATAAAGAGATACCCTACCCCTGGATGTTCAAGATAGGTTAGATAAAGAAAAAAAATTAAACTCTGAATGATTTAATAAAAGAGTAGAAAATTTAATGATTCTTATGTAATAAAACCTTATAGATGTTCATTCCTAAACCAAGAAGGAATATACCCACAAATTTCAAAATTGTTGGAGAAGGATCTAATTGAGGATTCGCGTTCATCATTTGCATCTCTTGTGACTTTGGTATTTAAAAAAGAAGATGGAAAAAAAAACACGTTTATTTGTTGATTCCCAAAAATTAAATAAATTAGTGGTGCATGAACTTCAACCATTTTTGAGAATTGACGATCTAGTTCTGAATGTTGGCGACTGTAGTTGATATACTGCACTAGACATCAATTCAGCTTTTTGGTTCATACCGATTCGAGAGAAGGATTGGAAGAAAACAGCGTTCGTAACACGAAAAGGTCACTGAAAACAGGAAGTACTCCCATTTTTGTATAGAAACTCACCAGCTATCTTCCAAAGGGTACTGACAGGTATCTTACGAAAACAGAAGTTAGGAAAATTCTGTGTGAATTATTCAGATGATATTTTAATATTCTTGAAATCTTAGATGATGATGATAGTTGTTATGGCTCAAATTCTTTATAGTTCTACGGTATCGATTACAGGACGGTTACGTCACGCCGGCCGCTCGTTACATGACGTTCACTTAAAAGACAGTGTTATTAAAGTAGCTGCTAAAATTTATTTAGGTCTGAATTTAGAATTTTACAAAATTTTCTCTGTTACAAACTGATACGGTAACATCTTAAATTAAATTACCTAACCTCGAGACCACGCTGTAATTGTAGTCCTAAGTAAAAATAAATTGTTTTTATAAAGATATATTTACAAAAGTAATAAAATATGTTACACAACAATTAAACAACGAAATTAATGTTGCTCGCTCGATTACAAAAAATCCGGCGACAGTGAATTCAATTTTCAAAGAACCAATTTTAAAACAGAGACAATCCATTTCTTGATAGTATTTTGATTTCTCTGGAAAAGTTTCCTTAACTTTTTTGTACTTACCGTCATAATTCAGAGAAAATTAAAACTGAGCAAAAAGATCAAACATATAGGCTATATTAGAAAATTATTGAGATATTACGGACAATAACACGTTTTTTTTTATAAGGCTAATTAATGACGTAACATTTTATTCAGTACATTAAATTTAACAAGCCAGAGAATAACACCAAAACTTTTTTATGAATGGCAATGCCTTGCAACAAATCAATAAAATATTAAAAATATAAACTGTTCAATTATAATTAATTAGCATGGGCCCAAAGCTCCTGTTGCGTGAGTTACTCGATTTGAATCAATGAAGTTGTAAATGAAGGACATGAAGAATTATATCCTACTGCTACGTGCAGTTGCCAAAAGAATAATAAGAAAACTAAAATCACAAAAATAGCAACTTTTTTTTATATCGTTGTTCGCGAACTAAAATATTACTCTGAAAACCGTAGAAGGGCATCATACTAAAGTAACTAAAAAAATATGCTGTTGATTTAAAAAAGAATGCTTCGTACCGAGGAATCATCTTGAATCGGTATTGTAGCAATTCGAAATACTTAAAATCTACAAGTATTTCTTGTGTTTGTATTAGTACAACGCAGCGACGTAAATATAAAATAGAAATAATAATCGATATAATTATAAAATATTTAACCTATTACATTGTAGACGGTAACTATAATATAATAATACTCTAATTAATTTATAGGAGACCTATATTTTTTAATCAATATAAAGGTGCTAAACAAATTAAAAAAGAGGCTGCTGTATAGAAAAGGGCGTGATTTTCTGCCACTGTCACCATGCAATTCATGCAACAGTGGTGTATGTCAGAGACTTCACTACCGTGGACTCTTCTATGTTATTTCTCTATCTTTAAACCAATTTAAATCTAATATGTATATATACACTGGTGGGCAAAAAAATCGACTCAAACTATTTGACTTCATTTAACACCGAATTCTTGAATTTAGTGTTCACATATTTTTATGGATTTTAGTCACATTTGAAAGCCTATTCTATTCTCTTTCTAATGATAACAGATTCCATAGCATACTTTATGCTTTTTCTAATTAAAATTATTGACACTGGAAACAAGGATTGAATATATGGTAAAGAGAAAGAAAAATTAAACAAATTTTAAGTTTACATTTGATTTTATTGATAAAACTAAAATATATATTTTGTATTGCCCCCCCCCCCCTAGAAGTGATTACTGCTTCCAGCCGGTGTTTCATGGAGCAGGTGAGCTTTTTCACCACTGTCTCTGAGATTCTTCAGCATTCTTCCTCCATCGCAACCTTTACGTACCTCAGCGAAGCAGGGGCTGGATTTCTGGCTCATTTCACATGTGTTCGATTGGATTGAGGTGGGGACTCCGAGCAGGTGAGGCTAATATGGGTGTTCCCATCGTCGCCAGGTATTGCTGCACCGATGCAGCAGCATGTAGCCTCGCATTGTCGTGCATTAGCATGCAGCTATCGCCAACAAACCTAAAGTAAGAAACGATGTGTTCCTGCAAGATCTCCTCGATGTACCGGTGAGCAGTTAATCCACCGCTACGAGTCTCATCAGTCATCCAATGAGGTGCCTTTCTACACCACGACAGAGCCTCCTGCGTAGGCGACCGTTTCAGTAATGCAACACTGCGTATAGCACTGCCCAGGCCTCCTACAGATTCGTCTTCTTCCATCATTGCCATGTAGGAAACTTCAGGACTCACCGGAGAATAAAACGCAGCACAATTACCCTAAGATCCAGTCGACATGTTCTCCGGCGAGTCGCGCTTGTCAACGGGCTGCTGTCAGTTTGGGTCCGTTAGCTGGTCGGAGTAAGGTTAACTTCTTAAAGCCTGCTTCTGACTGTCCAATAACTTACAGCCAGACCACGAACTTATTGGAGCTCTTGTTTTAACTCTGCGCCGGTCAAGTGACGATTTCTTAGAGCTGGGTTGACAATAAAGCGGTAGTCTCGCTCCGAGTTACACCTTCTTCTTCCTGATCCTGGTCTCCGAGTAAAAGCACCAATTTCTTGGTAACGACTGTAGACTCTGGAGACAGCTGACTGATTTAGGCACAGTTGCGCAGCGACTACACTTTGGCTATGCCCTTCTTACAATAGGATGGTAGGGGTGGTATTCATAGTCCCATGTCGTAACTAATGAGCAGGTATAGCAGAGATGTTGACTGGTCAAGTTCGAGCTTCGGTCGAAGCTCACTTATTCAAAAAAAAACCGGTCAAGTGCAAGTTGAACTTGCACAATTAGTGTTTCGTACGTTAATTGCTTTTAAAAGAAAAAATTTTGTTACGGTGGTAAAAAATGATCAGTGGCTTTACAAAACACACCCCAAATGAGTTTTCAACAAAGTTTCTTTCCAATCTTTACTGAAAAATGATGACCTTGAATTTTTTTTTTATATATCAGATAAATTATTAAAGGTGATAATTTTCGTTCAATCTATACCCCGTGGAGAATATTCCAGAATTTTTTCAAAATTTTTTGATCAGCTCTTTCGAGATAAGGTAGGGGGACAGCGATTTTTCGTGATTTTTTAAAAAATACAAATTAAAGTGTGCGCAAGTATTACATTATATATATATATATATATATATATATATATATATATATATATATATATATATATATTTTACTAGTGTTTTCACAAGCTTTCAGTTGACACCACACTCGATGACCTAGTAAAAAAATTTCACCCCACCCCTCAAAACTCATCCCTTAAGTCAAAATTTAACTTTCAAAACTACACGGCTCTGATGAGGCCATCAATTCCTATATTATTACCAAATTTCAACTTTCTATGTCGAATAGTTTCGGAGAAAATCGGGTGTGAAGACAGACAGACAGACAGACACCGAAGTGATCTTATAAGTGTTCCGTACGGAACACTAAAAATGGATGTAAGCTTCGTTACCAGCCAAAAGACATCGTAAATCTCCTTAGCGCAGTTAGATGGATTGTCGGATTTATAAAAGACGTCTAACCAAGGGAAAGTTCGCAAATATTACATAAGTTCTTCCTACTTAGTAGATTTTTAGCACAATTTTTTCCCGATTTATGCGCCTCTCTGACAATGATTGATATATCAAATAAATATCAAGTAAACGCGAAATAACAGTAATAATGGATTGACAAAAATTTTCTAAAAAGTTTCTTAATGAGTAAATAATAGCAACAAGCAAGAATGGAGTCTGCCATTTGCTAGATAATACTGACAAGATATTATTTATTGTACTAAAAATACTATCACAAACTATTCTTCTTTGTTATTTCTGTTAAACTGTTATAATTAAAAATATTAAAATATTATTATTAGTCATAGCAATAACATCAAAAAATGTGACATACTTTTTACAGTATTGTTCCTCTACAAATATATTTTATTAATATCTAGAGATGGTACAATGCAGATATAATTAACAAAGTTTTAAGCTAAAACAGAAAGGAATATTCATGAATTCATGTTTCAGGTTACTTTCTTTCAGACTGATTCCAATAATAAATATACTAATAGTGGAGTAAAAAAAAGTCAAAATAATGATGAGATAAGCATATTTTAGATTCAGCAATAATATAATTTTATCCTCTCTGGGGTATTACCAAGGGTATTGTCCTGGGTTTTGGACCTCGAAAATCTTGTACTCTTGTGTTTAAAAACCAGTTTTCAAAACGCATTTTTTGAGCTTAAAATGTGAATAACTCCGGTCGAATCGAGACAAAAAAACTAAAATCTTCATAATGAAATTTTCAACAAATCCTCGTTGGTCGCTTAATTACATACATAACCTACAAAATTGAAAAAATAAACACGCAAAAAAAACTGTTTTTTTTTCCATTTTATTGTACAGGTCGATTAAGCGGACCGATCGGCTTGAAACTTTCAGAAAATATGCCGTTTGTTATAATAAAAATACTCTGAAATTTTGGTACAAAAATATTGAACTCAATGGGCACAATTGAATTTGTTATTTAAAATTTAAAGTACCAGCCATTTTATGCCATTTGGTCCAAAATGGATCTCTTAGGTCTCGATGCCATTAAAAAAAAAAAATTACGTTTGTTTATTAATCAAATAACAACAAAGGCATTTTTTCGGTCATTTTGAAAAAAGAATTATTAACGAAAATGTCTTTTTAGTGTTCCGTACGGAACACTTATAAGATCACTTCGGTGTCTGTCTATCTGTCTGTCTGTCTGTCTGTCTGTCTGTCTGTCTGTCACACCCGATTTTCTCGGAAACTGTTTGACATAGAAAGGTGAAATTTGGTAATAATATAGGAATTGATGGCCTCATCAGAGCCATGTAGTTTTGAGAATTAAATTTTGACTTAAGGGGTTAGTTTTGGGGGGTGAAGTCGGAAGTGAAAAAAAAATTTTTTTACTAGGCCATCGAGTGTGGTGTCAAATGAAAGCTTGTGAAAACACGAGTAAAAAATATATATATAATATTATACTTGCGCGCACTTTTCTTTGTATTATTTTTAAAAATTCGCGAAAAATCGCTGTCCCGGGCCTTATCTCGAAAAGTACTTATCAAAAAATTTCGAAAAAATTCTGGAATATTCTCCACGGGGTGTAGATTGAACGAAAATTATCACGAGCGCATTACCTTTAATAATTTATATGGTATATAAAAAAAACAAAAATTTCAAGGTCATCAGATTTCAGTAAAGATTGGACACAAACTTTGTTGAAAACTCATTTGGGGTGTGTTTTGTGAAGTCGCTGATCATTTTATACCACCGTAACATAAATTTTGACTTAAGAGGTTCGTTTTGAGGGGTGAAATCGGAAGTGAAAAAAAATTTTTTTACTAGGTCATCGAGTGTGGTGTCAAATGAAAGCTTGTGAAAACACGAGTAAAATATATATATATATATATATATATATATATATATATATATATATATATATGTATATATATATATATATATATATATATATATATATATATATATATAATGTAATACTTGCGCACACTTTTCTTCATATTACTTTTAAAAAATCGCTGTCCCCTACCTTATCTCGAAAAATACTGATCAAAAAATTTTGAAAAAGTTCTGGAATATTCTCCACGGGGTATAGATTGAACGAAAATTATCACGAGTGCATTACCTTTAATAATTTATTTGGTGTATAAAAAAAAACAAAATTTCAAGGTCACCAGTTTTCAGTAAAGATTGGAAACAAACTTTGTTGAAAATTCATTTGGGGTGTGTTTTGTGAAGTCACTGATCACTTTATACCACCCTAACAAAAATTTTTATTTTAAAAAACAATCAACGTACGGAACACTAATTGTGCAAGTTCAACTTGCACTTGACCGGTTTTTTTTAAATAAAAGTCTGGCGATTCTCTATCAGATGTGATAAAATGCTTTCCTTACTGCACTATAATAATAGGGTGTATAAACATGAGCGATTTATTTTTATGCGATACAGTCAATAAAAAACTCATTAGCAACAATGTGTTAAGATGTTAACTGGAAAGTATGTCGTAGTTTATTTACTTAGTAACTATATAAATAAGAAATATGCTTTACAGGATTTGAATGGTTCCTAAAATGATATAATTTAAAATTACCCTTGACAATACTCGGTGGCCTATATTTAAATTAAACATGTTCTTATACATACACAATTGAAACTTAAACTAAAATTAAATTAAGAAATTTAATTGGGGGTCTGTGATGTAGTCAAGAAGGGAAGGAGAATGGAGAAAGAACATATATCCTTAATGAGTCTGGATATTGAAAATAGATCTTTAGAGGCAAAATTCTCTTTTTTTTGCAAAAAAACGCCCCCATCCCCCGATTACCAATTTTTAGATTGAGTAGCAAGCTATGTGAGTTCCACTATAGCAGGAGGTCTTTTAGAAAAGATTCTCCTTCCTCTGATTATCAATTTTTAATTCACTTTATAGGAAAGGGTCTAGGCGTCTTCAGTTTCAGTGCAATGGGTTACATTTTTTCATGAGGATGTTTCACTCTCTGATTATCCTTTTACGGCCCTCCTCTTGGACAATTAAGGCCCCTCTGTAAGTAGCTCCTGTTCTAACATTGTCTTTTTTCCTTAAAGAAATGGTTCTTGTATCCATATGCTCCGCCCCTTGTATCTGACTACGCTTCTGAGGGTGTAAAATATTTTGCACTACTTAAATCAAGTGTTCAACCACACAAGAAAATATTTCAGTTTTACATTATTTATATTTCTGTTTATATAAAATATATTTATTACCATATATGCTAATCAAACTTTTCTACTCAATATGAAATTACAAGCAAGTTAATCATTTTTAGAAGGAAATATTCACAAATGTAATAAAATATATTGCACAACTAAACAGCGTAATTAATGTTGCTCGCTCAATTATAAAAAATCCAGCAGCAGTGAATTCAGTTTTCAATAAACTGATTTTAAAACACAGACACTCCATTATTTGATAGCTTTTGGATTTTTCGACAAAATATTCTTTAACTTTAAGAAATGTGATCATAAATCTATCCTTCTCTCTTTTAGTGAGGTCGCAGACAAATATGCAAACTATTACGGGTAATATTTGAAAAATATATCAACGTCCATAGTTTTTAATAGGTACCATATTAATGATTTGAAAGGGTTTCCGATATATGCACAATTGAAACCTGATATCTCTGTAAATATATTATCTCTGTTAAAATTAGTAACAAAAAACCGGTCAAGTGCAAGTTGAACTTGCACAATTAGTGTTCCGTACGTTGATTGTTTTTAAAATAAAAATTTTTGTTAGGGTGGTATAAAGTGATCAGTGACTTCACAAAACACACCCCAAATGAATTTTTAACAAAGTTTGTTTCCAATCTTTACTGAAAACTGGTGACCTTGAAATTTTGTTTTTTTTTTTATACACCAAATAAATTATTAAAGGTAATGCACTCGTGATAATTTTCGTTCAATCTATACCCCGTGGAGAATATTCCAGAATTTTTTCAAAATTTTTTGATCAGTATTTTTCGAGATAAGGTAGGGGACAGCGATTTTTTAAAAGTAATACTAAGAAAAGTGTGCGCAAGTATTACATTATATATATATATATATATATATATATATATATATATATATATATATATATATATACATATATATATATATATATATATATATATATATATATATATATATATATACATATATATATATATATATATATATATATATATATATATATATATATATATATATATATATATATATATATATATTTTACTCGTGTTTTCACAAGCTTTCATTTGACACCACACTCGATGACCTAGTAAAAAAAATTTTTTTTCACTTCCGATTTCACCCCTCAAAACGAACCTCTTAAGTCAAAATTTATGTTACGGTGGTATAAAATGATCAGTGACTTCACAAAACACACCCCAAATGAGTTTTCAACAAAGTTTGTGTCCAATCTTTACTGAAATCTGATGACCTTGAAATTTTTGTTTTTTTTTTTATATACCATATAAATTATTAAAGGTAATGCGCTTGTGATAATTTTCGTTCAATCTACACCCCGTGGAGAATATTCCAGAATTTTTTTCGAAATTTTTTGATAAGTACTTTTCGAGATAAGGCCCGGGACAGCGATTTTTCGCGAATTTTTAAAAATAATACAAAGAAAAGTGAGCGCAAGTATAATATTATATATATATTTTTTACTCGTGTTTTCACAAGCTTTCATTTGACACCACACTCGATGGCCTAGTAAAAAAATTTTTTTTTCACTTCCGACTTCACCCCCCAAAACTAACCCCTTAAGTCAAAATTTAATTCTCAAAACTACATGGCTCTGATGAGGCCATCAATTCCTATATTATTACCAAATTTCACCTTTCTATGTCAAACAGTTTCCGAGAAAATCGGGTGTGACAGACAGACAGACAGACAGACAGACAGACAGACAGACACCGAAGTGATCTTATAAGTGTTCCGTACGGAACACTAATAAAAAATAATACAACTTTCAAATTCCGTGACTTTAAGATTTCTAAAAAGAACATATAACATGATATTTATATTAATTTCTCATCTATTTTACAACAGATAGTACGATATATAAGAACCAACCCCTCCAACTCTCTCTGTCCTACCTCATTAACCTCGAATATGTTTGATAAAAAATAACTGACTTTTAGATTCTCTGACCGTAAGAACTTTGAAAAGAACGTAAGTACCTCAACTGTCAGATGGATTTATGTTAACAACTCCGAAAATGTGTATAACATGAACTATGTGACGCAATCCTTTGAACCCTCTGTCCCATACCGTTTATTTTTTATGATAAGTAACTGAAAAGAATGGGGAAAAATAACAAAATTTTCAGATTTTTCGACTTCAGAATCCACGAAGAGGATACGATGTACTTCTAACACTCTTCCTCACTTTTTAACCCCTTGTATGTTTGATTGTAAATAATTGGGATTAAGATTTGTTGATAATACCAACCAATACCGAGCACGTGTGCTATGCCGATAAAAAAACTAGTGAGCTAATAACAGATAATTTTTTAGGGAAAGATGATGGTGTGATTAGCATTAAAATAATTATTGGTATGTGAGTGTTTCAAGATGCCTTTGCTTTTCCTTTGTAGCAGTACACCTGGAAAAGGAGTGATACCATGTGCATTTGTTTCCATTTTAAACTTTATGTTTGAATGTTGTTTGGTGCGATTCGATACGTTTTTCTTGTGGTACAGCGTATATGGGGCAAACGAAAAATTTAATATTAACGAGAATGAAAGTAGAAAAAATATGTATTAAAAACGAAACATATTGTAGCTGAACATCAATATTCTAGAGATTATATCATCAATGTAAAAGGAGCCAAAGTTTTGGCTTCTGTCTTCAGTGTAAAAACGAAGGATTAGGAAACGGAAATTTATAAAGATTCTAACAAAACTAATAGAGATTCGGATTACGGTTTGCATTACACGTGGAAAACGATCAATATATTGGGTCACAGTTCAACGAAAATCACTTGATCTGTACTTCTTCAAGCTCATTCACTGTTCTAATTTCGAACAGTAAATATCCCGTCTTTATTTTCTTTTATGGGCCAAGCATACGCGCTACAGAGGAATCCCTAAATAGCCATAGGAGCGACACATCTGCGGAAAAAACGATTTGGTATTGAATCACTGTAAATTGTACTCGGTCGAAAACACAGTCTTTGGCAAATTATTCCAAGGTCTCCACGTAAAACATTGCTTAAAAAGGGTTGTAATAGGAGTAACAAGTTGAAACTCATACGGATATGAAGTATTAGCGCGGCGTGTATTTCTAGCATGCACCGCTCTGGGAGGATTTCAGCGGGCTACATAAATCGAACACTTTCCCATGAAAATACTTAGAATGTATTCAAGTTGCCAACCATTATTCGATGTTTCAAACGAATCATGGTTGCTGGCCAATTTCGGATATCTAATCAGGCTCTTCTGAATAGAACCCAATAAATGCAGTGTATTTTTGAGGGCAAAACCCCAAATATACATGAATTAATAGTTGTGGTGGAGTGTAAAGCTTTCTAGTTCGAAATAATTTTCCCAGCTTTTGAGAAGCTCTCTTTGCTATGCTTGCAACATATACAAGCCATAACTATGTCGGGTTCAGCACAACTTTTTTAGAAAAAACTGCCGCCTGGGTTTTTATGGCGTTAAATTCTACTCTATTACTGTCACTCTAGGATAAAAATTCTTCCAGGTCTTTGTTAAGTTAAACGAACTCCAGCTCCCGTCGATTACCATTTGCAAAGAAAGCTCTCTGAGGAGACTTGAGAGCCATAACCAGAACTTTTCAGACATACCAGAAGAGCGTAGCTTAGCCAACAATTCATCGTGCCAAACACAGTCGAGTACCTTGGTTATATCAAGTGCAATCGATCGAGATTCTCAACAGTATTCAACTGCGTTGTTCCAGACATGTATTACACAAGTTAACTCTTTGCAGTACCTTGGTTGACAAATTGAACCACTTTTTTGCTGACCTTTTCTGTATGTTGGTCCATAAAACGTACCACTTAAATCAAAATTATTTTTATTGCGTGTACGTCAGTTTAATAATCGTCCCTCCATAGCGAAACATCTCATTGGCCTATGATTAGTTGGGTGATACAAATTCGTCGAACGCTGGCATTTATTTTTACGGTTTTAGGTATTTATTTACTTCTCGCGTGCCCTGCTGTGATTTGAGGTTATTGTTTTTAAAAGAAAAGTGTTCTTTTTATTCATCTGGTGCATTATTTTATGAATTTCATATAAAAACACATAATAAAGGTAGGTTAATATCCATTTTTAATGTTCGTGAAGTTTGAAACCTGAATTTTGTTATTTTTTTTAGTGTTTAAAAATTGTACCACCGTACTGTTAGAAACATGAGCCGCCGGCGTGAAGCACTCAGTTTCAATTTAATAGGCTTGACAGAAAATGAACTCTATGATGAAATAGATCGAATTGAAAACAGTTGTATCTCAATTCCTTCTGACTGCGACTCAGAGGCTGATGGTGACGAGTCAGAAAGTGAAGGTTCTTCTGCAGGAGATGCTCCGGCTGCTTTGTTTGATCATCTTGACGTTGCCGAAATTGTGGTGTCTGATTATGGGGAAGATGAGCCTTCCTCTTCGGATGAATGGGATGCAGAAGATACAGTACCGCTATTTACTCTAGCAAAGAGATGGAAAAGCAATTTGGTACCTACTTGGAATAAATGCGTTTCTAATATAAAGACTCCGGACCCATTTACTGCGGATATTGGGTCTACCCAATTTTATTCGATATCGTGCCAGCCTAAGTCCTTATGAAGCATTTAATCTTTTATTTACTGATGAACTTTTGAGTGATATTGTGTTTCAAACCAATCTCTATGCAGAGCAAACATTTCAAGCCAAGGGTAAATCATATTCACAAACAAATGTTGACGAACTCAACCCTTTTTAGGTATAAACATTCTTATGGGCATAAAAAATTACCCAAGTTACCGAGATCACTGGAGTTCTGTACCAGACCTTCACGATCCCTATATAAGCAAGCTAATGAGAGTGCATAGATTTGGTTGGATTCTTTCGAACCTTCACCTGAATAATAACAGCATAATGCCAGTACATGGCTCCGCTAATTTTGATAAACTTTATAAAGTGCGACCCCATCTTAATCAACTTAAAACCAATTTTCAGTCATGCCTACAGCCTCATGAGAAGATAGCTGTCGACGAATCAATGATCAAGTTCAAAGGGCGATCTTCGCTCAAACAGTACTTACCAAAAAAACCCATAAAAAGGGGATACAAAGTGTGGGTTTTAGTGGATGAAACAGGGTATTGCTGGAGTTTTGATATATATATATATATATATATATATATATATATATATATATATATATATATATATATATATATATATACAGGGAAGACTGGAGATCAAACAGAAAAAAATTTGGGCGCTCGAGTTGTTAAGAGTTTAGCTGCTCCACTTACAAACAAAAATCACAAAATATATTTTGACAATTTCTTCTCATCCATAAAGCTAATGGAGGATCTTTTAGATTCGAAAATTTATGCTTGTGGAACAATAAACGTATCAAGAAAAAATTTGCCCTATTTCACTAATGATAAAGATCTAAAAAGGGGAATATGAAAAAATAGTTGCCCTAGAAATCCATGCATATGTTGTCTAATTATCATGCCCTACAATTGTTACAGAAGTAAAAAGAAAAGAGAAAGATGGCAGTGTACTGCTTATTCCTTGCCCTTTTCTACTTAGTGACTATAATAGACACATGAATTTCGTTGACAAATTCGACCAAATGCGATCATATTATGGGCTTTATCGAAAAAGTCACAAGTGGTGGCATCGTATTTTTTTTTTCTTTTAGGATACAACAATAACAAATGCATTTATATTATATAAGCTATACCATAAGGAAGGATTTCCGAAGACAAGTTTCAGAAGGCTTAGTTGCCAAAGCATTGGTACAAAGGATAGACAAAATCGCCATGTCCACGGAATTATTATCAGTGATCATTATTTCTCATAAGTCCACAGTATCAACTGCTGTAAGAAGAGCAGAAAGTGCACACCAGCCAATGAGAACCACTCGTAGAAGGTGTGCTTACTGTAGCTCGAAAAAAAAAAGATATTCGTACCAATTGGCAATGCAGTATTTGCCAAATGCCATTATGCTTAGGAAAAACAAAAACCTGTTTTCAATCTTATCATGCACAAAGTTAATTTCTTTTACTTTTAAGAATATATTGTTTATTCATATTTTATTTTTAAATTTGTGTTAAAGTATGGTGGCGCAAAAAATAAACCACCCAATCTAAGTTCTTTTGCAATGTATTTATATTTTTTTATATATAAATTTGTGTTCAAGCTTATTTACTTAAAATAAATAGACAACAATTTGTGCATTTTTCAAATGTTTTTTTTTTTCTCGTACCGCTGGGGTTTTTTTTAGAGCCAAATTCCCGTACTTCAAAGAATTAAAAGATCTCGAGTTGATCTATATTTACTACAATGTACCTGATCATATCAAGCTGGGTTTTTTCTATCGTTTTTCCCAGTAAATAACAATTTAAAAATCACATCAATTATAAACAACTAATAGTAAGAACACCTTTTGTGATAAAATAATTAGAAAATATCATGTAAGACCTTGTCGGAAATGATAATTTCACAAACAGGCACACAAGGTTCTAATACCAATGGCAGAACACCAGCCGCCGTAAGGCATTCCATACGAATGACGATGCTGTTAAAGCACCCTGTATTCGTAGAATCCATAGAATGTAAGAGAAAATGTATTTAGAATCTTGTAAGGATATTTTGGATAGTAAAGAACTTGTTGAATTTGAATTTGAAATATATTTACGAGAGACATATTGATGGTCACTAATAACATTGAATCCTTCAAGATATTTTAAAAGATGGTGATTGATAACCTTATCCATGAATTTCGATGTTATTGAAAGCAGTGCGGCTAGTCGGTAGTTGTTTGGCAAGGACTTCTTGGCTTTTTTGGATATCGGCTGAACTGAGGCGCATTTCCAGCGGGAAGGAAATAGTCCCTTTCAACAGGATAGGTTGAAAAGTCTACAAAAAACTGGTGTTAGTACTCTCGCTCAGTTCTTGAGTACATAGCAGCTATTCCGTCAGCGCCAGAAGCTTTTTTGGTGTCTAACTTCAATAAAATACGTTTTATAATAGGCTGTCTGAAGACAATATCGGGCATCCTTTACTGTACTATGGGAATAGTAGGTGGGATTTTTCCTTGGAAATCAACAATAGAATGTGAATATTATATATATATATATATATATATATATATATATATATATATATATATATATATATATATATATACATATATATATATATATATATATATATATATATATATATATATATATATATATATATATATATATATATATATATATATATATATATATATATATATATATATATATATATATATATATATATATATATATATATATATATATATATATATATATATATATATATATATATATATATATATATATATATATATATATATATATATATATATATATATATATATATATATATATATATATATATATATATATATATATATATATATATATATATATATATATATATATATATATATATATATATATATATATATATATATATATAAATATATATATATATATATATATATATATATATATATATATATATATATATATATATATATATATATATACATGGGGTGGATAATTACCTTACGACCACCTACTGTATATAGAGTGCTTTTAAGTGGAAAGATTTGTGTAATGTTTCATGATGCTCCCTAGCCACTTCGTCAGGGCATATTCTACAGAAATGTTAAACAAGAAGGGAGTTAGTAGCCTCCTGAAGTTATTTAAGCCTCGAAATAATATGAGTACCCCAGCTACTTAAACCGATCATTGAACTATGAAGTTATCGGTACCGTTAAAATGGTTCTCTTGATGATTAATTGACATTTCTTTTTCAAAAAAAATTTTGACAATTTGATATGGGTCACTATTCCTATCGACCAAGATCACTTTATGCTTTTATAAATTCGTAGGTTTCAGAAAATGGTAATAGAGTCATAAAGTAGTTTGGTTGGAAATAGTAAGACTTCCTCTTAGGTCTGAATACAATTTCAGCCTGACTTATTTTCTCCACAAAAACTAATCACAGAAGAAATGACGATAAGAGTTATAATGGCAAAATAAAAATTACTGGAAATGATGAAAAGGTAGTGATGGTAATAATAACAATACTACTAATAGTAATAATAATAGTAATAAACCACACTTAGTACAATGATTTTGAAAACATGTAACATTGGCAGGTCATTCCTTAATACACAATGTTAATAGCGTTTGTGCTGACTTGGCTTAAACATGTCAGCCAAACTTAGAACTACATTGACCAAATGTGAGAAAGAAGAACATACCAATCGATGTAACGGTAGAGGACGTTGCGGGAAATAGCAGCTCTACCAAAACGATGAAGACCCGGCAAAAGAAAGAAAATGGATCTGCCAAAAGTGTTGTTGTTGCCGGCGAGTAAGCCGACACCCACCAAGGCGGGAAAATCAGAGCAAAGCATGAATTGCACCACAGAAATCAAAGAACACGTCATGTGTTACTATAATAAAATCACAAAACTTGATAAAGAAATCACTAAGAAAAAAATTACTCGCCGCCTGGACCCACCGAAATAAATCCCAAACACAACCGACACAGATACGGGATAAATACAACCACCAGAGCCAAGCCAAGCCATGTATATTTTGCAAGGATAACATGCAACTGCCAAGGCTGGCAGGCCAAGACACCGGTTAAAGTGGACAGATGAAATGAACAGAACAGTGATGCTCTGTTACGACATCGCCATCAATTGCTCCCCTCGTCATATCAACCACAGGCCTTGCACCAACAACACACCACACTTAGTACAATTAGGACTCAACACAAATATACACAAAAACATTCAGAAGTCAGTAAATTTGAAAACATCTAACATTGTCAGGTCATTCCTTAATACACAATGGTAATAAAGTTTGTGCTGACTTGGCTTAGGCCTGTCAGCCAAACATGGAACCAGATTGACCAAACGTGCGAAAGAAGAACAAAAGTAATAATAAAAATGAAAATTGACTTACCATGTACGAAGTTATCCAAAAAACATAAAAAAGCGATGTCTTAAGTTGATAGCTAATTAGACTAATGGCAAGAAAATGTTGAAAACCGTTAACGACCATTATTAATAATTGAATTTCAAACAGGTCTCTAAAATGAGTTACTATTTCATAGAGATGCAGACATGATGTTTCCACTTTTTCAGTTGTTTCCGTTATTTCTTCTTTTACATCGGAATATTTTAAATTAATAACAAGTTCCCCAACTTTTTGGTATCTAATTCTTAAACATATTAATAAAGTTACCATGATGATACATAGCACTATAAAATAGCTATTAATTAGAAAGTCGGATAATACCAACACAAAAAATTGTAATATTTTGTTCCATTTATTTTCTAATACCTCTAAATTAATATAAGTTATGATTAAAATTATTGATAAATCAGCAGAAATTAAATAATATTTCGCTGTTTTAAATACATTTTCTTCAAATTTCGATCTCCCACTGGACAAAATTTTATCAACTAATGAAAATTTTTGAAAAAATTATGCACCAAACTCTTCTCTTATTACAAGAATTAATAATAGCGGTAAGCAAAGAGAGAAACTGAAATAAGGTAGCCGATAGTGCCACCGTACTCACAGTGATGTTAAAAAAACTATCACAAATTGGTACATTCTGGTACAATTTACCGAATTTTACTGTTCCTGAAAATATAACCATCAAAATAAAAACTGCAACTTGCTTTTTATAACGTTGTTCCTGTATTAATGTATTATTGCGAAAATCAAAACATGGTACAATACAAACAAAATTCAAAAATTTTGACGCTGAAATAAAAAATATTTCTCGTGAATTCATGTTCGTACTTTATTCCGCAAAGTATGCGGTAGTAATACTGCTTAGGTATTTTAAACAACAGTCTGTTAAGTCCGATCGATGAAAAACCGATTAGTGCTAGTTATAGATGGATGATAATGTGTTTAAATATACAAGTTGATTCAAAAGTTTGTGAACGTTTATATACTGAGTAACTACAAAAATAAGAAAGAGCTATTGTTGTTCCTAATGGCACAATTGAAAATTAGTTTTGAATATGCAAAGAACTTCTGAGAAGCTTGACCTAGTGAACATGAAGTTTGGCACAAGGGCCATATTTATTGTAAATTGCCATTCTATTAATTATACTATGTCTAAATTTTATATTTTTTAAGATTTATTCAGTAAAAAATTTAAATTAAAATTAGATTTAAATATTCAGTTTGAAGGACTATAACAAGGCACAATTTTTAGTATAATTTTAACCTTAAGGAGAAAATCAAACTGTCTTCGAATCTAATCTTTGCCCTTAGTTTTATTTTTGTAGTATATTCTTCATAACATACATGTATGCTACTCAAAACTTTTTAGATATAGTTCAAAGCTGGAAAATTCCCTCTATAAATAGAAAGAGAGAGAAAACAATTATTATTAAGAAACAAAATACAAAATATTACGAATATTATCAAAGGGAATGGAATAGTGATAATAATAAAAAAGCGTCTTTATTTGAAGATAACGAAAAAATAATGGTAATCAGTAATCTAAATTTAAGCATAAGTAGACATAAAATTAATTTAAACATATTCTAAAAAAGGGTTAATTAGAAACGGAAAAATAATATTTCTGTTAGTTTAATTGTTTCTTCTTTAATATTATTGTCAAAAATCTTAATATATAAGCGAACAAAAGTTGATCAACGCTTGAAGCCTATTACGAAGTTTGCATTAAACTTTTCTCTTTCTAAAACGTAACAGCTGCTAAAAATATTGCAATAATAAAAAGGACAACTACTATTACAAGGTAATATAAAGTTTTCAAAATTTAAATAAAAATTTTCATTCTTCTTCTTTATATTAGGCATTCCTGCCTGATTTTCTTTAATGTCTCGTCGCTACAAGTCGTCTTTCCATCTTTTTCGTGTGCGTTCTATACTCCTTCGGCCCACTGGTGATTTATCTCGAAATATTTTCATTAACTGTCGTTCGGACATTCTATTTATGTGTTGGTTTGTTCCATTTTTGTTTCCTGTTTCTTATCCATGTGCTAATGTTCTCTACTTCACATATGTGCATTTGTTTCTTTATCCCATTCATTTCACTTGTTTGTAAGTATCTCTGAGTTTTGCGTATTTCTGGTCTTGTTTCTGCTGTGTAGGTCGTAACTGGTCGAAATACAGATTTATTAATACCAGATTATACTTCTGTTCTCAAGTATTTATTTTTCCAAATAGTGTCATTCAAGCATCCTGCTATTCTATTGGCTGTTACTATTTGTTCCTTAATTTCTTCTTCAATGTTGTTGTTATATGATAATTTAATTATTAAATATTTAATTGTCATTACCTGCTCTATAATCTGATTATCGATTTCCCACTTGCACCTAATTCGTTCTTTGGAGATTACTACTGATTTGGATTTTTCAGCCGATATTTTCATTTTAAAGTTCTTTGCTGTTATATTAAACTGATGTAAGAATCTCTGCAATTCATCTTCACTCTCAGCGAATAGGATATTATAGTCGGCGTAACACAATACTTGTATTTCTTTATTACCTATTTTATAGCCTTTTGTTGTTATTACCTGTCTAATTATTTCTTCCAATATAATGTTAAACGTTAGGGAACTCAGTATGTCTCCTTGTCTAATACCAGTTGTTACCTCTATGGGTTCAGTTAACTCCGAATTTTCTCTCACTTCTATTTTATTTCTTTTGTAAATGTTCTTAATTAGTTTTATTATATCCAATGGAATATTCTTGTCATAAAGTGTATGCACTATGTCTTGCAGCTGTACTCTATCAAATGCTTTTACCAAATCTATAAAGCATAAGAACGCTGGTCTGTTATACTCAACTGATTTTTCAGTAATTTTTCTGATTACAAGTACTGCGTTGTTACAGGATTTTAAGCTCCTGAATCCTTGTTATTCTTCGGAAAGCTGAATAAGTGGAGTTATTTTATTGTTAACAATTTTTGTCGTCAGTTTTAAAGTTGTGCATAAGAGGTTAATTTATCGATAATTATTGGAATCGATTTCTTCTCCTTTTTAAAAAGTAGTATCATTATGTTTGTTCTCGATTCTTCTGGTATTCACAATCCCTGTATATTTTGTTTGTGAGCTTTGTCAATTCTTTAGTCAGTTTCACTCCTCCGTACATTAATAGTTCATTTTGTATTTCGCCCTTACCAGCTGACTTTCGGTTCTTTAATTTTTTTAGAGCTTTTTCCACCTGTTTATTATCTGTTTCTAATGTTTCGTTGATTACTATTTCTGGTGTTTCGGGTGCCAAATTTTCTGTTGTATTATACAATTGCTTTATATAATTTATCCATGTAGCTTTTTCGATGTCCCTTACTTCTATTAATTCTTTCATTTCCCTTCGCTGTCCACGTATCATTCTCCAAATTTCCATTTGCATACCATAAAAGTCATGTTCCATTTCTTTAGAAAATTTTTCCCAGTGTTCTATTTTCTTTTTTCTCACTAGTGCGGTGGTTTTAATTTCACTTCCTCCCAGAACGGTCTTCTTGATGTTCTGTTCATTTTAAGTTCCCCGAGTGCTTCCTTTGCTTTTTAAGAAATTTTAAAGCTAAAAAATAATCGGCCAAGGGCAAGTCGGACTTGCGCAATTAATGTTCCGTACATTGATCGCTTTTAAAATAAAAATTTCTGTTACAGGGGTATAAAATGATCAGTGACTTCACAAAACACACCCCAAATGAGTTTTCAACAAAGTTTGTTTCCAATCTTTGTTAAAAACTGACGTTCTTTAAATTTTATTTTTTATATGCCAGATAAATTATTAAAGGTAATATACTCGTGATAATTTTCGTTTAATCTACACCCTGTGGAGATCATTCTAGAATTTTTTCAAAAATTTTTGAGCAGTACCTTTCGAGATAAAGGGGAGGGACAGCGACTTTTGCCAATTTTTTAAAAATAGTACAAAGAAGAGTGTGCACAAGTATTACATTATATATATATATATATATATATATATATATATATATATATATATATATATATATATATTTCAACTCGTACTTTCACAACCTTTTATTTAACACCCCACTCGATGTCCTGGATAATATTTTTTTACTTCCGATTTCACCGCTCAAAACTAACTCTAAGTAAAAATTTAACTTTCTGAACTACACGACTCTGATGGGGCCATCAATTCCTATATTAGTGCCAAATTTCAATTTTCTATATCAAATAGTTTGAGAAAAATCAGGTGTGACAGACGGACAGACACCGAAGTGATCTTATAGGTGTTCCATATGGAAGATCCCATCATTCGTTTCGGTCAAACGGTAAGTGACTAAATGATGAACGAAAAAGTGTAATGCGGCAAGTTTACGTTGTTTACAACGAAATGAATCATTAGAAATCATTAGGAATATACTGTATCTTTCTTATGGAAGTCAAATTATCATTTATTAATATTTTTAATAACATTTAGGAAAGGCAGTTGTTCGTTGCTTCCAGTTTCACAAGTAACGAATAGAGTATTATCCTGAATTTATTTTAGAATTAAAATCGTATACATTTAACTTTTTGTATCGAACATGGCAAATACATCATCTCCCATAGAAAATACATAAATTCCTGACTGGCCATGGTTTCCAACTAACTCGTGAATAAATTGGTGATGAAGGGTGATAAGAAATTTGCGAGAAGAAAGAAATCTGATTGTGATAGAAAACTTTAATAGGCAATAATAAGGGAAAGTTTCCTGAGGAGATCCTTTGTTACTGAATTGACAAAATCAGAAGAACATTTGACACACTTGAAATGAACACAAGCTTAACTACTCGATATCTCCAAATTTGCAGGCTTCTCTTCAAGCCCGTTAAAGCCCAAATGTGTTCGAAAGGTATAGAGAAGGCATCTGGGGAAGAGCGCTTATGTGGCCAGTTAATAACACAGAGTAGAGTAATCTATTAGTTAGTTGTTTACTAGAAATAATGATGTGAGATCTAACTCCTGCTATAGTTCTAATTCGTTTGTTTTTTGTTACATATTAATTAATAAGCTTATTTTAAATACCAGCATTTGGCCGAAAGCCTTCTCGAATGGATTCAACTACTTGTATCTTCAGTAATATATATTGCAAATAGAATCAAACCTCTCATATATTCACTTCGTTGCTCTTGGGATATTTCCAATAACCGAAGTCGACAAAAATCATTTACAGAACTTCCTAACCAATTATAATCTGATGTAGGATAGCTGGCGAATAACAGTTGCACGGAAATTAAATCAGTCGTTCTGATGTTACAAACTGACATACATACTCACACGTCGTCGTTATAGTTCTCCCTAGCCTTGTTCATTTGTTTTTATGGACGTAGCACACGTACCTACTGTCGGGAAATCCCTAAAGCTCTATAGGAATAACAGGTGTACGGGTAAAGCGATTCACGTGGATCTTTAATCACTGTAAATTGTACTCCATAGGAAATTATTCCAAAGTGATGTAGTTCTCTATATTAAAGTCTGCTTGAGAAAGGTTGTACGAGGAGTAATAAGCTGAACTTTATGCAGATGTAATGTACTAGCGCGGCCGTTATTCCTAGCATGCACCACTCTTGAAGGAATTAATCGGGTTATGTAGACCCAACACTCTCTACGAAAGTTCTTGTAGAAAAGACTTCAGTCCCCAACCGTTCTTCGATCTTCTAGGGAATCAAGGTTGTTGATGATTTTTGGGCTTCCAATCAGGCAAACAGCTCTCTTCTAAATAAAATTCAACAAATGCAATTTATATTTGGTAGCAGCAACATGCTCAACAAACCAACAAACATATATGACATAGATAACAAGTTCCAGGATGAGCAATTTGGATTCCGGAGCGGTTATATCACTGTTCTGCAAGGGTGCTGTAAGACGCTCTAAACAAAATAAACAAACACCACGACACTGTTCCCGATCACGCTGGATATCCAGAACTATTAATACTACACGACTTACCACTTTACATAGTTACTTTATTACATTCCTACATGACAAGATGACAGTTCAGAGTGAGAGTGGGAAATTCATTTTCCATACCTAGGAGCATAAAATCAGGAGTACCACAGGGCCCTATATTAGCCCATAAACTATACAATCTATATATATGGTTAATTTTCCCCCATTTCCGTCGACCAAATGAGGATTGTTTGGAGATGATGCGCTCATCTACGCTAACGTAGCTAGAGCGCATATATGCAATCATCTTAGTAGAATTGTCCCATGTCTAGACCAAATGTGAGGGCATAGTTATTACTAAAAAATTTATAAACAATAGAATAAATATACCGATCAAAATAAATGACACCTTTATCTATCAGAAATAAACTGAGATATCTGGAGGTTATAATTCATTTATGCCTGAATTCCAAGCATGTTTAAATCACGTACAACAGAAAGCAGTTATCGCGATGCAAAACCTGTATGCACTAATTGCACCAGGCTCGCAAATGGAGCGCAGAAATAAACTGATAATTTACTCTCTAGTAAATACTTTTGTCGTTCGGAACCGGCATTTAACTGTAGGTCCCCTTTGTCTGTGGAACACTTAAAAAGGCACCAACGACAGGTAAAGGCTAGAGGGTCGCCTACGTCCATGTCGAACCAAGAAGAAGATGTAAATGGTAAAAGGGATGAGGAAGAGAGATAGAGAGGTTGCTCCATATATATTATGTTACATATCTTTTACGGGACTCTTGGAGTCGAGGAACTTGTATGTACTGTATTACCGTTTTCATTATGTTTAATTATTTATAGTAAAAAATATAAAAAGTTAAACAGGTGGGGTAGTAAAGTTAGAGTTGTTCCATACATACGTATTATATATTCTTTTCATGTTAATTGAAGTCGAAGAAGCTGAAGATTATGTTATTCTTTCATTATGTTCATTTAACTATTCTGTTTTTTAATCCTCTGATGATGTTCAGTTTTTGTTTCATAGGGTGATAAGAATGGAATGGGATATATCTACCAGAACTTGATTTTTTCCTATACCAGTCAAGTTTGACTGTATTATTTTCAGAGCGTACAACCCTAATAACCAAAAATGGAACAATACAGTCAGTCTTCTCTTCAACAGTAAATACTAATTTATGAGTGAAAAAATTGTAAATATTAAGAGTGTCCTGCACACTTCCAGAAGGTAAAGCATATTAAAACAGAAGGGGAAATTCAAATTCCACCTGTGGAAAAACAAAATAAAGAAGTTTATTCATAACGATTTCGCCCAGAATTGGCGAAATAGCACTTTCCATTGGGACGTTTATTTTTTTGTACGTAGAATGTACTATTGAAGGAGAAAAATGTATGTTCATATAAAAAAGTAATGGTTACTAGAAACTGTTCTTTAGGAATATTACATATTTCTTCTAATAATGTGAAATGTTCATTTAATATCGATCTTATAAGATCTAAAGTAATGTTAGTAAAAGTGAAACTACATCAAAAAAACCAAGTACAAAACCCTCTGGCAAAATGAAGCCGTTAACCTTCTCTGCAAATTAGAAGGTATTTTTAATTCTGAATTTGTTGAAAGTAGAAAAAGCTGTTTCTAAACTAGAGGCTATATATTTGGCAAGTGGTAGTGTAGATGCTCCTACACAGGAAACAATCTGTCTCAGATATATATCAGGTTTATGTATTTTTGGTAGACCGTAATATTTGAGGCAAATCCCATTATAAGTTGTCAGTGTGCGAGCAGTTACTTCATCTAAAAAATTTTCATCTTTTAATGATTTAATTAATTTATTCAATTTTATTTCTACTTTTGAAGTGGAATCGTCAAGTATTATTTCATAGGTATTATCATCTTGGAGTAGGCAATGTGATTTCTCAGGATAAGAAGTTTTTGTCATAGCAACGGTAACATTGCCTTTATCAGACCTAGTAATCAGTAAATCAGGAAAATATTTTGTTTCCTTCTCTAATTTATAAGTGATTGAATTTTTGTCTTTATGTGATATTACATAGTTAGTAATTGAGTTTACAGCCCTTGCACCAATGTAGTCTTGTTTTTGTGGGGGGACATAGTGAATTAATTTTCTACCTCAGACAGTAGACTAAATATGTTGATATCTTTGTTAGATATAGTGAGACTAAACTTGGGACCAAGGGCTAGAAACCCTTTTACATTAGACGGTATTTCAACATCGGAAATATTTTTTATCCACTTGTCTTTTCCCATATTAAATTCATGAAATTTCTTTTTTAAAAATTCTGTTTTTTTGATATTTCTTTTTTTTAAATTTTATTAAATAAAAATTTATATTTATTATGTTGAATAAAATTGAAGTCCTCAAAAATATGAAATGGCAATTGAGTCCTAAGGTCTTGCAATAGCACATCCAATGATCTCTCGAGTCTTCCTGTGTACCGATTAGTGTCAGAGATACATAACTTATGGAAATTGGTTGTTACTGTTATGTTTTCCAGTCTGGTTATATTGTTGTTTGATATTGTTTGTGTAATTTTCCAGAGTCTCCTTATGTTATCCTCAAGAAAACCAGGTGTTACTTTTGTTCGACGACATTCTAATAAAAATATTCGTCTGTTTCTCTGAGATGCCAGTTTTCTATTAATATTATCAGACATTTTCATACTTTTTACCACATTTGACCCGAATGTGTCAGATATTCATCTCTAGAAGGTTCTCATCATTCAAGACACTATAATGAGAAAGAGGAAGGACAGTAACAGGGCACTGGCAACAAACAATCGGAAGTTTAACTACTGAGAAATGCCCTTATAAGGAGAAGAGATGAGCAATCAAAGATCTAAAGGCTCTAGTATCTGCTTTTTATTTTTGTTATCGAGCTTTCGATGCCTAATGGTAGCTTCTTCTGGATTCTAAAAATGCAAACAATGTACAGAGAAATAAACTTAAAACGTACGTTTTTGAAATGTGATTCAAGAAATTGTAAGGTTGTATCAGAAATTACTTAGAAAAATTTAGCAATTAATTCATCTCTGGTGAAAACAATAAAATTTGCATTTTTGTTGGCCAGGTAGTAGGTATGATCACAAAAAACATGATGAAAGGACACTTAGAGAATTACACAGGTATCAAGAATAAAACGTTGTCAGTAACATTATTCGAAAACACTTTTTAATCCAGAACACAATTGTAAGAAATTGACATCGAGTTTAGTAACTTATTTATTAATATTTGAATCTGAACCGGATATTGTTGGTAGTCTATGTCTTCATCAGGTCGAAAAAAAACCCAAAAAGCATTAAAGTTAGGGATGTAGTAAATTTTGACGGATGCTATTATTAGACAAATTATTTATTATTAATTATATTTATATTGCAGTTTGTATAGCAAAGGGACTAATAAAGTAATTTAAAGTACTTAAAAGAGAATGTTATTGTTGGAGATTATTTATTATTTCTAATATTTAATTTTTAATTTTACAATTTTATAACGTCCTTGTCTTCTCTGTTCAAAAATACAAACATTAAGATTGCTTATTACAATTTAAAAAAGATGAATTGTTTTTATGCTAAATTAAAAGGTAAAACCGATACTTTACAAAGATCTAATCTATGGCATTCCCTGTCAATGTGGTTTGGTCTACATTGGACAAACTTCACAAAAGCTCTCTAAGAGATTAGCGCTACACAAAAGTGATAGCACACATAAGCCTAACGCCACCAGCTGAAGCTTGCACGTAAATAATACAGATCACAGAGTACAATATAACAACAGTTTCATTCTAGATGTTGACTAATTACTTCAGAAGAAATTTCTTGGAAATGTGTTACATAAAAACTTGGAAAAATAATCTCAATCATAAATAACCGGTCAAGTGCAAGTTGAATTTGTGCAATTAGTGTTCCGTACGTTGACTGCTTTTAAAAGAAAAAATTTTGATACCGAGGTATAAAATGATCAGTGACTTCACAAAACACACCCCAAATGAGTTTTCAACAAAGTTTGTTTTCAATCCTTACCGAAAAGTGATGACCTTGATTTTTTTTTATGTACCAGATAAATTATTAAAGGTAATGCCCTTGTGATAATTTTCGTTCAATCTACGCCCCGTGGACAATATTCCAGAATTTTTTCAAATTTTTTTGATCAGAACTTTTCGAGATCAGGTGGGGGGACAGCGATTTTTCGCGATTTTTTAAAAATAATACAAAGAAAAGTGTGCGGAAGTATTACATATTATATATATATTTTTTACTCGTGTTTTCACAAGCTTTCATTTGACACTACACTCGATGACCTAGTATTTTTTTTCACTTCCGATTTCACCTCCAAAAACTAACCCTTTAAGTCAAAATTTAACTTTCAAAACTACGTGGATCTGATGAGGCCATCAATTCCTATATTATTACCAAATTTCAACTTTCTATGACAAATAGTTTCGCAGAAAATCGGATATGCCAGACAGACGGACAGACAGACAGACACCGAAGTCATTTTATAAGTGTTCCGTATGGAACACTAAAAAGACATAGAAGGATTTATATTTATTTACTAACACAAAATCATACCACACCAATGAAATGTTTTTTATGAAAAAATTAGTTTCCAGTAAATTGACGTTTTTTCTCTTTCTGTTATTCCTACTTTTTATATATGCCTAATTACTTTTTGTGTCTTTTCGTTATAAAATTAAATATGAGAAATAATAAATAACTTCCAACAATAACATTCTTTTAAAATACTTTAAATTACTTTAAGAGTCCCTTTGCTATAAAATTAAAGAATAAATATAATAAATAACTCGTCTAATAGTAACATCCATCAAAATTTAAGTCCCTTTGTTATAAAATTATAAAATAAATATAATTAATAATAAATAATTTGTCTAATAGTAGCATCCACCAAAATTTACTACATCTCTAACTTTAATGCTCTTTGGGTTTTTTGTCGACCTGATGACGACATAGACTACCAACAATATCCGGTGCAGACTCAAATATTACTAAATAAGTTACTAAACTCGATGTAAAAAATTTTTTAAAATGGAGTACCATTTCAACATCATGGTCTTTCTTACAGTTATGACATGTTATTGAAAACGTTTTATTTTTTATACCTGCGTAATTCTCTAAGTGTCCTTTTATCATGTTTTTTGTGGTCATACCTGCTACCTGGCCAACAAAAATGCAAATTTTATTGTTTTCATCACAGATAAATTAACTGCTAAATTTTTGTAAGTAATTTCTCATACAAACTTATAATTTATTGAATCACATTTCAAAAACGAACGTCTTAAATTTATTTCTCTATACCTTGTTTGCATTTTTAGAATCCAGAAGAAGTTACCATTAGGCAGCGAATGTTCGAAAACAAAAATAAAAAACAGATACTTGAGCCTTTAGATCTTAGAATCAGTAGGGCTGGTGCATCTTTGGTAGGCCATACAATTTTGGGCATCGACTTGACTTCTTTCTTGGAATTATGTGTCTTTCAACCTCTGGTCCCAAATTTGCAGCTTTTATTTTGGCCTTTGTAGTTTTCTCCAGATATGTTGTAGGGTCGCTGGTAACTAGCTTGTAGGTATCGTTTTGTAGAATTTTTTCCATTTTTGTCATGCAGTCTTCGGTATTTAGGACCACTGTGGCATTTCCCTTATCTGCTGGTAATATGGTGATGTTTTTGTTTTTCTAGAGCGCACAGTGTGTCGACTAGTACAAGTTAGCTGCACAAAATTATTTTTTCACTTATTTCAATTGTTTATGTATATTCTAGGCATATTACGTTATTTTAAGAAAAAAATTCATCGCGTTGGTTTTTTTTATGGGCGTGGCTAATTTTTTCCCCTAAATTAGTCAGCAACGCAGACATATTTAACGATAACTCGGGAACAACTTGTCAGATTTTTATAAATAAAACATTAAAAAATGCGTAACAAAATTTTATTAAAGTTGATTGAATATTATTTTATTCTATCTTTTATCGTTTTGGAGTTATTTAGAAATTAATGGAGAGAAAAAAAATTTTTTCGTGTAAAATTCATTATTTTTTTTCGGTAAAAAAGCGCAATAACAAAAGAAAAACAAAATATTATACATTTTTCTGACAGCTGCGTATCTGGAAAATAAAATAAGGTATTAATCATGAAAATCGGTTAATAAATGTGGGTTTTATTCACAATTTACCGCAGGTACTCAATATCGATAAAATTTGTGTGATACAGCCACCCTTGCATATCGCGGTAGGATTGCATCAGCTTAGCAGGTAGATAACGGAACTAAAGGGCAAGGGTATTTTGTATGGTTATTAGAATTAAAAATTATAATACAGTGTCTTTCATTTAGCTGCATTTCGCTTACCTGTATTTTTTGTCCAGCTGCACAAAACATTGTATAACAAAAACAAAATATTCTGCGTATGTGCACGAATTTTTCTACAAACTTGAATGTGCAACTAAATTAAAGACACCGTATCATTATTTTTAATAATAACCAGATGAAAAATCAGTAGTTGATAAGTGTTGGAAGAAGAGCATTAACTTCTTCCCACAATCTATTTGTCTCCACTAACGTGAAGTCGTTCGTTTCTTTGGCAAATATAAATTTGATTGGGCGACAATACAAAGTTGATGAAGGCCGAGGATTTTGCCAAATAATTTTGGACCCATCATATAACTTAAGGGGAACTAAAGAAAATGCGAAAAGAAAACTCGTCCGTATATTCAGTGTTCTCAAATCTCTGTTTGTATGTGCTGTGCCCAGAACTTCCATCACATCCCCATTTACTAACAAGTGTAAACGATGAACTTGTTGGGAGCACACTGCTGATAACTTCATTCTGTGCTAATACTAGACGTTCCACTGTTTTATTTAATAAGGCTTGCAAATTTATTTCAGCACGAGTTTCTGTTATAGCAATGTGCTCCGCTCCAGGGTAACAGGCCTGTTTGGACTTTTTTAAACTAAAATATGACGGAAACACATTATGCCCCGCCTTCATGGACCACTTCCTAGTTTGTTTGTAAGAATGCGTTGTTGACTTAGAATCTATATAGTAAGCTAAGGCTTCGTCACTACTTAATTGCCTAGGATTAACGGAACTGGTATTTTTAGACTTAATAATATTATCTGGGCTCTCACTAATGTCTCTAATCACATTGGCAATTTTCCTTTGCCCTGCTGAACGCACAGCAATTTCGGCAGCAGTCACCAATTCACTGACACTTCGGGACTCTACGAGATCCACGACGCGACGTTTCTTCGTCTTAAACGACGATTCCTCGAAATCTTTGCGAGGTCTTCCTGCAGGAGTCACATTCTCACTTGATGTTGAAGGTTGTGGCGCAAAAGAACTCGCAGTAAACTGTATGTCTGCTTCATCCAACCAATTCTTATTTTTAATTAAAAAACGCTCCTTCGACTTTCCTGAAGCCAACCATTTGGCACCAAACTTATTAGACAAGTTGGATATCTTCAACTTTATTTCTTTTTGGCTGCTTTCAGTAATGTCACCAAAGTGAAATTTTGAAGAAAGAAAGTCATATACACGCGAGTTTTTTTTTTTTCTTCGTGTGTTTCAACCACTCCTCAAAAAAGGCTACCCTTGAAATAGAGTAAACGTGTTCTGGAAAAAAAGAAAAAACAAACATGTTGTACTGAAGTGTGTTAAAACAATATGTGTATTTTTACGAAGAATAAAGTTATTTCTGTGTAATATCTAAAAACTAGCCCGGATAGAGGTGAATGTCTGTATATTCTGAACTTTCAAAGTTTTTTTTTAAAAAAAAACACGCTAAAATATATAGGCTATTTAAAAAAAATACTAAAAATTCAAATTAATATATTCTGATTAAAAAAATACATTAAAAAATAGTACTTACCCTCAGTATTAATATTCATCACAAAAACTTTCACAATATTACAATATGTCACGATAAGATGTGCACGAAAGTATCGCTAAATTGCAACTGATTGATTGAAAGAGCTGCATTAAACTCATTACCTGACTTCTGACGCTTATGACTCGCCACTTGCAAATTTGATAAACAACCTTTTCTCGGAATTCGGGGTTTGGGGGTGTTGTTTACGTTTTGCAAATAAGATTTCCTGGAAATCATAACATGAATTTTGTCCACCTAGCATGTTCTACGCGACACACTATGGAGCGCTTGAAGAGCTGTTCGTTGTTCAAATTTGAGGTTTGGCTTAGGAGGTCTGCTTGTTCTCAGGATTTGGGTGATGTCTTATCATATTCTTTCAGCATTTTCTTCGGGCATGGTATCTAGGGCAATCTCTACATTTGAAATTATATTTTCAACTGGGATTGATTTTGGTGTTACGGTATAATTGAAACCTTTGCTTAGTACTGATTCTTCGTGGTTTGAGAGGATGTGTAGAGAGGTTATGCAAGACTTTTTTGTTTCTAGTTGTGGATCAGTGTGTCGCGTGTCTTTTCCTCTGATGTTTTCTAGTTTCGTTTTTAGTTTTTCGGTTTTAAAGTTGGTATCGGATTCAGCCCACCAGAATAAGAGTTTGTCAATATCAAACCATAGTAGAGGGTGAATATGGTTGCTCAGTTGTAAATGTAGGTAGAAGGTTTCTTTTTTTGTGAAGGTGATCTGTCTTCGTTTTTCCCGGATTTGTTCTTACAGAAGCGCCTGGCTGGCCCTTTTTAAGATGAATGTTGCATGTTTTGTTTTAAGGTGGTATGATAATCTGGTACATGTTGGAAGGAGGTTGTCGTTCCGGCACCTAATCAGGAAATTTAAGAAAAGAAGCTTCAGTCTGGATTTCTACGTTTGAGATGGAATGTATCAGATTTAAAACTTTTGATGGCATTAAAATTACTAATAGACGGGAATGTAAAAGAGAGGTAGAGCTCAATATACATTAGTATATGGTAAGAACAGTTGGACTGCAATTCGCATGGGATTTAATTATAAGTATATATTTGCTTCGTTGACTGGTTTTGCGCTTAAAAAGAAATGATTACTTCTGGAGGCTGATAAAGATATACCCTACCCCCCCTGGATGTTCAAGATAGGTTAGATAAAGAAAAAAAATTAAACTCTGGATAATTTAATAAAAGAGATAAAGAAAATTTAACCATTCTTATGTAACGCGCACGCGTGCCGCTCCTGGAACGCTTTAGGGACTTCCCTGCACCGCAGCCCATTCAGAACTTACATCAAAATTCCCAATAGATTTTATGCAAATCGTGTGCTTAGACCCATAAAAAAAAAATAAAAAAATAAAAAACTAAACCAAGAAGGAATAGAGCCAATTATTGTAAAGCAACTGAAAATAGACAGAAGTCCATATTCCAGCAGCTTACTAGCTGTTCTCTTGTCTGTCAAATCCATCCTGAGACGCGTTTCGGCGTCTCACGGCTCGTCAGTCAGGCTAAGATTGACAAACAAGAGAACGGTATCAAGGGGTACTTATCCCAGAAGTTACGGAGCACGATGGTAGGACACAACGAATTGTATAAAGTACGCATACTTATTACTCCATCGAAAGCTGACACAGCAGCTTTCGAAACGACAGAGTGGTTGACACACTCAACGCTTTAAAAGCAGGTAGCGCTTTTTCGAGGAATCCTTCCTCAAGTATATATAATTATTGTAAAGCAACTGAAAATAGACAGAAGTCCATATTCCAGCAGCTTACTAGCTGTTCTCTTGTCTGTCAAATCCATCCTGAGACGCGTTTCGCCGTATCACGGCTCGTCAGTCAGGCTAGGATTGACAAATTTCAAAATTGTTGGAGAAGGATCTAATTGAGGAATCGCGTTCACCATTCCCATCTCTTGTAACCTTAGGATTTAAAAAAGGGGGGGGGGGTGGGGGGGGGGGGGGGGGGGGCGGGGGGGGGGTGAAGATGGAAAAAGAACACGTTTATTTGAAGATTTCCAAAAATTAAATAAATTAATGGTGCATGAACATCAACCATTTTTGAGAATTGACGATATAGTCGTGAATGTTGGCGACTATAGTTGATATACTGCACTAGACATCAATTCAACTTTTTGGTTCATACCGATTCAAGAGAAGGATTGGAAGAAAACAGCGTTCATAACACAAAAAGGTCACTGCCAACAGGAAGTACTCCCATTTGTGTATAAAAACTCACCAGCTAACTTTCAAAGGGTACTGACAAGTATCTTACCAAAACAGAAGTTAGAATAGTTCTGTGTGAATTATACAAATAAAGCTACACACCAAAAAGGCTTCTGGCGCTGACGGAATACCTGCCATAGTTCTCAAAAACTGTGCGGTGGAACTAACACCAGTTTTCTGTAGACGTTTCAACCTATCCTACAGAAAGGGAATATTTCCTTCCTGCTGGAAATGTGCCACAGTTCAGCGGAGACCTAAAAAAGGCAAGAAGAACTTGCCAAATAACTACCGACCAATCGCACTGCTTCCAATAATCTCGAAAGTCATGGAAAAGGCTATCAATCAGCATCTTCTAAAATATCTTGAAGGATTCAACATTACTAGCGACCATCAATATGGCTTTCGTAAAAATATATTAACAGGAGATCTTCTGACTTATGTAACACTTTGGAGAATCTCGAGTTGACATATCCAAGGCATTCGACCGTGTTTGGCACGATGGGCGGTTGGCTAAGCTACGTTCTTATGGTATGTCTGAAAAGTTCTGTTTGTGGCTCTCATGTTTCCTTAGAGAGCGTTCTTTACGAGTGACAGTCGACGGATTTCTTTCTAAAAC
This sequence comes from Pachyrhynchus sulphureomaculatus, assembly GCA_019049505.1. Classification (NCBI taxonomy): domain Eukaryota; kingdom Metazoa; phylum Arthropoda; class Insecta; order Coleoptera; family Curculionidae; genus Pachyrhynchus; species Pachyrhynchus sulphureomaculatus. The sequence continues at coordinate 16,022,366 of CM032452.1, read as the reverse complement.
CTTCACTATCAACGCCGGTGTACCCCAAGGCTCCATACTGTCTCCTACTTTCTTTCTCATTTATATTAACGATCTGCTGGAAAAGACCGAGAATCCAATCTACAGCTTTGTAGATGACATTATATTTATCTCTTCATTCACTTTGAACGCTCGGACATCGGCTACTCAGACGAATATCCGCAGACAGCAGGAAGTCATTCAACGTAACAAAGACCTGAAAGAAATTCTATCTTGGGGTAACAGTAACCAAATGGAATTTAACGCTACAAAAACCCAGGCGGCAGTTTTTTCTAAAAAAGTTAACGTTGTTGAACCCGACATAGTTATGTCGGTGCACTCCATTCCTCTAACATCGCCACTCAATTTGTTGAGCGTTAATTTGGGAGCAAATATGTCCTGGCATGAACATGTTGCAGGTATAGCAAGGAGACCTTCTCAAAAGTTGGAAATATTATTTGGAACCAGAAAGCTTTACACTCCACAACAACTGTTAATTCTTTATAAAGCTCAAATTCGACAAACTATGGAATACTGCTCCCATGTTTGGAGCTCCGCTCCCAAACATACACTGCATTTGTTGAATTCTATTCAGAGAAGAGCTGCTCGTCTGATTGGAGACCCGTAACTGACCGGCGGCCTTGATTCGTTGGAACATCGATGAATGGTTGGCGACTTAAGCCTGTTCTACAAGTATTTTCATGGAAAGTGTTCGAAGGATGTGGCCCGCTTAATTCCTCCCAGAGCGGTGCATGTTAGAATTACACGTCACGCTAATACTTCGCATTCGTATGAGATTCAGCTTGTTACTCCTCGTACAACTCTTTTCAAGCAGTCTTTTATATGGAGAACATCATCCCTTTGGAATAATTTGCCCAGGACTGTGTTTCCCACTGAGTACAATTTGCAGCGATTCAAGAACAACGTGAATCGCTTTCTCCGCACACGTGTCGCTCCTGTAGCGCTTTAGGAACTTCCCTGTAGCACGTGTGCTAGACCCAAAAAAAAAATGATATTTTTATATTTTCGAAATCTTTTGATGAACATATAAGGTTGGTCTTTGAAGAAATTAAAAAAGAAAGAATTAAATTAAAATTATTATCCGTTCTGTAAAATATTTGGGACATGTGACTGAAAATAGAAAAGTTCATCCAGTTGAAGATAACTTTATAGCAATTAAAGGATTTAATCGCCTTACTACACGAAAAATGGTTCGCCAGTTATTAGGAAAGATTAACTTTCATCACAAGTTTATTGATCATTATACTCCACGATTAGCTCCATTACATAATCTGTTGAAGAAAAATGAAACTTTTGTATGGACAAACCAGTGTGAAACTTGTTTCCAGAAAATTAAACAATGTCTATTTTCATCGATTTAGACATTTACGATCAAGACAAAGATATAATAATAGAAGTTGATGCGAGCCACTCAGGTCTGGGGTCAGTTCTCGATCAAGCTGAAGAAAATCGTATGCTGCACCCAGTAGCTTATTTTTCGAAGAAATTAAAACCTGGTGAAAGTAAAAAAAAAATATTAAAAGATCGTCGAGTGGGGTGTCAAATGAAAGCTTGTAAAAGCACGAATTCAAAAATAAATATAATATGATACTTTCGCACACTTCTCTTTGTATTATTTTTAAAAAAGAATGAGTTTTAAAAAGTACCGATCAACAAATTTAAAGAAAATTCTGGAATTTTCTTCCCAGGATGTAGATTGAACCAAAATTATCACGAGTGCATTACCTTTAATAATAATTTATTTGGTTTATAAAAAGAACAAAAATTTCAAGGTCATCAGTTTTTAGTAAAGATCGGAAAAAAACCTTGTTGAAAACTTATTTCGGATCTGTTTTTTGAAGTCAATGATCATTTTATACTTCCGTAACAGAAAATTTTATCTTAAAAGCAATCAACGTACGGAACACTAATTGCGCAAGTTCAATTAGCACTTGACCGGTTATTTTTAGAAATACTTTTTGATTGTCAATCATCTCGACCAAAGACACATGTATAGGGACTGAAAACGTTAAGCCAATAAAAGATCGCCTGGATTTTTGGAATCATAACATAAATTTCAGAAAATATTTTTTTAAACTGTTTTTAGATATATTCCCAAAAGATATCCCAAAACACTATAGAAATTTTAAATTAATAAATTTAAACTTTCTGCAGTGACTTAACAAAATACACTAAAAAGTTTTGAACAAAGTTTTTTTCCGATCTTTACTGAAAACTGATGACCTTAAAATTTTTGTTTTTTTTTATATACCAGATAAATAATTAAAGATATGTACTCGTGATAATTTTCGTTCAATCTACACTCTGTGGAGAATATTCCAGAATTTTTTCAAAATTTTTTGATTAGTACTTTTCGATATAAGGAGGGGGACAACAATTTTTTGTAATTTTTTAAAAATAATATAGAGAAAAGTGTGTAGCTTATGAAAAGGTGTTTAATTTGCGCCCCACGTACACTGCGTCATTTTGTAAGGTGTGAAAAAGTGTTCTCAGTTTGAGGCATCTTTTTTTTTGTACCCTGTGAGAAGTTGTTTGTCCCACGCTTGAGCGCAATTTTGTAACCTTTGAACTTACCCGCTTTAATTTCTGATACTGAATTGAGTGAACCCTGATTTTAAAAGAACTAAAGAAATTAAACACACACTAGCTCAGTTTTCCTTGGTGGAGAGATATGGGTAAGAGATAATTTTCTTACGTCTTTTTGGAATTTATTTCTATTTTTTAAAAGGTTTTAGCTGTACAAAATTTTGGGCACCATCCATTTTAAAATAGAAAGGATCTAACTTCAGCTAATAAAATGGAAAAATGCTGAAGGGTTTTATGGGTATTACAAAAAAGAATTAGTCTAGTACAACTTATCCTGAAAAGAAAAATAAGTATTCAGTGAGACACTAGCATTAATCAACTAAAAGAAAATTTATTCATGTTTTTAAAATGAAAAGTTCTAACCTTACAGTTTTACCAAAAAAATTCTAGCCTATCTAGTAGTTGTTACATTTAAATTTTAAACTATTATAACCCCCGAAGACGAAAAGTCGTGCTTTGCACTTCACTTTTTAGTCTGTTTTAAATTGTAGTTAAGGCACTACTCCGGGATAAGTCTATTGAAGGAAGTTTTGTTGACTTACTGTTCTTATTCCTGTTTTGATGGACTACGCCCGATTTCACACTTTTTCTTAGCAAACACTTAGAAAGCCCACTACGGCTTTTAGTTAAGACACTGGTGCTTTTACTTAGCGGCTCTGATGAAAATTAGCCTACTTCGGCTAGATGGAAAATAGCCTCTCGGCTAGACGGTACTGCCTGGCTGCGGCTAGATGGAAAACAGCCTGGCAGCGGCTTGATGGTACTGCCTGGTTGCGGCTAGATGGAAAACCACCTTCATTCAAGCTCTGCGGAGCCTTAAATAATCGTGCGACTTTTGCCGGTAATATCACGACGCTCCAATCAAAACTGCGGATCAAACATTTCACCAATCGCGGCGTAGCGAGAGATTCGGTCAGGAACCCGCACAACACACTATACCGGACGTCTTGGAATCTCTTATTAATATACCGTTCGATACAAAAATGAAAATAAGTACAATTTGAAATGGAAAAATCAGTAACATTACATGGTCTTAAAATCTAGGAAAAAATGAATGTTACATTTACCCCCTTCCAAAAAGAAATAGACTACACTAGTCTATTAAACTTAGGCTACTTATGAAAAGGTACAAAGTGGTACACTATCACTTAATACTAAGGTCAGAACTTAAAACAAAATTACAAATTTCGGACCTTACTACTAGACTTAATTCAATTAAGCACTAATATTAAGTACAATGAAAACCAAATGAAAATCTTTGCATGTACACAAGAATCTTATAACTAGACTTAACTTAATTAAGCACTAAGGTTAAGTACATCAAAAAGTAAATAAAAATCCTTGCATGAACATAAGAAATACCTGTTCAAAGTAACAATCGCGGTCTTCTTATATAAAAGAATTAGCTCTGTTATTGTTACCAAAACAAAAAAAATTTAACTTTGTCTAGACTCTTGTCTAAATCAAAAAAGTGAACTGAAATAAAATATGAACACCCCCCTTAAAATATTTTAAGGATTGTCTGAAAATTTTCTATTTCAGCAAAAGAAATTTATAAAAATTCTTAAATAAAGAAAAAAATAAAAAATGATTCTAGTGCAAACACTTACACTAAAAAGGAAAAGTCCTGTCAGACCTTTTAGCACAAAGCCAAAAAAAAAAATATCTGGATAAATATCCAGACAAACGCTCGGGAAAAATCGCTATCAATGCTCTAGCTCATCGCTAAGAGAACATTCCAAATCTAGTATCACTACTAGTCGCATCAGAAAATAATCGCACTCTATAACGCAATGTCGAAGTCCTAAGACATCCAGACATGCAAAAATCGCTAGGGAAAACGCTCTGGTTGATCGCCAGAAAACACGTCAGCTTATCGCCAACAAAACACTCTGGTATATCGCCAGAAAAAAGCCTTGGCTCCTCGCCAAGAAAACACTCTTTAAATAGTCCTCGACTACACAAAGTCTGCGTTCTAAAAGAACAATCTCGCCATTAACATAGTGAGCAGCTATAAAAGCTAACAATATCACTATAGGCACAGTGAATAGCTACAAAAGCTAAAATTCACCCTAAACACAGTGAATAGCCGTAAAAGCTAAAATTCACCAAACTGAATGATCCTGCTTCTAAAAGCAATGTTCACTAAGAACAGAATGATTAGTCCGCGCGCAACTAACATTCAAGGAAACATTCCTAACATAACTATATGAGACAGCAAGTCTCGAAATAGGACCTCCCTAAAGTCATAATCCTATATATAGGAGTCCATAAGCAAAACGACTCAAAATCTCGCATTTTGAGCACATGCCCTCAGGCAACCAACATACACCGAAATATATACAGAAATATGTACAGAAATATATACAGGAGTTCAAATCCCAAACTCTTGGATATGATAACTCCATACTGAGCTTGGTGAAAGCTCTTAGCAAAAGCTAATCAAATCTTCAGCACATCGCACCAAAGTGACAAATCTGCCTAGAAACATGAGCCAGAAAAAACGCCCTCCATCATTCTTCAGGGTGGCTACACCGAGATATAAAATTTAACCAGCATTGCGCTTCTCCAAGTTGCATGAAGAACCCTCGTGTACTGGTCTCGCCCTAGAACAACAACGAAAAACATTCAATCCATCCCACATAACAGGAGACAAACACCTCACCACGATATACTGAATGGTGGAGACAATAAAATACAGAAATGGTGACCCTAGAGTCCACCAACAAAAGGGAGTAGATTATAGCATCCACTAAACTAAAACGGTGTCTACCACACCACCATAAGTCAAAAAAAAAAAAAATTTAATCAATAGGGTGTTCCGAAACACACTACTGCCAACAGCCTGTCACCACTAATAGGCTAATTGGAGCTGAGGTCGACTACAGTAGCTAGGCTCTCCTTTGGTTCAAATAGAAATAACCATTGGGTAACAAAACCCCTAAAGGTCCCAAAGGTCAAACGTTCACCCCCCATAGGCTACCCTTCCAATCAGTCTGTTCCTCAGGAAGACTAACTCCCTGCCAAACGTCGTAACGGCATCTGTTAGCACCCGGTGCATCACAGCCTGTAAAAACAAATAACTCATGGGATACAACCTAAAAGGTTTACAAGGTTAGCTTAACCAAGCTTCTAACGAAATTTTAAAAAAAAACGAAAATGAGCTTAAAAAGCTACATGAAGCAAAAATTTCTCAAATTTTTGGTGGCAACGCAACAAAACTTTTGAAGACGACAAGAGCTTTTCCAGCTTAATCAGAAACAAGAAGAAAACATCGTTGACAGCTAAAATATTCGATCATGGTGTTAATCGTCTCCCTAGACAATAGCCTCTAGAAGAAACTGCTACAGGTATCAGGCATAACCGTTTTCTGTCAGCCTAAACTTCTAGATTACCTCTTGGAAATCTAAAAATTCGGTTAGGAATCTTCCTTCACTGCGCTTAGCCTCTCTTGACAAGGTTCTCATCTCGGTATCAGGTTTTGATCATTTCTTTGTGAAACGACTGTCTTACTCTGCTCTCATCTCCTGTAAATGATCAGCCTTTAGTTCTCCTGCAGGACTTCAATTTCCTATCAATCTGATAGTAAACCGAAAAAACTCAACATACGCCTATGAGTCCATGCAAAAATTTTTTAAAAAAATTAGTGACTCAAAGGTAACGTTTAAACGGCTCTGAAAAAAAAATAAAAAATACCCTCAGTTTGTCAATTCAGAAGAAGATCTAAATCAAAATAATCCAAGTCTTAGACTTACTGGATAAACCAAAATCAATTTACTCTTAATTGCACCCAAAAATATACCATTAAGGTAATAAAAATACACCCACTCGGGTAACAAACTTTGAAATTGCCCATTAAATTTTTTGACTCAACATCATACCACGCGAGCTCCATCTTGCGCTTGTCCAAACTCAAGATCACCTTGGATTGCCTCTAATCAAAATTTCGCTTCCAAGTGTCAAGAACTGGATATTATTTGGGGTCATAAGCAAATCAAATCCCGCGACCACCGACATACCAGTCTTATGATATATCCTGAGTGTGACTCCTTCGCAAGCTCGCAAAACTGAGCCGATGCTAAACATCAACCACAATCAACCTAAGTTTGGGATATGGCCAATACCCAAAACCTTAGCAAAAAACTATAAAAGTAAGCTATACTCTGCTCAACTTTTATAACAGTCAAAAAAAAACGAGGTCGTCACCTCTACAGAGCAACATCAAAAAAAGTAAAGTAATTAAGATAATGTAAATATAAATTATTCTTCTTCTGACAAACTTTCATTAGGGTTAGGTCCGTTGAATGGTTTTAAGTCTTTAATATGCCATCGTCCTATTTTAGTCCCATCTAAATTAACTAAACCATAAACTAAATCTGAAATTTTTTTCTCTAATCACGCAATGCACATACTTAGGTACCAACTTAGGTGTGAATTTATCTGCTGCACTGGAAAGAATTTTATTTTTTCACCAAACGTGATCACCTATATTAAAGGCAAAATCCCTTTTCCTAAGATTGTAAGACTTACTGTTCCGTTCATAAGCCTTATGTATCCTACTACGCACGTCGGTGAAAATATCTTTTAAACCCCCTAAATTTTCGGCGTACGCACCCCTGTTACCCGGAATTATTTCGCTGTCAACATTGACATCCAAATCTAAGTTTTTATAATATGATCCAGATAGAGGTATATGTCTGCCGTAAACTAAGAAAGACGGTGTAAACCCTGTTACTTCGTTTCCTGCGGTGTACACGGGATTAAAACGGATGTTAAAACTATATGTCCCACTTAAGCTCTTAAAACACACAGAAGTAAACTGAGTACCGTTATCGCATATCGAAAGCGATGAAACTCCGTGGATAGAAAAAATATCGTTTTCTAAAATTTTCAAAAAGCATTCGGCTTTAGAGCTTTTCAAAGGAAATAACACGGTATACTTTGTTAACCAGCAGGAAATTACGAAAAGTCATCTATTTCCTTGTTTTGAACGTGGAAATGGACCTACTAGATCAGCTGCTATGACTTGAAAAGGGTAATTAACCGTTTTTCTCTTTTCCCATCAGTCCCATAGGTAGTGTATTTGGAGATTTCTGTGCTCCACATACTTCACAAGTCCTCACAAACTTTAAGATAACAAAACGCATTTTTGGCCAAATTAAATTAAATGTATGTTGTCTCAGCCTAATCTCCCAACGCGCTAGTTTGCCACTAGGGTTTTTAATAGAATTAAGCCACAATAAGCTATAATGATCTGTTATGACCGTGAAAGGAACACCTTCTATGTAAGGTCGAAACTTTTCGATGTTAAAGAGTACTGCTAAACATTCTTTTTCAACAACCGAATAGTTACGTTCAGCCTTTGACAAAGTTCTACTGGCATACGCTATCACTCTTTCCTCACCATTGATTTTCTGTGTTAGGACGCCCCCTAAACCGGTATTAGAAGCATCACTAGAAATATAAAACTGTTGGGAAAAATCTGGTTGGGATAAAATTGGAGCTGAAACCAATAGCTCTTTAATCTTTATAAAAGATCTTTCTGCTGCGTTTGTCCAATCTATCGATTGTCCTTTTTTTTCGTCCTCTCAAAAGATCATTAATAGGCGACAACAAGGTAGAAAAATTCTCGATAAAACGTCTGTACCATGAACACATTCCTACGAAGCGCTTAACTTCTGTAGTATTTGTAGGTCTCGCATAATTAACCATGCTTGCTACTTTATCCGGATCGGTACGTAAGGAATTTGAGCATACGATATAGCCTAAAAACTTTAGAGAAGTTTTGAAAAAATCACATTTGCTCAAATTTATCGTCAGTCCGGCCTCTTTCAATTTATTTTTTTACTTCTTTAAGTAAGCGAATATGCGATTCGAAGTCTTCCGATGTTACTAAAATATCATCGAGATAGGTAAAAATATGTGGCTCATATTTCGGACCAAATATAGCGTCTACTAAACGTTGCTGAGTTTGAGCAGCGTTCTTTAGACCAAACGGCGTAGTGACGAACTGAAATAGACCTCGGCCTACTACTGCAAAAGCGGTCTTTTCCTTAGAGGATTTGTCTAAAGGAATTTGCCAGAAAGCCTTTCTAAGGTCTATCGAGGATACATACTTAGCATTCCTGAGTGATGTCAAAATTCTGTTGATATTCGGTAATGGATAGTTATCAAATTTGCTGACCTCGTTGAGCTTTCTACCGTCAAAGCATAGACGATATCACTCCGAGTTTCAACATTTCGTCTAACTCCTTACAAAATTCTGTCGATGTTCGGTAATGGATAGTTATCAAATTTGCTGACCTCGTTGAGCTTTCTACCGTCAAAGCATAGACGATATCACTCCGAGTTTCAACATTTCGTCTAACTCCTTATTTAATACTTTTGACATGTTCGGAGACATGGCGATGGGCCTTGTCTTTACAGGATTGGCATCAGCCGTATCTATAGACATGGTGATTTTATTCGTTCGGCCTAACCTATCTTTACTAATTTTGGATGGTTGTAGCTTCTACTTGATGGAAATTCATTGAAAGAGCTTATTACGTTTTCTGCTTTTAAGCGTTCCGTCCGCGAGAGATAATCTAGGGTATATAGACGCGAGAAAAGGTTTTCTAAAGAACTTTCGGAATAACAATCTTTAAAACTTGTATTAGAATTGACTTCTAGGGACTGTGGATACCACGAATTATCTTTAAAATTTACTAGAATTCCGAATTTTGGTGCAAAATCACATCCTAAAACCAAAGTATGTGATAGAGAAGGTACTACTAGAGCAGAAATTACTAAACAATGACCATTGCAGACTAGCGGCAACTCAACCGTACCTAAAACTTTTAGACGGCTGCCATCTGCAGTGGTAACACTTCTATTTTTGACATGGCATATTTTTATACTTAAACGACTTAAAATTTTAATACCATTCTGACCTATAACGGAGGCATTTGCACCAGAGTCAAATAAAGCCGAGAAATGGGCACCTAATAGATCTATCTTTATATGCGGTCTATTATCTGAATATTTATGCACGAATAAAGGAGACATGTGACCATTTGGAGAAGCAGGAGTTTTAACTTGAGGAGAATTTTTATTAGACTAAAAAATCAGAAACTTTTTGTAACTACTTAGTCCAATCTGATCTATTGGAATATTTCTTTACTTAAGATCCTCGTTAGAATCTTTCTTTTATCCGCGACCGGATGTTCTGAGAAAGTACGACGGATTTTCAGTTCATAGTCTAATTCATTTTCCAGTAGGTGATTGACTTTAAATTGAAAACTTCCATGATAATTCAGATTATAAAAAAGAATCGTTTAAAAAATCGTAAAAATATTTCTCCTGTGCTCCCAATAGTCAAAATAAAAAATATATAAAGGCACTTAAAATATGTAAATTTCTTTACCAAACATTTAAAAAATCTTCAACAATTTCAAAAAAAATTTCTAAGTATTGCCTTCTATTAAAATTCTTTTACCAAATATGTTAAGAATTTCCAACAAAAAAAATCTCCAAATATCGTTTCATATATCAGCAAAGTATTTTTAATATTCATGCAAAACATCGGTGAAAAAAAACGTACTGTTTTTTGTTCTCGGTTCACCGCAAAATAAATTTAACACTGTAAAAATTAAAGTAAACCAGCACATCTGCTAATCTGAACTATAAAGGTAGCTTTTAAGAAAAAAGTAGGAATCTCTTATCTTAGAGTCAACAACAAAATTCAAATATCTATATCAGATAAATTGAAATAAAAAAATTCTACAAATTTCCTGCTTTTGTCTTACTGCTATAGTGTAGTTTCGTTTAATAAGTATTATGAAATAAAAATATCTGCAAAGTTAGAGCTTTTACTTTGTTCGAAAGCTAGTACACTGAACCCTTTAAAAAATAAAATTCCAAAAGCCCCGCGTTGACAGCGCTATTTTGTAGCTTATGAAAAGGTGTTTAATTTGCGCCCCACGTACACTGCGTCATTTTGTAAGGTGTGAAAAAGTGTTCTCAGTTTGAGGCATCTTTTTTTTTTGTACCCTGTGAGAAGTTGTTTGTCCCACGCTTGAGCGCAATTTTGTAACCTTTGAACTTACCCGCTTTAATTTCTGATACTGAATTGAGTGAACCCTGATTTTAAAAGAACTAAAGAAATTAAACACACACTAGCTCAGTTTTCCTTGGTGGAGAGATATGGGTAAGAGATAATTTTCTTACGTCTTTTTGGAATTTATTTCTATTTTTTAAAAGGTTTTAGCTGTACAAAATTTTGGGCACCATCCATTTTAAAATAGAAAGGATCTAACTTCAGCTAATAAAATGGAAAAATGCTGAAGGGTTTTATGGGTATTACAAAAAAGAATTAGTCTAGTACAACTTATCCTGAAAAGAAAAATAAGTATTCAGTGAGACACTAGCTTTAATCAACTAAAAGAAAATTTATTCATGTTTTTAAAATGAAAAGTTCTAACCTTACAGTTTTACCAAAAAAATTCTAGCCTATCTAGTAGTTGTTACATTTAAATTTTAAACTATTATAACCCCCGAAGACGAAAAGTCGTGCTTTACACTTCACTTTTTAGTCTGTTTTAAATTGTAGTTAAGGCACTACTCCGGGATAAGTCTATTGAAGGAAGTTTTGTTGACTTACTGTTCTTATTCCTGTTTTGATGGACTACGCCCGATTTCACACTTTTTCTTAGCAAACACTTAGAAAGCCCACTACGGCTTTTAGTTAAGACACTGGTGCTTTTACTTAGCGGCTCTGATGAAAATTAGCCTACTTCGGCTAGATGGAAAATAGCCTCTCGGCTAGACGGTACTGCCTGGCTGCGGCTAGATGGAAAACAGCCTGGCAGCGGCTTGATGGTACTGCCTGGTTGCGGCTAGATGGAAAACCACCTTCATTCAAGCTCTGCGGAGCCTTAAATAATCGTGCGACTTTTGCCGGTAATATCACGACGCTCCAATCAAAACTGCGGATCAAACATTTCACCAATCGCGGCGTAGCGAGAGATTCGGTCAGGAACCCGCACAACACACTATACCGGACGTCTTGGAATCTCTTATTAATATAAATGTTCACACTGTGAAAAAACAATAAAAGTAAATTCACCAGCTATCTCATGTGGTATTTGCCTCTCTTGGTTTCACAAGGGGTGTTCCGGTCTCACAGCAAGGGAATTTAATAAACAGGCTGCCTTGTGGAAGAAATCGGAGGAGACAACATGGGTCTGTATCTCTTGCCAGAGACAGAGTGAGGAAAAGAACAGGAGGAGTTTAACTCCTCAACGCTCACGAAATCGCCTTTCGATTGGTCCGGGTGCGATTCACACGACCTCTGGCAGCGTTTTGATGGAGGAGAATGGTGTTGAGCATCTAAGTGAAGATCGGGGATGTTTAGATGATGGGGTGTCTTTGACTGATATCATGAATAAATTAAATAGGATGGAGTTACAGTACCTTAATTTATTAGCTAAGTATGAAGATCAAATCAAGATTAATGCTGAACTTAAATTGGAAATTGCCGAAATTAAGACACAATTATCGAACAACAGTAAGGATGCTGGGCGTGAGAATCATGTGCCTGGTGCGATTGTGAGTGAGTCAATACGTGAACTTGCTGAGAGGCAATTGCGTCAAAAAAATCTTATGATTTTTGGTGCCAGTGAAGATACTTCTGTGGATATTCAAGCCAGGAGAGATTCGGATGTCGCATTGGCAACTGATATTATTTTGAAGATTTACCCTGATGCCAAAACCCAGGCCATTAGGGTTTTTCGAGTTGGTCGAGAGAATCCGACAGGGATTAGGCCTATGAAGGTTATTTTGGAATCACCTAACGATGTTAAATCCATAATTCATAATGTGAAAGAGTTGAAGAAGATTGAAATGTATGAGCGAATTTCCATAAGTTTCGACAGAACGCCCAAGCAAATTGAAGAGTACAGAATCTTGAAAGAAACTCTCACTTCTCGGCTGCGAAATGGTGAAACTAACCTCAAAATTAAGTATATCAGTGGTATCCCAAAGATTGTTAATTTAAACTAAATAATATGTCTAACAGTAGCTCGTCAACAACTTCTCATGGTCTGAGTTGTATGTATCAGAACGTCAGAGGACTTAACACAAAGACGGATTCTTTTTATCGTTCAGTATGTGAAAGTGATTATGACATCATCGCTATCACCGAGAGTTGGATTCAAGATAATATATTTTCAAGTGAACTTTTCGACGATAGATACTCTGTATTTCGGTGTGATAGAAACCTTAATGGGATGAGCGTTTCACGGGGTGGTGGTGTGATACTGGCTATTAAGAGAGAATTGAAACCAATACAGGTTGATCTCCAGGTTGTTCGCGACAGTGTAGTGAAAGTCGACATGGTATGTTGCAAACTATTTTTAAATAATAATACATTATATGTTTTAGTATTGTACATACCTCCGCATATAACAAATGCGGAATTTTCGTCCTTATTGGAGTATGTTGAGGCGCTCTCATTTATGTATGGTAATAACCTGTTTATTATAGGTGATTTTAACGATCCAAATTTCACTAAGGGTGCAGTTGGGGATATGAAGGCTGAGATGTTGGGAAATTTTATGAACTTGCTAGCTCTGGAACAGTTTAATAATATACTGAATGGAAATGATTCAGTTCTGGACTTAGTTTTTTCTAACATCAATTGCACGGTACATAGGGAACAATTTCCACTGGTGGATGAGGACAGCCATCATCCACCCTTAGATATTTCATTATCTCTCAAAGTTAAATCCCATAATGTTCCTGTCAACTTATCACAAACTAAGTACAATTTCAGGAAGGCTAACTTTCCGAAGCTTTATGAAATGATATTAAATATCGACTGGTTAGATCTTTATATTCTGAAGGATGTTGATGAGGCATGCGGTTTACTCTACCGGAATTTGTTTGGTATATTTGATGTGTGTGTACCTAAATCGGTCATTCGTAAAAGAACATTTCCTGTCTGGTTCACAGCTGATATCATTAAAGGCATAAAGCGTAAACACAAAATTTTTAGGAAGCTCAAATATTCTCATTCAGATTGTCATCGTAGAGAGTTTAATGAACTACGACGTAATGTTAAATTATTGATTGATTTGGCGTATAAAAACTATATCTCTAAAGTAGAGGATTCCATCACTGATGATCCAACTACGTTTTGGTCGTTTATTAAAGCTAAAAAATCGGCAACTTATTTGCCTGATGTGCTTAAGTTGGGCAATCTTCAATTCTCTGAGCCGGATAAAATTGCTGATGCATTTTCTGGCTTCTTTGGGAGTGTATATAGTGCGCCGTCAGATCGCGTCCCCAAAAACGATGTCTTCACCTCAAATTTATGTATCGCTCTTGATTGTTTGCCAGAGCAAACTATACTAACGGCATTGAAAGGATTGAAAGATAAACTTACTTGTGGCCATGATAATATTCCCAGCTTTATTGTGAAGGATTGTGCTCATGCTTTGTTGTTACCTTTATCTTATATATTCAATTTGTCTCTAAAAACGAACAGATTTCCTGACGTATGGAAGAAGGCCAAAATCATTCCCGTATTTAAAAAGGGTGACGCAAATGATATATCTAATTATAGACCGGTATCTTTATTACCGATATTCGCCAAAGTCTTTGAGATGTCAGTATATCAGTGTATTTTTGCACAGGTTTAAAAGCCTGATTTCTGTAAATCAACATGGTTTTTTTTAGCAAACGTAGTACAATAAGTAATTTGGCTGGTTTTGCTCAATTTACAGGCAATGCTTTGGACAAACGAATGCAGGTTGATGCTGTGTACAATGATTTCTCGAAGGCCTTTGATAGAGTTGACCATTCCATATTTCTACATAAGCTGGATAGACTCGGTTTCAGCAATAACCTAATTACTTTTTTCGAGTCCTATTTGTGTAACCGCTTGCAGTACGTCGAAATTCGTGGACATAAATCCTCAACGTTTAGTGCCACAAGTGGTGCACCACAGGGTAGCAACCTTGCACCTTTAATTTTTTCACTCTTCATTAACGACATTGGTGATGGCATAACTAGTAATTTTCTTTTGTTTGCTGACGACCTAAAGCTTTTCCGCACCATAAGAGACTCTAGTGATTGCCTTGCATTACAACATGATATGGAGTCGTTACAGCAATGGTGTGAGTTGAATAGGCTGCCATTGAATGCCGGTAAGTGCTTCTTTTTGACTTACTCGAATAAATTTAGCACCATCGACTTCCAGTATAAATTGGATAATGAAGATATTACACGTTGTAATACTTTCAAGGACCTTGGAATTATTTTTGATCATAAACTTTCATTTGCCCATCATATTAATTGAATATGCACTACTGCGATGAGGACGTTAGGTTTCATAATACGTAATTCAAGTGGTTTTCATAACAGTAAAACATTAAAAACTTTATATTCCAGCTATGTGCTTTCACGGCTTGAATATGGTGCAGTTGTTTGGAATCCAATACACGCTAAGTATATTAAACAGGTAGAGAATATTCAAAGAAAGTTTGCCAAATTTCTTATATTAAAATATGATGGTGTGTATCCTGATAGGGGTGTCAATGAGGTCATTATAACTGAACGTTTTCAGCTACCTTTATTGACGAATCGAAGAAATTACCATCTGGTATGTTTTCTTATAAAACTATGTAAATCTCTTATTGACTCTCCTGACTTACTATTTCAAGTAAACTTTCACGTTCCTAATAGATTGGTCAGAACCTCTCCTGTTTTCTGTTTACCTAGTGCATCAACTAATTTTCTCATCAAAACACCATTGTTTCAAGCTATGAGAGTTTTCAACAGTACTTGTAACGACATTGACGTGAACAACCTGTCATTTGCGCAATTTGCCAAATGCTTAAAAAAGAAATTGTTGCATGTATAGATATTTATTCCAAGTGTATCATTTTAATTGTAATTTTTCAGTTTTATGTAATTTCTAAGTGATTTTTATATTATCTGTGTCTTTTGTTCTATACTGGTACTTTGTTTTTCTTTTTATCTCTATCTCCTTTGTATTATGTTATTTATGCTTAATTGTCTTGTAAATGGTATATCTGTTAGACAATAAAGATTATTATTATTATTATTATTATTATACCGTTCGATACAAAAATGAAAATAAGTACAATTTGAAATGGAAAAATCAGTAACATTACATGGTCTTAAAATCTAGGAAAAAATGAATGTTACAAGTGTGCGCAAGTATTATATTATATATGTATTTGAACTCGTGTTTTTACAAGCTTTTATTTGACATCCATCTCGATGACCAACCAATTTTTTTCTTTTCCGATTTTTACCCCCCAACACTCACCCCTTAAGTCAAAATTTAACTGCTCTGATGAGGCCATCAATTCCTATGCTAGTGCCTAATTTCAACTTTCTATATCAAGGAATTTCGGAGAAAATCGGGTGTGACAGACAGACGGACAGATAGACAGACATACGGATAGAGCGACAGACACCGAAGTGATTTTATAAGTATTCCGTACGAAGCACTAAAAATATATATTTTTAGGGGGGGGGGGGGGGGGGGGGGGGTGATTGGTAGGTCATTATTACCAGATGGTGGCTAAAATTACAATAAAAGACTAATCTTACTGGTTGTTTAAAATTCGTCTCAGTGTGAGTCACTCTCCTATTAACTAGTAGATGTTGATAGTTGTTATGGCTAAAATTCTCTGTATGTCTACAGTATCGATTACAGGACGCTTACGTCACGCCGCTCGTTACATGACGTGCACGTAATAGACAGTTTTAGAGTAGCTGCTAAAATTTATTTAGGTCTGAACGTAAATTTTAAATAATTTTTCTCTATTGCAAATTAATACGGTAACATCTTAAAATAAATAACCCAACCTCGAGACTACGCTGTAATTGTAGTCCTAAGTAAAAATAAATTGTTTTTATAAAGACATATTTACGAAAGTAATAAAATATGTTACACAACAACCAAACAACGAAATTAATGTTGCTTGCTCGATTACAAAAAATCCGGCAGCAGTGAATTCATTTTTCAAAGAACCAATTTTAAAACAGAGACAATCCATTGCTTGATAGTATTTTGATTTCTCTGGAAAAGTTTCCTTAACTTTGAAACATGTAGCTGTAAGCTTGTCCTCTTCTCTTTTAGTGATGTCGCATACAAATATACAGACCGTTATTAATACCTAAAATAATAAAAAAAAATAAAAAAGCTTCTAATAGACGTTCTGGGCGGGAGTTAACTAAATTAAAAAAATTAAGATTTATATGTCAAGTCTATATAATAAGTTGTTTATTACTTATTAAACCGTTAACTAGTTTCAGATTCCTAAAAAAATCATTATCGAATCTTAAAAAAATAACCGGTCAAGTGCAAGTTGAACTCACGCAGTTAGTGTTCTGCAAGTTGATTACTTCTGAAATAAAAATTTTTGTTACCGAGGTATAAAAGGATCAGTGACTTCACAAAACACACCCCAATTGAGTTTTCAACAAAGTTTGTTTCTGATCTTTACTGAAAACTGATGACCTTGAAATTTTTGTTTTTTTGATATACCAGATAAATTATTAAAGGTAAAGGTAATAATTTTCGTTCAATCTACACACCCCGTGGAGAATTTTCTAGAATTTTTTCAAACTCTTTGGATCAGTACTTTTCGGGATAGAGGGGAGACAGCATTTTTGACAATTTTTTAAAAATAATATAAAAAAAAGTATGTGCATGTGAGACATTATATATATTTTTGAACTCGTGTTTTTACAAGCTTTCATTTGACACCGCACTCGATGACATAGTGAAAAAAATTTTTTTTCACTTCCAATTTCACCCTCCAAAGCTAACCCCTTAAGTTCAGAACTACACGGCTATGAGGTCATTAGTTTCTATATTAATACCAAATTACAACTTTCTAAATTAAATTGTTTCGGTGAAAATCGGGTGTGACAGACGGACAGACAGACACCGAAGTGGTCCGTACGGAACACTAAAAACATGTTTGGGAAAAGAGTAATCAGTATTTTATTATTAAATAAATTGCTCACCTTTTTTGTACGTATTGTTCTAACTAGAAAATTAAAACGGAGCAAAAAGATCAAACATATAGGCTATATTATTGAAATTTAACGAACAATAACACGCTTTTTTTTATAATAGGCTAATTAATGACGTAACGTTTTATTCAGTACGTTAAATTTAACAAGCCAGAGAATAACACCAAACCTTTTTAGTGTTCCGTACGGAACACTTATAAGATCACTTCGGTGTCTGCCTGCCTGTCTGTCTGTCTGTCTGTCTGTCTGTCTGTCTGTCACACCCGATTTTCTCCGAAACTATTTGACATAGAAAGGTGAAATTTGGTAATAATATAGGAATTGATGGCCTCATCAGAGCCATGTAGTTTTGAGAATTAAATTTTGACTTAAGGGGTTAGTTTTGGGGGGTGAAGTCGGAAGTGAAAAAAAAATTTTTTACTAGGTCATCGAGTGTGGTGTCAAATGAAAGCTTGTGAAAATACGAGTAAAATATATATATATAATATTATACTTGCGCGCACTTTTCTTTGTATTATTTTTAAAAATTCGCGTAAAATCGCTGTCCCGGGCCTTATCTCGAAAAGTATTTATCAAAAAATTTCGAAGAAATTCTGGAATATTCTCCACGGGGTGTAGATTGAACGAAAATTATCACGAGTGCATTACCTTTAATAATTTATATGGTATATAAAAAAAACAAATATTTCAAGGTCATCAGATTTCAGTAAAGATTGGAAAGAAACTTTGTTGAAAACTCATTTGGGGTGTGTTTTGTGAAGTCACTGATCATTTTATACCACCGTAACATAAATTTTGACTTAAGGGGTTCGTTTTGAGGGGTGAAATCGGAAGTTAAAAAATGAAAGCTTGTGAAAACACGAGTAAAAAATATATATATAATGTAATACTTGCGCACACTTTTCTTCGTATTACTTTTAAAAAATAGCGAAAATCGCTGTTCCCTACCTTATCTCGAAAAGTACTGATCAAAAAATTTTGAAAGAATTCTGGAATATTCTCCACGGGTTATAGATTGAACGAAAATTAACACGAGTGCATTACCTTTAATAATTTATTTGGTATATAAAAAAAAACAAAATTTCAAGGTCACCAGTTTTCAGTAAAGACTGGAAACAAACTTTGTTAAAAACTCATTTGGGGTGTGTTTTGTGAAGTCACTGATCATTTTATACCATCCTAACAAAAATTTTTATTTTAAAAACAATCAACGTACGGAACACTAATTGTGCAAGTTCAACTTGCACTTGACCCGGTTTTTTATAAATGGCCATGCCTTGCAATAAATCAATCAAATATTAAAAATATAAACTTCTCTTAATTTTAAAAACTTTTCAATTATAATTAATACGCATGGGCCCACAGTTTCTGTTGCATGAGTTACTCGATTTGAATCAATGAAGTTACAAATGAAAGACTTAAAGAATTGCCGGAATTCCCATTTTCCCAAACTTTGCTCCTGAGCCCTTCACCATATTATATATTTGCAATAAGAGCTTCAGAACTGCATAATAGTATGAATATAAAATGGAATGCCGCATTGGTTAAAGAATTGTCATTATGATATTATATTATTATATTATATATTGCTATTTAATCATTTTCAGTCAAAGCTCACCAGGTGATAGACGTGAAAGAATTGTCTAAAAGTCGGACCATTTGTTTTCGAGCTACAGCCGTACCTCCGTATACACATAAGGTAGACTTATGTATATATATATATATATATATATATATATATATATATATATATATATACATATATACATATATATATATATATATATATATATATATATATATATATATATATATATATATATATATTTTTATATATATATATATATATATATATATATATATATATATATATATATATATATATTTATATATATATATATATATATATATATATATATATATATATATATATCTATATATTTACACGTATAAGGTGTATTCATTGCATATATGGAAATGAGTGACTCGTAGTGTCATATAGAAGCAAATTCCAAATTTTTTTAAAAATTTAAAAAAGCGGCAAAAATGCATTTTTACAAAATCAACCAGCACATGAAAGGTTGTCTATCCAATCTGCTGTAAAGGAACAACAGCAAGCAACCGCCAAGCCAAGGAGAGAAGGGTAAGCCAAGAAATCACAAGCGCAGAAAGAGAACTTAATATGACAGCCTTGTGATGTGCCAGTGGCTGGATAGATTGTGCCACCAATGTTTATATTCAAGAAGATTATACAAAATCCTGAATTAGGGAATGGTGTATCTCCGGAGAGTATTTTCACCATTTCAGACACTGGCTGTATCAACAAACAGTTACCTGTAGAATGGATGAAACATATTATAAGCGTAATAAAGCCAACCTCTGAAAATAAAGTATTACATTTAGAACCTGGAAGAGGTGAACATAGCAAAGGCTAATAGGATAATAATGTTACAATTTCCAGGCCACACTACTCACCGGCTTAAGTCACTACACGTATCTTTTTTTAAACCTATGAGCAGTTATTATATTCAAGCAACAGAAAAATGCTTGAGGACAAATCGAGGTGGTCAGGTAACGCAATATCAAGTTGCTAGTTTATTTTTGGAAGCTAAACAAAGTGCTGCTATCATTGGGACCATGGTGAATGGATTTAAAGCGGCTGAAGTTGGGACCGTGGTCAATAACGTCTTTCCCGAACATTTGTTTAATGCAGCTGAAAATGTAAATATTCTCATTCTCTCAAACAAACACAAGTAATGAAAGCACATCGATGTTACAAGACGCTTCTATTATTATCTAAAATGAAAACAAGCAAATTCCTGAGCAACCTGATGGGTAAAAAGTTACCTTCCCAGTTTCCGAACAGATTGCCACATTTAAATACTTCGGCGTTTAACGCTGAAGCTTTAAAGAAAACTTTTATATCTTTACGCCCAATTACTAAAAATAATTTAAAGGAAAAAAATACTGTATAAAAATCTGGGGAAATGACAAACAAAAATATGTTGGAAGAATCATTAAAAGAAAGATGCCAGAAATGCCTTCTATATCCTCACCTTCCATTAAAAAAAAATTCAATGAAACTAGCCTACGACGGGAAAAATTTCTTTATTCTGGGCGCTGCACGCTGACAAAGACTTTGATGTTTAGCGACGACAAACCTTTATTCGTTAAAAAAAATAAGTAAATTAAGATGAACGCATTGTGATCTACCTTAACCTTTTGGTTTTTCTGCCATTATAGTTTCAATGAAGAAAATAAAATTTTAGTGAATTAGATGTGGTAGAATTTTTACTATTTATAATAAAATATTGAAATATAAAACATGAATAATTAATTTTTGAGTGCCAGGAAGTAATTATTTTAAAAGGTAAAACAAGTGGATGCCGAACAGCAATTTGAATGAAAAAAAGAAGCTTTTTGACTGTTGATGGTATCAAAATTGACAAGTTGTGTTGTAACTGGTTTACAGCAGCTCGCCATAAGGGGATTTCTTTGACAGGTATGCGCATAAATTATTCGTGTAGATGTTTTCTGGAATTAGTGCGTTGATTTTCTTTTCATATCAATTCAAAGAATAGATAAAAGAGATGAGAGTATCAGCAGGCTTGTCGTGACAAAAACGGAAAAAAACTTATTGTTAAAATTTTTTAGGTCCGCTAATACGATGCAAAGCAAAAAAAATGGCCGAGTCTCTGGG
Organism: Pachyrhynchus sulphureomaculatus; assembly: GCA_019049505.1. Lineage (NCBI taxonomy): Eukaryota > Metazoa > Arthropoda > Insecta > Coleoptera > Curculionidae > Pachyrhynchus > Pachyrhynchus sulphureomaculatus. The sequence goes on along the minus strand of CM032452.1, from coordinate 16,001,008 downwards.
ACAATCTACATTTAGTGCTTCTTCTAGTTGGATTAGTAAATTTAGAATCCGCCACAACATAAGTTTTAAAGCGATTTCAGGAGAAGGAGCTTCGGTTATTGGTGAAGATGTTTCATCATTCTGGGAAAAATGCCCTTTTTTAATTAAGGGATATTCATCGAGAGACAGCTATAATGCCGATAAGATAGGACTGTATTTTAGGGCTCTACTCAACACTAAAGAAAGGAAGATGTGTTGGTGGTAAATATCCCAAAAATGTTTTAGAATTTTGCATTGTGCAAATATAACGGGAGAAAAAGAAAAACTGTTAGTCATTGGTAAGGTAGCTAAACCCAGAGCATTTAAAAATATTAACATAAACAATCTGCCTGTAACTTGGAAATATAATAAGAAAGTTTGGATGACAGAAGAAATTATGACAGAGTGGTTGTAAGATCTTGTTTGGGAAATGACAAAAGAAAATAGAAACATTTTTTTTATTTTTAGGCAAAAGATGTCCGCTTAAAAAATTTAAAAATCTTGTTTCTGCCCCCTAGATGTACATCAGCTTGTCAACCACTTGACCAGGGAATTATAAAAAAATTTAAAATTATTATCTAATATTAAAACACCCTATAGTAACCATTCAAACTGCTGGTACAGCTTTTAAGTTAATTAAGAAAATTACGCCATTGGATGCAGTTTATTTTGCAAAACCGCTTCGGAACAAGAAATCAAGGAAACAGTTAAAAATTGCTTCCGTAAAGTTAACTGAGGCTGTTACATCTGATCCAAAAGATGACTTACCACTTAATTTACTTGCAGATGTCCTTAAAAATAATAGTTTGTTGTAGTTGACTGATAATGAAAACCCTAATGATTTTTTGAGCATAAATGAAAATTCTTATGTTGAAAAACCAGATTCAGAACAAGAAATTGAAAATTCAGTTGAAATACAAGGACTTTCCGAAGATTCTGATGTCGATGAGGTTCCAGTACCAACAGATGCTATCCCAAATTATGGTGAAGATATTATCCTAACCAAGCAGCTTAAAAGTTTTGCAGAAGATCACGGAGATGCACAGTCTTTAGACCTACTTTCCAAACTAGAAATTCGATTTGTGGACGCCATTTTACAGAAAAAGAGGAGACAAACAACAATATATAAATTTTTGCGTCATTAATGTAACCTTTCATTTTATATGTAAAACTCTATCCTATTGTATTTTATATGTATCTAAAGGTAACAAATCTTTGTTTTTCCTTAACTTTTAAGTTTTTTGTTTATATTAAAAATATGTACGTATATAAGTACCAATGTCCCAAATTCTTTAATTACCGTTTTCATTAAAAAAAAAACGATTTTTTTTTTGTATTTATTTTAAGCGGGCACCCCTCTTGAACGGATACTTTCGATCGGTCCCCTTGGTTTTTAGCATGTCCATCAATAATTAAAAGATATGTATCATGCTTAAAAGCTGAGGATTTCTATTTTTTAATATAACAAATAAAAAAAAAATTTTCAATTAAACAAAAATTACGCAATACTGTAGCAACAAACTTCATAAAAAAGGCAATTATTTTTCAAGCAATTGTCCATCCAAACTGGAATTTTTCGACAATAACCACTATACCATATTTTCGTTAAAAAAATATTTAACGCTTCTTTTAGTTTTATTACGCAAAACGCACAATGAAAAAAGATCTAGGAACTACTTTTTATCCACTGACTGAAAATAAAATTATTTAATAGAACAGAGACGCATCTAGGTTTAAAATCTAGAAAATAGCGATATACTTGCAACAACGGAAGTTAGTATTTTGTCTTTGATTGTGCTAGCCGACACTTGTTGGAAATGCATAACAAAATTATATAAAACCAACCCTATATTTTATTTTCCAATATATTTAAAATGACTTGACAATTGTTTCACCATACAATGGCTTCTTCAGAAGTGAATTAGAAAGAAAAATGTTTGGTAATATTACTGATTATATAGTGCTTAGAACTATCCTTAATTACATAAGATTATGTTAATCGTTTTATTACATTTTTTACCGACAAAGTTATTTTAAGCAGCAGCAAAGCTGTGGTACTATTTCAGAGAACTAATAAAGGTTAAGTAAGGACGAATGGTTTAATTCTACCTGTTCGTTTAATAATAAGTTGGAGTTTTTCCGTTTTTTAATTTCAAGACATTTAAGCATATTTAATTTTTTAGATTTATTTTCTACATGCAGGATTTTGAATGTATCATCAAAATTAAGGGATTCGTTTATTATATGGGTTGCGTAATGTGAATTCTTCTTGTTTTTTAATTAACTATGTTTATATTCTTTAATGCGAGTTTCAAAAGATCTACCAGGTTGTCCTACGTAGGTTTTAGTACAAGATCCACGACTTAATAAATAAGCGCCTGATTTTTTGGATTTATTAGATTTGGTTTTGTTATTCAAAATTATATTCCCTAAGGTATTAATGGTTTTAAATGCTCTTTTATTGTTCGTTTTTGTCAAATGTTTTGAAATTGTTCTAGTTCTAGAGATTGCTTTTTTAAACGATTTTTTATTCAAGATATTATCTATAATGCTAGGGGCATTAGTTTTAGTTATAGGAATATGTAACAGTATATGTATGAAAGAGTTAAAAGCTGCCATTTTGTGAGTATAAGGGTGGGATGAACTATTGTGTATAACTGTGTCAATATGTGAAGGCTTGTGAAAAATCGAGAAATGGTGTTTATTGTTCACTTTTGATATAGATATGTCTAAGAAATTTATAGAGTTATTGGTTTCTAATTCCAAGGTGAATTTAATGTTAGGATGCAAATTATCTAGCAAGATTATTAGTTGTCTATCTGTTCCCGTGAAACATATCTATGCCAGTAAACAATATTTTTGCTTTCCGCGGTTTGAGGAATTTTTAGTTCTAAATTTCCGCTAGTAAAAGGCTTAGCGGATTACCCATTATTAGACTTTCTTAGATTAGTTATCGTTGAATTCATAATAGTTTTGATCCAAGCACGTCGTAAGTAACTATAAAATATCCTGTTTTGATAATTTCACTTACTTTATTCTTGATTAAGAGTCTATCTACTAATTCTGTGTGTGTAACAAAAGATACAACTGGTCTAATAGGGAAATCTTTTTTATTTAATTTAATTAGGGAATATAATTTTGGAGTTTCTGGATGCACTATTGCTAAAGTACTTTTTTCAAAAGCATTGAAAATTGTAAGATCTTTTAAAGCAGATTTTATTAGTTTTTGGTAGACTTTTGTTGGGTCATTATTTAATATTTGAAGTTTGTCTGTATTAAGAAAAAAAAGAGTTTTAAATATTCTTAATACTGACAAATTTCAAATATTAAATAATGACCCAACATAAGTCTACAAAAATTAATAAAATGCACTTTAAAAGATCTTACAATTTTCAATGATTTTGAAAAAAGTACTTTAACAATAATGGACTCACAAACTCCAAAATTATATTCCCTAATTAAATTACATAAAAAGGAATTCCCTATTAGACCAGTTGTATCTTTTGTTACGACTTCATCAATCAAATTGTCATAAAAAATCATCCCTTTACTACGACAATATTACAAATACTAATAGTATTAACTAATAGAAAAAATTAAAAACATTTACTTACCAGAAAATTCTAGAATTATCTCATTTGATGTACAAAACTTATTTCCTAATATCCCAACATACGAAGTCATAGAATAAAGTGAATGAAATTATCAAACAGGATATTTTAGATTTACTTACGACGTGCCTGGATCAAAACTATAATGAATTCAACGATAACTCTTTTATACATCTAAAGAAGGTCTAATAATCGGTAATCCGCTAAGCCTTTTATTAGCGGAAATTTTCATGGATCATTTAGAACTAAAAATTCGTCAAAACGCGGTAAGCAAAAATATTGTTTACTGGCATAGATATGTTGATGATATCATTTCCTGTTTCAAAGTAACAGAAAGACACCTAACAATCTTCCTTAACTTCCTAAATAATTTGCATCCTAACATTAAATTCACCTTTTAATTAGAAACCAATAACTTTATAAATTTCTTAGACATATCTATTTCAAAAGTGAACAATAAACACGATTCCTCGATTTTTCACAAGCCTTCACATACTGACAGAGTTATACAGAATAGTTCATCTCACCCTTATACTCACAAAATGGCAGCTTTTAACTCTTTTAAACATACACTGTTACATGTTCCTATGACTAAAACTAATTTTAACAAAGAATTCAACATAATCAAACAAATAGCAATTAATAATGGATATGACCCTAGCATTATAGATAATATCTTGAATAAAAAATCGTTTAAACAAGTAATCTCTCTAATTTATCCCACCATTAATGACAAAAAAGGAAAATTTAATACACTCACGTACACAGGGAAAATAACTAGAACAATATTAAAACATTTAACAAAAAAGAACAATTAAATAGCATTTAAAACCAGTAATACCTTAGGGAATATAAATTTAAATAACAGAACCAAATCTAATAAATTCAAAAAATCAGAAGTTTATTTCTTAAGTTGTGGATTTTGTATTAAAATCTACGTAGGACAAATTGGTAGATCTTTTGAAACACGCGTTAAAGAACATATGTATATATATATATATATATATATATATATATATATATATATATATATATATATATATATATATATATATATATATATTATATATATATATATATATATATATATATATATATATATATACATATATCAATCGGTTTTACAACGTCTTCCGTCTTCCGATGCCTAGTTTCCACTCGTCCTGGTTTCTCCATCCCTCCTCCTCTAGATCTCTCTCTAGTACTTCCTTGTTGATTCCTGCTCTCCAGCTTTGGCGTGATCTTCCTCGTTTTCTTTTTCCTTGAGGGTTCCAATTTAAAATCTTTTTAGGTAGTCGGTCTTGTGACATTCTCTGTACATGTCCGTACCATACCAACTGTTGGGTTCTGATTTCGTCCACTATATCGTGCTTTATTTCTAAAGTTCGTCTTATCGTGTCATTTAGTATGTGGACTTTTCTGGATTTTCTGGCTGCTCGTCTCCAGAAATCCATTTCTGTAGCTTTTAGTATTTTTTCTGTTCTTTCCTTCAATGGCCACACCTGGGAGCTGTAAGTTATTATACTTTTCACTATTGAGTTGTAATTTCTCTTCTTATTTTCAATGGTTATGTTTTTGTCCAATAGTATACTATTAAGCATTGCAATCGCTTTTCTTCCTTGGATATTCCTCTCGAATATTGCTTCTTCCAGTGTTCCGTCCATAGATATTCTCGTTCCCAAATACTTATAACTGGCACAGTGTTTGGTGTCCTGCGGCCAGTTTCAAGTCCTGCTGTGGTCCTCCGACGCACATGTACTCGGTCTTTTTAATATTGACTTCTAGGCCCCATTTTTCATATTCCTCCATAAGTTTTTGTGTCATGTATTCCATATCATCGATGTCCTGAGCGACTACTACCTGGTCGTCTGCAAATGATAGCGTGTACAATGTAGTATCGTCATCCAGTGGTAATCCCATACTGCTGTATTTCCTTTTCCAGTTCTCCAGTGCACTCTCCAAATAGATTTTAAATAGCGTTGGGGATATACAGCAGCCCTGTTTGAGACCCTTTGTGACCTGGAACCCTGTTGTTCAGTGACAGAGAGGCGCTTAGGCCGCGCAAGATTTGGTACTACAAATCTGCTAAATGGGAAGATCTCATGGAATACTTTCGAACTTTCCCTTGGATGGACGTTTGTTTTCGATCCGATAACCCATCTGACTGCGCCAGGGAGGTCTCCGATGTTATTTTGGCTGGTATGGAAGCTTACATCCCTTTTTCGAAGAAATGCTCCTCCAACGGCAAGCCTTGGTTCGACCGAAAATGCAAAGAAGCTGTTGCTTCTAAACATATTGCCTACCGACAAGGGCGTGAAAATTCTAACACCGTAAATCGTAACATCTTTGTTCATGCCCGGAACAGATGCAAGGGAATTATCGACGAAACCAAGGAGGCACACAATCAACGAATTAGAAACAAACTTCTCGCTTGTCCCAACAATTCCACGTCCTTTTGGGCAGTCGCGAAGGCAGTTAGTCAAAATTTTACCAAATCCACCATACCACCACTCACACGGCCAGATAATTCCATTGCAACCACACCTGTTGAGAGAGCGAACTTGTTGGCTGAACTCTTTGCTTCACATTCTACTGTCGATTTCCAAGCAAAACACCACCTACTATTCCCATATTGCACTAAAGGATGCCCGATGTTGTCTTCAGACAGCGCATCATAAAACGTATTTTAATGAAGCTAGACACCAAGAAGGCTTCTGGCGCTGACGGAATACCTGCCATAGTTCTCAAAAACTGTGCAAGGGAACTAACACCAGTTTTCTGTAGACTTTTTAACCTATCCTACAGAAAGGGACTATTTCCGTCCTGCTGGAAATGTGCCACGGTTCAGCCGATACCTAAAAAAGGTAAGAAGACCTTGCCAAATAACTACCGACCAGTTGCACTGCTTTCAATAATATCGAAAGTCATGGAAAAGGTTATCAATGAGCATCTTCTAAAATATCTTGAACGATTCAATATTATTAGCAATCACCAATATGGTTTTCGTAAACAAAGATCAACAGGAGATTTTCTGACTTATGTAACACATGTTTGGAACAACGCAATTGAACACTTTGGAGAATCTCGAACGGTTGCTCTTGACATATCCAAGGCATTCGACCGTGTTTGGCACGATGGACTGTTGGCTAAGTTACGCTCTTATGGTATGTCGGAAAGGTTCTGTTTGTGGCTCTCATGTTTCCTCAGAGAGCGTTCTTTACGAGTGGCGGTCGACGGATTTCTTTCTAACACCCTCACTATCAACGCCAGTGTGCCCCAGGGCTCCATACTGTCTCCTACTCTCTTTCTCATTTACATTAACGATCTGCTGGAAAAGACCGTGAATCCAATCTATAGCTTTCCAGATGACAGTACGCTTGTCTCTTCATTCACCTTGAACGCTCGGACATCGGCTGCTCAGGCGAATATCCGCAGACAGCGGGAGGTCGTTCAACTTAACAAAGACCTGGAAGAAATTCTATCTTGGGGTGACAGCAACCAAGTGGAATTTAACGCCACAAAAACCCAAGCGGCAGTTTTTCTAAAAAAGTTAACGTTGCTGAACCCGACATAGTTATGTCGGGGCACTCCATTCCCCTAGCATCGTCGCTCAATTTGTTGGGCGTTAGTTTGGGAGCAAATATGTCTTGGCATGAACATGTTGCAGGCATAGCAAGGAGAGCTTCTCAAAAGTTGGGCATATTATTTAGAACCAGAAAGCTTTACACCCCACAGCAACTGTTAATTCTTTACAAAGCCCGAATTCGACCAACTATGGAATACTGCTCCCACGTTTGGGGCTCCGCTCCCAAACATACACTGCATTTGTTGGATTCTGTTCAGAGAAGAGCGATCCGTTTGATTGGGGACCCGGAATTGACCGGCGGCCTTGATTCGCTGGAACATCGAAGAACGGTTGGCGACTTGAGTCTGTTCTACAAGTATTTTCATGGAAAGTGTTCGAAGGATGTAGCACGCTTAATTCCTCCCAAAGCGGTGCATGTTAGAAATACACGTCGCGCTGGTGCTTCGCATCCGTATGAGGTTCAGCTTGTTACTCCGCGTACAACACTTTTCAAGCGGTCTTTTATATGGAGAAAGTCATCCCTTTGGAATAATTTGCCCAGCGCTGTGTTTCCCACCGAGTACAATTTACAGCGATTCAAGAACAACGTGAATCGCTTTTTTCGCACTCGTGCCGCTCCTGGAGCGCTTTAGGGACTTCCCTGCAGCACGTGAGCTAGACCCATAAAAAAAAATATATACCATATTTGGTTTTCACACCACTTCTTGCGTCTTGGTATAAGGATTTTACGGCTTTAATTATTTCGGTGCTTACATTACTCTGTTGTAGTGTTTCCCACAATCTCATTAGGGGCACGCTGTCGTAGGCATTTTTTAAATCAACAAACAAAATATGGACTTCCTGATCAAATGCGGTTTTCTTTTCTAGGATTTGTGTCAGTGAGAAGAGATGGTCTATTGTGGATCTTTCTGCTCTAAAACCTGCCTGTTCTTCAGCTTCTACGTCCGCGTATTCCGTTTCTATTCTATTTTTAAGTATTTTTCGGTATATTCTGCTAATAGATCCTGTAACCGTTCCCCTATAGTTATCGCATTTATTTTTGTCTCCTTTCTTATGAATTGTTGATATGTATGATATTTTCCATTCCTCAGGTACTTCTGATGTGTTAATGCATCTTTGGAATAAGTTCCTCAAAGCGCTAAATAGCTTTTCAGTTCCGTATTTTACTATCTCTCCTGGAGCTCTACCATTTTTTAGCGTTTTACATACTTCTTTAACTTCTGATGTTGTTATCCTTATTGGGGATCCTCGTATAACTATATTTAGGTTTCCATGTTCGGTACTTTTGAAATCTGGTCTATTTTCTGTTAGCGTATTTGTAAAATATTGGTTCCATTTTTCTGGTGTTATTGGTGAGAAGATTTCTCTTTTCCGTTCTGTTCCCATATTTTTAAGAAGTCTCCAGCTTTCTGTGCTTTTTCTTCCTCCTATGTAAGTGTTGAGTCTTGAGCATGTCTTTTCCCATTGGTTGAAGAACATAAACATAGTTATTTAAAAAACAAGAACAATTCACATTACGCAACCCATAATTTTGATGATACATTCAAAATCCTGCAAGTAGAAAATAAATCTAAAAAATTAAATATGCTTGAATGTCTTGAAATTAACAAACGGAAAAACTCCAATCTATTATTAAACGAACAAGTAGAATTAAACCATTCATCCTTACTTAATCTTTATTAGTTCTCTGAAATAGTATCACAGATTTGCATCCTTAAAATAACTTTGTAAGTGAATAATATAATAATACGATTAATATAATCTTATGTAATTAAGGATAGTTTTAAGCATTATATAATCAGTATTATTACCAAACATTTTTCTTTCTAATTCGCTTCTGAAGAAGCCATTGTATGGTGAAACAACTGTCAAGTCATTTTAAATATATTGGAAATTAAAAATAGTGTTGTTTTTATATAATTCACCTTTTCTCTTAGATCAACTCCAAATTTGTATATTGAGAAGAATCACACTTTTGTTATGTCATTGTAAAATGTAGGGGCTGATTTAGATCATAAACCACAGGCAAAAAATTTACTATACTTTTTAGTAATGTTTGTAAAAAATTGTAACGTGTGCACTTCCGCCCCGGCATCAAATTGTACTGGGTCTATTTCGCCCTGCATTGACAGCGTCAATTTGTACCGTGCGAAGACGGAATGCCTCTCGTTTGGGCGCAAATTTGAAACATGTGAATTTCGCCCCGCATAGACTGCGTCAATTTGTGGGGTGTCAAATTTTCACTTCGCGCGCACCTTGAGGCGCACCTTTTACAGCCCCGTTTTAATTTCTGAGAATGGATTGAGTGAATACTGATTTTAAAAGAACTAAAGAAATTAAACATACACTAGCTCATTTTTTCTTGGTAGAGTTATATGGGTAAGAGATAATTGTTGTACGTCTTTTTGGAATTAGTTTCTATCGTTGTTAAAAAAAATTTCGGTTGTACTAAATTTTTGGGCACCATTCATTTTAAAATAGAAGGGATCTACTTTCAGCTAAAAAAATGAAAAAATACTGAAGTGTTATGCAGTTGTTAATAAGAAGAATTTTTCTGGTACAACCCTTTTATCCTGAAAAGTAAGATAGGTATTCAGTGAGACACTAGCTTTAATCAACAAAAAAGGTTTATTAATGATTTAAATTAAAAGTTCTAACTCTTGCAGTTTAGTAATTACAAAAACTCTAGCCTTAAAGGTAGTTATTACTAAATAGAGTTCTGAAATTAGACATTTTACTTTTAAAATTTTGCTACACCCGATATTGAAAGTTCGTGACGTTCACTTCACGATTTATCAGTTCAATTCGATGCTAAATCACTTATATGCGGGAAATAGGTCTACTGATGTATATTTTGGTGACTTACGATTTTCCTACGGGCTTCTAGACCTTAAATTGAACACTTAAAACCGCTTTCACACATTCCATCACTAACTTATCGGTACTGCTTCATGACGAGAAGAGCCTACAACGGCTACTTTATGTTCAAAAAAAAAAACAAAGCCCACTACGGCTTAATGATTTAAACTCGTACTCGACTTGGCTCTCGATAAAATTGAAAAAGCCTCCACTGCGGCTGAATGGACAAAGCCTGGCTGCGGCTTGATCGGAGAAAAAGCCAACTACGGCTACTGATTGCAGAACAGCCTTCTGCCACTACATGTTGGAAATAACTTCGGCGGCGGCTTCATGGGAAAAAGCCTCGGCAGCGGCTTGATGGAAAAAGCCTGGTCTGCTGCTCGATGGATAAAAGCCTTCTCGGCGGCTAGATGGAAAAAGCCTCGGCAGCGGCTTGATGGGAAAAAGCCTAGTCTACGGCTCGATGGAAAAAAGCCTCGATCTGCGTTCTCCGGACCCTTAAATAATCCGTGAGAACTACGTCTCTAAAATGGCCGGCTTCCGGGAAACAAACATCGGAAACAAATATCTGACCTATCGCGACGTACCACGAATTTTTGGTCGGAAACCCGCACTGCACACTGTACCACGAGCGGCTAGAAATTTCTGCTAAATACACTGCTCGATACAAAAATGAAAAGAAGTACATTATAAAGCCAAAAATCAGTAACATTTCATGCTCTTAAAATCTAGGAAAAAATGAATGTTACAAAATAACCAAACTTACCATTACTAAGATCAAACCAAGACCGACGGCTAGAAATTGTAAACTAGCACCGTGGTTATAGGCAAGAAGTCCAAGACACAGAAAATCAAAAAAAGTGTTAAGAGTCATTAGTAAAAACTGAACTTCAAAGATAATTTTGAAATAACATACAACCTTATAAAGATAAAGGCTTAGTAATTCTACGGTTTTCATTAAATGCATTATTTCTTCCTCAATAACGGAACTTCTTATTGTGGTTACAAGTACTTGAACTTGGTATCTAGCTTTTACAGATAATAATAATATTGTCATCAGGATACACTGAGATACGGCATAAATGTTCATCACGATAATAGTTAAAGGGAAAAACAGTAAGAAAACTAGTTTATACCAAACGACTTCTATCGGATTCCACGCTAAATAATTACTATATATTATCCCAAATACCAATAAATTAACTAAAATTAAATAATATTTGGCTTTTTTGGATATATTTTCTTCCATTTTAAATCTTTTGTTGGAGAAAGTTTTATCAGTCAATGTAAATTTTCGGAAAAGCTTGGCCAAAATTATTCTTTTAGTATAAGAGTTGATAATGGATACAAGTGATATTAGAGCCTGAGATACACGGGATAATAACAAAAAAAAAGTCATAATATCATAGCCATATCCTACTACTACGTGCACTTGCCAAAAGAAAAACAAGAAAACTAAAAGTACAAAAATAGCAACTTTTTTTTATATCGTTGTTGGCGAACTAAAATATTACTCTGAAAAACGTAGAACATACTAAAGTAATTAAAAAAATATGCTATTGACTTAAAAAAGAATGCTTCGTACTGAGGAATCATGTTGAATCGGTATTATAGCAACTCGAAATAATTAAAATCTACAAGTATTTCTTGTGTTTGTATTAGTACAACGCAGCGACGTAAATATAAATAGAAATAATAATCGATATAATCATAAAATATTTAACCTATTACATTGTAGAAATTAACTAAAATACAATAATACGCTAGTTAATTAATTTTTAGGAGACCTATATTTTTGATCAATATAACGGTGCTAACAAGTTTAAAAAGAGGCTGCTGTATAGAAAAAAAACATGCAATTCATGTAACAGTAGTATATTTTAGCGACTTTGCTAGCGTGGACTCTTCTATATTATTTCTCCATTAAGTTGGGAATGTGGAATCTTTGGCACAATGATACTACTCAGTATATATCACCACTACACCAAACACTTTATTTTTGCACTCGACGCGCGTTTCGCTAACCATGTTAGCTTCATCAGGAGCGATGATTGAGTCAATCATCGCTCCTGATGAAGCTAACATGGTTAGCGAAACGCGCGTCGAGTGCAAAAATAAAGTGTTTGGTGTAGTGGTGATATATACTGAGTAGTTATTTCTCCCCATCTTTAAACTAATTTGAACCTAATATATATACATTAGTATCATTTGAAAGCCCATTCTATTCTCTTTCTGTTGATACCAAATTCCATAGCACACTTTATGCTTTATCTAATTAAAATGATTGACAGGTACCATAGTACTGACTTTACCATAGTAAAGACAAAGGAAAAATTAAACAAATTTTTAGTTTAACAGTTGAATTTATTGATAAGAACTAAAATATATATATTTTGTATTACCCTCCCCCCCTTAATCCTTATTACTGCTTCCAGCTGGTTTTCCATGGAGCGGCTGAGCTTTTTCAACACTGTCCCTGAGATTCTTCCGCACTCTTCCTCCATCGAAACCTTTAAGTCCCTCAGCGATGTAGAGGCTGGATTTCTGGCTCGAGCTTTTCTTTTGAGCTCATTGCATATGCGCTCGGTTGGATTCAGGTCAGGACTCCGCTCAGGCCAGACTAATGTGGTTACTCCCACTTCCGACAGGTATTGCCGCACCGATGCAGCAGCATGTGACCTCGCATTGTCGTGCATTAGCACGAAGCTATCATCAACAAACCCAGAGTAAGGAACGACGTATTCCTACAGGATCTCTTCGAAGTACCGGTGAGCAGTTAATCCACCGCTACGAGTCTCATCAGTCATTCGGTAAGGTGAGCTATGACAGAACCTCCTCAGTAGGCGACCGCAACACTGCGTATGGTGCTCCCCAGGCCTACTCCAAACTCGTCTTCTTTCATCATTGCCATGTAGGGACATTCAGGACTCGTCGGAGAATAAAACGGAGCACAATTGCTCTAAGGTCCAGTCGACATGTTCTCGGGCAAATCTGAGTGGTGCTTGTCGATGGGCTGCTCTCAGTTTAGGTCTTTTCGGAGTAAGGTTAGCTTCTGAAAGTCTTCTTCTGACCACGAATTTGACGGAGCTCCTGCTGGACCTCAGCGCCGGTCAAATGACGATTTCTTAGAGTTGTGTTGACAATAAAGCGGTAGTCTCGCTTCGAAGTACACCTTCTTCTTCCTGATCCTGGTCTCCGTGTAAAGGCACCAATTCAAATCCAATTCCTTGGTAACGTCCGTTGACTCTGGAGACTGGAGACAGCAGACCGACTCAGGTGTAGTTGCTCAGCGACTACATGTTGACTATGCCCTTCTTACAATAGGGTGGTGGCAGAGATGTTGACGTTTTAAATTCCGATAAAGGAATGATAGGAAAATGCAGTTGCATTTTTTTTTGTAGTGACGAATAGTGCGCAACGAGTACATTGCTAGGCGAGCAAAAACGATTCTATTGAGTAAAACCGTTTTAATCAGTAAATTTTTTTGGAAATCCAGATGTTTTTGGTATTATTGGAAAGAGTGGAAAATCAGCATTCTAATGATACCAAAAAAAATTAAATTTAAGAATCGGTGTTAAATGAAGAAAAATCGTTTGAGTTAATTTTTTTGCTCACCAGTATATATTTATTTATTTATTTATTTACGGGCAGACCCATTTTAGCAAATATCATCACAGAACTCAATAGACTGACAACAGTTCTTTTTTTAGAAGTTTTAAAGAGATATTAAAAAAATCAAGTTCCGTTTCAGCGGCGCTATTATTGATCGGCGAGAATAGGCTATAGTTACATCTATGGTCCCTTGTTGATCTTGGTGGAACAAGGAAATTTATCAAACTCAGAAGATCGGAGCAATCTATATGACCATTTACAAGTCGAGATAAGAAACAGATATCAGTAACTTTCCTACGTCTTGAAAGCGATTGCAGCTGGAGTCTTCGCAGCAGGTCCCTATAGACAGTGATGTTTCACTTAAATTTGTAAGAAATATATCTAGCATATTTCTTCTGTACCCTTTCAATACCTTCAATATGTATAGCATATGAAGGCGACCATACACATGACAGATACTCCACAGAAGATCTTACCAAGGCCTTATACAAAGTATTCATGCTATCTACAGTCTGGAAATCCTTAGTATTCCTACACACGAAGCCAAGGAGTTTTAAACATTTGTTAGCAATAAAGTCATATTTAATATGAAAATCGAGCGTAGTGTACAAATAAACACCTAAGTTACATATTGAAGAGACTTTTTCCAGAAGACATTTATTTATACTGTAGTCATATAAAGGCGGAGTTTTCACCCTAATGTCGTAACTTGCATTTTTTAATATTAAGAATTATTTTGTTTCTTCTGCACTACTCACTCACCCTATCCAAGTCTCCCTGTAGTCTCAAAACAGAATGAACTACCATAAACAATTTCAAATCATCTGCAAAAAACAAGGGCCTTGAAAATAAAATCACCTCACGGAGGTCACTAATAAATACATTAAACAGCAACGGGCCCAGGTGGCTACCCTGTGGTACACCCGATGTAACAGAGACCTCACTCGACACAAAGCCCTTTACTTCAACAAACTGTTTCCTATATCTAACCAATTCAGTAGGGATCTACAAAAGCCATAACTTCTTAATTTCATTATCAAGATAACATGGTTGACAGTGTCGAAGGCCTCACTGAAATCCTACAAACCACGTCAACCTGACCACCTGCCTCCATTGTATCAATAGTACTTTGAACCAACAAGATCAAGTTTGTAGCTGTCGATCGTCCCCCAACGAAACCGTGCTGTTCCTGAACTAAAAGAGGTTTTATGAAGTGTTTTAATTTATCACAGATAATTTTTGCGAACAATTTTGGGATAGAATAGGTCTATAATTTTTGGCGTCTGACTGGTCTCCGGAGTAATAAAACTATATTTCCACTAGTCAGGAAAAACACCGCTCCCCAGGGACAATTTAAAAAGCATATACAGCGGTTTGGCCAAAGTATACGCACAGTTAACTAAAAATCTGGGAGATATACCATCAAGACCTGGTCCCTTATTTATGTCAAGTTTGGATATATGGTCAAATACTTCCCAACAGAGGAGAATGATTCACCACCATCCCCAACATCACCCAGCCCAGACTCACCACCGTCAGCATGAGACCTATAAACACCCTGAAAATGAGACTTGAAAATTTCCACCATAGTATGTCCATCCATCCCTGTCTGGTTGGTCTAGATTTATTAAGGTAGGGGTGGACTTGCCTCCTTTTTACTGTTAATGAAGTTCCAAAATTGTTTGGTGTCATAACTTATGTTTGTCTCAATATTTTTAACGTACTGCAAATAGCAGTAGCTCTTTAGAATATTAGATTGGGATCTTAACTCTGAAAAGTTTCCCACTGACGCGTTCTTTTATATTCTTTGTGACATATTTTCTTTTTTAGAATAAGATTTTTAAGTTCATTAGAAAACCACCTTGGGAACTTTGGATTCTTTGGAAAAACCACAGGGACTAATACCAGTCTACAAAACTTCATCAAAGACAGACTTTACATCTTTAATACCACCCATGACATATTCCCATTCCACTGAGTGAATATAATTATTTAACATATCATAGTCCGCACGCTCAAACTCATAGAAACTGAAATCACAGCGTAAACTCTCAGGTCAGTCATTAACCAGCACATCAACCGTAAGTACCAGATGGTGCTGCTCGCAGGGCAAAAGACTCTCCAGTGCAACCTGAACAGATGTTCTACTGTCTCATGTTACCACTAAATCCGCTTTAACACCATTCGCATTACTGATTTCATTCACTTGGAATAGCTTATTATAAGAAAAACAGTCACTAAGTAGCCTCACAACGTCCCCACCATGGCCAATAGCTGAACTTCCAAAACTGTCACTAGTCCATTCTACATGAGGCAGGTTATAGTCTCCTACGACAGATATATTATCACTGGGATATTTCTAAATGATCTCCTCAAGCGCACAGCAGTGAGCGTGAACAGTATCTACTCTAATGGGTGGCGGCAAGTACACTGCACCTACAACAAGTCTCGCCGTACCACTTCTAATTAAAACAAACAAATGTTCTAAATTATGAGTTGTTTGGCACTATACTCAATTAATAAATATTATTGCGACTGGATAATGATAACACGTGTCGACTTTATTTCAAACATAAAACATGAAAATCTTAACTGAGTAAATATGGAAGGTTTCTAGAACTCAATGTATATTTGGTAAATAAAACAGTAATATTCCCGAATTGTGTATATTTTACATTTAAAAAACAATATTGTTTAAATTTAATTTTCAAAGTTTGGTTTTTACAGACAGGATAAATTTTTCGGTGTTCTTGTACGCAACATAATAAAAATTGCTTTTGTTGCTCTTCAACCGTGATTAAACCATAAAATTCTTGCATCAATTTGACCATTCTTTCCGCTGTATCGTTCACCTCAGCGTTGATACCTTCTTTTTAGTTTCTTGGGACTTGCTTTTGTTTGAAATAAAGTCATAGATGTTTTTCTCTGAAATAAAAAAAGAAAAAGGCAGTTAAGAAAATTATAATATAAAGAGGATATAAGGAAACAGTATATTTATTTATTAAACTAACCATACAATGGACCATAAAGTTCTTTCTGCGATGGGATATAACGTGTACCATGGGCTGATAAATTATCTTTGGTTAAATTTGCAATCATTTTTCACTTTAGTTTTTTGGTCCACATCATCATCAAATAATGATAAGACAGATACTTCATCAAACAAATACCATAAATGCTGGATTAACTTCTGTAAAGCTGCTTTCCAGATGCTTTTATCATTATTATGACTTTAAAAAGCACGAATCCTGGTAAGGCGCTTTTACATAGGATGTCACGATGAACAGGCAGACGTCTAACAGTGCTGCTTTCGCCTTGCTCGTTATTTTGAATTGAGCACTAAGTAATGATATTTTTAGAGAATAAATCGCTTTCGCAATTCATCGAGCTTGGTGCAAGGCACCTGGAGGTTTAATTTTAAATTTTCTCTCTGTATCTTCTCCTAAAAATACCACAGAAAGCTCCATCATTTCTCGATAGTCATCTTTGACTATTTCCTTGCTCAGTTCAATTCGGTAAAATTCAAGCAAATTGTCAAGTTCGGAAACAGTCAGGCACGTAGTGAGCTGTTCTTTGTAGCACTGTATTTTATCAGGATCGACACTTTTCCAGTTATCTCGGAACTTTTGAAGAGTGGAATATAAGGGTTTGTAGTTACTTGACTGATTTTTACTTCGAAGATGCCTTTCAACACCAATTCATACATGTGATGGCGGCAAGCGAAAATAAGCATTTCTCTATTAAGTTTTTGTTCGAGAAGCACACGAGCACCATTGGTACGGCCTGTGTTTGAAACCGTAGTATCACAACAAAGAATTTACACTTTATCTTCGAGATTCCAGTCTACAATCGACAGTCCAGACAGTCTGCGCCTGTTCACTTCTTGAAGAGCTTTCCAACCTTGGCACAACAATAAGTTGTTCTTTATTTCCAAATGAAATAACAATCGGAAGTCGTTCTTCTTTTGATTTACGAGCATATAAAGTAGGCAACGGTTTACCATCTTAGTGAGCAGTCACAACATCTGGTACCCTCGTTTTGAAAATCAACTTTTATGGCGAATGTAATGAAAGACTAATATTGTCAAATTTCCACTTTATTTAGTTTCACTGAAACTGTATGACGCGTTTCGCTATACTATAGCTTCTTCTGATACAAAACAAAATTTTTTTTTTTATCAGAAGAAGCTATAGTATAGCGAAACGCGTCATACAGTTTCAGTGAAACTAAATAAAGTGGAAAATTTGACAATATTAGTCTTTCATTACATTCGTTAGGAATTTCCATCAAGTAACAGCAACAACAATTCAAAACTTTTATGGCTTCCGCGCGCTGTTTCCGTTTTTCTGTACGAATTCTTTGGATTGAAGACTTACTTATCGTAAATTCCTCAGTATTATGTCCAAATGCTTCAATAGTAGCTTCAAGAATAAACACAGAATCTCTGATACTTAACTGACACCTATCCAGCGTTGCTACTAATTTTGGAGTAATGAAATCCTTCCGCATAGGTGTTTTTCTTGTTCTGGGTTGTGTGTTCTCGATCATTGTTGGCAAATCTTCTTTTAAATCCATGTTAGAATCAGAAGATGAATAGTTTTTGTAACGGTTCATAAGATGATATCAAAGGAGTTGGCGCGGAGAAATATTTAGCACGTCGCTTTTCTTCTTCAGGAGTTCTAAGGCGAGCCTTTTTCTCTTTATCAGTCAGTTTTTTTGTCCACTTCAGCTAAGTGAGCAGGTCGACCTGGCTCTCTCTGGCGCTGAAAGGAGATTGTATTTTCATTTATTTTCATTAATTGAAGCGCATCGGCATGTGCAATGTCAAATAAATTATCTAAGTTGTTGACAAACTCTTGTCGGCGCTGCTTAAATATGCCTTGTGTTTTGTGTTCATTTTTTTGTCCCTCCAAGCTTAATATAAGTGTTCACAAGTTTCTTCACCCAATTTCGTATAGGTATACGGGCCTTTTCCCAATAGATTATACACTCGCGAATAGTGAGATTAGCGCTTTCATTGACAGTTAAAGTCACGAATATTGTAAAACAAAACTGGCAAAACTTGTCCATTGGGGGAAGTTTTAAACCCGTTAATTGAGGTTTTACGTCCCCTATTAAAAATATACCTTTTTTTAGAGCTGCGTAATTCCACTGACATGTTGACTGATTGATAACAATGCGCTAACTAACACAATAGCAAGCAATATTACAAGCACATCGACATGTTACCTCGCGTTCGTCTTAGACCGCAAGTACTGACATGTTCCGATGGAAGTCGGCACGGGTTGGCGTGGTCCTACGTACACGAAATCTCATTTACAATTGTTTTGACATCATACAAACAAATTAAGTGGGTATGATTTTTTTTGGGACACCCTAATATATATATATATATATATATATATATATATATATATATATATATATATATATATATATATATATATACTTAAATATAAAATTTGTTGGGTAACTCGGCAAAGGGCGTGATAAAAGTTCACACAATGTTCATTAAGTCAATATTTCGGTTCTTGGTTGGGACCTTCTTCAGGGCAACAACTGAAAAAGAGAAACAGTCTACTAACTGAGAAAATTTGCGCAAAAATTAAATTATTCAAATTATTACTATTATTATTATTATTAATAAACTTATGTAGAAGTACAATGAAATATAGATGTAATATAAAAGAAAAAACACTCACATGAATAGTAAGAAGTAGAGTTAACATGAATGGCCATAATTAGCTTGTAACGTAGAAACGACTAACAATCCATTAAAATAAACACTATAAACTAATTCATAAAGTTAAAAAGATCAAATTTACAACAGGGATGTATTTGAAAACCCTGGATGCTGGAAACATTTTTAATTATTAATTAATTCACCCGAACCAACGACCTGTAACCGGCGCCATGTACAAAATGATTGACATACCACTGACAAAAGACAGTTACTTGACAGAGATAAGGGACTTTTTTGAAAACGAAATTGTAAACAACCGGAAGGAGAACTGGTCCAATGAAAAATATATAAATGGTCAAATATAGAGAAGTAGAAATTATTACCAATTAAACGACCTTAAAATCGATAAGGAAATTCGGATCGAAAACAACTATGAATTTTGGGTAAAGAAGGGACAAGAGATCTAGCAAAAGAGAAAACAGATAAGGAAGGATGGTATGTTATATTAATTCATTAATTAATTTATTCTATTTATTTATATAATTTGTTGATTTAATTATTGAAAGAATTAATTTGAGAGAGGAGGTTTATTCACCAAAGGGGTGTTGAAGCATGAAAATTCAAAGAGGGAAAAAGGGGAAAATCACTAGACTTTGGCAATGACAGAAAAACGACCGTGTTAGAATGATCAATCAAGGCAAGTGAGGGGAACAATTCCTAAGAACCCAGGACCAAGGGACCCATAACAACAGATGAAAGAGACAGAGAAAGAAATAGAGTATTGAAAATTGATCTGTTAAGGTAGCGGACTGTTATTTAGAAGATAAAATATCATGAATCGAATGACGACAGGGAGTTGTCACGTGGCATAGAAACATTACAAGAAAGGAGAAAACTGTATTTGTTACTCAAACCATCTAGATCGGTTCTTTTGTTGATGTTGTGGGGATTTTCATTGATGTAACACATTTCGAGGAATTCTCTCTTGAGAAAATTTTTTGAGAAATGAAGTATTTTAGGCTCATTGAAGTTGAAGGAATGTCCATTATCAAAAGAATGGATTGCTAAAGCACATCTTTGCGGATGGCATCTAGTGTCACTTTTGTGCAGTGTAATACGACGATTGAGAGATTGAGAAGCCTGACCGATATAGATTGATGGGCATTTGAGGCAGGGGATTGAATACACTACGTCTGACATATAAAGAACCGGTAGAGGAGCCTTCGATTTACTGAAAACACGTCTATTTTTGAAAAAGTAATATTTGGCAATTTTAATATTAGGGACAATACGTAAGATATGGATTAGTTTATTTGTGAGACCAGGAATGAAAGGCAGAGAAAGCAACGACAATTTGTGAGAGGAGAGAGGAGGGGAAGGGTTGGGTCTGAGTGAGGGAGGGGGGCTCTGGAGGAATATGTTGAATATGAGTGAGCTTGTTGACTTCATCCTTGGTTTTTAGCAGGAGTTTTCGGTTGTAACCATTTTCTGTGAACAGGTTTGTCAGCGTTTCCTGTGATTTAAACAGGTGATCTGGGTGGACTATTGTCTTCACTCTTCTATACAGGCCCTTGATGATGTTGACTTTCAGGTTTTCTATACCAATCAAGTTTAATGATATTGTCGGAGTCTCTGATGACTCTTGTCTCCAAAAATGGAACAGCATTGTTGGTTTCTTCTTCCATGGTGAATTGTAGATGTGGATTAAAAGAATTGCAAATTTGGAGAACTTCTTCTTTGCCATCAGCTAGTATGGGCAGAACCAGATCGTCGACATATTGAAATAAGAAGGGAAGTCTGAAAGATAATCTCTGTGTGCAAATTTTCAGGACATAAGACATGACTATAGAAGCAAGAGTAGGACTCAGGTTACTACCCATAAGGTATCCAAATATTTGTGAGTAAAAATAATCTTTGAATTTAAAGAAGGTGGATTGGAAGAGAAATTCCATTATGGATAGAAAGAAGGGTTTATTAATTTTGGTGTTGGGTGAGATAAGTGCCCATTCAGAATCAATGATTTGTCTGGTTAACTGCAAAGAAATATTAGTGAAAAGACTGACCACATCGAGAGATATAATGACATGACTTTCTGGTAACTGGAAATTATTGATTTCTGCGCTAAAAGCAAAGGAATCCTTGATGGTATAAGTATGGTAGTTTGAGAAAGATTTCTCTAATAGACTTGCATAAAATTTGCTTAGGTTTGAAGTGGGAGAGTTGATGGTAGAGACGATGGGCCTAAGAGGTACTCCTTCTTTATGAATTTTAGGTAGACCATATATTCTAGGTGGGATCGCTTTGTAGTTGTAAAGTTGTCTGGCTGTAGGTTCGTCGATCCATTTTTTGGTCTTCATTTGCTTGACAAAACTATTGTTCTTATTTTGATATTGAGTAGTGGGGTCAAGAGAGGGCTTCTTGTAAACCTGTTCATCATCGATTAGTTCTAACATCTTAGTATCAAAATGTTGTCTCTCTAAAGCTACAGCCCTTGTCTGAAGGAGTAATTAAGATCTCTCTGTGTTGTTTGAGGAACTTCTGTATCTTAATAAACAAAGTCTTCTCAAAGGAAGTGTTCTGGTTTTGCAAAACAGAATTTGTGACAGTATTGGTGCATTTGGCTCTGAGAATGTCTTGATTGGAGACTGGTGCAAGTTTAATGAAGGATTAAAGTTTGGAAAGGACTGTCTTAATAGGGATATCTTTACCTGGAATGGAATAGAAAACAAATTTTGGACCTAAAGAAAGAATTGTATGAACCTCGGGAACCTCCGGAAAAGGGTAGTAGTTTCCGCTCCATATCTAAAACAAATAAAGAAAGAAAGCAAAAGTTGCCGTATATTACAAAATTCTTAAATATAAAATTTGTTGGGGAACTCGGCAAAGAGCGTGATAAAAGTTCACACATTGTTCATTAAGCCAATATTTCGGTCCTTGGTTGGCTTAATGAACATTGTGTGAACTTTTATCACGCCCTTTGCCGAGTTCCCCAACAAAATTTATATTTAAAAATTTTATTAGATACGGCAACTTTTGCTTTCTTTCTTTATTTCTTATATATATATATATATATATATATATATATATATATATATATATATATATATATATATATATATATATATATATATATATATATATATATATATATATATATATATATATATATATATATATATATATATATATATATATATATATATATATATATATATATATATATATATATATATATATATATATATATATATATATATATATATATATATATATATATATATATATATATATATATATATATATATATATATATATATATATATATATATATATATATATATATATATATATATATATATATATATATATATATATATATATATATATATATATATACTATATATATATATATATATATATATATATATATATATATATATATATTTATATATATATATATATATATATATATATATATATATATATATATATATATACGAGTACATACATATGTCCTTAGCTTCCTGAGGTTGATGACCTAAAGCAGTCAGGTTAGAGCTACTCCATCCGACCTGGTGTCACACGTTATTCGCCATATGTCACTTATTAAATGCATATGTCATCTATTACCTGTGATATGTAAAACATTTCAATTTTAATATATTCAGGAATTTGTTTATTTATCAATTCTAGTAAGAAAAGAAAGAAATGCGATGTATAAGGGTCATTATTTATTTTATTTTACCTGATCTTCTTCTTCTTTATAAACCGCATCTTCTATCTCTTTCTGAAGGTGATCCGCCATTTTAAGTTTCTTGTAATTATCTCTATCTTGTGTAAGATGGAGCCATCTACTCGTACTGCCTGCTGACAACCTGATATCATCAGTCTATCTGTTTTCTGATTGTTATTTTGGTACTAAAGGTAATTTTTTCTGTAAGTTGGTTTATTTCCATGTTCCTTAAACTGTCTATGGGTTGGAGGTTACTTTTAAATGTTGTTTCAATCTGTGATTGATTTTTCTTGAGCATCTTCATGGTTGGAATCTTTGTGTGATTATGTTCAATCATGTTCTTTCTTTCTACTTTCACATTTATTTTAAATAAAGCTCTTACTAGCCAGTGGTCGCTACCTGTACCAAACTTATTGAGTACTGATACATTTTTGCAGTATTTTTTTCGGTTTTACCTCATAAATTAGATAAACTTTGTTAAATTAAACAGTACTGGTGTCTCCCTAAGCTAGGCAATAAAACAAAGAAATTTCAAATAAAATAAAGCATTAATTTATTTCCATATATTAACTAAACCTAAAATCTAGTACATGCTTAAAAAATAAAATATGAAGACCTTTATTAAACATATATAAATATTATAATCAAACTATTATCTGATAAGGCAACTCTATTTTAAATTAGTGTAATATTGTTTAAAGCTGATAAGTAAATGTGATTGGTCATCTAAATGTTCTAGAATTTTCCTATAAAAAATATATTTTGCTTCTTGATGGCCTTAATATAAAGAAATATGTGATCTGTACCAAGACCAAATGTTTTATAAATTACGTTTCCCAGATAAAAAGTGTATCAATGGCCTTAGGAAATTTCTTCTTTCGACATTGCTCGAACTTACATATGTACAGTTCTAGCAATGGGCCGGCGGAATGAAGTTTCACACTAAGTAGTAGATTTGAATAAAAGGCATGGTAAAGCAGTAAAACGGAAAAAGGGACAAAAATGTAGAAAAATAAAAATGTAGCAGGAAAATAAAAACCTCTTATCATCTCTGCAACATGTAATTATAGGTAAATGGAAAGAATATGAAACCGCATATGGCGTTGTTCCACTTTTCAGTGACGAGCTTTCTACCTAAAATCAGACAAAAAAAATGATTTTGCGGTACGTCTTCTAAAAAAAACAAGTGGGCAGGTTGTTTAACAGTACCAATGAAAATGGAACATGACGAACTACAAGAGCGAAATATTATCCATTATTAGGTAACGTGGCAAATAGAATCTAACTCTAAAGAAAAATATATTCAGGATAGCAAAACGCTGCTTATTGTGTAGCAACTTTACTCTGTTGATCTAGTCAAATAAGAATGAACAATGCTACTACCACACTTTTATACTATTGTGGTAAAAGTCCTATAGCGTGATGTGAAATAAGCGAACTGTAAAAAATAAATGCTACAAAGTTGAAGACCATTAACCTGGTATCGTCAAATATATTAAAATAACATAATCCATCGGTGAAAGATGGACTCTACTTTTTAAGGTGAAAATCGATAGAGATTATCGATATACTAGTGGTCTATAAATTCAAAGTTCACCTCTCTAATCTTCATTGAATGGCTTTGAATAACAAAGAAGTATGTTCCTCCTTGAAAGATAGATTTCTTCTGTATCGATTGACAAAGTGATGATGACGTTCCGGCGATTATCCTGCCGGCTTTAGAGCTTTTGAGAGTAAGCTTTTTCTGAATATAGTACGCAAACGGTTTTCGTGATCCAAAAGGACTATACTTTTAATTTTATTTCATTAGCTTGTAATTTATTACTCCACAAGGTTCCTGTAGGAAAAAGTTTTAACGGTACCGAGAATTTTAAAGTCTTACTAAAGTACAAGAGCGAAATTAAAATTTTTAATTATCTGGTGTGGGGTTGCTAGTCCTCCATCATGCGCCTCCCCAGGCGGTGGATAGGGGAATGCCTTCCAGATGTAAATGGTACCGGAGAAATAAAATACCTGGGGCGGACCAAAACTAGCACTGAGCTGTGGCAGCTGGCTGTCTCAAAACTGAGTACAGGCAAGAAACAACATACCTTTTCATTGGCTGTAAATCAGGGTACAAACGGCGCAGTGGTAACCACATAATCGGCGTTTATACAGCGATGAGGAAAGCAAGGGGAAACTACCTCATTAATTTCCCTAGTACATAAACATGGCAGAGGAAAAAAGTGATATAGCCCCGAAAGCTTTTAAATAAGCACAGGGTGCTAGGAATCCACGGGTGGAAAAAGAAAATTGCGACGTGGAACGTAAAAATTATGTTCGTACATGGTAAACTGCAGAACACATTGATGAAAATGAATCGTTTTCAGATAAATAGCTTGGGAATTAGTGAGATGCAATACCCAGTGTCTGGTAAATTTACGACTGATGGGCATGTCATATATTACTCAGGAAATGACGAACCTCAACACTGAAATGGAGTAGGAATAATTATTAATAAGCATCTGGAACCATTGGAAAAAATGTCATTCCAATTTCTCATCGAGTTATAATGATTCAACTGCATGGAAAACCAATGAATATTAACTTAGTGGAAGCTTATTCCCCTACTGCCGATATCTGATCAATCAGTGGAAGAATTCTGTCAACAAATAAAGCAAATAATGACATCAACGAAAAGGTCGGATCTGAATATCATAATGGGCGATTTGAACTCTAAGGTTGGCCAAGGAAAGCAAGGAAAGAGTATTGGCGTATTTGGGTTAGGACGAAGAAATGAAATAGGTGACCGCTTAATACAGTCCTGTGACGAAAATGATCTGATTATTTCAAATACATTCTTTAAGCACCCACCAAGACGATTATATACGTGGATAGCTCCTGGAGACTCTGCTCAACGGATTATCAGAAATCAGATAGACTTCTTGTTAGTAAATGAATGTTACAAAAATTCCTTAAAAAATACCAAAACTTATCCTGGTGCTGATGTCAACTCCGACCACAATCCTGTAGTTGCTACTAAACTAAAAAAGATGAAAAGAAGAGATAAACCAAAAAGATTAGATTTTAACATGTTAAAGGAAAATGAGGTATCGACAGCAATCTCGGAGGATATAAATAAAAATCTATTTCATATCCATAAGAATGTAGAATAAAACAGCATAGATGAAAGCTGGCAGGCCATTAGTGGAACTTTCAAAAATAGTTGTTCCAAACATCTTAAATCAAACTGAAAGGAGAGTTGTAATGATTTTGCTGGTCGGAATCAAAGGAAAATGAGTTACTAATTGATTGAGCAATAGTCACATTTGGGGTAGTTTTGGTTTGATAATTGTGGGCAATTTCATTTATGATTTCTTTAGGGTCCGAAATGAACTTGCTGTTAATTAATAATGTTGGAATATTGCTTGATTGCGCCCCCTTCATCTTCCTGACAAGTTGTCATAGTCCTCCTGACGATAATGGGTGTCGAATGGATGATGTAAGGTCTCTCCGTGATTCAATTTTGGCATCTTTGACTACTTTCTTAGCTTGGGCTCTCTTCCTCTTGAAGGCTATGAAATGCTCTTGAATAGGGTTACGTTTAAATAGATTTAGGGCCTTTTTTCTTTCTTTTATTATTCTGGAACATTCACTATTCCACCATGGAACGGGGAGTTTGTTTTTGATTTGTACATGAGAGGAAATTGCTTTGTGGGCAGCTTCCAGAATGTTTTGGGTGAATTCCTGGATATAAGTGTCTACATCAAAGATCTGAGAGTTGGGAAGAATGAGAGCTGATCTGAAAATTGTCCAATCAGCCCTGGCTATCTTCCACTTGAACTGTGGAAGAGGTGAGTGGGAATTAGGGGTTAGCGATCGGAGGATTATAGGGAAGTGATCACTACCGTGAGTGTCCGGCAGTATATTCCATTCTAGGATGGAAGCGATGGACTGGCTGCAAAATGAGAGATCAATTGTAGATAAAGATCCCGATGAGGAGTTTAAATGAGTTGGAGAAGGATGATTTAAGAGGACTAAGTTATTGAGGTGAGGAATGGTTTCTATCATCTCACCTCGTGACGAGTTGTGAGGGGAACCCCGTAGGGAATTGTGTGCGTTCATATCCCCTAGGAGGATGAAGGGAGGAGGGAGTTGAGAGATTAATTCGGTAATGACTGATGATGAATATTCAATGTTTGGCGGAAGATAGAGGCTGCATATTGTTACTGGAAGGTGGAAAATGACTGTGATGGCGACTGCCGGGAGTGGAGTCTGGAGAAGGATTTCTTCATAGTCCAAGAACTTGTGGACATAGAGAGCCATACCTCCCGATGCTCTTGTTTGATTAGATCTGTTTTTGTAGACTAAGTTGTAGTTTTTGACTTTTAAGAATTTAGAATCTTTGAAATTTGTTTCCTGTAGTGCGAGGATCGAAGGATTGATTAAGTTTATTAATAAGGCAAGATCTTCTAATCTTGGAGCTAAACCGTTCACATTCCATTGTAATATTGGATTGAATGTGACTTGATGAATTTTAATTACTTCTGGACGACTTGTTCTTGTTTAGAATGGGATGTAATTCCATTGAAGTGTCAGAAGCTGTTCGTTCCAGAATGGACTCCCTTGAGGAGTTCGGAGTAGATTTTTTTGTACGAGGTTGTGTATTTTTTCTTGATGAGTCTGTGTTGGATCTATGAGAGGGGGGTTTATTTGAGGTTGTTTTTGTGATTGTTTGTTGATTTGAATCAGACTTGTTATGTATTGTTACGAGTAAGGTTTGGAGTTGGTTTATTGAGTGTAGGAGTTGTTGATTTCTGTGAAGATGAGGAGGATTTGGGGGGAGGGGGGGAGATTTGTGTTGTGGGAGGAAAACTTGGTGGGATGTGTGGGATTAAGGAATTTGAAGGAGTGAGTGAAGTGGGAGGAAGAATTGGCAGATAGTTGAGTGAGGTCAAGATCACACCGTGTAGAAACAGAGCACTGAATTGGTTTTAGACCCCTTGCTAATGTGCTGTAGGAAATAGAGAATGAAGGGTTAAGACTGTGATACTTTCTTTAAGCCTCAAAATACGATATTTTTTCTGTAGCTCTGATCTTCTGAATCTCAAACTCTTGTTTATACTGCATGCATCCCTTGAATCTGGGAGAAATGGGTGCCCTTGCAGTTTATACAAATGGGTGGCACTGAGCGTGGAGAATCAAGGTGTTGGGCGTGCCCACAGGAAAGGCATATTGAGTCCTGTAAATATTTACCAGCGGTATGCCCAAACCTCTGGCAGTTAAAGCACCTCATGGGGCTTTGAATGTATGGACGCACTCTTATAGAGTACCATCCAGCAAAAATTTTTGTAGGGAGCTGGTGCAACTTGAACGATAATATAAAAGTTGATGAAGGCTGATTTGATTCTTTCCTTGGAGGTAATCTAAAAATTTCTACGACTCCTTGGGTCTTAAGATTCTCTAATATCTCCTTATCTGTGCAGTTAATTAAATCTTGACAGGATATGATTCCCTTAACAACATTAAGAGTTCTGTGTGGAGATGATGTAACCTGAAAGTTATGTAAATGTTCTAATTTAGAAGCCATTATCGATTGGTTTTCACTTGTCACTTGTATGAGAAGAGAGCCGTCTGCTAATTTTCTCGTTTCAGCCAAGGTTCCTATTTTTACCTGTAAAGCTTTGTGCAAAATGAAAGGAGAGATGTTTTTAAAAGTTCCCGTAACCATGTTTATCTTAAAATATCTATTATAATTAGAAATCTCCGGGGTGGAGGGAATTGACTCAACTCTGGGTCGTTTTGACCCGTTTTGTTTATTGTGATTTTGATGAGGCATATGCGTCCCATGAGTGTCCTAGGAAAAACAGTCCGCCATAACAGAGCCTGGAAGCTATGGTAAGGCTAACTTACTACCGGGGGGCGCCCGGTGTCCGGTAGGAACCGTTAGTGATTCATTCCTGCTGAACCATTCATCCCCTCAGTACGGTATCTAACACCCTGGGATTCCGAGATTTACTTATATAGACAAGGACAACAAAAAGGACATAGACTGGACGACACAAACATGACTCGGGTACCTCGGGTTTGTCAAGCCCGTACTAGAAAAATCAGAGTAATCCCTGAGGAATCATTGGGAATATACTGTATCTCTTTTATGAATGTCAAATTCCCATTTATTACTATGTTTAATAATATCCAGGAAAGGCAATTCTTCGTTGCTTCCAAGTTCACAAGTAAAACTAATAGAGTAGTACATGTAGGCACATACATGATCTCCCATAGAAAATACATAAATTCCTGACTGACCACGGTTTCCAACTAACTCATGAATAAATTGGCGATTAAGGGTGATAAGAAAGTTTTGAGAAGAAACAAATCTGATTCTGATAGAAAACTTTAATAGGCAATAATAAAGGGAAGTTTCCTGAGGAGATCTTTTGTTACTGAATCCACAAAATCAGAAGAACATTTGACACACTTGAGATGAACACAAGCTCAAGTACTCGATTTCTCCAAATTTGCAGGCTTCTCTCTAAGCCTGTTAAAGCCCATGTGTGTTCGAAAGGTATAGAGAAGGCATCTGGGGAAGAGCGCTTAGGTGGCCAGTCCATAATATAGAGTAGAGTAATCTATAAGTTGTTGATTAGAAATAATGATGTGAGATCTAAACCCTTGCGATAGTTCTAATTCGTTTGTTTTTTGTTACATATTAATTAAAAGTTTATTTCAACTATCAGCATGTGGCCGAAGGTCATCTCGAATGGATTCAACTAGTTGTATCTTCAGTAATCCAGGATATTGAAATAGAGTCAAACCTCTCATATATTCACTTCTGTGCTCCTGGTATATTTCTATATATAACCGAAGTCAACAAAAATCATTTACAGAACTTCCTAACTAATTATAATTCGAACAATGTAGGATGGTTATATGAAAATTGAATCAGTTGTTCTGATGTTACAAACTGACATATAAACTGACAGATGCCCTCGTTATATTTCTCCCTAACCTTGTTCAATTTGCTTCAGGGAAATACCTAAAGCTCTATAGGAGTAACAGATAACAACTGTAAATTGTACTCCATAGAAAATCATTTCAAATAAAAGTCTTCTTGAGAAAGGTTTTACGAGGAGTAATAAGCTGAATCTTATTTATCTTATTGTAGAAAAGACTTCAGTTGCCAACCGTTTTTCGTTGTTCCAGGGAATCAAGGTTGCTGGGGGGGGGAGGGAGGGGAGAGGGAGAGGGAGAGGGAGAGGGAGAGGGAGAGGGAGAGGGAGAGGGAGAGGGAGAGGGAGAGGGAGAGGGAGAGGGAGAGGGAGAGGGAGAGGGAGAGGGAGAGGGAGAGGGAGAGGGAGAGGGAGAGGGAGAGGGAGAGGGAGAGGGAGAGGGAGAGGGAGAGGGAGAGGGAGAGGGAGAGGGAGAGGGAGAGGGAGAGGGAGAGGGAGAGGGAGAGGGAGAGGGAGAGGGAGAGGGAGAGGGAGAGGGAGAGGGGAGAGGGAGAGGGGAGAGGGAGAGAGAGAGAGAGAGAGAGAGAGAGAGAGAAATTCTCCAAAGTTTTCCATAACACTGTTCCAAACTTCTTTATTTCCCGTTTCCAAGTTCTATCTTGTGTATAGTAGCTCCTATTTTTATCACACCTTTAATCTGTACTTTTGCGTCTATACTCCACTCCATAAAATGTTCTACACCCATTTTCAGATCCAATAATCCAACAATATATATATATATACATATATACTTAAATATAAAATTAGTTGGGGAACTCGCCCTTTGCCAAGTTCCCCAACTAATTTTATATTTAAGAATTTTGTTAGATACGGCAGCTTTTGCTTTCTTTCTTTATTTATATATATATATATATATATATATATATATATATATATGTATATATATATATATATATATATATATAAATATATATATATATATATATATATATATATATATATATATATATATATATATACGAGTATATATATATATATATATATATATATATATATATATATATATATATATATATACATACATATATATATATATATATATATATATATATATATGTATATGCATATATATATATATATATAAATATATATATATATATATATATATATATATATATATATATATATATATATATATATACATTAATCAATAAAGTTCGTAAGTGTCTTGATGGTTGGTCGTAGGCTGGGTAGGCGTTTTTGTCTGTACACTGCAGTCCCTTGACTTGTGTGCTCTCTTCTTTTGGTTATAAGAGCGTCTACCCTTTAAGAAGGTTTATTAACTTCCAGTTTATTTATGTTATGTTATGTTTGTTCCAAGTTAAAGCAGCACATTCATATAGTATGTACAGAATGGTCCAAATTGGACACTTTTAAAGGTAAACCCCTTTATCTAAAGGAGATAGACGAAAACTGATGTCGATGTCTTAGGCTCAATTTTTATGAAAAACTCAATGGTGAAAACCGCATATCGATATCTAGTAGCGTTTCAGATATACGGGGTGTTATTTATTCATTCAAAAATCTGCATTTTGGAAAAATATTTGTAATTCTTCTACTACTGAAACTTTTTGATTATTCACAAAGTACTTTTTCACGTAGATTTCAACTAATATTTTAATAGTTATTAACGCAAAAATATATTTTTTAAATGGAATACCCTGTATATTTTTCCTTATCTGAATAGAGCTTTAAATTACCATTCTAAAAATACAGTACACTTTATATTTCGCTTAAATCTACTTCAAAATATAAAGGTTTTCAGTTTTTACTCGAGTTTTAAATGCATATTTTGTGAAGTAGGCTTTGGACGGGACGGCCATATGGTTTAATTCAATTGTTTACTCGTAGTTATCAAATTTTACTTTAAGATGAGTTATTGAATGGTAAAATAAATCGCAATGAAGTTTGAAAATTATGAAAAATGGAATATGATAGTGTATGTTATACAAACGGGAGAAAATTCGGAAGCGGCAAGTAATCTGTACCACGAACGGTATCCAGAGAGGCGTCAACCCTTCAAGAATATATTCGCTCGATTGCGACATAACCTAGTTAATAGTGGCCAGTTGGAAAAGAAACGACCCAAAAATTATGCATCAAAGAGGGAGAAGGAGTTAGAAGAAATAGTAGTTTTAGGAATTATCGGAAATAAACCCAACACTTTAACCTGACAGTTAAAAAGAATACACTAGACTACCAAGAACTAACGTAAGACGTACTTGAAAGAAGCATAAATGCAGGCCATATTGGACAAGAAAAGTTCTTCACCTTAGAGACGGAGATTTTCAACGGCGTATGGATTTGTGCCAATGGTTTCTGGAGAATTGTAGCCATGTTCCGAATTTTTCATTAAATTGCATTTGGACAGACGAAGCTTATGTAAGCAATGCAGGTATTTTTAACCGTTGCAACTCTTATATGTGGGCACAAGAAAATCCTCATTTAGTTGTGGAGCAAATAAATCAAGGCAGATTTGGATTTAATGTGTGGAGCACTCACCTCTTAAAGATATTTAGAAATTTTAAGGCAGCAAATAAAACCTCTTGTTGATGAACTGCCGTTAATGGACCTTAGAAATATATTTTTTCAACACGTCGGGGCACCCAGTCATAACTGCAGTTATCAGTAATTTTTTATCGGCCAACTTCGCCAATAAGTGGATAGCCAACCAAGGTCCGAACCGTTGGCCGGCAAGGTCACCGGGTTTAACACCCATGGATTTCTATCTCTGGAGAAGATTGAAAGACCTAATTTTTAAATTGCCGACAAACACCAGGCAAAAGTTAGAAGTCGCAGTGATATAAAGTTTCGCAGCTCTCACTCCTCTTGAACTAATCAACTCGGCAAGAAATGTCCAGAAAAGGTGCCGTCTATGTGAAAATGAAACTGGTTGACATATCTCTTATAGAAAACTGTTTTGTTTTAGTTTTCTCTAC
Source organism: Pachyrhynchus sulphureomaculatus (assembly GCA_019049505.1). Taxonomy (NCBI): domain Eukaryota; kingdom Metazoa; phylum Arthropoda; class Insecta; order Coleoptera; family Curculionidae; genus Pachyrhynchus; species Pachyrhynchus sulphureomaculatus. Next base: position 15,967,975 of record CM032452.1, on the reverse strand, counting down.
TCGGAATAAATTATTTTATTGTTGTTTTGTTTTATTTTCTACATAGTTTAAAGTACTGTAGCATTTAGTAAATTTCATTATAGTTATGACTCTTAGAGTTACTTCTGGGAATTTTGTTTACGATTTGACTGCTATCGGTAAATAATTGATATTGTCGCTCCGTCCAAAGCCTACTTCACAAAATGTGTATTTAAAACTCGCGTAAAAAACGGAAAACCTTTATATTTTGAAGTAGATTTAAGCAAAATATTAAGTGTGCTATATTTTTAGAATGGTAATTTAAAGCTCTATTCGGATAAGGAAAAATATACAGGGTATCCCATTTAAAAAATATATTTTTGCGTTAATAACTGTTAAAATATTAGTTGTAAAACAAATGTAACTTACACTGTTTAAATCCACGTGAAAAAGTACGTTGAGGATGTTTTTACAAAAATCAAAAATTTTCAATAGGAAAAGAATTACAAACATTTGTCCAAAATGTAGATTTTTGAATCACAACCTGTATATCAGAAACGGTACTAGATATCGATATGCGGTTTTCACCATTGAGTTTATCATAAAAATTGAGCCTCACACATCGACATTAGTTTTCGTCTATCTCCTTTAGATAAAGAGGTTTACCTTTAAAAGTGTCCAATTTGGACCAACCTGTACATAGAGGCTTCTTCCTCTTCACCACATATTCTGCACGTCATGGGACCACTCGGGATATCTATATTCTGTAAATGTTTCCTCAAGTAGCAGTAACCATTGATTAGTCTTTTTACTAGTATTGGCTGGACCATTGTTAAACAAAGAACGTTAGTTGTTAGTTCATTCAAGGGGTTGCCAATTACATTTTTCGAATGTGTTTGACCAGATATTGCGAGCCAATGACCTAAATGTTGTTGATATGACCATCCGTTGGTGTCTGAAGCTTCGAATTTTCTAGTTCGTCAGCTTTGTGATTACTTTTTATCCCTCAATAGTCTGGAAGCGACAGTAGTTTAATCCTGTTATGCCAGGAAGATAGTTTTAATGGGGCACATTTACACTCCATCTTGATTTTGGATCTTAATAGGCATATAAAGCCTTTGGAGCAGCTTTACTGCCTAAGGGAATATATATTCCTGGGTTGCGGTATTCTCATCTAAAATTCTTGTGGACACATTGTATGTATTGTGTGAAATTCTGCTTGAAAAAAACCTGTGTCTAGTGGAATGCACTACACTTGGACTTTTCTGCATATATGCCAACGCCTATTTGCCTCGGAGCTTTTAATCTGTATGTGTAATAATCTTGCCTTCGTCGGAGTTTCCACCCCCTTCCACAGATTTGGATCGCATGAAATTCTATATGGTTTCTAGAAATTATACGACGTTATTTTATAATCAGATTGCATATCCAAGAGTTCGTGACGGCATTAAGAATTATAGGGTTCGATGACTCATTAAAGTAGTTTTTTAACTGAAATTTTACAGGACCGAAATTGAAAATTTTAAATAATTTCAAGAGGTCTACTTAATTGTTCAACTGATATATACCCAATATTTGCTACAATTGGACACACAAATTCATACAAAAGATGTACCAATTAAAAATTACCTATGTGTAAAATCCTCCGTCATAAAACAGTTAATATAGGTCTTCTTTTAAATTAAAAACACTATCGTTTTCATTAGATACATAACAAACTTTTTTTATTGTAGAGGGAACACCCTGTATATTTAAAATTTTCTGAATTCTATACAAAGTTCGTATACTGTTTCCTATGCTAATGATGACAGGATTCGAAGATACAAAATCATACAGCGTTCCAGAACCACAGTTTGGTTTACTAAAAAAGTGAAATAAACTTAATTTACAGTTGGTCGTATCAATAATATCTAGATCATTGGCTCGCAACATCTGGGCAAAGACATACGAAGAACTCAATTGAAGCCGCTAGAAGAAATTAGCGACTGACGTCCTATGTTTGACAAAGTGGTGGGATTGATCAAGGCAACTGTCAACTGAGAAAACATTTACAGAAAATGGGTATCCATAATGGTCTCACGACATGCAGACTATATGGTAAAGAGGAATAGGCATAAATTGGTGATAAATTATTACGTGAAAGGATTACAAGGAAGCGTCTTAAATGTCTGAGGCTCTTATAATCAAGGGACGGAAGCACAATAAGCCAAGAGGCGAAAGTGCATAAACGGTTACCATCGCTTACCGTGTCTACAACTAACCACTCTACATATGTTAAAAGTGAATAGTTTTTGAGCTAAAGCTTTTAAAAATTACTTTTAGTTTTATTTGATTTTTACTTTCCATGCTAAAGAAACATACTGTATTAATGGAAAAAATCACATCCCGAAATTTTTGTTTTTCTTTAGCTTTCAGTGTTTCTAGGACACTCTGAATATATTTCCTTGTTTCTATAGGACTGCTAAATGGAATGAGATATCGATTTTAAATTTGGTATACATAAAATACAGAAAAATGACTCTTACACATACTGAACAATTTAGCATGAGGGATGGGAATCGATTAATTTTATTTATTTTATTTACATTAAAATTATAGGAATTTTCCATGCTTTTTAAATGAAATGAAATTTTATGCATAATTACTTGTTGTCAAAGATATATGGGGTTAAGGGGTGAGAGAAGTGGTTGGAGAATTGCTTTTTTACATATCGTGATATAAGTTTTTTTCAGGTTTCTTAAAATAAAACATATAAAGGATTAAATGGACCAGGAAGGAAGTTGGAAAAGTTGCTTTCTATATATACTGTATCAAACCCTTTCGGTATTTTCGGTGTTAATCTTACTGAAATATATTTTTATTTAGTATAATTATTTATAGTCAAGTACTAAAAAGGTTAAAAAGAAAGAGGCTACAGAAACTGCTATCGTTGATAGAAGAAAGACGCCGAGTGAAAAACAGAGATAACCGGAAGTATAAACAGCTTAATATAGAACTTGAAGCAGCACATATAAGAAAGGTGAAGGAGCAGTAGTTAAACGAATAGTGTATGGAGGTAGAAGAGCTTCAGGAGTAACATAAAGAATGGGAACTACACCAAAAGATAAAATAGGTTACAGGCCTCTACAAACACAGGAATACCTCTTTAATAGAAAACGAGATCAACGAAATCAAACCCGATCCTGAAAAACAAAAACAAATATGGGAATGATATCTTTCAGAATTGTTTGGAGGTGATAGACCAGAAGAAGGTCAACCGATCGAAAAAGGGGGCAACCCTACCATTCTAAGAACAGAAGTTAGAAGTGCCAACCAAGGAAACGAAATGCAGTAATAAAGCTCCCGGAGAGGACTCTACACTGGCTCAACACTTTAAACACCTGAGCGAAGCAGCCGTTTACAAATTAACCCAACTATCCAACAAAATATATGAATCAGGGTCACTCCCACAGCACTGGATGACATCTACATACCCAGAAACATAAGACGAGAAGATGCGAAGACCACCTTACGATATGCCTGATGAGTCATGCCGCAAAAATCTTCATGAGAATAAACTACAATCGAATCGGCATTAAATGTGAGGCATACCTCAGTCGATTCCAGTAAGGTTTTAGAAGAGGAACAGACACCAGGGAAGTAATTCTGAGGCTAAAAAATACCTAGAAGTGCAGCAAAAGCTGTACACGTGCTTCGTTGACTACAGAAAGGCATTCGTCCGCATCAAACATGAAAAACTAATTAATATTATGCAAGAAGTGGGGCTGGATGGACGAGATATATTAATTATTCTCAAGATATATTGGAACCATAAAGGATGCGTCAGCATAGAAAATGACAATACAAATTATATCAACATAAAAAGGGGAGTCCGTCAAGGATGCCTTTTATTTCCACTCCTTTTTAACGTATATGCGGAATATATAATTAAGTCATCGTTAGAAGAATGCTCAGAAGGCGCCAGAACCAATGGAAGTCAACAATCTAAGATACGCAGATGATACCGTAGTTCTGGCAGAGTCTGAGGAAGATGTACAAACGCTGATAAATGTCCTGTCAGAATCAAGTGCCCGGTTCGAATTAGAAATAAACGCCACAAAAAGCAAAACTCATGTTTTTGGCAGAGGGGAAGATGCGTAGAACTATGCTCAAATAGCCATCGACGGTGGTATCATCCAAAATGTTCGTAGTTACATAAACCTAGACATAGAAGTCAACAACCAGTTAGATCATTCAAAAGAGATTAGCCAGAGCAGGCTTCATCAACATGCAGCATGGACCCTTAAACAGGAGGACATAAACAAGCTCCAGGCGTTCGAAACGTGACTATATAGACGAATGCCAAGGATCAGCTGGAATAGCAGAACGACCAATGCAGAAGTGCTAAGCAAGATGGATGATCCACAAGCTAGTTTGGACAACTAAGATCAGAAAAACAGCCCACCTCGGACACATAATGCGTCATACAGATTACAAACAACTTTTACTGGAAGAAAAGACAGGCGGAAGACGAGGCCTGGGTAGAAAGAAGAAATGGCTAAGAAGCATAGGAGACTGGACGAACACCAAAGAGAACGTCCTGATACATATAGCACAGAATAGAGACGAATTTGCCATAGTAGTCACCACCTTCAACAGAGAAGGCACATAGGAGAAGGAGCATATCAAAGGTTAGAAAGAGTTAGGAGGTATTAAATGCGTAGACACCAAAAACCTTTTCAAGGTTTTTGTAGAATAGGCATTTCATTATTTTCAATTATATATATATATATATATATATATATATATATATATATATATATATATGTATATATATATATATATATATATATATATATATATATGTATATATATATATATATATATATATATATATTATATATATATATATATATATATATATATATATATTGTTATTTATGGTCATTCTTGTTAGATTAATTTGCATACTGCATATAAGTCACTTGCATTTTTGTTTTGACATTTCTGCATCATAATAATAATTTACGATTCTTCAGAACAATAATACTTTTAAACTACAATAGGTTTTTTTTTCAATAATTATAAGATTGAAATTAAAAATTACGAATTAAAAATTAATAATTAAAAATTAGACTCAACAATACTAATTCTTCATGCCTAATTTTCTTTATTGGTTGCTTCATTATCTCTTTTTCAGTTTGTGCCCTGATGAAGGTCCCAACATAGGACCGAAATATTGGCTAAATGAATATAGTGTGAACATCTGTTGATGCCCTTTTTTGTCGAGTTCCCCAAATAGTTTCATAACCAAAACGTTGACCGAAATTTCACTATAGAGAGTTTTTCACTATATAAACAGAAAATCCGTATATATTACTATGTATGTAAGATATTCTAGGTCTTGAAAAAATTGCACTATAAAGAGTTTCTCACTATATAGAGTTTCACTATAAACAGTGTCGACTATATATATATATATATATATATATATATATATATATATATATATATATATATATATATATATATATATATATATATATGTAGTATTCAATGAAGTCCATTGAATACTATACGTGGTAAAACTAAACGGAAAAATGTCAATAAATTATATAATGAACCTTCCTAATGGCACTGGCAAATTCAAAGTTCAATGACTTATTAAGGTAGCCGATATACTGAAATTATGTCTGTGGTATAGGGCAACTGAAATCTTAAATAATTTATTCTATATATTAATTTAAAGATGATAACTCTGTAACAGAATTTCTACCTGAATATTTTTGGTATTAATAATCATTTATTTTATTTAAGGAGGATATCAACCCTAGGATGGGTTTTTCGTGATTCCTAAATTTATTTGCTTACCGGCAAATTTCCTATATACTATAAGGCCACAATTTTGGCGCCACCTGTCAAACGGCCTTACCTATCCTTTGAACCATTTTCATTTTTAACTCTAATTAATTAACGATAATGAAAAAATAACGTTTCCAAATTTCTTGACTCAAGAGACCTAAAAATGCTATATAATACAACATATAAGGAGATTTTACTGTTTTCCCTCTCTTTTAATCCTTCATATGGTTGCTTATAATTAAATGAACATAATGAAAGAATAACAAACTTCAGCTTCTTCGACTTTAATTAACATGGAAAGGAGGTATATCGATATCTATAAAACATCTCCTACTATTCCCATATTGCAGTCAAGGGTGCCCGATGTTGTCTTCAGATAGCGTATCATAAAGCGTATTTTAATGAAGCTAGACACCAAAAAGACTTCCAGACACCAGTTTTTTCCGTAGACTTTTCAACCTATCCAACAGAAAGGGAATATTTCCTTCCTGCTGAAAATGTGCCATAGTTTCAGCCGATACTTAAAAAAGCCAGAGGACCTTGCCAAATAACTACTGACCAGTCGCACTGCTTTCAGTAATATCGAAAGTCATGGAAAAGGTTATCAATCAGTGGAGAATCTCGAGCTGTTGCTCTTGACATGTCCAAGGCATTCGACCGTGTTTGGCACGATGGACTGTTGACTAAGCTGCACTCTTATGGTATGTCTAAAAAGTTTTGTTTGTTTCTCGCATGTTTCCTGAGAGAGCGTTCTTTACGAGTGGCTGTCGACGGATTTCTTTCTAACACCTTCACTATCAACGCCGGTGTGCCTCAAGGCTTCATACTGTCTCCTACTCTCTTTCTCATTTACATTAACGATCTGCTGGAAAAGACCGGGAATACAATCTACAGCTTTGCAGATGACACTACGCTTATCTCTTCATGCACTTTAAATGCTCGGACATCGGCTATTCAGGCGAATATCCGCAGACAGCAGGGGGTCCGTTCAACTTAACAAAGATTTGGAAGAAATTCTATCTTGGGGTGACAGTAACCAAGTGGAATTTAATGCTACATAAACCCAGACGGCAGTTTTTTCTAAAAAAGTTAACGTTGCTAAAGCCGACATAGTCATATCGGAGCACTCTATTCCCCTTGCATCTTCACTCAATTTGTTGGGCGTTAATTTGGGAGCAAATATATTCTGGCACGAACATGTTACAGGCATAGCAAGGAGAGCTTCTCAAAAGTTGGGAGTATTATTTAGAACCAGAAAGCTTTATACTCCACAACAATGGTTAATTCTTTACAAAGCTGAAATTCACCCAACTATGGAGTACTGCTCCCATGTTTTAAGGCTCCGCTCCCAAAACACACACTGCATTTGTTGGATTCTGCTTAGAAAAAAGCTATTCGTCTGAATGGAGACCCGGAATTGACCGGCGGCGTTGATTCGCTGGAACACCGAAGGACGGTTGACGACTTGAGTCTGTTCTACAAGTATTCCCATGGAAAGTGTTCGAAGGATGTAACCTGCTTAATTCTTCCCAGAGCAGTGCTTGTTAGAAATACACGTCGCGCTAATACTTCACATCCGTATGAGGATTAGCTTGTTACTCCTCGTACCACGCTTTTCAAGCAGTCTTTTATAGAGATAACACCATCCCTTTGGAATAATTTGCCCAGGGCTGTGTTTTCCCACCGTACAATTTACAGCGATTCAAGAACAACGTGAATCGCTTTTTTTCCGAACACATGTCGCTCCTGGAGCTATTTAAGGACTCCCCCCTGTAGTACGTGTGCTAGACCCATAAAAAAATATATATACGATACAGACGTAGGTACCCTCTCGCTTTTTTGCCTGTGGTTGGTGCATTTTTAAGCATTCCACGGACAAAGGGGAGTTTAATGCCAGTTCCGGCCCTAAATAATTAATATTAATAAAAAAATAATACAATTTGTAGGTCCTCCACCTCTAATAAACCTGAAAATGTACACTACATTCTCTATCTCTTTTCCCCCTCTTTATATATTTATATATATATATATATATATATATATATATATATATATATATATATATATATATACATATATATATATATATATATATATATATATATATATATATATATATATATATATATACATTCAATGCCAAGACACCGACCAGTGACCAACGCTTTGAAAAAGGTGGATAAGATTTCATCGAAACGTCAACGAAACCGTCCATCAAGGGACTTTAAGCTAACACGGGATATCCGAAAAACCACGTATATATATATATATATATATATATATATATATATATATATATATATATATATATATCTATATATAGATATATATATATATATATATATATATATATATATTTAATATATATATATATATATGTATATATATCTATATATAGATAGAGATATATATATATATATATATATATATATATATTATATATATATATATATATATATGTATATACAGTAATACCCCGCTTTACGCGAGGGATACGTTCCGAAAAAAATCGCGTTAACTGAAATTCGCGTATATCGAGGTTTATGATTAAACATAGTCAAAATTTAATACAAAAAAATACAAATCATTTTAATCAATCACTTTAATTCTAAGAACACTTTATGCAATACATACTCTTATTTTTTACGGAAAAATACATCTATTGTCTTTTGGGTAACGTTTTGTTTACGTTCTTGTAAAATACGTTCATAACACCCAACACTGTTTTTAATTGTTTGACACACGGTCAAGACAACGGTCATCATTATTGTCTATACTCTGCAATATGTCCAAACCTGAATAAATTTTTGAAAGTGCATTTTGTATTTCCCCTGAAGATAAAACTTTCTCTTCTACTTGTTCTTCCTCATCGTAGATAGGATTATTCTGTAACTCGATCAGATCTTCATTGCTAATAGGATCGTCGTGCGTTGCTACAAGTTCTACGAGATCTTCTACCGTGACATCTTCAAGTTCAGACCCCTCAATCATTGCAGCAATGTCTTCAAGCACTTGTCTCTGCATCTGGACAATTCTTCTAGGTGCTTCCACTACATCTGGCCAAAGATTACGCCACACCCCATTCATACAACTCATTTTAACTTCCTTCCAAGCCTCTTCTATGTTGTGAATAGACTTCATAATGTTGTATGACTTCCACCACTCTCGCATAGACTGTCTTCCTTCCCCGTCAGTTTCATGAATTAGTTGGCTAAAAGTGCGGCGATGGTAATAAGCTTTGAAGTTTGCTATTGCTCCCTGGTCCATAGGTTTGTAATATTGACGTAGTGTTTGGTGGAAGGAACTTTACGTACACTTTTAAGTCTCTGGGCGTATCAAGTGAGGTTGGATGTCCTGGGGCATTGTCTAAGAGTAATATAACTTTAGGTTCAAGCCCATTTCTGTCACAGTATGATTTGACTGATGGGCAAAAACTATTAGAATACCATTCTTGAAAAATTTCCCGTGTAAACCCACGCCTTTCTGTTTGATCGCCACACAACTGGTAGACTTGTCTTGTCTGTGCCTCGCATTGCACGGGGTGTTTCTGAATGGTACACTAGTAAAGGTTTCAGTTTGAAATCACCAGTGGCATTACCACCCAGCAGAAGTGTTAGTCGATCTTTCGCAGCTTTGAAACCACTGGCTTGACGTTCTTCCTTAGAAATGAATGTTCGAGATGGCATTTTTTTCCAGTAAAGTGCGGTCTCATCAACATTGAAGATGAGACAAGCAGGAATTTTCTCTCGTCTAACGAAGTCTTGAAACTTGTCTGGAAACTCAGCTGCAGCTTGAATGTCCGCGCTGGCCGCCTCGCCTGTTATGTGGATATTGTGAAGATTAGAACGCTGCTTGAACCGATGGAACCAGCCTCTGCTGGCAGCAAAAGTCGGAGTGGCACTCCCTTCGCCTTCTTTTGTTTTCAGCATCTCATACAAAGATTTTGCTTTTGTGCATATGAGATCTTGACTTAGTGGTGTGTTCTTCTTATTCAAATCTTCGATCCAGACTGACAGTAATTTCTCCATTCTTTCTAAGATAGATGATCTCGAACGAGAAAGTTTTGTTGCACTTATAGGTGTTGAACCTTCGCTGGAGATTTTAATTTTTTCCCGATTTTTATAAATCGTTCTCACAGTCGATTCTGAGAGTCCAAAATCTCTCCCAACAATTGTTGCTTTGCCTCCATTTTCCATTCTTCTTAACACTTTCATCTTCAATTCCAAAGTGACGCTTTTACGCTCTTTTTTCTTTACAGGCGGCATTTTTAACGTAGGGTTAAATTATGTATGTATGTATCTCCAATAAATATTAAAACAAAACTGCCAGCCGACCGAACTAACATTACGGAACAAATGAACACACGAAACGAACGAGGAAATCCCCATAGAACAAAGTCGAAGGACAGGGAATTCCCAATTCTTCAAAGAGAATATTCAGAGAAAGCGGGGATCCCCCCGCGACCATAGAGAAGTTAATGACTACATGAGCGCGAAATTTGAAATTCGCGTTATAGTGAAACCGCGCGTAACGGGGTCGCGCTAAGCGGGGTATTACTGTATATATATATATATATATATATATATATATATATATATATATATTATATATATATATATATATATATTATAAGAGAAAGAGGAAGGACAGTAACAGGGCACTGGCAACAAACAATCCTAGGTTTAACTGCTGGGAAACGCCCTTATAAAGAGAAGAGATGAGCAATCAAAGATCTAAAGGCTCTAGTATCTGCTTTTTATTTTTATTATCGAGCTTTCGCTGCCTAATGGTAGCTTCTTCTGGATTCTAGAAATGCAAACCAGGTACAGAAAATAAACCAAAACGTTCGTTTTTTTTATAAAACGTGATTAAATGAATTGTACGACTGTATGTGAAATTACTTACAAAAATGTCAGCAGTTAGTTCATCTCTGGTGAAGACAACTGCTGACATTTTTGTAAGTAATTTCACATACAGTCGTACAATTCATTTAATCACATTTTATAAAAAAAACGAACGTTTTGGTTTATTTTCTGTACCTGGTTTGCATTTTTAGAATCCAGAAGAAGCTACCATTAGGCAGCGAGAGCTCGATAATAAAAATAAAAAGCAGATACTAGAGCCTTTAGATCTTTGATTGCTCATCTCTTCTCCTTATAAGGGCGTTTCCCAGCAGTTAAACCTAGGATTGTTTGTTGCCAGTGCCTTGTTACTGTCCTTCCTCTTTCTTATATATATATATATATATATATATATATATATATATATATATATATATATATATATATATATATATGTGGTTTTTTCGGATATCCCGTGTTAGCTTAAAGTCCCTCGATGGACGGTTTCGCTGACGTTTCGATGAAATCTTATCCATCTTTTTCAAAGCGTTGGTCACTGGTCGGTGTCTTGGCATTGAATGTATATATATGTAATATATATATATATATATATATATATATATAATATATATATATATATATATATAAATATATAAAGAGGGGGGAAAAGAGATAGAGAATGTAGTGTACATTTTCAGGTTTGTTAGAGGTGGAGGACCTACAAATTGTATTATTTTTTTATTAATATTAATTATTTAGGGCCGGAACTGGCATTAAACTCCCCTTTGTCCGTGGAATGCTTAAAACTGCACCAACCACAGGCAAAAGCGAGAGGGTACCTACGTCTGTATCGTATATATATTTTTTTATGGGTCTAGCACACGTACTACAGGGGAGTCCTTAAATCGCTCCAGGAGCAACATGTGTGCGGAAGAAGCGATTCACGTTGTTCTTGAATCGCTGTAAATTGTACGGTGGGAAACACAGCCCTGGGCAAATTATTCCAAAGGGATGGTGTTATCTCTATAAAAGACTGCTTGAAAAGCGTGGTACGAGGAGTAACAAGCTAATCCTCATACGGATTTGAAGTATTAGCGCGACATGTATTTCTAACAAGCACTGCTCTGGAAGAATTAAGCAGGTTACATCCTTCGAACACTTTCCATGGAAATACTTGTAGAACAGACTCAAGTCGTCAACCGTTCTTCGGAGTTCCAGCGAATCAACGCCGCCGGTCAATTCCGGGTCTCCATTCAGACGAATAGCTTTTTTCTAAGCAGAACCCAACAAATGCAGTGTGTGTTTGGGAGCGGAGCCTCAAACATGGAGCAGTACTCCATAGTTGGGTGAATTTCAGCTTTGTAAAGAATTAACCATTGTTGTGGAGTATAAAGCTTTCGGGTTCTAAATAATACTCCCAACTTTTGAGAAGCTCTCCTTGCTATGCCTGCAACATGTTCATGCCAGAATATATTTGCTCCCAAATTAACGCCCAACAAATTGAGTGAAGATGCAAGGGAATAGAGTGCTCCGACATGACTATGTCGGGTTTAGCAACGTTAACTTTTTTAGAAAAAACTGCCGTCTGGGTTTATGTAGCATTAAATTCCACTTGGTTACTGTCACCCCAAGATAGAATTTCTTCCAAATCTTTGTTAAGTTGAACGACTCCCTGCTGTCTGCGGATATTCGCCTGAATAGCCGATGTCCGAGCATTTAAAGTGCATGAAGAGATAAGGGTAGTGTCATCTGCAAAGCTGTAGATTGTATTCCCGGTCTTTTCCAGCAGATCGTTAATGTAAATGAGAAAGAGAGTAGGAGACAGTATGGAGCCTTGAGGCACACCGGCGTTGATAGTGAAGGTGTTAGAAAGAAATCCGTCGACAGCCACTCGTAAAGAACGCTCTCTCAGGAAACATTCGAGAAACAAACAAAACTTTTCAGACATACCATAAGAGTGCAGCTTATTCAACAGTCCATCGTGCCAAACACGGTCGAATGCCTTGGACATGGCAAGAGCAACCGCTCGAGATTCTCCACTGATTGATAACCTTTTCCATGACTTTCGATATTACTGAAAGCAGTGCGACTGGTCAGTAGTTATTTGGCAAGGTCCTCTGGCCTTTTTTAAGTATCGGCTGAACTATGGCACATTTCCATCAGGAAGGAAATATTCCCTTTCTGTTGGATAGGTTGAAAAGTCTACGGAAAACTGGTGTTAGTTCCCTCGCACAGTGTTTGAGAACTATGGCAGGTATTCTGTCAACAACAGAAGTCTTTTTGTGTCTAGCTTCATTAAAATACGCTTTATGATACGCTGTCTGAAGACAACATCGGGCATCCTTGACTGCAATATGGGAATAGTAGGAGATGTTTTATAGATATCGATATACCTCCTTTCCATGTTAATTAAAGTCGAAGAAGCTGAAGTTTGTTATTCTTTCATTATGTTCATTTAATCATAAGCAACCATATGAAGGATTAAAAGGGAGGGAAAACAGTAAAATCTCCTTATATGTTGTATTATATAGCATTTTTAGGTCTCTTGAGTCAAGAAATTTGGAAACGCTATTTTTTCATTATCGTTAATTAATTAGAGTTAAAAATGAAAATGGTTCAAAGGATAGGTAAGGCCGTTTGACAGGTGGCGCCAAAGTTGTGGCCTTATAGTATATAGGAAATTTGCCGGTAAGCAAATAAATTTAGGAATCACGAAAAACCCATCCTAGGGTTGATATCCTCCTTAAATAAAATAAATGATTATTAATACCAAAAATATTCAGGTAGAAATTCTGTTACAGAGTTATCATCTTTAAATTAATATATAGAATAAATTATTTAAGATTTCAGTTGCCCTATACCACAGACATAATTTCAGTATATCGGTTACCTTAATAAAGTCATTGAACTTTGAATTTGCCAGTGCCATTAGGAAGGTTCATTATATAATTTATTGACATTTTCCCGTTTAGTTTTACCACGTATAGTATTCAATGGACTTCATTGAATACTACATATATATATATATATATATATATATATAATATATATATATATATATATATATATATATATATATATATATATATATATATATATATATATATATATATATATATATATATATATATATATATATATATTTATATACATATGTATATATATATATATATATATATATATATATATATATATATATATATATATATATATATATATATATATATAGTCGACACTGTTTTATAGTGAAACTCTATATAGTGAGAAACTCTTTATAGTGCAATTTTTTCAAGACCTAGAATATCTTACATACATAGTAATATATCCGGATTTTCTGTTTATATATAGTGAAAAACTCTCTATAGTGAAATTTCGGTCAACGTTTTGGTTATGAAATTATTTGGGGAACTCGACAAAAAAGGGCATCAACAGATGTGCACACTATATTCATTTAGCCAATATTTCAGTCCTATGTTGGGACCTTCATCAGGGCACAAACTGAAAAAGAGATAACGAAGCAACCAATAAAGAAAATTAGGCGTGAAGAATTAGTATTGTTGAGAGTAATTTTTAATTATTAATTTTTAATTCGTATTTTTAATTTCAATATTATAATTATTGATAAAAAAAACTTATTGTAGTTTAAAAGTATTATTGTTCTGAAGAATCGTAAATTATTATTATTATTATTATGAAGAAATGTCAAAACAAAAATGCAAGTGACTCATATGCAGTATGCAAATTAATCTAACAAGAATGACCATAAATAACAATTGCCATAACAAAGACCAACACTGAAATAAAACAGCCACTATTCACTAACATATTAATATAAAAATATGGCATTTACAGCAAGGATGCCATTAGAAACCTTGGATGCTGAAAAATCAAAATTAAATTAACCACCTGCCATCTAAAAAGAAAAAGTGACAAGTTTGACAAGGCGCTGACAAAGGACGACCACCTGACAGATGTAAGGGATCACTCAAAATGAAAAGGACAAAGGGTAAACAGCCAGGAAAGAACCGGTTACGTACAAATTAGGTACTACGTCATATAATGAAATTTTTGGATAAAAGGAAAAGTACCCAATGGGAACGCAAATTATTCAACGGTATGGAAATTAAGTGGCAAAGGGAAGAAATGATTTTTCTTCTTCTTAAGAGGAGAATACAGGGACCGGAAAAGGAGCTGGCTAGTGGAAAGGGGTTTTTTATTGATTGGGAATATCAATAAAAAACCTCTTTCTAATATGAGTCACTTGCATTTTTGTTTTGACATTTCTTCATAATAATAATAATAATAATAATAATTTATGATTCTTCAGAACAATAATACTTTTAAACTACAATAGGTTTTTTATCAATAATTATAAGATTGAAATTAAAAATTACAAATTAAAAATTAGACTCAACAATACTAATTCTTCATGCTTAATTTTCTTTATTGGTTGACTCATTATCTCTTTTTCAGTTTGTGCCCTGATGAAGGTCCCAGCCTAGGACCGAAATATGGGCTAAATGAATATAGTGTGAACATCTGTTGATGCCCTTTTTTGCGGAGTTCCCCAATTAGTTTCATAACTTAGGATTTTGTTAGATACGGCAAATTTTGTTTTCTCTCTCTTTATTTTACATATATATATATATATATATATATATATATATATATATATATATATATATATATACTTAAATATAAAATTAGTTGGGGAAATCGGCATAGGCGTGATAAATGTTCACACAATATTCATTGAAGTTAAAGGAATGTCCATTATCGACCATTTTATACATTTTTCAGTGGACCAGTTCTTCTTCCGGTTGTTTATGGTATTCGGTTTTAGGTTTTCAAAAAGTCCCTTATCTCTGTCAGGTAGCTGTCTTCTGTCAGCTGTATGTCAATCATTTCGTGCATGGTGCCGGCCACACGTGGTTGTTTGAGGTGAATTAATTAAAAATATTTTCCTCATCTAGGGTTTTCAATGGCATCCCTGATATAAATATAATCTTTTGAATTTATGTACTAGTTTATAGTGTTTATTTTAATGGATTGTTAGTCGCTTTTATGTTATAAGCTAATTATGGCCATTCAAGTTAACTCAACGTCGTGTGAGAGTTTTTGTCTTTTATTATATCTTCTGTTATATATTTTATTTTTATTATATTTTCTACACCAGTTTATTAATGATAATATAAATAATTTAATTTTTGCCCAAAATCCCTCAATTAGTAGACTCTTTCTCCTTTTCAGTTTTTGCCCTGAAGAAGGTCCCAACTTAGGACCGAAATATTGGCTAAATGAACATTGTGTGAACATTTATCATGCCCTTTGTCGAATTCCCCAACTAATTTTATATTTAAGAATTTTTTTAAATACAGCAACCTTTGATTTCTTTCTTTATTATATATATATATATATATATATATATATATATATATATATATATATATATATATATATATATATATATATATATACAGGGTGTCCCAGTATTCCGGGTACATAGAATTACTGTAGATTTCTGAGACGAAAATATGACCATTTAGCCCAAATTACCTTAGTCCAAAAATTCGTAATTTTTTGAAGTACAGGGTGTCAAAGTTACACTTTTATTTTAGTTTTTCTTAAGGAGCTTTCCTAATAATTGTACTATTGTACGGTGCTTAGGGGTTCTCTGAGATGAGAAATCGAAATCAGCTCACGATTTTGTTGTAAATTGTAAAGGGCGCCACTTATTGCACTGTGTATACTTTTAAATTGTTATAACTGTTTTATAGCACTCTGTATGATATTTTTAATTATATTTTCGTATTTTCCGCCTTCCCCTGTCTAAAAAAGTTTTCTTAGTAAATGTTGCTACGAGTAACAATTTCTGAGATAATGGGATGTGTGTTTTCATTTTTTAATTCCATTCTCAAATTCACAAATGCCTTCCTTCACACGTCAGCCAGGCTTAGGGCAGGTCCAAAAGAATTGTCTTTGAAATTTGGAGCATGCTTAGAGACAAACAGGCTAACAATAATAATAAATTTAAAGACCAACGGACCAACAACAGTAAGAATGTAAAAACCAACTGGCTAATGTCATAAAAGATCATCCACAAATTGATAAATTCGAAAAAAGTTTAATCGCTCAACTGACAAGGTATTAGTTTCACAATAAATGTTGAATATGGCAGTCACCTTTGTTACTGCATAAATTAATACGTCACAGGAAATTTAAATGTACTCTTCTTAAAATGTCTTCATCTCGTAAAGCGTTAACAGCATTTTGAATCATATTCCACAATTGATAATTTGAACTTACAAAAACCAAACACTAAAATCAAATCAGTTAGCTCACCAAAAGTATCTAGATATAAAACACTGTTGAGCTTGAGAAGAGATTAATTCTCGTCAATACTTGTAAAACTTGTTTGATATCTGTCAAAAACTACTTTCTGTCAGTATTACTACAAGCCAGTTAAGTCATAGAACATATATCTTATATCATCGTCAGAGTGATTTTTGAGCGTGGCCAAGTAACTACACATTGTAAAAAAACGTGTGAAGGAACGTATTTTCGGATTTGACAATGGATTTAAAAAATGAAAACAAACATCCCACTATCTCAGAAACTGTTGCTTGGAGCAATTTTTACCAAGAAAGCTTTTTTTAGACAGGAAAAGGCGGAGAATAAGAATATTTAATTAAAAATATCATACAGAGTTGTATAAAAAAGTTATGACAATTTGAAAGTATACACAGTGCAATAGGTAGTGGCCCCGACAATTTACAACAAAACTGTGAGGTGATTTCGATTTCTCAACTCAGAGAACCCTTTAGAACCGAATCTTGTACAAATACAAATAATTATTAAGAAAGCTACTTCAAAAAAACTAAAATAAACGTATAACTTTGACACCTTTTATCTCAAAAATTTCAAATTTTTGAACCAAGATACGTTGGGTTAAATGGTCATATTTTCATCCCAGAAATTCAAAGTAACTCTATGTACACGGAATACTAGAACACCCTGTGTATGTATATATATATATATATATATATATATATATATATATATATATAGATACATACATATATATATATATATATATATATATATATATATATATATATATATATATATACATATATATATATATATATATATATATATATATATATATATATATAGAATTAGATCATTAAAACTATTCTTGGATCTGTTATATATTTATTGACGTTTCGACCTTCGGAAGAGGTCTTCTTTAAAATTTGCTCTAAAAGATGACATGAAGAATCAAATATAGATAAGTAATTAATCAGTTTATCGTGTATTTCCAGGTTAAAATATTTGTAGCTTTTCGTAGTTTTTAATTTAAGACACTTAACTGTATACATTAATGAGGGCTTTACTTTAGAAAGTAGTTTATTGTATGGGGTGTTAATTTTAAATCACTGTCAAAATCAGATTTTTGCTTTCTACAAACAAACCACTTAACTTAAAGGACTTTATATGACTGGTAGGTAGATACGGTTTAGGTTATTTACATCTATTTTTTTTTTTTTTCGTTTGTTGCAGTGGGCGTCAACTGAATGTGTACGGATTCCAGTATTTCTCTTTTTTTTTCGTATTTATTTCGGTGTTGATAATTTTGATGTTTTTGAAAACAAACTTTTATTCATTTCGTGATTCATAAGAGCTGTACTGTTTTTTTGTCGTATTTATGGCCTTTGATTCTATTTTCTAGATATTGGCTTGTTTGCCCGACGTATATTCCTTCGCAGTTATTACATTTGTTTTCGTAGACAATGTTACTTTTTTCATTATTTGGGGTTTTGGTTTTAAGCCTGGAAAAATTGGATGAGAGCAGATTATATAATTTGTGACATAACCGAATATTGCAGTTTTCAAAAAGTTTTTTGAGTGGTTTGGGATAGTCCATTTATAATCGGTAAAGTAATATATATTTTATGGTTGTAAGTTGGTTTTTTATTTATTATGGTATTGTTAAAGTTATGTATTCGTTGTTTGAAGATTTTGTTTATAAAGTGCATCGGATATTTATTAAGTGTTAATGCTTCTTTAGCTTTGGTTATTGCACTCTCTCTGTATT
>CM032452.1:15924237-15946737 GCA_019049505.1 Pachyrhynchus sulphureomaculatus | reverse complement strand
TATATATATATATATATATATATATTGCTCGACATCATCAAGGAAGGTTAATATCAAGGTAGGAAATAGATGTTCAGCTATATTTTGATGTTCATGTCAATAAGAGATGTATAATATTTAGTAGTTTTAAATTAATAGAAATATTATAATTATTAAATCAGACGTAAAAAATTACTTGTATTCCATTCTATTGTTTTAGGTAAGTTTGTTTTAGTTACTTTGATATTACTTATTTTAATGTATTTAAAATAATTAAAACTATTATTTTAGCAATCGTTTACCATCATTCTTTTTAATATCGATTTACAAATTAAATAGAAGCTGCGAATCATGAATCCACCAAAGGATCTACATGTACACCTAGTTAAGAAAGCAGAAGCAATGTATGAACTAACTGCTTTGTCCCTGGATAAAGTTATTTGGTTTAGTATACCAGATGAGTTGAAAGATTTGTATTTACATCCAGAATTATTGGCAATCAAGACGATTGTAAGTAGTAGAAAGTCAGTCACTAAGGTGGCTGGTTACAGAAAAATTACAGTTTTATTTAAACCAGAATTGCGAAAAAAATATTTAGATAAGGAAGAAAATTTTTGTATCAATGACCACTACTTGGAAGAATATGATGTAGATGAAGCTGGTGCAATAAGTATGGTTTTGGAGAACACAAAAACGGTTAAAGAAACTTTTTTAGTTAAACGTATAAGGGAGCTAGAAAAATCGTATTACAGCCACTAGTGAAGTAAATCGTAATGAAGTAGAGCAAAAATTTTGTTAGGCAAATTTAATGGGAAACAAGACTGGATTTCTACATTTGAGAAGGAATGTATCAGATTTCAAATTTTTGATAGCATTAAAATTGTTTATAGACGGGAATGTAAAAGGGTGATATAGCTCAACATACATTAGTATATGGGAGGAAGAATTGAACTGCAATTCGCATCGCATTTAATTATAAGTATATATTTGGTTCGTTGATTGACTTTGTGCTTAAAAAGGAACGATTATTTCTGGAGGCTGATAAAGACATACCAGAAATGTATAGGATTCACCAGATAATATATAATCTACCCCTGAATGTTCAAGATAAATTAGATAAAGAAAAAAAATTAAACTCTGGATGATTTAATAAAGGAGCTAAACAAAATTTAATGATTCTTATGTAAAAAAAATATCTGGGCGGGAAAAACGGGAAGGGAGAAATAATATGGAATTTCAAAAGAAGATATTAATTAAGTCAGAACAGTGACAATGACTCTTTAAGGATTGAAATATAAAATAATGATGAAAACATAAAAAGCTGAACGGCTCGAAAAGATTCACATCATGCTCATTGGTCAAAATTAAAGTGAATGTAGATAAACATAATCTGATTAAGGCTGTTTATGATAATGGCTCTACTTGCGGGTTGATTAATGAAAATTTTGTCCGTATATTGAAATCAGAATTGTGTGCTAACAAAAGTATTTTAAGGAATATAAGTGGTGTGAATTCTACATTTAAGAATAGGTGAAATAGAAGCTAAATTGAACTTATTTGTAGTAAAGAACCATAATTTAAATTTGTTTTTTTGCTTGGCTTAGACGCAATAAAAAAAATTCAAGTTAATACAGGTTAAATATCTACGAATTAAACAGTCGATCGATTTGAATAATATATCTATTGACGATAAACTGTTTAAAGATTTAAAATTAGTAAATAAAACGAAAAAATAGAATATTTAGAAAACATAAAGATTGAAACATTTCTTAATCTTTTTGATAATACATTACAAAAAAAATTGGAAGTGATAAAAAGGAGGACATAATAAGATTATTAGAAGTATAGAAAATGTATTTCGTTATTAATAAATTTGACGTGAGTTCAACAGATTCCAAAATTACGCCTAAACCGAGAATAGAAGTCGTACTCAGAATAGAGAAGGTTGACTATAACTGGTCGATGAAACTGATCTTGGTTTCACAGAGAGCGAGTACATGAGGTTTATTTGATTGCAGGTGTTGATGCACCGAATTTATATTAGAGTTTAAACCTCGTGTGTTGCAAAAATCTATTTTAAAGTTGTGATCTCTGCATATTGACGTCCCTGAATCAGCGCTCACACGGAGATCCGAGCTGGGGGCAATTTTATCTCAGAAATTTTTTGTATCCAGGTGCCTCATCATGCTATTTGCTCCTACAATTTGTGGGCATCGGTACAGCCACGACACGTTAAGCAACTTCATACAGCCTAAGCCGATGCGCAGGTATAAACCAGGCACCCTCGTGGGATTTGGGCACCTACCATCTAAGTTGTTCATTTAACCGCCTTCTACGACAGGCAGAATTTACTGGGGGAGATATTATATCCCGTTCCCGCATGGGATAAGTTTTCATGCCTATTTTTTTTTTAATTACTTATTAAAATACGGAATCTTCGGTGTAGCTTGTTTTTCAAAATTGAGTTGAAAGTAAATGCACTTTACTTCAAGATGGCAGTTTTTTTTATTCTGCTAAAAAGCGAAACAAAACCATTAATAGCTTCATCATTTATCTAAAATTGTTTTTTGCTCATATTACGAATCAATTACTTTTCCAACTCGTTTTTTCTCTGTCTATTTTTTTAGATAATTTTTTATTGAATATATCTTTTTGTGCAAAATTTGCCACATTGCACGGGTAAACGCCCTTCCTTGTTGGTTAAAGAGTAATTTTGAGAAATTACAAAAGACCTCTAAATTGACAAAAAAATTTCCGGTGTGTCTTTCCGCTGCTCCAGGGGCCACTCACTTCAATATATTAATACTCAATATATATATATATATATATATATATATATATATATATATATATATATATATATATATATATATTATATATATTTTTTTTTTTAATTTTTTTTTATTGGTCTAGCACACGTGCTGCAGGGGAAGTCCCTAAAACGCTCCAGGAGCGGCACGAGTGCGGAAAAAGCGATTCACGTTGTTCTTGAATCGCTGTAAATTGTATTCGGTGGGAAACACAGTGCTGGGCAAATTATTCCAAAGGGATGACGTTCTCCATATAAAAGATTGCTTGAAAAGCGTCGTACGCGGAGTAACAAGCTGAACCTCATACGGATGCGAAGCACCCAGCGCGACGTGTATTTCTAACATGCACCGCTTTGGGAGGAATTAAGCGGGCTACATCTTCGAACACTTTCCATGAAATACTTGTAGAACAGACTCAAGTCGCCAACCGTTCTTCGATGTTCCAGCGAATCAAGGCCGCCGGTCAATTCCGGGTCCCCAATCAGACGGACCGCTCTTCTCTGAACAGAATCCAACAAATGCAGTGTATGTTTGGGAGCGGAGCCCCAAACGTGGGAGCAGTATTCCATAGTTGGTCGAATTTGGGCTTTGTAAAGAATTAACAGTTGCTGTGGGGTGTAAAGCTTTCTGGTTGTAAATAATATTCCCAATTTTTGAGAAGCTCTCCTTGCTATGCCTGCAACATGTTCATGCCAAGACATATTTGCTCCCAAACTAACGCCCAACAAATTGAGCGACGATGCTAGGGGAATGGAGTGCCCCGACATAACTATGTCGGGTTCAGCAACGTTAACTTTTTTAGAAAAAACTGCCGCTTGGGTTTTTGTAGCGTTAAAAAGTTCCACTTGGGTTACTGTCACCCCAACATAGAATTTCTTCCAGGTCTTTGTTAAGTTGAACGACCTCCTGCTGTCTGCGGATATTCGCCTCGCCTGAGCAGCCGATGTCCGAGCGTTTAAGGTGAATGAAGAGACAAGCGTACTGTCATCTGCAAAGCTATAGATTGGATTCCCGGTCTTTTCCAGCAGATCGTTAATGTAAATGAGAAAGAGAGTAGGAGACAGTATGGAGCCCTGGGGCACACCGGCGTTGATAGTGAGGGTGTTAGAAAGAAATCCGTCGACCGCCACTCGTAAAGAACGCTCTCTGAGGAAACATGAGAGCCACAAACAGAACCTTTCAGACATACCATAAGAGCGCAACTTAGCCAACAGTCCATCGTGCCAAACACGGTCGAATGCCTTGGATATGTCAAGAGCAACCGCTCGAGATTCTCCAAAGTGTTCAATTGCGTTGTTTTCCAAACATGTGTTACATCAGTCAGAAGATCTCCTGTTGATCTATGTTTAACGAAAAACCATATTGGTGATCGCTAATAATATTGAATCGTTCAAGATATTTTAGAAGATGCTCATTGATAACCTTTTCCATGACTTTCGATATTATTGAAAGCAGTGCAACTGGTCGGTAGTTATTTGGCAAGGTCTTCTTACCTTTTTTAGATATCGGCTGAACCGTGGCACATTTCCAGCAGGCCGGAAATATTCCCTTTCTGTAGGATAGGTTAAAAAGTCTACAGAAAACTGGTGTTAGTTCCCTTGCACAGTTTTTTTGAGAACTATGGCAGGTATTCCGTCAGCGCCAGAAGCCTTCTTGGTGTCTAGCTTCATTAAAATACGCTTTATGATGCGCTGTCCTGAAGACAACATCGGGCATCCTTGACTGCAATATGGGAAAGTAGGTGGTGTTTTTTCCTTGGAAATCGATAGTAGAATGTGAAGCAAAGAAAATTCAGCCAACAAGTTCGCTCTCTCAACAGGTGTGGGTTGCAATGGAATTATCTGGCCGTGTGAGTGGTGGTATATCGTGGATTTGGTAAAGTTTTGACTAACTGCCTTAAGCGACTGCCCAAAAGGACCTGGAATTGTTGGGACAAGCGAGAAGTTTGTTTCTAATTCGTTGATTGTGTGCCTCCCTTGGTTTCGTCGATAATTCCCTTGCATCTGTTCCGGGCATGAACAAAGATGTTTCGATTTAAGGTGTTAGGATTTTCACGCCCATTGTCGGTAGGCAATATGTTTAGAAGCAACAGCTTCTTTGCATTTTCGGTCGAACCAAGGCTTGCCGTTGGAGGAGCATTTCTTCGAAAAAGGGATGTAAGCTTCCATACCAGCCAAAATCGTCGGAGACCTCCCTGGCGCAGTCAGATGGGTTATCGGATCGAAAACAAACGTCCATCCAAGGGAAAGTTCGAAGTATTCCATGAGATCTTCCCATTTAGCAGATTTGTAGTGCCAAATCTTGCGCGGCCTAGGCGCCCCTCTGTCACTGATTGGCAGGATACTCGATGTCGAAAGCAGTTTATGGTCGGAAGAACCTAACGACGGATTTACGGTGACCGTGTAAATCTCCGGATTGGTGGTTAAAAACAGATCAAGAAGACTGGCGAACTCCCCGTCTCGATCAGGGATCCGTGTTGGTTCGTCAATAAGCTGAGTTAAGCCATAACTGATTGAGAATGATTCAGCTTCACGACCTTGTTCGTCGGTAGTATTTGAATATTTGAGCCAGTCGATATTGTGGACATTAAAGTCGCCCAGGATGGCAATTTCGGCACTTGGATAGTTACTTTGTAAATGATTCGATGGTGTCTGCAAGAGAAGCGAAAAGTGTTCGAAAATTGGTATCACTTGGTGGTCGATACAGGATACAGATAAATATATATATATATATATATATTATATATATATATATATATAATATATATATATATATATATTTGATATATATTATTCAGCTAACCCCTTAGCCTTTTATTACTTACTTAAAATATAATATATAATATATATATATATATAAGTATTTTATTTACCGCTTTAAACTAAAAGGAAAAAATGAAACTAAAAATATTTTCTATTATACACAGCTACGCGTAGCAGGGTGCAAAGGACGGGAGGTACATGGACACAAAGGGCGTTTCTACGGAAAACAAGAACGGAGCTATTTAACATATATAGGGCTGCGGTCAATCAACAAGCAGAGAACGAACTCCGTTGATGAAAAGCAAGGCTCTCTAACCTAAAACTGTAAAAATCAACTGGGTGGTGAATATTTTCAACAAAAAAAAACTTTTCTACATTCATAGGGGTGAGAATACTATGCTATGCCACAGGCAGTTACGTACTAGCTTATTCAAGTTTAAAAGTAGATATTATATTGTATTTGTTTACCATTTTATTGAAGACGTCCCTCATTTTTTTTTTAATTTTTGTTTTTTTTTTTAATGTGGGGCTTAATTCCTGGATTAAAGGAGTTGATGTTTTACATCAAGTGACGTAAGGTTTATAAGTAACCAATCTTTTTAGAGATATATTTCTTAAACTTTTGCTGGCATTTTGATTGGGTCGTGATTGTTCCTTCACCTGGATTAAATTATGAGCTCTGTTTTAATGCGTCAAGTCCAATATGTTTAAATTCTCTTAGTTTTAACATAATTCAACTGCAGCCCTTACTGACGGTCTTTGTCCAGATAGGATATTATTAGTATTCCGTATAGAGCATTCATAAGATTACTTCGGTATTTGTCTGTCTGTCTGTCCGCCTGTCTGTCTCCCATACCCGATTTTCTCCGAAATTATTTGACATAGAAAAAAGTTACAATTTGGCATTAATATAGAATTTTGATAGCCTTATTAAAGCCGTTGTAGTTAAATTTTGACTTAAAGGTTAGTTTTGGACGATGAAATTGAAAGTGAAAAAAAAATTACCAGGTCGTCGAGTGGGCATATCAAATTAAAGCTTATAAAAACACGAGTTCAAAATACATATAGTGTAATATTTGATGACACTTTTAATTGTATTATTTTTTAAAAAATTGTGAAAAATTGCTGTCCCCTATCTCGAAAAATACTGATCAAAAAATTTTAAAATAGGGTGTAGAATGAACGAAAATTATCATGATTGCATTAACTTTAATAATTTATCCGGTATATAAAAAAAAACACAAATTTCAAGGTCGTCAGTTTTCAGTAAAGATAGGAAACAAACTTTGTTGAAAATTCATTTGGGGTGTGTTTTGTGAAGTCATTGATTATTTTATATATCTGTACAAAAAATTTTATTTTAATAGCAATCAAAGTACCGAACATTAATTGCGCAAGTTTGACTTACACTTGGCCGGTTTTTTGTTTTATTATTTATCTCTCCCTCTCAGTCATTTCACCCCAATAAGAGTATCGGTGACACTAGGCAGTTGCTGCCTCAACAGTTAATCTACAGCATCTCGATCCTGCGCGACTTGACTTGACTCCTGCATACCCATCCCAAGGAGAGATCTTGCTTGGTCGGACCGTCTTGTCGGAAACCGTCCCCTTCTACCTTCCCCGTTACTACAAGCTTTTCCATGGCATCCACTTTCCTCATAATGTGACGAAAATATTTCAGGTGCCGTTTATTAATTGTATTTGAAAGTCGGTCATTTATACCAAGCTTTTCAAGAATACATACATTAGTACGGTGTTAGGTATATGACACTCTGAGGATTCTTCGATATCCCCACATCTCAAACGCATCGATTCATCTTTTGTCAGCTTGTTTACTAGTCTAAGTTTCCGATGCGTAAGTTGCTATGGGGACTATAAGGCTGGATAGCAATCTCAACTTCGTATTTTTTGTGACAGCTTTGATGGGCGAGTTTCTAGCCATTGCCAAACGTCTTCTGACTTCTTTTTCACAACCACAGGTTATGAGGGATCCCAAATAGTTGAAATGGTCTGCAACAGTGAAACCAGCAATTTTATTTATGTGTGACAGATCTTCATTACTACTAACAATCATTACTTTGGTCTTCGCTCTATTAATTGTCAATCCATAATATTTGCTAGTGATTTCTAAGCGCTCCATAATTGATTGTAGGTCTTGTATTGAAGTTGCAAGTATAACAGTATCATCCGCATACCTAAGGTTACTTAGCTTTTCTCCACCGATTGTCACACCCCCCCACTTCAGTCATCCAAAACAGAACTCTTTATATGTTCACTATATATGTTAAAAAGTAAAGGTGACAGAATACAGCCCTATCTGATGCCGGCTTCTACGATAGAGGGATCGAGAAAAGAATTATTCAGTTTAATTCTGCCATTTGTGTTCTCATACAAGGATCGGATAAGGTTTCCGAGATGTATAGGTGTTCCTATGCTGTTTAAAATTGACCAGAGTTTGTTCCATTGTATGCAATTGAAAACCTTAGAGTAGACTATAAAAACAAATATAGGTTGTTATTGGAATTCCCTGACTTTTTCTATTATCTGGCGTATGTTGAGAATTTGTTCTCTAGTCCTCTTCCTGGAATGAAGCTTGTTCGTTCGGTAGATATTTGCAGCAGCGGAAAAGTTTTGAGTCTTTCATTTAGGATCCAAAGAAACACCTTAACAACGTGTGACACTAGAGCGATTGTTCTATAGTTGCTGCAATCCATAGGGTATCCTTTCTTATGCAAGAATATAAATGCAACTTCACATCAGTCTTTCGACCATCTTCCAGTCTTCCCTATCTCGTTACACAGTTCATGTAGCATAGTCACGGCGGTTTCTCCCATCATCTTTATTATTTCCGCAGTGATCTAGTCAGTACCTGCTGCGTTTTTAATTCTTTAACCTTTGATTAGCCTTTCCGACTTCGGACTGAAGGATACATGGGCTCTTGTTCTTCTGCGACTCCTTTGTCGACACTGCAGTCACCCATTAATTGAGCCACAAAAAGTTCTTTACAGTAATCCTTCCAAACGTCAATGATTCCAGGCATTTCGCTGACTGTTCTACCTTCCTTATTATCTATAGACACGTCTAAACAAAGCGCAAAGGAAAAGATGAGAGAGGTTCAAGACGTGAGTGCAGGTAAGGCAGGAAGAGAGCGTTGGGATATAAATATGCTACCATGCTTCAAAATTTAGGGGATTGATTATTCTTGCTCAAAAATTGCCAATACTTGATATAGTTCTAATAGGTAAGGATTGGGCACTTCTACTGTAATATAGTTTTTACAAATCTTGCAAATAATTTCGAGTTTTTTCCTTTCAAAAGAACAGGTAAATTTCCGCTTGGGGTATGAAACAAACGACAATCTGCTTACAGTTATAATCCTCATTAAAAAATTTATAGAATATAATAAACTTCTTGTACTCATATTTGCGGACTTCGAAAAGGCTTTTTATAATTCTGTAAATCAGCAGAGACTTTTGGAAGCGCTTGCTGAGTGTCGTATTCCAATGCAATTAAATACATATATGAAAATGTCACCGCTCATGTTAAAACACAAACTAATCAGTCCACCAGCAAATTTCGAATCGAAAGAGGAGAGCGGCGGGGTGATACGCTCTCACACCCAAGTTTTTCCTAAGACTTCTAGAACGTATTCCAAAATCAATAAACTGGAAAAGAATGGGACTTAACATTGACGGTGAAAAGTTAAATCACCTCTGTTTTGCCGACGACATTGTCTTAATAACAGACAAAATATAAGAAGCATAAACTATGCTACACATGCTTCAGGAAGCCTCAGGAAAGGTTGGTCTAAAAATCAATCTATCCAAGACCCAATTTATGACAAATTGTGTATTAAGCGACATTATAAAACTGAACAACGTAGAGATAGAGCAAGTGTACCAATATAAATACGTGGGACATAAAATCAGCATAGGACGAGATTACCAAACACATGAAGTTCAGCGGCGAATAGGTCTCTCCTGGGCTGCATATAGCAAACATACGTACGTACGACTGCGTATTTAAATCTAACCTTCCTTTTGTTTAAAAAGAAAAGTATTTGACAGATGCATACTCCCCGTTCTTACGTACACAATGACGAAGAAAAATATCAATAAAATATGTGTCATGCGATGCAATGATGGAGAGGTCAATGTTAGGCGTTGCTCTTAGAGAGCACGTCCCAAATCACATTATCAAGAAGAGAACAGAGGTACAAGTTAAATTCATTCTACATCTTAAATGGAACTGGGCTAGGCATGTTGCTAGGTTTAAGGATGGGCGATGGACAAGGAGATTTCATAGAGTGGCGACCAAGATCCTAAGCCTATCGGGGTAGAGGTAGACCACCAAGTGCCCAGACTGATGATTTGAAAACAGTGGCTTGGAATTGGCCCAGAATAGGAAAAAGTGGCAAGACTTGAGGGAGGCTTTCGTCCAGCAGTGGACAGTATAAGCTGATGATGATGAGTTGTTTTAATCTTATAATTTTGAAAATATTTAAGTGTATTTTGTCCTCAAAATGTTACAAATTTGTTCTTAATAAGATGACACTGGTTTGAGCAGAAGAGAATATTTTTTTGAATAAAACTTACCTGAATCTAATCAAAATGTAATTATTTAAATCAAAAGATAAACCCTTAAGTAAAGAGTGTCGTAAATTTCCGTTAAGAAGAAAATGACCTAAGATGCATCGTTTAGATATTATGAATAATTCCATTATAAATATTTCACTTCTTAGATGTCGATATCTCGGAAATTATTTATTTATTTTTTTTTTGATATATGATGTACCATCTATTTTAGATTTAAAATTTGACATAGAAAATATAATATTATATAGTACATTACAAGAATATCCTCTTTACTAAATATTGAATATTTTGACTAAACTCGTTATGAAGTTCAGGATTATATCCATTTTATTCTTAGGGTTCCATATGGAACACTTATAAGATCACTTCGATGTCCGTATGTCTATATGTCTGTCACACCTGATTTTCTCTGAAACTGTTTGACATAGGAAGATGAAATTTGGCACTAATATAGGAATTGATGCCATTTTAAAATGTAGGAGCTGATCTAGATCATAACCAACAGACAGAAACAATTACCATCAAATTTTCTTTACTTTTTAGTAAAGTTTGTAAAAAATAACCAAACTTACCGTTAATAAGATCAAACCAAGCCAAACGGCTGCAAATTATAAACTAGTTATAAGCAAAAAGTTCAATATACAGAAAATTTAAGAAAGTGTTAAGAGTCATTAGTAAGAACTGAATTTCAAAGATAATTTTGAAATAACATACAACTTTATAAGGATAAAGGCTTAGTAATTCTACGGTTTTCATTATATGCATTATTTCTTCCTCAATAACGGAACTTCTTATTTTGGTTACAAGTACTTGTACTTCTTGGTATCTAGCTTTTATAAATACTCGTAATAATAATATTGTCATCAGAATGCACTGAGATGCGGCATAAATGTCCATCACGATAAAGGTTAAAGGGAATAACAGTAACAAAATTAGTTTATACCATACGACTTCTATCGGATTCCATGCTAAATAATTACTATATATCATAACGAATATCAATAAATTAACTAAAATTAAATAATATTTGGCATTTTTAGATATATTTTCTTCCATTTAAAATCTTTTGTTGGACAAAGTTATATCAATCAATGTAAATTTTCGAAGAAGCTTGCCCAACATCATTCTTTTAGTGTAAGGGTTGATAATGGCATCAAGTGATATTAGAACCTGAATTATATGTGATAATATCAAAAGAAATGTTATAAAATTACAGCCATATCCTATTGCTACGTGCAGTTGCCAAAAGAATAACAAGAAAAACTAAAATCACAAAAATAGCAACTTTTTTTTATATCGTTGTTCGCGAACTAAAATATTACTCTGAAAACCGTAGAAGGGCATCATACTAAAGTAACTAAAAAAATATGCTATTGATTTTAAAAAAAACCGGTCAAGTGCAAGTTGAACTTGCACAATTAGTGTTCCGTACGTTGATTGTTTTTAAAATAAAAATTTTTGTTAGGATGGTATAAAATGATCAGTGTCTTCATAAAACACACCCCAAATGAGTTTTGAACAAAGTTTGTTTCCAATCTTTACTGAAAACTGGTGACCTTGAAATTTTGTTTTATTTTTATATACCAAATAAATTATTAAAGGTAATGCACTCGTGATAATTTTCGTTCAATCTATACCCCGTGGAGAATATTCCAGAATTCTTTCAAAATTTTTTGATCAGTACTTTTCGAGATAAGGTAGGGGGACAGCGATTTTTCGCTATTTTTTAAAAGTAATACGAAGAAAAGTGTGCGCAAGTATTACATTATATATATATTTTTTACTCGTATTTTCACAAGCTTTCATTTTTTAACTTCCGATTTCACCTCTCAAAACGAACCCCTTAAGTCAAAATTTATGTTACGGTGGTATAAAATGATCAGTGACTTCACAAAACACACCCCAAATGAGTTTTTCAACAAAGTTTGTTTCCAATCTTTACTGAAATCTGATGACCTTGAAATTTTTGTTTTTTTTATATACCATATAAATTATTAAAGGTAATGCACTCGTGATAATTTTTCATTCAATCTACACCCCGTGGAGAATATTCCAAAATTTTTTCGAAATTTTTTTGATAAGTACTTTTCGAGATAAGGCCCGGGACAGCGATTTTTCGCGAATTTTTAAAAATAATACAAAGAAAAGTGCGCGCAAGTATAATATTATATATATATTTTTTTTACTCGTGTTTTCACAAGCTTTCATTTGACACCACACTCGATGACCTAGTAAAAAAATTTTTTTTTCACTTCCGACTTCACCCCCCAAAACTAACCCCTTAAGTCAAAATTTAATTCTCAAAACTACATGGCTCTGATGAGGCCATCAATTCCTATATTATTACCAAATTTCACCTTTCTATGTCAAATAGTTTTCGGAGAAAATCGGGTGTGACAGACAGACAGACAGACAGACAGACAGACACCGAAGTGATCTTATAAGTGTTCCGTACGGAACACTAAAAAGAATGCTTCGTACCGAGGAATCAGGTTAAATCGGTATTATAGCAACTCAAAATATTTAAAATCTACAAGTATTTCTTGTGTTTGTATTAGTAAATCTCAGCGACGTAAATATAAATATAAATAATAATCGATATAATTATAAAATATTTAACCTGTTACATTGTAGACGTTAACTTTAATATAATAATAATCTAATTAATTAATTTATAGTAGATTTATATTTTTGATCAATATAAAGGTGCTAAACAAGTTAAAAAAGAGGTTGCTGTATAGAGAAAGGCGTGATTTTCTGCCACTATTACCATGCAATTCATTCAGCAGTGGTGTATGTCAGTGACTTCGTTACCGTGGACTCTTTATATTATTTATCCATTTCTAAACCAATTTAAACCTAATATATATATACACTGGTGGGCAAAGAAATCGACTCAAACTATTTGGCTTCATTTAACACTGAATTCTTTAATTTAGTGTTCACATATTTTTATGGATTTTAGTATCATTTGAAAGTCTATTCTATTCTCTTTCTAATTATACCAAATTCCATAGCATTCCATGCTTTTTCTAATTAAAATGATTCACACGGGAAACAAGGATTGAAAATATGGTAAACAGAAAGGAAAAATTAAACAAATTTTAAGTTTAACAGTTGAATTTACTGATAAAACTAAAATATATATATTCTGTATTACTTTTCTTCCCTTAGTCATGATTACTGCTTCCAGCCGGTTTTTCATGGAGTGGGTGAGCTTTTTCACCACTGTCCTTGAGGTTCTTCCGCATTCTTCCTCCATCGCAACCTTTACGCCCCTCAGCGATGCAGGGGCTGGATTTCTGGCTCATTTCACATGCGCTCGATTGGATTGAGGTGGGGACTCCGAGCAGGTGAGGCTAATGTGGGTATTCTCACCTTCGCCAGGTATTGCCGCACCGATGCAGCAGTATGTAGCCTCGCATTGTCTTGCATTAGCATGAAGCTATGGCTTACAAACCAAGAATAAGAAACGATGTGTTCCTGCAGGATCTCCTCGATGTGCCGGTGAGCAGTTAATCCACCGCTACGAATCTCATCAGTCATCCAGTGAGGTGCCTCCCCATACCACGACAGAGCCTCCTCCTTAGGCGACCCTTTCAGTAATGCAACACTGCGTATAGCACTGCCCAGGCCTCCTACAGATTGGTCTTCTTCCATCATGGCCATGTAGGGACATTCAGGACTCTTCGGAGAATAAAACGCAGCACAATTGCCCTAAGGTCCACTTGACATGTTCTCCGGCGAGTCGCGCTTGTCGATGGGCTGCTGTCAGTTTGAGTCCGTTAGCTGGTCGGAGTAAGGTTAGCGTCTCAAAGCCTGCTTCTGACTGTCCAATAACTTACAGCCAGACCACGAACTTGTCGGAGCTCCTGTTGGAACTCAACGCCGGTCAAGTGACGATTTCTTAGAGTTATGTTGACAATAAAGAGGTAGTCTCGCTCTGAGTTACAACTTCTTCTTCCTGATCCTGGTCTCCGTGTAAAGGCACCAAGTTCTTGGTAACGTTTGTAGACTCTGGAGACAGCTGACTGACTTAGGTGTAGTTGCGCAGCGACTACATGTTGGCTATACCCTTCTTATAATAGGATGGTAGGGGTGGTATCATAGTCCGGTTTCGTAATTCATGAGCAGGTATAGTAGAGATGTTGACTGTTCAAGTTCGAGCTTCGCTCGAACTAAGGCTTACCGTTGGAAGATCATTTATTTAATAAATGGATGTAAGATTCGTTACTAGCCAAAATCACATCGAAAATCTCCTCAGCGCAGTTAGATGGATTGTCGGATTTATAAAAAACGTCTAACTAAGGGAAGGTTCGCAAATATTACATAAGTTCTTCTTATTTAGCAGATTTTTAGCACAAATTTTTGCCCGATTTATGCGCCTCTCTAACAATGATTGATATATTAAATAAATATCAAGTAAACGCTAAATAACAGTAATAATGGATCGTCAAAAATTTTGTAAAAAAGTTCTTAATGAGTAAATAATAGCAACAAGCAAGGATGGAGTCTGTCATTTGCTAGATAATACTGACAAGATATTATTTATTGTACTAAAAATACTATCACAAACTATTCTCCTTTGTTATTTCTGTCAAACTCTTATAATTAAAAATATTAAAATATCATTATTAGTCATTGCAATAACATCAAAAAATGGGACATACTTTTTACAGTGTTGTTCCTCTACAAATATATTTTATTAATATCTAGAGATGGTACAATGCAGATATAATTAACAAAGTTTTACGCTAAAACAGAAAGGAATATTCATGAATTCATGTTTCGGGTTACTTTCTTTCATACTGATTTCAGTAATAATTATACTAATAGTGCAGTAAAAAAAGGTCAAAATAATGATGAGATAAGCATATTTTAGATACAGCAATATTATAATTTTATCCTCTCTGGGGTATTACCAGGGGTATTGTCCTGAGTTTTGTACCTCGAAAATCTTGTACTCTTGTGTTTAAAAACAAGTTTTCAAAACGCATTTTTTAAGCTTAAAATGTGAATAACTCCGGTCCGATCGAGACAAAAAAACTAAAATCTTCGTAATGAAATTTTCAACAAATCCTCGTTGATCGCTCAAGTGCATACATAACCTACAAAACTGAAAAAATAAACAGGCAAAAAACTGTTTTTTTTTTTCCATTTTATTGTACAGGTCGACTAGGCGAACCGATCGGCTTGAAACTTTCAGAAAATATGCCTTTTGTTATAGTAAAATACTCTGAAAATTTGATACAAAAATTTTGAACGCAATGGGCACAATTGAATTTGTTATTTAAAATTTAAATTACTCGTCATTTTATGCCATTTGGTCCAAAATGGATCTCTTTTTTTAAAAAAGTTTCGGTCTCGATGCGATTAAAAAAAAAAAAATACGTTTGTTTATTAATCAAATAACAACAAATGCATTTTTTCGGTCATTTTGAAAAAAGAATTATTAACGAAAATGGTTTTTTTTTTTTTTTTAAATACTAGATGTGATAAAAATATTTCAATTTTTGTTGGAAATTTTATTACGAAGAGTTAGGTTTGTTTCGTTTCGATCCGACTTATATAACTGGATTTAGTCACATTTTAAGCCCAAAAAACGCGTTTTATAAAATTAAGTTGTTTATAGACAAGAGAGCAAGTTTTTCGAGATTCAAAACTCAGGAGAATATTCCTGGTGATACTCTAGAGAGGATACAATCATAATATTGCTGTATCTAGACTGTGCAATTTCAAATGCTTTTTTTGCTGCACTATAATAATAAGGTGTAAAAACATGAGCAATTTATATTTATACGATACAGTCATTAAAAAACTCATTAGCAACAATGTGTTTAGATGTTAACTGGAAAGTATGTCGTAGTTTATTTACTTAGTAACTATATAATGAAGAAATACAGGATTTGAATGATTCCTAAAATGATATAATTTAAAATTACCCTTGACAATACTCGGTGGCCTATATTTAAATTAAACATGTTCTTATGCATACACAATTGAAACTTATATTAAGAAATTTAATTGGGGGTCTGTGATGTAGCCAAGAAGGGAAGAAGAATGAAGAAAGAGTATATATTCTTAATGCGTCTGGATCTAGAAAATAGATCTTTAAAAGCTAAATCCTTTTTTTTTTGCCAAAAAAGCCCCTCTCCCCAGATTACCAATTTTTAAATTGAGTAGCAAGCTAATTGAGTTCCATTACAGCAGGAGTTCTTTTTTACAAAAAATTCCCATTCCTCTGATTATAAATTTTTAATTCACTTTATCGGAAAGGGACTAAGCGTCTACAGTTTCGGTGCATTGGATTATATTTTTTCATGAGGATGTTTCACTCTCTGATTATCCTTTTACGGCCGTCTTGTTGGTCAATTGAGGCCCCTCTGTAAGTAGCTCCTGTTTTAACATTCTCTTTTTTCCTTAAAGAAATGGGTCTTGTATTCATATGCTCCGCCCCTTGTATCTGACTACGCTTCTGAGGGTATAAAATATTTTGCACTACTTAAATCAAGTGTTCAACCACACAAGAAAATATTTCAGTTTTACATTATTTATATTTCTGTTTATATAAAATATATTTATTACTATATATGCTAATCAAACTTTTCTACTCAATATGAAATTACAAGCAAGTTAATCATTTTTAGAAGGAAATATTCACAAATGTAATAAAATATATTGCACAACAACTAAACAGCGTAATTAATGTTGCTCGCTCAATTATAAAAAAACCCAGCAGCAGTGAATTCAGTTTTCAATAAACTGATTTTAAAACACAGGCACTCCATTACTTGATAGCTTTTGGATTTTTCGGCAAAATATTCTTTAACTTTGAGACATGTGGCCGTCAGTCTATCCTTCTCTCTTTTAGTGATGTCACAGACAAATACGCAAACTATTACCGGCACCTGAAACATTTGAAAAATATATCAACGTCCATAGTTTTTAATACATACTATTTAATGATTTTATTAATTTGAAAGAGTTTCCGAGATATCCACAACTGAAACCTGATAGCTCTGTCAATATATTATCTTTGTTAAAATTGGTAACAATAAAGAATAATACAACTTTCAAATTCCGTCATATAACATGATATACGAGGCTGGTTTGAAAAGTCCGTGCAAAGTCCGAGAGATGGCACCACCGGCGCGTATCGAGGTCATGTTTAGTTAGTAGCATCTCTTGAATGAACGCACACCAAGTTTCAGCCATATTGGTCTATTTCTTTGTGTTTGGCATTCGTGTGAATCAAGGAAGTCGAGTGATTTTCGAGAAATGGACGAAAAAGAATTTCGTGTGGTGATTAAACATTATTTTATGAAAGGCAAAACGCCTCAGGAGACTAAAGAGAAGCTTGATAAACATTATGGTGACTCTGCACCTTCGATTAGAACAGTTTATAAGTGGTTTCAAAATTTTCGGACTGGCCATATGGGCACAAGTGACGCTGAACGTTCTGGACGGCCTGTGGAGGTTACGACTCCAGAAATCATTGATCAAATCCATGATATGGTGATGGGTGACAGAAGAGTTAAGGTGCGTGAGATTGCTAGTGCTGTGGGCATCTCGACTGAACGGGTACATAATATTTTGCATAAACATTTGGACACGAGAAAGCTATCTGCAAGATGGGTGCCGCGATTGCTCACGCTTGACCAAAAACGGAATCGTGTGAAGTATTGCAAGGATGGTTTGCAGCTGTTCCAGAAGAATCCGGAGGACTTTAAGCGTCGTTTCGTCACTGTGGATGAAACATGGATACATTACTATACTCCTGAGACCAAACAACAATCTAAACAATGGGTTACCAAGGGGGAATCTGCACCAAAAAAGGCGAAGACCGTTCCTTCGGCCGGAAAGGTTATGGCGACTGTCTTTTGGGATTCGCAAGGGATAATCCTCATCGACTATCTGGAAAAGGGTAACACTATTACAGGTGAATATTATTCATCGTTATTGGACCGTTTGAAAACCGAGCTGCAAGAATAACGCCAAACACATAAGTAGTTTTTATTTTTGCACGGACTTTTCAAACCAGCCTCGTATATAAGAATTCCTCATTTGTTTTACAACAAATGATTAAAAATATTGAAAAAATAATACAATTTTCAAACGCCTCGACTCCAAGAACCAGACCTGTAGTACGACATATAAGAACCTACCTCTTTAATTCTCTCTCCTACCTCGTTATCCTCGAATATGGTTAATAAAAAATAATTGAAAATAAACGAAAACTTTTAGATTCCTCGATCGTAAGAACTCCTCCCCCCATCCCCATATATCGGTTATTTTTATGATAAGTAACGGAAAAGAATGGGAAAAAAAGTAACAAAATTTTCAGACTTTTCGACATCAGAATCCACGAAAAGGATACGATGTACTTCTAACACTCTTCCTCAATTCTTCAACCCTTTGTATGTTCGATTGTAAATAATTGGGATTAAGATTTGTTGATAATACCACCCAAAACCAAGCACTTATGCTATGCCAATAAAAAAACTAGTGAGCTAATAACAGATAATTTTTAGAGCAGGATGATGGTATGGATGGTATAATTATTGGTATGTGTTGGTTTACTGTAAATACAATGTTTTAAGATGACTTTGATTTTCCTTTGTAGCAGTACACCTGGAAAAAGAAAGGTACCATTTGCATTAGTTTCCATTTCCATCCCAATCCCATAACATCCATCCATCCATCTTGTGGTACAACGAATATGGGGCAAACGAAAAATTTAATATTAACGAGAATTAAAGTAGAAAAAATATGTATTAAAAACGAAACACATTGTAGCTGAACATCATTATTCTATAGATTACTATCAATGTAAAAGCAGCCAAAGTTTTGGCTCCTCTCTTCAGTGTAAAAATGAATGTTTAGGAAAAGGAAATTTATGAATATTCTAACAACATTAATAGAGACTCGGGTTACGGTTTGCATCACACGTGGAAAGCAATCAATATATTGGGTCATAGTTCAGCGAATATCGGACTATAATAATCACTTGATCTGTACTCCTTCAAGCCTATTCACTGTTCTAATTTCGAACAGTAAATATCCCGGAAGAGACATCTTGCAGTCGCAGAAGGAAAGTTATAAGTTAGTCCTAATTGGAAAGGACTATCCTAAAAACCACGATTGGTTAATTAAATAGTTTTTTGAGCAATTTAAATTTTGAAAATAATTTTTAAAGTTAATATGATGTCTTTGTTTTCTTTTATGGGCCAAGCATACGCACTGCAGGGGAATCCCTAAATAGCGATAGGAGCGACACATCTGCGGAAAAAACGATTTGGTCTTGAATCGCTGTAAATTGTACTCGGTCGGAAACACAGTCTTGGGCAAATTATGCCAGGTTCTCCACATAAAAGATTGCTTGAAAAGGTTTGTAAAAGGAGTAACAAGTTGAACCTCATACGGATATGAAGTATTAGCGCGGCGTGTATTTCTAGCATGCACCGCTCTGGGAGGAATTAAGCGGGCTACATAAATCGAACATTTTTCATTAAAATACTTAGAATATATTCAAGTTGCCCACCGTTCTTCGATGTTCCAACGAATCATGGTTGCTGGTCAATTTCGGATCTCTAATCAGGCTCTTCTGAATAGAACCCAATAAATGCAGTCTATGTTTGAGAGCAAAGCCTCAAACATGGGAGCAGTATTCCATCTTTACCCGATTTTGAGCTTTGACAGAATTAACAGTTGTGGTGGAGTGTAAAGCTTCCTAGTTCGAAATAATATTCCCAGCTTTTGAGGAGCTCTCTTTGCTATGCTTGCAACATGTACATGCCATTACTATGTCGGGTTCAGCAACGTTAGAAAAAACTGCCACCTGGGTTTTATAGCGTTAAATTCTACTTTGTTACTGTCACCCTAGGATAAAACTCCTTCCAGGTCTTTGTTAAGTTGAACGACCTCCTGCTCCCGTCGATTACCATTCGTAAAGAAAGCTCTCTGGTTCAGAGCCATAACCAGAACTTTTCAGACATATCAGAAGAGCGTAGCTTAGCTAACAGTCCATCGTGCCAAACACAATCGAGTACCTTGGTTATATCAAGTGCAATCGATCGAGATTCTCAACAGTTTTGCAATTGCATTGTTCCAGACATGTATTACATAAGTTAAAAGATCTCCAGTTGATCTATATTTACTACAATGTACCTGATCATGTCATGCTGGGGTTCCTCTGTTGTTTTTCCCAGTAAACAACAATTTGAAAATCATATCAAATATAAACAACTAATAGTAAGAACACCTTTTGTCATAAAATAGTTAAAGAAAATATCATGTAAGGCCTTGTCGGAATTGATAATTTCACAAACAGGTACACAAGGTTCTAATACCAATGGCAGAACACCAGCGGCCGTAAGGCATTCCATACGAATGACGATGCTGTTAAAGCACCCTGTATTCGTAGAATCCATAGAATGTAAGAGAAAATGTATTTAGAATCTTGTAAGGATATTTGAGATAATAAAGAACTTGTTGAATTTGAATTCGAAATATGTTTACGAAAGACATATTGATGGTCGCTAATAACATTGAATCCTTCAAGATATTGTAAAAGTTGATGATTGATAACCTTATCCATGAATTTCGATATTATTGAAAGCAGTGCGACTAGTCGGTAGTTGCTTGGCAAGGACTTCTTGGCTTTTTTGGTTATCGGCTGAACTGAGGCGCATTTCCAGCTGGAAGGAAATATTCCCTTTCAACAGGATAGGTTGAAAAGTTGAAAACTGGTGTTAGTTTTCTCGTTCAGTTCTTGAGTACAATAGCAGGTATTCCGTCAGCGCCAGAAGCTTTTTTGGTGTTTAGCTTCAATAAAATTGAATATATATATACATATATATATATATATATATATATATATATATATATATATATATATCTATATCTATATATATATATATATATATATATATATATATATATATATATATATATATATATATGTATATATATATATATATACATATATATATATATATATATATATATATATATATATATATATATATGCCATATAATTACATTATGAAAAACCGGTCAAGTGCAAGTTGAACTTGCACAATTAGTGTTCCGTACATTCATTGTTTTTTAAAATAAAAATTATTGTTAGGGTGGTATAAATGATCAGTGACTTCACAAAACACACCCCAAAATGAGTTTTCAACAAAGTTTGTTTCCAATCTTTACTGAAATCTGAAAAGTGTGCGCAAGTATTACATTATATATATATATATATATATATATATATATATATATATATATATATATATATATATATATATATATATATATTTATATATATATATTTTTTACTCGTGTTTTCACAAGCTTTCATATGACACTACACTCGATGATCTAGTAAAAAAAAATTTTTTTCACTTCCGATTTCACCCCTCAAAACGAATCCCTTAAGTCAAAATTTATGTTACAGTGGTATAAAATGATCAGTGACTTCACAAAACACACCCTAAATGAGTTTTCAACAAAGTTTGCTTCCAATCTTTACTGAAATCTGATGACCTTGAAATTTTTGTTTTTTTATATACCATATAATTTATTAAAGGTAATGCACTCGTGATAATTTTCGTTCAATCTACACCCCGTGGAGAATATTCCAGAATTTTTTCGAAATTTTTTGATAAGTACTTTTCGAGATAAGGCCCGGGACAGCGATTTTTCGCGAATTTTTAAAAATAATACAAAGAAAAGTGCGCGCAAGTATAATATTATATATATATTTTTTCCTCGTGTTTTCACAAGCTTTCATTTGACACTACACTCGATGACCTAGTAAAAAATTTTTTTTTTCACTCCCGACTTCACCCCCCAAAACTAACCCCTTAAGTCGAAATTTAATTCTTAAAAACTAGATGGCTCTGATGAGGCCATCAATTCCTATATTATTACCAAATTTCACCTTTCTATGTCAAATAGTTTCGGAGAAAATCGGGTGTGACAGACAGACAGACAGACAGACAGACACCGAAGTGATCTTATAAGTGTTCCGTACGGAACACTAAAAATTAAGCTAAAAAACTTAACTAATCAAAAACTACTTACAACACATGAGTCCTAAACTAAGAACATTGCATTTTCATCGGAATCGCCGGAAAAATCAGCAAATTCATATGGATGATTATTGATTTACATTTCCATAGAATGCACTCCGTAACGAAAGTGACAGGAAAAGTACAGTCTAAAGGTAAGTTATGTTCGTGGTGACGTCACTGAGGGTCAAGGAATTTTTATTTTGTTTTAAAAAGGTTGGCTCGAAAATGCAAAACAGTAGTAGTTATTGAATAAAATACGAGGGGATATCACTTCATACAGTCGTAA
>CM032452.1:15891739-15924137 GCA_019049505.1 Pachyrhynchus sulphureomaculatus | reverse complement strand
AATTTGTGCTAAAAATCTGCTAAATAGGAAGAACTTATGTAATATTTGCGAACTTTCCCTTAGTTAGACGTTTTTTTATAAATCCGACAATCCATCTAACTGCACTGAGGAGATTTTCGATGTCATTTTGGCTGGTAACGAATCTTACATCCATTTATTAAACAAATGTAAGCCTTAGTTCGAGCGAAGCTCGAACTTGAACAGTCAACATCTCTACTATACCTGCTCATTAGTTACGAAACCGGACTATGAAACCACCCCTACCATCCTATTATAAGAAGGGTATAGCCAACGTGTAGTCGCTGCGCAACTACACCTAAGTCAGTCAGCTGTCTCCAGAGTCTACAGACGTTACCAAGAACTTGGTGCCTTTACACGGAGACCAGGATCAGGAAGAAGAAGGTTTTAACTCGGAGCGAGACTACGTCTTTAATGTCAACATAACTCTAAGAAATCGTCACTTGACCGGCGTTGAGTTCCAACAGGAGCTCCGACAAGTTTCGTGGTCTGGCTGTAAGTTATTGGACAGTCAGAAGCAGGCTTTGAGACGCTAACCTTACTCCGACCAGCTAACGGACCCAAACTGACAGCAGCCCATCGACAAGCGCGACTCGCCGGAGAACATGTCAAGTGGACCTTAGGGCAATTGTGCTGCGTTTTATTCTCCAAAGAGTCCTGAATGTCCCTACATGGCCATGATGGAAGAAGACCAATCTGTAGGAGGCCTGGGCAGTGCTATACGCAGTGTTGCATTACTGAAAGGGTCGCCTAAGGAGGAGGCTCTGTCGTGGTATGGGGATTTAAAACCCCCCCCCCCCCCCCCCCCTGGGCCACCTCACTGGATGACTGATGAGATTCGTAGCGGTGGATTAACTGCTCACCGGCACATCGAGGAGATCCTGCAGGAACACATCGTTCCTTATTCTTGGTTTGTAAGCCATAGCTTCATGCTAATGCAAGACAATGCGAGGCTACATACTGCTGCATCGGTGCTGGCAATACCTGGCGAAGGTGGGAATACCCACATTAGCTTCACCTGCTCGGAGTCCCCACCTCAATCCAATCGAGCGCATGTGAAATGAGCCAGAAATCCAGCCCCTGCATCGCTGAGGGGCGTAAGGTTGCGACGGAGGAAGAATGCGGAAGAACCTCAAGGACAGTGGTGAAAAAGCTCACCCGCTCCATGAAAAACCGGCTGGAAGCAGTAATCATGACTAAGGGAAGAAAAGTAATACAGAATATATATATTTTAGTTTTATCAGTAAATTCAACTGTTAAACTTTAAATTTGTTTAATTTTTCCTTTCTGTTTACCATATTTTCAATCCTTGTTTCCCGTGTCAATCATTTTAATTAGAAAAAGCATGGAATGCTATGGAATTTGGTTATAATTAGAAAGAGAATAGAATAGGCTTTCAAATGATACTAAAATCCATAAAAATATGTGAACACTAAATTAAAGAATTCGGTGTTAAATGAAGCCAAATAGTTTGAGTCAATTTCTTTGCCCACCAGTGTATATATATTAGGTTTAAATTGGAGTTTAAAAATGGAGAAATAATATAGAAGAGTCCACGGTAACGAAGTCACTGACATACACCACTGCTGAATGAATTGCATGGTAACAGTGGCAGAAAATCACGCCTTTCTCTATACAGCAACCTCTTGTTTAACTTGTTAAGCACCTTTATATTGATCAAAAATATAAATCTCCTATAAATTAATTAGAGTATTATTATATTAAAGTTAACGTCTACAATGTAACAGGTTAAATATTTTATAATTATGTCGATTGTTATTTATATTTATATTTACGTCGCTGAAATGTACTAATACAAACACAAGAAATACTTGTAGATTTTAAGTATTTTGAGTTGCTATAATACCGATTTAACATGATTCCTCGGTACAAAGCATTCTTTTTTAAAATCAATAGCATATTTTTTTAGTTACTTTAGTATGATGCCCTTCTACGGTTTTCAGAGTAATATTTTAGTTCGCGAACAACGATATAAAAAAAAGTTGCTATTTTTGTGATTTTAGTTTTCTTGTTATTCTTTTGGCAACTGCACGTAGCAATAGGATATGGGTGTAATTTTATAACATTTCTTTTGAT
This sequence comes from Pachyrhynchus sulphureomaculatus, assembly GCA_019049505.1. Lineage (NCBI taxonomy): Eukaryota > Metazoa > Arthropoda > Insecta > Coleoptera > Curculionidae > Pachyrhynchus > Pachyrhynchus sulphureomaculatus. Next base: position 15,922,022 of record CM032452.1, on the reverse strand, counting down.
ATTATCACATATAATTCAGGCTCTAATATCACTTGATGCCATTATCAACCCTTACACTAAAAGAATGATGTTGGGCAAGCTTTTTCGAAAATTTACATTGTTGATATAACTTTGTCCAACAAAAGATTAAAAATGGAAGAAAATATATCAATGCCAAATATTATTAAATTTTAGTTAATTTATTGATATTTGTTATGGTATATAGTAATTATTTAGCATGGAATCCGATAGAAGTCGTTTGGTGTAAACTAATTTTGTTACTGTTATTCCCTTTAACCTTTATCGTGATGGACATTTATGCCGCATCTCAGTGCATTCTGATGACAATATTATTATTACGAGTATTTATAACAACTAGATACCAAGAAGTACAAGTACTTGTAACCAAAATAAGAAGTTCCGTTATTGAGGAAGAAATAATGCATATAATGAAAACCGTAGAATTACTAAGCCTTTATCCTTATAAATTTGTATGTTTATTTCAAAATTATCTTTGAAATTCAGTTTTACTAATGACTCTTAACACTTTCTTAAATTTTCTGTGTATTGAACTTTTTGCTTATAACTATGGTGCTAGTTTACAATTTGCAGCCGTTTGGCTTGGTTTGATCTTATTAACGGTAAGTTTTGGTTATTTTTTACAACTTTACTAAAAAGTAAAGTAAATTTGATGGTAATTGTTTCTGTCTGTTGGTTATGATCTAGATCAGCCCCTACATTTTAAAATGGCATCAATTCCTATATTAGTGCCAAATTTCATCTTCCTATGGCAAATAGTTTCAGAGAAAATCAGGTGTGACAGACATATAGACATACGGACATCGAAGTGATCTTAAAGTGTTCCATATGGAACCCTAAGAATAAAATGGATATAATCCTGAACTTCGAGTTTAGTCAAAATATTCAATATTTAGTAAAGAGGATATTCTTGTAATGTACTATATAATATTATATTTTCTATGTCAAATTTTAATTCTAAAATAGATGGTACATCATACATCAAAAAAAAAAAAAAAAAATTTCCGAGATATCGACATCTAAGAAGTGAAATATTTTATAATGGAATTATTCATAATATCTAAACGATGCATCCTAGATCATTTTCTTCTTAACAGAAATTTACGACACTCTTTACTTAAGGGTGTATCTTTTGATTTAAATAATTACATTTTGATTAGATTCAGGTAAGTTTTATTCAAAAAAATATTCTCTTCTGCTCAAACCAGTGTCATCTTATTAAGAACAAATTTGTAACATTTTGAGGACAAAATACACTTAAATATTTTCAAAATTATAAGATTAAAACAACTCATCATCATCAGCTTATACTGTCCACTGCTGGACGAAAGCCTCCCTCAAGTCTTGCCACTTTTTCCTATTCTGGGCCAATTCCCAGCCACTGTTTTCAAATCATCAGTCTGGCGACTTGGTGGTCTACCTCTACCCCGATAGGCTTAGGATCTTGGTCGCCACTCTATGAATCTCCTTGTCCATCGCCCATCCTTAAACCTAGCAACATGCCTAGCCCAGTTCCATTTAAGATGTAGAATGAATTTAACTTGTACCTCTGTTCTCTTCTTGATAATGTGATTTGGGACGTGATCTCTAAGAGCAACGCCTAACATTGACCTCTCCATCATTGCATCGCATGACACATATTTTTATTGATATTTTTCTTCGTCATTGTGTACGTAAAAACGGGGAGTATGCATCTGTCAAATACTTTTCTTTTTAAACAAAAGGAAAGTTAGATTTAAATACGTAGTCGTACGTACGTATGTTTGCTATATGCAGCCCAGGAGAGAGACCTATTCGCCGCTGAACTTCATGTGTTTTGGTAATCTCGTCCTATGCTGATTTTATGTCCCCACGTATTTATATTGGTACACTTGCTCTATCTCTACGTTGTTCAGTTTTTATAATGTCGCTTAATACACAATTTGTCATAAATTGGGTCTTGGATAGATTGATTTTTAGACCAACCTTTCCTGAGGCTTCCTGAAGCATGTGTAGCATAGTTTATGCTTCTTGTATTTTGTCTGTTATCAAGACAATGTTGTCGGCAAAACAGAGGTGATTTAACTTTTCGCCGTCAATGTTAAGTCCCATTCTTTTCCAGTTTATTGATTTTGGAATACGTTCTAGAAGTCTTACGAAAAACTTAGGTGAGAGCGTATCACCCTGCCGCTCTCCTCTTTCGATTCGAAATTTTGCTGGTGGACTGATTAGTTTATGTTTTTAACATGATCAGTCTCTGCTGATTTACAGAATAAAAAGCCTTTTCGAAGTCCGCAAATATGAGTACAAGAAGTTTATTATATTCTATACATTTTTTAATGAGGATTATAACTGTAAGCAGATGGTCGTTTGTTTCATACCCCAAGCGGAAATTTACCTGTTCTTTTGAAAGGAAAAACTCGAAATTATTTGCTAGATTTGTAAAAACTATATTACAGTAGAAGTGCTCAATCCTTACCTATTAGAACTATATCAATTATTGGCAATTTTTGAGCGAGAATAATCAATCCCCTAAATTTTGAAGCATGGCAGGATATTTATATCCCAACGCTCCCTTCCTGCCTTACCTGCACTCACGTCTTGAAACCTCTCTCATCTTTTCCTTTGCGCTTTGTTTAGACGTGTCTATAGATAATAAGGAAGGTAGAACAGTCACCGATATGCCTGGAATCATTTGACGTTTGGAAGGATTACTGTAAAGAACTTTTTGTGGCTCAATTAATGGGTGACTGCAGTGTCGACAAAGGAATCGCAGAAGAACAAGAGCCATGTATCCTTAAGTTCGAAGTCGGAAAGGCTAATCAAAGGTTAAAGAATAGAAACGCAGCAGGTACTGACTAGATCACTGCGGAAATAATAAAGATGATTGGAGAAACCGCCGGGACTATGCTACATGAACTGTGTAACGAGATATGGAAGACTGGAAGATGGTCGAAAGACTGATGTGAAGTTGCATTTATATTCTTGCATAAGAAAGGATACCCTATGGATTGCAGCAACTATAGAACAATCGCTCTAGTGTCACACGCTGTTAAGGTGTTTCTTTGGATCCTAAATGAAAAGACTCAAAACTTTTCCGCTGCTGCAAATTTCTACCGAACGAACAAGCTTCATTCCAGGAAGAGGGACTAGAGAACAAATTCTCAACATACGCCAGATAATAGAAAAAGTCAGGGAATTCCAAATAACAACCTATATTTGTTTTATAGTCTACTCTAAGGTTTTCAATTGCATACAATGGAACAAACTCTGGTCGATTTTAAACAGCATAGGAACACCTATACATCTCCGAAACCTTATCCGATCCTTGTATGAGAACACAAATGGCAGAATTAAACTGAATAATTCTTTTTCCGATCCCTTATAATAGAAGCCTGCGTCATACAGGGTTGTATTCTGTCACCTTTACTTTTTAACATATATAGTGAACATATAAAGAGTTCTGTTTTGGATGACTGAAGTGGGGGGGTGTGACAATCGGTGGAGAAAAGCTAAGTAATCTTAGGTATGCGGATGATACTGTTATACTTGCAACTTCAATACAAGACCTACAATCAAATTATGGAGCGCCTAGAAATCACTAGCAAATATTATGGATTGACAATTAATAGAGCGAAGACCAAAGTAATGATTGTTAGTAGTAATGAAGATCTGTCACACATAAATAAAATTGCTGGTTTCACTGTTGTAGACCATTTCAACTATTTTGGGATCCCTCATAACCTGTGGTTGTGAAAAAAGAAGTCAGAAGACGTTTGGCAATGGCTAGAAACTCGCCCATCAAAGCTGTCACAAAAAATACGAAGTTGAGATTGCTATCCAGCCTTATAGTCCCCATAGCAACTTACGCATCGGAAACTTGGACCAGTAAACAAGCTGAAAAAAGATGAATCGATGCGTTTGAGATGTGGGGATATCGAAGAATCCTCAGAGTGTCATATACCTAACACCGTACTAATGTATGTATTCTTGAAAAGCTTGGTATAAATGACCGACTTTCAAATACAATTAATAAACGGCACCTGAAATATTTTCGTCACATTATGAGGAAAGTGAATGCCATAGAAAAGCTTGTAGTAACGGGGAAGGTAGAAGGGGACGGTTTCCGACAAGACGGTCCGACCAAGCAAGATCTCTCCTTGGGATGGTATGCAGGAGTCAAGTCAAGTCGCGCAGGATCGAGATGCCTGTAGATTAACTGTTGAGGCTGCAACTGTCTAGTGTCACCGATACTCTTATCGGGGTGAAATGACACTGAGAGGGAGAGATAAATAATAAAACAAAAAACCGGCCAAGTGTAAGTCAAACTTGCGCAATTAATGTTGGGTACTTTGATTGCTATTAAAATAAAAAATTTTGTTACAGATATATAAAATAATCAATGACTTCACAAAAACACACCCCAAATGAGTTTTCAACAAAGTTTGTTTCCGATCTTTACTGAAAACTGACGACCTTGAAATTTATGTTTTTTTATATACCGGATAAATTACACAGGGCAACAAAAAAAAATATTTTTGTTTTGGTGCCTGGGATTTTAAAGCTGATTTTAACTATATTTGGGACGCTAAATCTATACATGCAATCCGTTTTTTCTCTATCAGCTCTACTTTTTTAGATACATCAACTTATCTACCAATGTGGTTTTTTATTCAGTATATTCATTTATGAGAGTTCTAAAAATTATTATATATTCATTAATGTAGGTACAATGGTTTTATTGTCAGTCTGTAATTGAGTAAATTTCAGGTAAATCTATAAATAGTGGAACCATTGCCTATCAGGTACCTGAACTGACCCTTTTAATCACCTAACTCGGGTAAGTCTCGTCAGTTTGTGCGTTCTTACTAATGAGAGTAGATCGAATTCGGCGTGTTATTTTATGTTAAGAAAAGAGTGTTTTTGTGTTATTGAACAGAATTAAAATGAGTTCAGGTTCCAGTTCAAGAAGAAGTTGTGTAAATCAACCTGATGTGTTTTGCTATATATGCGGAGAATACATGTTTCAACAAAACAGACAAACTATTACTGACTTTGTAAAGCGAGCGTATCTTGGATACTTTGGAGTTAAGCTTGGTGATCAGGACAAAACGTGGGCCCCGCATCTCGTATGTAAAACTTGTACAGAGCATTTACGGCAGTGGACTACCGGGAAAAGAAAATGTCTAAAATTCGGCGTACCAATGGTTTGGAGAGAACCAAAAAACCACTTCAATGATTGTTATTTCTGTTTAGTAAAATACTAATGGAATCAATCGAAATAACCGCAGTAAGTGGACTTATCCCAATTTAGACTCGGCAATACGCCCTATCCCGCACTCAGATGAAATACCGATTCCAACATTTCATCAGCTACCACATATCTCTGATGACGAATATTTTCCCTCTGATCGCTCTTCTGATGCTAATAAAAGTTCTGATGCTAATGAAACTAACAGTGACTATGAGGGGACGTCATCAGTTCCTCAACGCTTCAATCAAAATGAATTAAATGATCTCACCAGGGATCTCAATTTATCGAAAAAAGCTTCTGAAGTACTGGCTTCTAGGTTGAACGACAAAAATTTACTGGAACAAGGAACCAAAATTACCTTTTACCGTACAAGAGAAAAAGATCTGCTACCATTCTTTTCTCAAGAAGACAATCTTGTATTTTGTCACGAAATTAGGGGACTCATGAAAGAAATGGGACTTTCTGAATATATTCCAGATGATTGGCGCCTATTTATTGACAGTTCAAAGCGAAGTTTAAAATGTGTCCTTCTACATAATGGGAATAAATATGGTTCAATACCACTAGCTCATTCAACGAAACTGAAAGAAGAATATAATACCATAGCTTTGGTCTTGCAGAAGATAAAGTATTACGAACATCAATGGATGATTTGTGTAGACTTAAAAATGGTAAAACTTTCTTCTTGGGCAGCAAAGTGGTTATACGAAATATCCGTGTTTCTTGTGCCTCTGGGATAGGAGGGACAAAACACACCACTGGGTTAGAAAAGATTGGCCTCAGAGAGAAAACATGGACGTTGGGGAAAAGAATGTCATTAACGACGCTTTGGTTGAAAGAGAAAAAATCATACTTCCTCCGTTACATATAAAGTTGGGCTTAATGAAGCAATTTGTAAAGGCTCTTGATAAGAATGGGTCTTGTTTTGCATATATAGGGGTAAAAATGCATCAGTTTGAGCACAGAAAAACTCAAAGCAGGGATATTTGATGGCCCACAAATAAGACAATTAATTAAGGATCCTGCCTTCATAAATTCAATGAATCAAGTTGAACGAGAAGCTTGGACATCATTTGTTGCAGTTGTAGAAAATTTTCTAGGCAAACATAAAGCTCAAAACTATGTTGAAATGGTTAACAAGATGCTTAATAGTTTCAAATCCTTAGGGTGCAATATGAGTATTAAAATACACTATTTACACAGCCACTTAGACCGTTTTCCAGAAAATTTAGGAGACATGAGTGAGGAACAAGGTGAAAGATTTCACCAAGATATTAAAGTTATGGAGGACCGCTACCAAGGAAGATGGGACATGCACATGATGGCAGATTACTGCTGGAGTTTAAAAAGGGACTGTTTAAAAAAACATTCAAGAATGTCGCAGAAAAGAAGCTTTCCAAGTGTTGAGTGACTATTTCATTCTTCAATGTTTTTTTTTTGTTTGTAAGTACGACATAATATTGTATTTTGTATAACTAAAATAAAAATTTCGTATCTACTTTTGTTTACTACACTTACGGATTTGAGTTACAATAATGTAACTTATATTTCTCTAAAATTGTATATCTTAAAAATTTGAGCTCCTAGGTACAAATGAATACGTTATTTGAATTCAGGACATCAAATTGATATAGAATCAGCTCAAAAAACCTCGACACCAAAACAGCTGTTCCCCTGTGTTATTAAAGTTAATGCAATCATGATAATTTTCGTTCATTCTACACCCTATTCTAAAATTTTTTGATCAGTATATTTTCACAATTTTTTTAAAAATAATACAATTAAAAGTGTGATCAAATATTACACTACATGTATTTTTGAACTTGTGTTTTTATAAGCTTTAATTTGATATCCCACTCGACGACCTGGTAATTTTTTTTTTCACTTTCAATTTCATCGTCCAAAACTAACCCTTTAAGTCAAAATTTAACTACACGGCTTTAATAAGGTTATCAAATTCTATATTAGTGCCAAATTGTAACTTTCTATGTCAAATAATTTCGGAGAAAATCGGGTATGGGAGACAGACAGGCGGACAGACAGACAGACAAATACCGAAGTAATCTTATGAATGCTGCATACGGAATACTAATAATATCCTATCTGACAAAGACCGTCAGTAAGGGCTGCAGTTGAATTAAAACTAAGAGAATTTAAACATATTGGACTTGACGCATTAAACAGAGCTCATAATTTAATCCAGGTGAAGGAACAATCACGATCCAATCAAAATGCCAGCAAAAGTTTAAGAAACATATCTCTAAAAAGATTGGTTACTTATAAACCTTAGCGTCACTTGATGTAAAACATCAACTCCTTTAATCCAGGAATTAAGCCCACATTAAAAAAAAAACAAAAATTAAAAAAAAATTAGAACGTTTCCAAAAAAGTGGTAAAGAAATACAATGTAATATCTACTTTTAAATTTAAAAAGCTAGTACGTAACTGCCTGTGACATAGCATAGTATTCTCACCCCTATAAATGTAGAAAAGTTTTTTTTTTGTTGAAAATATTCACCACCCAGTTGATTTTTACAGTTTTAGGTTAGAGAGTCTTGCTTTTCATCAACGGAGCTCGTTCTCTGCTTGTTGATTGACCGCAGCCCTATATATGTTAAATAGCTCCGTTCTTGTTTTCCGTAGAAACGCCCTTTGTGTCCATGTACCTCCCGTCCTTTGCACCCTGCTACGCTAGCTGCGTATAATAGAAAATATTTTTAGTTTCATTTTTTCCTTTTTAGTTTAAAGCGGTAAATAAAATACTTGTTTACAGTCTTTGTTATTTCCCAAAATTACTCTTTAACCAACAAGAAAGGGCGTTTACCCCGTGCAATGTGGCAAATTTTGCACAAAAAGATATATTCAATAAAAAATTATCTAAAAATAGACAAGAGAAAAAAACGAGTTGGAAAAGTAATTGATTCGTAATATGAGCAAAAACAATTTTAGATAAATGATGAAGCTATTAATGGTTTTGCTTCGCTTTTTAGCAGGATAAAAAAAAACTGCCATCTTGAAGTAAAGTGCATTTACTTTCAACTCAATCTTGAAAAACAAGCTACACCGAAGATTCCGTATTTTAATAAGTAATTAAAAAAAAAATAGGCATTAGAACTTATCCCATGCAGGAACGGGATATAATATCTCCCCAGTACATTCTGCCTGTCGTAGAAGGCGGTTAAATGAACAACTTAGATAGTAGATGCCCAAATCCCACGAGGGTGCCTGGTCTGGTATAAACCATCGGCTTAGGCTGTATGAAGTTGCTTAACGTGTCGTGGCTGTACCGATGCCCACAAATTGTAGGAGCAAATAGCATGATGAGGCACCTGGATACAAAAAATTTCGGAGTTAAAATAGCTCCTAGCTCGGATCTCCGTGTGAGCGCTGATTCAGGGACGTCAATATGCAGAGATCACAACTTTAAAATAGATTTTTGCAACACACGAGGTTTAAAACTCTAATATAAATTCGGTGCATCCACACCTGCAATCAAATAAACCTCATGTACTCGCTCTCTGTGAAACCAAGGTCAGCTCATCGACCAGTATAGTCAACCTTCTCTATTCTGGGTACGACTTCTATTCTCGGTTTAGGCGTAATTTTGGAATCTGTTGAACTCACGTCAAATTTATTAATAACGAAATACATTTTCTATACTTCTAATAATCTCATTATGTCCTCCTTTTTATCACTTACCAATTTTTTTTGTAATGTATTATCAAAAAGATTAAGAAATGTTTCAATCCTTATGTTTTCTAAATATTCTATTTTTTCGTTTTATTTACTAATTTTAAATCTTTAAACAGTTTATCGTCAATAGATATATTATTCAAATCGATCGACTGTTTAATTCGTAGATATTTAACCTGTATTAACTTGAATTTTTTTTATTGCGTCTAAGCCAAGCAAAAAATCAAATTTAAATTATGGTTCTTTACTACAAATAAGTTTTCAATTTAGCTTCTATTTCACCTATTCTTAAATGTAGAATTCACACCACTTATATTCCTTAAAATACTTTTGTTAGCACACAATTTTGATTTCAATATACGGACAAAATTTTCATTAATCAACCCGCAAGTAGAGCCATTATCATAAACAGCCTTAATCAGATTATGTTTATCTACATTCACTTTAATTTTGACCAATGAGCATAATGTGAATCTTTTCGAGCCGTTCAGCTTTTTATGTTTTCATCATTATTTTATATTTCAATCCTTAAAGAGTCATTGTCACTGTTCTGACTTAATTAGTATCTTCTTTTGAAATTCCATATTATTTCTCCCTTCCCTTTTTTTCCCGCCCAGATATTTTTTTTACATAAGAATCATTAAATTTTGTTTAGCTCCTTTATTAAATCATCCAGAGTTTAATTTTTTTTCTTTATCTAATTTATCTTGAACATCCAGGGGTAGATTATATATTATTTGGTGAATCCTATACATTTCTGGTATATCTTTATCAGCCTCCAGAAGTAATCGTTCCTTTTTAAGCACAAAGTCAATCAACGAACCAAATATATACTTATAATTAAATGCGATGCGAATTGCAGTTCAATTCTTCCTTCCATATACTAATGTATGTTGAGCTATATCACCCTTTTACATTCCCGTCTATAAACAATTTTAATGCCATCAAAAATTTGAAATCTGATGCATTCCTTCTCAAATGTAGAAATCCAGTCTTGTTTCCCATTAAATTTGCCTAACAAAATTTTTGCTCTACTTCATTACGATTAACTTCACTAGTGGCTGTAATACGATTTTCTAGCTCCCTTATACGTTTCATTAACCGTTTTTGTGTTCTCCAAAACCATACTTATTGCACCAGCTTCATCTACATCATATTCTTCCAAGTAGTGGTCATTGATACAAAAATTTTCTTCCTTATCTAAATATTTTTTTTGCAATTCTGGTTTAAATAAAACTGTAATTTTTCTGTAACCAGCCACATTAGTGACTGACTTTCTACTACTTACAATCGACTTGATTGCCAATAATTCTGGATGTAAATACAAAACTTTCAACTCATCTGGTATACTAAACCAAATAACTTTATCCAGAGACAATGCAGTTAGTTCATACATTGCTTCTGCTTTCTTAACTAGGTGTACATGTAGATCCTTTGGTGGATTCATGATTCGCAGCTTATATATTTAATTTGTAAATCGATATTAAAAAGAATGATGGTAAACGATTGCTAAAATAATAGTTTTAATTATTTTAAATACATTAAAATAAGTAATATCAAAGTAACTAAAACAAACTTACCTAAAACAAAAGAATTGAATACAAGTAATTTTTTACGTCTGATTTAATAATTATAATATTTCTATTAATTTAAAACTACTAAACATTATACATCTCTTATTGACATGAACATCAAAATATAGCTGAACATCTATTTTCTACCTTGATATTAACCTTCCTTGATGATGTCGAGCAATATATATATATATATATATATATATATATATATATATATATATATAATATATATATATATATAATATATATATATATATATATATATATATATATATATATATATATATATATATATATATATATATATATATATATATATATATATATATGTATATATATATATATATATATATATATATATATATATATATATATATATATATATATATATATATATATATATATATATATATATATATATATATATATATATATATATATATTATATATATATATATATATATATATATATATATATATATATATATATATATGTATATATATATATATATATATGTATATATATATATATATATATATATATATATATATATATATATATATATATAATTTACGTGTTCTTGGAATTAGTTCTTTAAAACTATTCTTGGATCTGTTATATATTTATTGACGTTTTGACCTTCGGAAGAGGTCTTCTTCAAAATGTGCTCTAAAAGATGACATTAGAAGAATTAAATATAGTTAAGTAATTAATCAGTTTATCGTATTTTTACAATACAATTACAATACACACAAATTACAATACAAAAATTCAACGGATACCACAAAAAATATTAAATTCACATTTGAAACAGAAGACACCAATAAGATAAATTTCTTAGATGCAACTTTACACCACAATAATGAAAATATAAAAACTGAATGATATACTAAAAATACATGGTCTTCTAGATACCTTAATTATGAATCACACCACTTGAATTCCCAAAAAAAAATCTGTAATCATAGGTCTAGCAGATAGAGCAATCAAGCTTTCTGACACAGAATACAGAGAAAGTGCAATAACCAAAGCTAAAGAAACATTAACACTTAATAAATATCCGATGCACTTTATAAACAAAATCTTCAAACAACGAATACATAACTTCTACAATACCATAATAAATAAAAAACCAACTTACAACCATAAAATATATATTACTTTACCGTTTATAAATGGACTATCCGAACCACTCAAAAAACTTTTTGAAAACTACAAAATTCGGTTATGTCACAAATTATAAAATCTGCTCTCATCCAATTTTTCCAGGCTTAAAACCAAAACCCCAAATAATAAAAAAGTAACATTGTCTACGAAATCAAATGTAATAACTGCGAAGGAATATACGTCGGGCAAATAAGCCAATATCTAGAAAATAGAATCAAAGGCCATAAATACGACAAAAAAAACAGTACAGCTCTTACCAATCACGAAATGAATAAAAGTCATACCTTTGTTTTCAAAAACATCAAAATTATCAACACCGAAATAAATACAAAAAAAAAGAGAAATACTGGAATCCGTACACATTCAGTTGACGCCCACTGCAACAAACGAAAAAACAGATGTAAATAACCTAAACCGTATCTACCTACCAGTAATATAAAGTCCTTCAAGTTAAGTGGTTTGTTTGTAGAAAGTAAAAATCTGATTTTGACAGTGATTTAAAATTAACACCCCATACAATAAACTACTTTCTAAGGTAAAGCCCTCATTAATGTATACAGTTAAGTGTCTTAAATTAAAAACTACGAAAAGCTACAAAATATTTTAACCTTGAAATACACGATAAACTGATTAATTACTTATCTATATTTGATCCTTCATGTCATCTTTTAGAGTAAATTTTAAAGAAGACCCCTTCCGAAGGTCGAAACGTCAATAATTATATAACAGATCCAAGAATAGTTTTAATGATCTAATTCTAAGAACACGTAAATTATAATATATATATATATATATATATATATATATATATATATATATATATATATATATATATATATATATATGTATATATATATATATATATATATATATATATATATATATACATATATATATATATATATATATATATATATATATATATATATATATATATATATATATATATATATATACATACACAGGGTGTTCTAGTATTCCGTGTACATAGAGTTACTTTGAATTTCTGGGATGAAAATATGACCATTTAACCCAACGTATCTTAGTTCAAAAATTTGTAATTTTTGAGATAAAAGGTGTCAAAGTTATACTTTTTATTTTATTTTTTCTGAAGTAGCACTGTGTATACTTTCAAATTGTCATAACTTTTTTATACAACTCTGTATGATATTTTTAATTAAATATTCTTATTCTCCGCCTTCTCCTGTCTAAAAAAGCTTTCTTGGTAAAAATTGCTCCAAGCAACAGTTTCTGAGATAGTGGGATGTTTGTTTTCATTTTTTAAATCCATTGTCAAATCCGAAAATACGTTCCTTCACACGTTTTTTTTACAATGTGTAGTTACTTGGCCACGCTCAAAAATCACTCTGACGATGATATAAGATATATGTTCTATAACTTAACTGACTTATAGTAATACTGACAGAAAGTAGTTTTTGACAGATATCAAACAAGTTTTACAAGTATTGATGAGAATTAATCTCTTCTCAAGCTCAACAGTGTTTTATATCTAGATACTTTTGGTGAGCAAACTGATTTGATTTTAGTGTTTGGTTTTTGTAAGTTCAAATTATCAATTGTGGAATATGATTCAAAATGCTGTTAACGCTTTACGAGATGAAGACATTTTAAGAAGAGTACATTTAAATTTCCTGTGACGTATTAATTTATGCAGTAACAAAGGTGACTGCCATATTCAACATTTATTTTGAAACTAATACCTTGTCAGTTGAGCGATTAAACTTTTTTCGAATTTATCAATTTGTGGATAATCTTTTATGACGTGGTCTTGTTCTATGTGATAATTAAAAATATCATACAGAGTGGTATAAAACAGTTATAACAATTTAAAAGTATACACAGTGCAATAAGTGGCGCCCTTTACAATTTACAACAAAATCGTGAGCTGATTTCGATTTCTCATCTCAGAGAACCCCTAAGCACCGTACAATAGTACAATTATTAGGAAAGCTCCTTAAGAAAAACTAAAATAAATGTGTAACTTTGACACTCTGTACTTCAAAAAATTACGAATTTTGGACTAAGGTAATTTGGGCTAAATGGTCATATTTTCATCTCAAAAATCTATAGTAATTATATGTACACGGAATACTGGGACACCCTGTATATATATATATATATATATATATATATATATATATATATATATATATATATATATATATATATATATATATATATATATATATAAAATAAAGAAAGAAAGCAAAGGTTGCTGTATCTAAAAAAATTCTTAAATATAAAATTAGTTGGAGAATTCGACAAAGGGCATGATAAATGTTCACACAATGTTCATTTAGCCAATATTTCGGTCCTAAGTTGGGACCTTCTTCAGGGCAAAAACTGAAAAGGAGAATGAGTCTACTAATTGAGAGAACTTGGGCAAAAATTAAATTAGTTATATTATCATTAATAAACTGGTGTAGAAAATATAATAAAAATAAAATATATAACAGAAGATATAATAAAAGACAAAAACACTCACACGAAGATTGCGACGTTGAGTTAACTTGATAACTTGAATGGCCATAATTAGCTTATAACATAAAAGCGACTAACAATCCATTAAAATAAACACTATAAACTAGTACATAAAATTCAAAAGATTATATTTATAACAGGGATGTCAATGAAAACCCTGGATGCTGAAAATATTTTTAATTAATTCACCTCAAACAACCACGTGTGGCCGGCACCATGCACGAAATGATTGAGATACAGCTGACAGAAGACAGCTACCTGACAGAGATAAGGGACTTTTTGAAAACCTAAAACCGAATACCATAAACAACCGGAAGAAGAACTGGTCCACTGAAAAATGTATAAATCAGGGATGTCAAAGATACGGCCCGCGGGCCGCATCCGGCCCCCGGGACGTATCAATAAGGCCCGCGATCGCTCTTTTATAACTTTGATATAATTTTTAACAACCGTATATTATATACTATATAATTAAATAAATAAAATGTTATAATTCAGTACATTTTTTTTTATTTGAATCTGGCCCGCCTACACATTCTAAATTTAATATATGGCCCTCTGCAAAATTGAGTTTGACACCTCTGGTATAAATGGTCGATAATGGACATTCCTTTAACTTCAATGACCATTGTGTGAACATTTATCTCGCCCTATGCCGAGTTCCCCAACTAATTTTATATTAAAGTATTTAAGTATATATATATATATATATATATATATATATATATATAATATATATATATATATATATATATATATGTATATATATATACATATGTAAAATAAAGAGAGAGAAAGCAAAAGTTGCCGTATCTAACAAAATCCTAAGTTATGATACTAGTTGGGGAACTCGGCAAAAAAGGGCATCAACAGATGTTCACACTATATTCATTTAGCCCATATTTCGGTCCTAGGTTGGGACCTTCATCAGGGCACAAACTGAAAAGAGATAACGAGTCAACCAATAAAGAAAATTAAGCATGAAGAATTAGTATTGTTGAGTCTAATTTTTAATTTGTAATTTTTAATTTCAATCTTATAATTATTGATAAAAAACCTATTGTAGTTTAAAAGTATTATTGTTCTGAAGAATCGTAAATTATTAATATTACAAAAAAGTTCTTTCTCACATTTGGTCAATGTGGTTCCATGTTTGGCTGAGGGGCGCAAACCAAGTCAGCACAAACGCATTACCATTGTGTATTAAGGAATGACCTGACAATGTTACATGTTTTCAAAATCACTGACTTCTGAATGTTTTTGTGTATGTTTGTGTTGAGTCCTAATTGTACTAAGTGTGGTGTGAATGTTGTTGGTGTAAGGCCTGTGGCTGATATAATGAGGGGGACAATGATGACTTTTTCTTGTTTCCATAGCCTTTTTATTTCCGTTGCAAGGTCTGTGTATTTGGAAATTTTTTCTGTGTTTTTCGTTTGGACGTTTGTGTCGCTGGGGACAGCTATATCAATTAGATAGGTGACTTTTTCTTTTTTGCACTGAAAAGTAATATCGGGTCTATTGGCGGAGACTGTTTTTATCTGTATGGATACTGATATCCCAGTAGAGTTTGTAATCTTTATTTTCAAGTACGGATGTTGGTGTGTATTTGTAGTAGGGATCTGTGTTTTCTATGAGCCTGTATTTTGTGGCTAGTGCTTGGTGAACTACTTTTGCCGCTGAGTCATGTCTGGCTGTGTATTCCGTTCCGGCTAATATTTTACATCCGCTTGTTATGTGTTCGATCGTTTCTTTCTGCTGGTGGCATTTTCTGCATCTGTCTTCTGTAATAGTTGGGTCTTTGATGATATGGTTTTGGTAGTTTCTGGTTAATATGACTTTATCCTGGATGGCAAGTAAGAAGCCTTCTGTTTCCGGGAATAGCTGCCCATCCCGCAACCAGGTGTATGATTGTTTTTTATTTACGTGGTCTTGTTCTATGTGGTATCTGTGTTTTCCGTGGAGTGTTTTTTCTGACCACGTTTTCATCTTTTCCTGTTGTAACTGGGTGTGACTGTGTGTATCTGCCGGGTGGTCTACCCGGGATAGGTCGAGTGGGGTATAGTTTTTGTCTGCTTTGACTGTTTTCTGCTTGTATTTGTTTTGTGTGTAATGATCTGATGTCTATAATTCCTCTTCCTCCTGCCTTTCTCTCAATGGTAAGTCTTTCTTTGCATGCGTTGGTGTGTAATTTTCCTGTATTTGGTGAATTGAGATCGTATAAGGATGTGAATATTTTCTATGTCTGTTTGTGACCATTTGATGATACCGAATGAATATGTGAGTATAGGTATACCGAACGTGTTGATGGCTTTAGTGAGATTCTTAGAGTTGAGTTTTGTTTGTAAAAGTTTCGTCAGTCTGTTTTTGAATTCGGTTCTGAGCTCTGTTTTGATGTGAGTGTGGTTGAATTTGGTGCTTTGTTGGAAGCCTAGATATTTGTATGTTTCTTTGTCGAACATGTTATCGAGTGTTCCTAAGTTATGAAACTAGTTGGGGAACTCGGCAAAAAAGGGCAGCAACAGATGTTCACACTATATTCATTTAGCCCATATTTCGGTCCTAGGTTGGGACCTTCATCAGGGCACAAACTGAAAAAGAGATAACGAGTCAACCAATAAAGAAAATTAAGCATGAAGAATTAGTATTGTTGAGTCTAATTTTTAATTTGTAATTTTTAATTTCAATCTTATAATTATTGATAAAAAACCTATTGTAGTTTAAAAGTATTATTGTTCTGAAGAATCGTAAATTATTATTATTATTGTTACAAAAAGTTCTTCTTTCTCACATTTGATCAATGTGGTTCCATGTTTGGCTGACGGGCCAAAACCAAGTCAGCACAAACGCTATTACCATTCCGTATTAAGGAATGACCTGACAATGTTACATGTTTTCAAAATCACTGACTTCTGAATGTGTTTCTGTGTATGTCTGTGTTGAGTCCTAATTGCACTAAATGTGGTGTGAATGTTATTGGTGTAAGGCCTGTGGCTGATATAATGAGGGGGACAACGATGACTTTTTCTTGTCTATATAGCCTTTTTATTTCCGTTGCAAGGTCTGTGTATTTGGAAATTATTTCTGTGTATTTCGTTTGGATGTTTGTGTCGTTGGGGACAGCTATGTCAATTAGATAGGTGACTTTTCCTTTTTTGCACTGCACTATTGGCGGAGACTGTTTTATCTGTATGGATACCGATGTCCCAGTAGAGCTTGTAATCTTCATTTTCAAGTATGGATGTTGGCGTGTATTTGTAGTAGGGATCTGTGTTTTCTATGAGTTTGTATGTTGTGGCTAGTGCTTGGTGAACTACTTTGGCAGCTGAATCATGCCTGGCTGTGTACTCTGTTCCGGCCAATATTTTACATCCGCTCGTTATGTGTTCGATCGTTTCTTTTCTGCTGGTGGCATTTCCTACATCTGTCCTCTGCAATAGTCGGGTCTTTGATGATATGCTTTTGGTAGTTTCTGGTTAATATGACTTTATCCTGGATGGCAAGTAAGAAGCCTTCAGTATCAGGGAATAGCTGCCCATCCTGTAACCAGGTGTATGATTGTTTTTTATTTACGTGGTCTTGTTCTATATGGTATCTGTGTTTTCCGTGGAGTGTTTTCTCTGACCACGTTTTCATCTTTTCCTGTTGTAATTGGGTGTGACTGTGTGTGTCTGCTGAGTGGTCTGCCCGGGCTAAGTCGAGAGGTGTGTAGTTTTTGTCTGCTTTGACTGTTGCTGTGTGGAGGCTGGTTTGCTTGGTGTGAAAGAATTTCCTAAGTGCTTGTATTTGTTTTGTGTGTAATGATCTGATGTCTATAATTCCTCTTCCTCCTGCCTTCCTCTCGATGGTAAGTCTTTCTTTGCATGCGTTGGGGTGTAATTTCCTGTATTTGGTGAATTGAGATCGTATAAGGATGTGAATATTTTCTATGTCTGTTTGTGACCATTTGATGATACCAAATGAACATGCGAGTATAGGTATAGCGAACGTGTTGATGGCTTTAGTGAGATTCTTAGAGTTGAGTTTTGTTTGTAAAAGTTTCGTCAGTCTGTTTTTGAATTCGGTTCTGAGCTCTGTTTTGATGTGAGTGTGGTTGAGTTTGGTGCTTTGTTGGAAGCCTAGATATTTATATGTTTCTTTGTCGAACATGTTATCGAGTGTTTCATTGTTAATGGTTTCTGTCTCATGGTGGTACTTCCATTGGCCTTTGTTGATGTGGAGCACTTTGCATTTACTTATACCAAATTCAATATTGACATCTAAGGTGAATATTTCTGTGATTTTGAGGAGTTCTTTCAGCTGTGTTTTTTGTGGCAGCGTAGAGTTTTATGTCATCCATATATAGGAGGTGGTTTATTTTATGTTGATTCACTTTTTGGTGTCTGATATTGAAGCCATGCTCTGTTCTGTTTAGTATATTTGAGAGTGGATTGAGACAGAGGCAAAACCATAGAGCGCTGAGCGAATCTCCCTGAAATATACCCCGTCTGATGTACAGCTCTTCTGTTTGGATGCGTTCGGTTTGTGTTTCTAGGAGTATTTTGGTTTTCCATGTTTTCATAATTTGCGCGAGAAATTGCCTGAGGTGTTGGTTGATTTTATAGATTTCTAGGGCTCTGATTAACCAGCTGTGGGGTATGGAGTCGAAGGCTTTTTTATAGTCTATATAACCGATGTGAAGGTTTCTGTGTTCTTTTCTGGTTTGTCCCATAATCACGCTATCTATGATCAGCTGTTCTTTGCATCCTCGACTATTTTTCCTGCATCCCTTTCTGCTCTTCTGTGAGAATATTGTTGTCTATTAGGTGTTGTTCTATTTTCTTGGAAATTGTGGCTGTGATGATCTTGTATAGGGTTGGAAGACAGGTGATAGGTCGGTAGTTTGATGGGTTTGTGGTGTCTGAACTTTTGGGTTTGATGTATGTTATTCCTTGTGTAAGAAAAGTGGGGAATGTGTGTGGTTGTAGAATGGCTTTGTTAATTTGGTGTATGAGTGCTTCGTGTGTGGTGGTAAAACTGTTTGTACCAGAAGTTTTGTATATTGTCTATCCCAGGCATTTCCAGTTGTGTGTATGTTTGATTGTTTCTGGAATTTCTTCTGTAGTTAGTGTGGAATTTTCTTGTTCTGTGACACGTTTGTGTTTATCTTCTTCGGCTTTGATCCAGGGGGTGTTATTATTATGCAGTTTGGGTTCTGACCAGACATTTTTCCAATAATCTGCGAGTTCTTGTTTGTTTTGGTGGTTCAGTTACTACTGTCTGCTCGTTGTACATAGTTTTTCGGTAGAACTGTTTTTTCGCTTCTTCGGAATAGGTTGTTGGTGTCTTTCCTCTCATTTGATTCTTTGTATCTACGGAGTCTTGCAGCATATACGGATAGTTTTTGTTTCAAAGTATCAACGATTTCTGGCAGTGTTCGGTTGAGAGATTTAGATTTGATCTTGTCTACACCCTGTGTGACACGTTTGGATGCGTTCCCGTTCATAAACTGAGTAAGGTGTCCCAGATCTCTTCTGATGTTGCTGATTTTGTTTTCTATTCTTATGTGCCATTTAAATTTAGGTTTTTCTGCTGTTGGGGTCTCTTTGTCGTTGCGGGAGTTTTTGATTATTTTGTGTTATAGTGGTGATTGCTGCTGCATATATTATTGTGTGAATGTCTTCGATCGTGCCTAAGTCTGTTATGTACTGTGGTATTATGTGCTTGTTTATTGTGTTGAGGATTATTTGTGTGCTTTGTTTGAAGATTAAACGAGGGATGGGATTTCTTGTTGTAGGGTCGGTTCCTGACCATCGAGCTAGATGTGACTGCATTTCTGCTTTGAGTGTTTGTATGAGAGGTGATTCGGGTGATGTTGTGTAGATGTTGTTGAGGGTGGTGAGTCATTCATTTTGTCGTCTGTGATATGGTGTCGTGTGGTGCTTGCTATTTGCATTAAAATATTATTCTGAGTTATGCTCCTGCTGGGTGGTGGGTCTTGTTGTTTTCGACTGGGTGGTTGTGTATGTGAGACTGGTTCGGTATCTGCTCTACTGTTTCTATTGTTTTTGGTTGGTCTGTGTTCATTTTTCAGCAGCTACTGTATCTTTGATGGTTTTGCAATTCGAAAGGTGTGAGGCGATTGTTCTTGTAATAACTCTTTTTTGGTCTATTACTCTCTGTTCTGTAACAAGTAATTGCTGATGTGGATATTCGGTCAAGAAAAGTCTGTGTAGTTCCAGTCTGTAGCCTGATGTCACTGTTTCTAGTTTTGGTGGCGGTGTAGTAACAGCGCATCACTGTTCTATTCATTTCATCTGTCCACTTTAACCGCTGTCTTGGTTTGCCAGCCTTGGTAGTTGCATGTTGTCCTTGCAAAACATACGCGGTTTGGCCTGGCTTTGGTGGTTGTATTTGTCCCGCATCTACGTCGGTTGCGCTTAGGATTGGTGGTGGTGGCCAAGCGGCGAGTGATTCTCTTGTCAGTGATTTCTTTGTCAAGTGTGATTTCATTACAGCAACGCATGGCGTGTTCATTGATTCCTGTGCTGCAACTCATGCGTTGCTGTGACTTTACCGCCTTGGTGGGTGTCGGCTTACTCGCCGGCACAACACATTTGGCAGGTCCATTTTCGGTTGCCTGGTCTTCATCGTTTTGGTCGAGCTGCCATTTCCCGCGACGTCCTCGACCGTTACGTCGCTCGCCCGATGCTTCTTTTATTGGTCTGGTGTTGTCTGAATGTTCTCAATGTTTTGTGGTGTCAGAAGCTCAAAGTGTCCCGACATTGGGTTACCTGTTAGTAGAAGGTAAATAGTTTTACTGTATTTTCCCGTGCTTATTATTGTTGGTCTGTCCGTAAAAGTTATTTTTGTATGTCTTGTTCTTCGTTGTTTTGAGAAGATATGAAAGTTGCTATTTTGTGTTTCCGAGAGGGCAAGTATCTCTAGGCTCGTTCCATAGGTGCCATTTTTTTTTCCGCATATAATTATAATAGTTATTGAAGTCTTTTATATCGTCGACTTCAATTAATGAAAATGTGTGAAGTTCCGATCAGTTTTTTGTTGTAAATATCTTAGAGCAACCTCTCGGAGTTTCTCATGATGGTTCTGGTGGCCATATAAGTGTAAGCTAACTGCACGGAAAAGGCAATTTTCATCACCTACAATGTCGGATCTGGTAAAACTATCGGGAGTAGTTTCGACTGAGGCGGTTGTTTGGTTCGTCTGTAGTTGATGTTGTTGTGGTGTTGCTGTAACTGTTTGTACGACAGGGGGTCCGCCTCCGCAACACCCTTCCATTTTCATTATTAAAATTATTATTATTTAGCATAATATTCCCAAGAGTATCCTAGGAAAGAAAGGTCGACTGCGGCAGAGCCTGGATGCCACAGCAAGGCTACTTACTCTCGGAGGGCGCCCGGTATCCGGGGGAACCGTTCGCGACTCATAAACGCTGAGCCATTCATCTTCTCGGCACGGTAAACACCTTAAGATTGCGTTTTTTATTACATAAATAATCTGGACAACACAAGACAAACACAACATGACTCAGGTACCTCGGGATCGTCAATGCTTGTACTAGGAGAATCCTGGGATTCCCCTAGCCCCTGAGGGGTTATTATTATTATTATTATTACAAAAAGTTCTTCTTTCTCACATTTGATCAATGTGGTTCCATGTTTGGCTGACGGGCGCAAACCAAGTCAGCACAAACGCATTACCATTGTGTATTAAGGAATGACCTGACAATGTTACATGTTTTCAAAATCACTGATTTCTGAATGTTTTTGTGTATGTTTGTGTTGAGTCCTAATTGTACTAAATGCGGTGTGAATGCTATTGGTGTAAGGCCCGTGGCTGATATAATGAGGGGGACAATGATGACTTTTTCTTGTTTCCATAGCCTTTTTATTTCCGTTGCAAGGTCTGTGTATTTGGAAATTTTTTCTGTGTATTTCGTTTGGATGTTCGTGTCGTTGGGGACGGCTATGTCAATTAGATAGGTGACTTTTCCTTTTTTGCACTGAAAAGTAATATCGGGTCTATTGGCGGAGACTGTTTTATCTGTATGGATACTGATGTCCCAGTAGAGCTTTGTAATCTTTATTTTCAAGTATGGATGTTGGTGTGTATTTTGTAGTATGGATCTGTGTTTTCTATGAGTTTGCATGTTGTGGGCCAGTGCCTGGTGAACCACTTTGGCAGCTGAATCATGCCTGGCTGTGTACTCTGTTCCGGCCAATATTTTTACATCCGCTCGTTATGTGTTCGATCGTTTCTTTCTGCTGGTGGCATTTCCTACATCTGTCCTCCGCAATAGTCGGGTCTTTAATGATATGCTTTGGTAGTTTCTGGTTAATATGACTTTTTATTGACTTATTATTATTATTATAAAAAAGTTCTTCTTTCTCACATTTTGGTCAATGTGGTTCCATGTTTGGCTGACGGGCGCAAACCAAGTCAGCACAAACGCATTACCATTGTGTATTAAGGAATGACCTGACAATGTTACATGTTTTCAAAATCACTGACTTCTGAATGTTTTTGTGTATGTTTGTGTTGAGTCCTAATTGTACTAAGTGTGGTGTGAATGTTGTTGGTGTAAGGCCTGTGGCTGATATAATGAGGGGGACAATGATGACTTTTTCTTGTTTCCATAGCCTTTTTATTTCCGTTGCAAGGTCTGTGTATTTGGAAATTTTTTCTGTGTATTTCGTTTGGATGTTTGTGTCGTTGGGACAGCTATGTCAATTAGATAGGTGACTTTTTCTTTTTTGCACTGAAAAGTAATATCGGGTCTATTGGCGGAGACTGTTTTATCTGTATGGATACTGATATCCCAGTAGAGTTTGTAATCTTTATTTTCAAGTACGGATGTTGGTATGTATTTGTAGTAGGGATCTGTTTTTCTGTGAGCCTGTATGTTGTGGCTAGTGCTTGGTGAACTACTTTTGCCGCTGAGTCATGTCTGGCTGTGTATTCCGTTCCGGCTAATATTTTACATCCGCTTGTTATGTGTTCGATCGTTTCTTTCTGCTGGTGGCATTTTCTGCATCTGTCTTCTGTAATAGTTGGGTCTTTGATGATATGCTTTTGGGTAGTTTCTGGTTAATATGACTTTATCCTGGATGGCAAGTAAGAAGCCTTCTGTTTCCGGGAATAGCTGCCCACCCCGCAACCAGGTGTATGATTGTTTTTTATTTACGTGGTCTTGTTTCTATGTGGTATCTGTGTTTTCCGTGGAGTGTTTTTTTCTGACCACGTTTTCATCTTTTCCTGTTGTAACTGGGTGTTGACTGTGTGTATCTGCCGGTGGTCTACCCGGGATAAGTCGAGTGGGGTATAGTTTTTGTCTGCTTTGACTGTTGCTGTATGGAGGCTGGTTTGCTTGGTATGAAAGAATTTCCTAAGTGCTTGTATTTGTTTTTTTGTGTAATGATCTGATGTCTATAATTCCTCTTCCTCCTGCCTTCCTCTCGATGGTAAGTATTATTATTATTATGATCGTTTTTTTGTTTTTCTTTCTCACATTTGGTCAATGTGGTTTCCATGTTTGGCTGACGGGCGCAAACCAAGTCAGCACAAACGCTATTACCATTCCGTATTAAGGAATGACCTGACAATGTTACATGTTTTCAAAATCACTGACTTCTGAATGTTTTTGTGTATGTTTGTGTTGAGTCCCAATTGTACTAAATGTGGTGTGAATGTTTATTGGTGTAAGGCCTGTGGCTGATATAATGAGGGGGACAATGATGACTTTTTCTTGTCTCCATAGCCTTTTTATTTCCGTTGCAAGGTCTGTGTATTTGGAAATTTTTTTCTGTGTATTTCGTTTGGATGTTTGTGTCGTTGGGGACAGCTATGTCAATTAGATAGGTGACTTTTTCCTTTTTTGCACTGAAAAGTAATATCGGGTCTATTGGCGCAGACTGTTTTATATCTGTATGGATACCGATGTCCCAGTAGAGCTTGTAATCTTCATTTTGAAGTATGGATGTTGGCGTGTATTTGTAGTAGGGATCTGTGTTTTCTATGAGTTTGTATGTTGTGGCTAGTGCTTGGTGAACTACTTTGGCAGCTGAATCATGCCTGGCTGTGTACTCCGTTCCGGCCAATATTTTACATCCGCTCGTTATGTGTTCGATCGTCTCTTTCTGCTGGTGGCATTTCCTACATCTGTCCTCTGCAATAGTCGGGTCTTTAATGATATGTTTTTGGTAGTTTCTGGTTAATATGACCTTATCCTGGATGGCAAGTAAGAAGCCTTCTGTTTCAGGGAATAGCTGCCCATCCTGTAACCAGGTGTATGATTGTTTTTTATTTACGTGGTCTTGTTCTATGTGGTATCTGTTTTCCGTGGAGTGTTTTCTCTGACCACGTTTTCATCTTTTCCTGTTGTAATTGGGTGTGACTGTGTGTGTCCGCTGGGTGGTCTGCCCGTGCTAAGTCGAGAGGTGTGTAGTTTTTGTCTGCTTTCACTGTCGCTGTGTGGAGGCTGGTTTGCTTGCTGTGAAAGAATTTCCTAAGTGCTTGTATTTGTTTTGTGTGTAATGATCTGATGTCTATAATTCCTCTTCCTCCTGCCTTCCTCTCGATGGTAAGTCTTTCTTTGCATGCGTTGGGGTGTAATTTCCTGTATTTGGTGAATTGAGATAGTATAAGGATGTGAATATTTTCTATGTCTGTTTGTGACCATTTGATGACACCAAATGAATATGTGAGTACAGGTATAGCGAACGTGTTGATGGCTTTAGTGAGATTCTTAGAGTTGAGTTTTTGTTTGCAAAAGTTTCGTCAGTCTGTTTTTGAATTCGGTTCTGAGCTCTGTTTTGATGTGAGTGTGGTTGAGTTTGGTGCTTTGTTGGAAGCCTAGATATTTGTAATGTTTCTTTTTCGAACATGTTATCGAGTGTTTCATTGTTGATGGTTTCTGTCTCATGGTGGCACTTCCATTGGCCTTTGTTGATGTGGCGCACTTTGCATTTACTTATACCAAATTCCATATTGACATCTAAGGTAAATATTTCTGTGATTTTAAGGAGTTCTTTCAGCTGTGTTTGTGTGGCAGCGTAGAGTTTTTATGTCGTCCATATATAGGAGGTGGTTTATTTTATGTTGATTCACTTTTTGGTGTCTGATATTGAAGCCATGCTCTGTTCTGTTTAGTATATTTGAGAGTGGATTGAGACAGAGGCAAAACCATAGAGCGCTGAGCGAGTCTCCGTGAAATATACCCCGTCTGATGTACAGCTCTTCTGTTTGAATGCGTTCGGTTTGTGTTTCTAGGCGTATTTTGGTTTTCCATGTTTTCATAATTTGCGCGAGAAACTGCCTGAGGTGTTGGTTGATTTTATAGATTTCTAGGGCTCTGATTAACCAGCTGTGGGGTATGGAGTCGAAGGCTTTTTTATAGTCTATGTAACCGATGTGAAGGTTTCTGTGTTCTTTTCTGGTTTGTCCCATAATCACGCTATCTATGATCAGCTGCTCTTTGCATCCTCGACTATTTTTCCCCTGCATCCCTTCTGCTCTTCTGCGATAATATTGTTGTCTGTTAGGTGTTGTTCTATTTTCTTGGAAATTGCGGCTGTGATGATCTTGTATAGGGTTGGAAGACAGGTGATAGGTCGGTATTTTGACGGGTTTGTAGTGTCTGAGCTTTTGGGTTTAACGTATGTTATTCCTTGTGTAAGGAAAGTGGGAAATGTGTGTGGTTGTAGAATGGCTTTGTTGATTTGGTGTGTGAGTGCTTCGTGTGTGGTGGTAAACTGTTTGTACCAGAAGTTTTGTATATTGTCTATTCCAGGACATTTCCAGTTGTGTGTGTGTTTGATTGTTTCTGTAATTTCTTCTGTAGTTAGTGTGGAATTTTCTTGTTCTGTCACACGTTTGTGTTTATCTTCTTCGGCTTTGATCCAGGGGGTGTTATTATTATGTAGTTTGGGTTCTGACCAGACAGTTTTCCAATAATCTGCGAGTTCTTGTTTATTTGGTGGTTCAGTTACTACTGTCTGCTCGTTGTACATAGTTTTTTTTCGGTAGAACTGTTTTTTTCGCTTCTTCGGAAGAGGTTGTTGGTGTCTTTCCTCTCGTTTGATTCTTTGTATCTACGGAGTCTTGCAGCATATACGGATATTTTTTTGTTTCAAAGTATCAACGATTTCTGGCAGTGTTCGGTTGAGAGATTTAGATTTGATCTTGTCTACACCCTGTGTGACACGTTTGGATGCGTTCCCGTTCATAAACTGGGTAAGGTGTCCCAGATCTCTTCTGATGTTGTTGATTTTGTTTTTCTATTCTTATTTGCCATTTAAATTTAGGTTTTCTGTTGTTGGGGTCTCTTTGTCGATGCGGGAGTTTTTGATTATTTTGTGTTATAGTGGTGATTGCTGCTGCATATATTATTTGTGTGAATGTCTTCGATCGTGCTTAAGTCTGTTATATACTGTGGTATTATGTGCTTGTTTATTGTGCTGAGGATCATTTGAGTGCTCTGTTTGAAAATTAAACGAGGGATGGGATTTCTTGTTGTAGGGTCGGTGCCTGACCATCGAGCTAGATGTGACTGCATTTCTGCTTTGAGTGTTTGTATGAAAGGTGATTCGGGGTGATGTTGTATAGATGTTGTTGAGAGTCGTGTGGTGCTTGCTATTTGCTCTGAAATATTATTTTGAGTTATGCTCCTGCTGGGTGGTGGTCGTTGAGGGTGGCGAGTGACTCATGTTGTTGTCTGTGATATGGTGTTGCGCTGTACTCGCAATATTATTTTACGTTATGCTCCTCCTAGGTGGTGGGTATTGTTGTTTTCCACTGGGTGGTTGTGTGTGTGAGATTGGTTCGGTATCTGCTCTACTGTTTCTATTGTTTAGTTGGTCTGTGTTCAATTCAGCAGCTACGTGGTCTGCGTTCAGTTCAGCAGCTACTGTATCTTTGATGGTTTGCAGTTCGAAAGGTGTGAGGCGATTGTTCTTGGTAATAACTCTTTTTTGGTCTATTACTCTCTGTTCGTAACAAATAATTGCAGATGTGGATATTCGGTCAAGAAAAGTCTGTGTAGTTCCAGTCTGTAGCCTGATGTCACTGTTTCTAGTTTGGTGGCGGTGTAGTAACAGCGCATCACTGTTCTATTCATTTCATCTGTCCACTTTAACCGCTGTCTTGGTTTGCCAGCCTTGGTAGTTGCATGTTGTTTTCCTTGCAAAACATACGCGGTTTGGCCTGGCTTTGGTAGTTGGTATTTGTCCCGCATTTACGTCAGTTGTGCTTGGGATTGGTGGTGTGGGTCCAAGCGGCGAGTGATTCTCTTGTCAGTGATTTCTTTGTCAGGTCATGTGATTTCATTACAGCAACGCATGGCGTGTTCATTGATTCCTGTGGTGCAACTCATGCGTTGCTGTGACTTTCCCGCCTTGGTGGGTGTCGGCTTACTCTCGCCGGCACAACACTTTGGGCAGGTCCATTTTCGCGTTGCCTGGTCTTCATCGTTTTTGGTCGAGCTGCCATTTCCCGCGACGTTCCTCGACCGTTACGTCGCTCTGAGCACCCGATGCTTCTTTTATTGGTCTGCTGTTGTCTGGAATGTTCTCAATGTTTTGTGGTGTCAGAACCTCAAAGTGTCCCGACATTGGGTTTGCCTGTTAGTAGAAGGTAAATAAGTTTTGTTGTATTTTCCCGTGCTTATTATTGTTGGCCTGTCTGTAAAAGTTATTTTTGTATGTCTTGTTCTTTCGTTGTTTTGAGAAGATATGAAAGTTGCTATTTTGTGTTTCCGAGAGGGCAAGTATCTCTAGGCTCGTTCCATAGGTGTCCATTTTTCCTCAAATAATTATAGTAGTTATTGAAGTCTTTTATATCGTCGACTTCAATTAATGAAAATGTGTGAAGTTTCCGACCAGTTTTGTTGTAAATATTCTTAGAGCAACAAGACTCTCGGAGTTTTCTCACTGAATGGTTTTGGTGGCCATACAAGTGTAAAGCTAACTGCACGAAAAAGGCAATTTCTCATCACTACTACAATGTCGGATCTGTATGGTAAAAACATATCGGAGCGGGAGTAGTTTCGGCTGAGGCGGTTGTTTGGGGTCGTCTGTGGTTGTTGTTATTGTTGTGGTGTTTGCTATTGCTGTTTTGTACGACCGGTCCGATTCGCCGCCTCCGCTTAACAACGCCACACTGTTCCATTATCATATTTCATATATATTATTATACTGTTGACAATAACAATTACCTCACGAGTCAATCCTAGGTAGAAGATGGGTTCGAACTGGCGGCAAAGCCTGGATGCCACAGACACAAGGCTACTTATTACTACAAATTATTAGTGTATTATAATTAAGAAATGTCTCAAAACAAAAATGCAAGCTGACATTCACATTAAGAAAGGGGTTTTTTTATTGATATTTCCCAATCATACGAAAACAAACCCCTGTTCCACTTGACCAGCTCCTTTTCCTGTCCCTCATATTCTCGTTTTCAGACTTAAGAAGAAGAAAAATCAGTTTCCATCCCTATGCCACTTAATTTCCATACCGTTGAATAATTTGCGTTCCCATTGGGTACTTTTCCCCTGTTTAATCCAAAATTTCATTATATGACGTAGTACCCTAAATTGTACTTAACCGGTTCTTTCCTGGTTGTTTACCATTTTTTCCTTTTTATTTTGAGTGATCCCTTACATCTGTCAGGTGGTCGTCCTTTGTCAGCGCCTTGTCAAAACTTGTCATTTTTCTTTTTAATGGCAGCTAGGCAAATTCAAAGTTCAAATGCCTTATTATAGGTAGCCGAATATCTGAAATTATGTCTGTGGTATAGGGCAACTGAATCTAAATAATTATTCTATATATTAAATTTAAAGATGATAACTTCTGTACAGAATTTCTACCTTGAATATTCTGGTATTAATAATAATTTATTTTATTTAATGATAACACAACCCTAGGGGATGGGTTTTTCGTGATTTCCTAAATTAATATTTGCTTACCGGCAAATTTCCTATATACATAAGGCCACAACATTTCGCGCCACCTGTCAAACGGCCCCTTACCTATCCTTTGAACCATTTTCATTTTTAACTCTAATTAATTAACGATAATGATAAAAAATAACGTTCGCAAATTTCTTGACTCAAGAGACCTAAAAATGCAGTAATATAATACCACATATAAGGAGATTGTTACTGTTTTCCCCCTCCCTTTTAATCCTTCATATAGGGTGCTTATAATTAAAATGAACATAATGAAAGAATAACAAACTTCAGCTTTTTCGACATTAATTAACATGGAAAGGAGGTATACATCGATAATCTATAAAACATCTCCGTAACAATCCCATATTGCAGTCAAGGATGCCCGATGTATGTCTTCAGACAGCGTATCATAAGCGTATTTTCAATGAAGCTAGACACCAAAAAGACTTCTTGTGCTGACAGAATACCTGCCATAGTTCTCAAAAACACTGGGCGAGTGAACTAACATCACCAGATTTTACACCCGCAGACTTTTCCAACCTATTCCAACAGAAAGGGAATATTTCCTTCCTGCTGGAAATGTGCCAATAGTTCAACCGATACTTATGAAAAGGGCCAAGGACCTTGCCACATAACTACAAACCAGTCGCACTGCTTTCAGTAATAATCGAAAGTCATGGAAAAGGTTATCAATCAGTATGGAGAATCTCGAGCGGTTTGCTCTAATGCCATGTTCCAAGGCATTCGACCGTGTTTGGCACGATAGACCTGTTGACTAAGCTGCACTCTTATGGTATGTCTGAAAAGTTTTGTTGTTTTCTCGCATGTTTCCATGAAGAGCGTTCTTTACGAGTGGCTGTCGACGGATTTCTTTCTAACACCATTTACTATCCAACGCCGGTGTGCCTCAAGGTTCCATACTGTCTCCTACTCTCTGTCTCATTTACATTAACGATTCTGCTGGAAAAAGACCGGGAATACAATCTACAGCTTTGCAGATGGGGACACTACGTTCTTTATCTCTTTTATGCACTCTTTAAATGCTCGGACATCGCTATTCAGGCGAATATCCGCAGACAGCAGAGGGTCGTTCAACTTAACAAAGATTTGGAAGAAATTCTATCTTGGTGACAGTAACCAAGTGGAAT
>CM032452.1:15884239-15889239 GCA_019049505.1 Pachyrhynchus sulphureomaculatus | reverse complement strand
TGGTGTCTGTTCCTCTTTCTAAAACTCTTACTGGAATCGACAGAGGAATGCCTCACATTTATTGCGATTCGATTTGTAACATCTTTCATGGACGATTTTAGCGGCATGACTCTTCGGTGGCACATCGTACGATGGTCTTTCGATCTTTCGTCTTATGTTTCTGGGGATGTTAGCTGTCATCAGTGCTGGGTGGGAAGGACCCTGATTACATTATTTGTTGGATAGTTGGGTTAATTTTGGTTGAAACGGCTGCTTCGGCTCAGGTGATTAAGTGTTTGAGCCAGTGTTCGAGTCCTCTCGGAGCTTTATTACTGCATTGCGTTTTCCTTGGTGGCACTTCTGACTTCTGTTGTTAGAATGGTAGGGTTGCCCCCTTTTTCGATCGGTTGACCTTCTTCTGGTCTATCACCTCCAAACAATCTGGAAAGATATCATTCCCATATTTGTTTTTGTTTTTTCAGGATTCGGGTTTGATTTCGTTGATCTCGTTTTCTATTAAAGAGGGTATTCCTGAGTTTGTAGAGGGCCTGTGTAACCTATTTTATCTTTTGATGTAGTTCCCATTCTTTATGTTACTCCTGAAGCTCTTCTACCTCCATACACTATTCGTTTAACTACTGCTCCTTCACCTTTCTTATATGTGCTGCTTCAAGTTCTATATTAAGCTGTTTATACTTCCGGTTATCTCTGTTTTTTTCACTCGGCGTTTTCTTCTATCAACGGTAGCAGTTTTGTAGCCTCTTTTCTTTTTAACCTTTTTAATACTTGACTATAAATAATTATACTAAATAAAAAATATATTTCAGTAAGATTAACACCGAAAAAAATACCGAAAAGGTTTGATACAGTATATATAGAGAGAAACTTTTCCAACTTCCTTCCCGGTCTATTTATCCTTTATATGTTTTATTTAAGAAACCTGAAAAAACTTATATCACGATATGTAAAAAAGCAATTCTCCAACCAGTTCTCTCACCCTTAAAACCCCTTATATCTTTGACAACAAGTAATTATGCATAAAAATTTGCTCATTATTTCATTTAAAAAGCATGGAAAATTCCTATTAATTTTAATGTAAATAAAAATAAATAAAATTAATCGATTCCCATCCCTTATGCTAAATTGTTCAATATGTGGTAAGAGTCATTTTTCTGTATTTTATGTATATCAAATTTAAAATCGATATCTCATTCCACTTAGCAGTCCTATAGAAACAAGGGAATATATTCAGGGGTGTCTTAGAAACACTGAAAGCTATAAGAAAACCAAAAATTTCGGGATGGGATTTTTTCCATTAATACAGTATTTTTCTTTAGCATGGAAAGTAAAAATCAAATAAAACTAAAACTAATTTTTAAAAGCTTTAGCTCAAAAAACTATTCACTTTTAACATATGTAGAGCGGTTGGTTGTAGGCAGGGTAAGCGATGGTATCCGTTTATGCACTTTTGCCTCTTGGCTTATTGTGCTTCCCTCCCTTGATTATAAGAGCCTAAGACATTTAAGACGCTTCCTTGTAATCCTTTCACATAATAATTTATCACCAATTTATGCCTATTCCTCTTTACCACATAGTCTGCATGTCGTGACGACCATTATGGATACCCATTTTCTGTAAATTGTTTTCTCAGTTGACAGTTGCCGTTGATCAATCCCACCACTTTGTTAAACATAGGACGTCAATCGTTAGTTTCTTCTAGCGGTTTCAATTGAGTTCTTTCGTATGTCTTTGCCCAGATGTTGCGCGCCAATGATCTAGATATATTGATACGACCAACTGTAAATTTAAGTTTATTTCACTTTTTTAGTAAACCAAAAACTGTGGTTCTGGAACGCTGTATGATTTTGTATCTTCGAATCTTGTCAATCATTAACAAAGGAAACAGTATACGAACTTTGTATAGAATTCAGAAAATTTTAAATATACAGGGTGTTCCCTCTACAATAAAAAAAGTTTGTTATATATCTAATGAAAACGAAAGTGTTTTTAATTTAAAAGAAGGACCTATATAAAACTGTGGAGATACACTAAAATTTCTGTTTTATGACGGAGGATTTTTACACATAGGTAATTTTTAATTGGTACATCTTTTGTATGAATTTTGTGTCCAATTGTAGCAAATATCGGGTATATACCAGTTGAACAATTAAGTAGACTCTTGAAATTATTTAAAATTTTCAATTTCGGTCCTGTAAAATTTCAGTTAAACAAACTACTTTAATGAGTCATCGAACCCTATAATTCTTAATGCCGTCACGAACTCTTGATATGCAATCTGATTATAAAATAACGTTGTATAATTTCTAAGAAAACATATAGAATTTCATGCGATGCCAACATCGGTGGAAGGGGGGTGGAAATTCCGACGAAGGCAAGTTTATTACACATACAGATTAAAAGCTCCGAGACAAATAGGCGTTGGCATATATGCAGAAAAGTCCAAGTGTAGTGCATTCCACTAGACACAGGTTTTTTTCAAGCAGGAATTTCACACAATACATACAAATGTGTCCACAAGAATATTAGATGAGAATACCGCAACCCAGGAATATATATTCCCTTAGACAGTAAAGCTGCTCCAAAGACTTTATACGCCTATTAAGATCGCTCCAAAATCAAGATGGAGTGTAAATGTGCCCCATTAATAACTATCTTCCTGGCATAACAGGATTAAACTACTGTCGCTTCCAGACTATTGAGGGATAAAAAGTAATCACAAAGCTGACGAACTAGAAAATTCGAAGCTTCAGACACCAACAGATTGGTCATATCAGCAATATTTAGGTCATTGGCTCGCAATATCTGGTCAAAGACATTTCGAAAAATGTAATTGGCAACCCTTGAATGAACTAACAACTAAGTTCTTTGTTTTAACAATGGTCCAGCCAATACTAGTAAAAAGACTAATCAATGGTTACTGTTACTTGAGGAAACATTTACAGAATATAGATATCCGAGTGGTCCATGACGTGCAGAATATGTGGTGAAGAGGAAAGAAGCCTCTATGTACAGGTTGGTCCAAATTGGGACACTTTTAAAGGTAAACCTCTTTATCTAAAGGAGATAGACGAAAACTAATGTCGATGTTGAGGCTCAATTTTTATGATAAACTCAATGGTGAAAACCGCATATCGATATCTAGTACCGTTCTGATATACAGGTTGTTATTTAACAAATCTGCATTTTGGACAATGTTTGTAATTCTTTTCCTACTGAAAGTTTTTGATTTTTGTAAAAACATCCTCAAACGTACTTTTTCACGTGGATATTTAAACAGTGTAAGTTACATTTGTTTTACAACTAATAATTTAAACAGTTATTAACGCAAAAATATATTTTTTTTAAAAAAAAAAATGGGGATACCCTGTATATTTTTCCTTTATCCGAATAGAGTTTTAAATTACCATTCTAAAATTATTAGCCACACTATTATATTTTGCTTAAATCTACTTCAAAATATAAAGGTTTTCCATTTTTACGCGAGTTTTTGAATACATATTTTGTGAAGTAGGGCTTTGGACGGAGCGCACAATAACAATTATTTACGATTAGCAGTCCAAATCGTTAAACAAATTCCCAGAAGTAACTCTAAGGGTCATAAACTTATAATGAAATTTACTAAATTGTCTACAGTACTTTAAACTATGTAGAAAAATAAAAAAAAACAACAATAAAAACAATTGATTCCGAGTAGAGAAAAACCTTAAAACAAAACAGTTTTCTATAAGAGAATATGTCGACCAGTTTCATTTACACATAGACGGCCCTTTTCTGGACACTTCTTGCCGAGTTGATTAGTTCAAGAGGAGTGAGAGCAGCTGCGAAAACTTTATATCACTGCGACTTCTAACTCTTGCCCTAGTGTCTTTGTCGGCAATTTAAAAAATTAGGTTTTCAATCTTCTCCAGAGATAGAAGTCCATGGGTGTTAAACCCGGTGACCTTGCCGGCCAACGGTTCGGTACCTTGGTTGGCTATCCACTTATGGCGAAGTTGGCGAACGATCCTTAAAAAATTTCTGATAACTGCAGTTATGAGGGAGTGCCCGTCGTGTTGAAAAATATATTTCTAAGGTCCATTAACGGCAGTTCATCAACCAAGAGGTTTTATTTGCTGCCTTAAAATTTCTAAATATCTTTAAGAGGTGAGTGTTCCTTCGTAAAAATAAATGGATCTATAACCCTGCCTCCAAAAATTTCTGCCTCCACACATTAAAATCCAAATCTGCCTTGATTTCTTTGCTCCACAAACTAAATGAGGATTTTCTTGCTGCCCACGTATAAGAGTTGCAACGGTTAAAAAATACCTGCATTGCTTACATAAGCTTCGTTCTGTCCAAATGCAATTTAATGAAAAAATTCGGACATGGCTACAATTCCTCCAGAAACCATTGGCACAATTCCATACGCCGTTGAAAAATCTCCGTCTCTTAGGTGAAAAGAACTTTTCTAGTCCAATATGGCCTGCATTTATGTTTTTCCAGTACGTCTTACGTTAGTTCTAGTGTCAGGTATTCTTTTACTGTCGGGTTGAGTGTTGGGTTTATTTCCGATAATTCCTAAAACTATATTTCTTCTAACTCCTTCTCCTGTTTAATGCATAATTTTTGGGTCGTTTCTTTTCCAACTGGCCACTATTAAACTAGGTTATGTCGCATCGAGCGAATATATCCTTGAAGGGTTGACGCCTCTCGGGGATACCGTTCGTGGTACAAATTACTTGCCGCTTCCGAATTTTCTCCCGTTTGTATGAAATATACTATCATATCCCATTTTTCATAATTTTCAAACTTCATTGCGATTTATTTTGGACCATTCAATAAACTCATCTTAAAGTAAAATATTGGCAACTACGAGTAACAATTGAATTAAACCATATGGCCGTCCCGTCCAAAGCCTACTTCACAAAATATGAATTTAAAAACTAGAGTAAAAACTGAAAACTTTATATTTTGAAGTAGATTTAAGCGAATAATAAGGTTGTGCTGTATTTTTAGAATGG
>CM032452.1:15779658-15884139 GCA_019049505.1 Pachyrhynchus sulphureomaculatus | reverse complement strand
AACCGGCCGGATGATCGCCGAAACGTCAGCATCACTTTGTTAATCGATACAGGAGAAATCCAAAAAAATAAAAACATAATTAAAGTAAAGTTTGCTAATATATTAACTAATTACCATCATAAACCCATAAATCAAAGTTATTTAGATTTAATATACAATAAAACTAAAAAATTTCTTAAGGATAATGGAGAGCTGATTGTCAGTAGGGCTGATAAAGGCAACATATTATATTAAAAAAGACACATATCTTGAAAAATGCAATACCATCTTGCAAGATCGGAACTACTATACTCAGCTTACCAAAGACCCTACTTCTACCTTTCAACAAAAAGCTAATCAGTTAGTTACCAAACTTAAGAATCAAGGGAGATTGACAGAGGAGATGGCGAAATCTCTTATGGTATATAATCAAACATCACCAAAATTCGATGGGCTTCCTAAAATCCACAAACCACAGTTGGCAATGAGACCCATTATCTCCTCTCTCAATGCCCCTAACAACAAGTTATCAACGTTCCTGTCTGAAATTTTAGCCAATGCTTATGTAAAAGAAAATGGCTACTATGTAACGGACTCATTTCATTTCAGTAATTTTATAACAGGCATGAAGCTCCCTCCTGTCTTCGTACTGATAAGCTTGGATGCTGTCTCTTTATACAGTAATATCCCTTTGCAATTGGTCATCAAAAGCATCAGAGAGCACTGGACTGATATTCACAAATACACGAAACTAACACTCGCCAACTTTCTTGAAACTCTAAACTTTATTTTTCAGTCCACATATGGTAAATTCAATCAACTTTCCTATAAACAAATAATGGGTACTCCAATGGGGGCTACTCTTTCTCCTATCATATCACAATATGTGATGGACGATCTCCTCAAAGAATCCATCCCTAAACTCTCCTTCAACCATTCATAAAAAAATTTGCGTATGATATCATTGCCTCAATACCTCACAAAAATGGATGAGATTCTCACAATCTTTAATGACTTTTATCCCAAACTACAGTTCACCATTGAAGAGGAAACAAACAACAGTGTTCCCTTTTTAGACACTCTTCTAATCAGAAAAGAAGATAAAACCGTCAGAGTAGATTGGTATATCAAACCAACCTACTCAGGAAGATACATTAACTTCCATTCCTCTCATACCACTAAAATAAAAATAAACATGATACTGGGCTTGAAGTCAAGAATAGAGAGAATCTCTCATCCTTCCCTCAGACTAAAAAATCTAAATAAACTACGAGACACTCTAGGCACCAACTCCTATCCAGTCCAATTAATAAATAAATTATTATTTAACTCAACCACACCCCCTGAACAACAAAACAACAATCTTACACCGGATATTAGTCTTTCCTCTCCGAAAATCGAATCAAATCTTATTTTTCATTTCCATACATAAAAGAAATCTCCACAAAAACGACTAAACTGTTCAACCAATTACCTAAGTTAAAAATTGCTTTTAAACAAAAAAAAAACTATCAACAATATTTTTACTTGTCTAAAAGACAAAGATGAAGTCATAAAAGTTTCAGAAGTAGTTTACAGCATCCCTTGCTCTCAGTGTGAAAAAATCTATATAGGACAAACATCTAGAGTCCTAAAGGACAGAATCACTTCCCACAAAAGTGGTTGCAGATTAAAGAAAAACTTTTGTGCGCTTGCCCAACATAGTAGCCAATTTTTACATGAATTTAACTTTGCTGAAACCAAAATCCTATGTAAAGAGAGAAATCTCGGCAGAAGAATCTTTCTCCAATTTCTTACAAATAGGCAGTCAGACTGAAAACTCTTACAATATATCGGACATATCTCTTTGATAATAATCCGACTAATTTTCACTAACTTTTCAACTTCAAAACGATCAAACAAAATGTTAACGTCATCCTATTTTCAAATATAAATTAACCACAACTTAACTAAGAGATAGAAACACACTGCCCTTAGCAAAATTACAAGATAACATAACAAAAAAATCCTTTAAAAATTAAAATCATTGTGCGACCACAAATTCTCTGTACTTTTCCAACAAAATGAAGTAAAATTTTATTTTATTTCCCAGAGGTGAATATGTCGAGTTTTCTTGTGTTTTTTTTCTGTTTTTTCTGATGAATAAGTGCAACAAAGTGGCCCCACAAACAACAATTTTTGAACACACCACTTAGCAGTAAGTACTTTAATGTTACATATAAAATAGGGTTGTTCTTTACTTTTAATCTCAAAAATACTGATATTCTACTGTAATTGTAGCCCTGATGAAGAACATGAAATATTTTCCAAAGCTTGGCGTAGCTAAAAAGGTGTCCAAAACTTTTTAGTTCTTTTCCAAAGACCGCTTACCCCAAGAACACAATACAGCTGTTTAACTAGTCGGTCAAGACTACCCTTCTCCTCTATATGTGTATATATATATATATATATATATATATATATATATATATATATATATATATATATATATATATATATATATATTGTGACGTCTTTTTATGACATGCTAAACTGTCCTCAGTTTGAGGCATCTTTTTCCGTACCCTGTGAGAAGTTGTTTGTCCCACGCTTGAGCGCAATTTTGTAAGGTGTGCTAATTTTGCTTTATTTTTCGCCCCATGTAGACTGCGTCATTTTGTAACATTTTTAAATACTGGACGCCCCAAGCTTGAGCACAATTTTCTTGTAGCCCCGCTTTAATTTCTGATAATGAATTGAGTGAGACCTGATTTTAAAAGAACTAAAGAAATTAAAGAAATACTAGCTCAGTTTTCCTTGGTAGAGAGATATGGGTAAGAGATAATTTTTGTACGTCTTTTTGGAATTTAATTCTATTTTTAAAGAAACCTCAGTTGTACGACTTTTTTTTGGGCACCACTCATTTTAAAATAGAAACGGTTTAACTTCAGCTAAGAAAAATGAGAAAAAACTGAAGTGTTTTATGGATATTACTAAAAAGAAATTAGTCTAGCACAACTGATCCTGAAAAGAAAAATAAATATTCAGTGAGACACTAGCTTTAATCAACAAAAAAAGAATTTATTCATGTTTTTAAAATGAAAATAAAAAGTTCTAACCTTTACAGTTATACCAAAAAATTCTAGCCTAAATAGTAGTTGTTACATTTAAATTTTAAACCTTTACAACCCCCGAAGGCGAGACATCGTGTTTTACACTTCACTTTTTTGTCTGTTATACGTTGCTGTTAATGCACTACTCTCAAATAAGTCTATTGGAGGGAGTTTTGTTGACTTACTGTTTTTCAGTCCTGCTGTGATGGACTTCGCCCGATTTCACACTTTTTCTTAACACTTAGAAAGCTCACTACAGCTTTTATTGTCGAAACTGATACTTTTACTTAGCGGCTTCTGAAGAAAATTAGCCTACTTCGGCTAGATGGAAAATAGCCTCTTGGCTAGACGGTACTGCCTGGTCTGCGGCTCGATCGAAAAAAGCCTCGCTGGTAGTTTCTCAGGCCCTTAAATAATCGTGCGATTTTTGCCGGTAATATCCGGACGCTCCAATCAAAACTCCGGGTCAAACATTTCGCCAATCGCGGCCTGGCGGTAGGTTCGATCAGCAACCCGCACCACACAGTATATACTGAATGTCCTGAAACTTTTGTTTAATATACCGGTCGATGTTTTAAAATAAAAATAAATACAATTTGAAGTGAAAAATCAGTAACATTGCATGGTCTTAAAATCCAGGAAAAAATGAATGTTACATTTACCCCCTTCCAAAAAGAAATAGACTACACTAGTCTATTAAACTAAGGCTACTGATGAAAAGGTACAAAGTGGTACACTATCACTTAATACTAAGGTCAGAACTTAAAACAAAATTACAAACTTCGGTCCTTACTACTAGACTTAATTCTATTAAGCACTAATATTAAGTACAATGAAAACCAAATGAAAATTTTTGCATGTACACAAGAATCTTATAACTAGACTTAACTTAATTAAGCACTAAGGTTAAGTACATCAAAAGCAAATAAAAATCCTTGCATGAACATAAGAAATACCTGTTCAAAGTAACAATCGCGGTCTTCTTATATAAAAGAATCAGCTCTGTTATTGTTACCAAAAACAAAAAAATAACTGTCTAGACTCTTGTCTAAATCAAAAAAAAAATGAACTGAAATAAAATATGAACACCCCCCTTAAAATCTTTTAAGGATTGTCTGAAAATTTTTTATTTCAGCAAAAGAAATTTATAAAAATTCTTAAATAAAGAAAAAAAAATAAAAAAATGATTCTAGTGCAAACACTTACACTAAAAGAAAAAGTCTTGTCAGACCATTTAGCACTAGGCCAAAAAAAAAAAATCTGGATAAATATCCAGGCAAACGCTCGGGAAAAATCGCTATCCATGCTCTAGCTCATCGCTAAGAGGACATTCTAAATCTAGTATCACTACTAGTCGCACTCAGAAAATAATCGCACTCTATATCGCAATGTCGACGTCCTAAGACATCTAGACATGCTAAAGTCGCTAGGGAAAACGCTCTGGTTGATCGCCAGAAAACACGTCAGCTCATCGCCAACAAAACACTCTGGTATCGCCAGAAAAAACTCGGCTCCTCGCCAAGAAAACACTCTGTAAATAGTCCTCGACTACACAAAGCCTGCGTTCTAAAAGAACAAACTCGCCATGAACATAGTGAGCAGCTATAAAAGCTAACTAAATCACTATAAGCGCAGTGAATAGCTACAAAAGCTAAAATTCACTCTTAACACAGCGAATAGCTATAAAAGCTAAAATTCACTCTAAACACCGTGAATAGCTATAAAAGCTAAAATTCACTAAACTGAATGATCCTGCTCCAAAAAGCAATGTTCACTAAGAACAGAATGATTAATCCGCGCGCAACTAACATTCTAGGAAACATTCCCAACATAACTATATGAGACAGCAAGTCTCGAAATAGGACCTCCCTAAAGTCATAATCCTATATAGGAGTCCATAAGCAAAACGACTCAAAATCTCGCATTTTGAGCACATGCCCTCAGGCAACCAACATACACCGAAATATATACAGAAATATGTACAGTAATATATACAGAAATATATACAGGAGTTCAAATCCCAAACTCTTGGTTATGATAACTCCATACTGAGCTTGGTGAAAGCTCTTAGCAAAGCTAATCCAATCTTCGGCACATCGCACCAAAGTGACAAATCTGCCTAGAAACATGAGCCAGAAAAAAAACGCTCTCCGTCATTCTTCAGGGTGGCTACACAGAGAAATAAAACTTAACCAGCATTGCGCCTCTTCAAGTTGCATGAAGAACCCTCGTGTACTGGTCTCGCCCTAGAACAACAACGAAAAACATTCAATCCATCCCACATAACAGGAGACAAACACTTCACCACGATATACTGAATGGTGGAGACAAAAAAAATACAGAATTGGTGACCCTGGAGTCCACCAACAAAAGGGAGTAGATTATAGCATCCACTAAACTAAAACGGTGTCTACCACACCACCATAAGTCAAAAAAAAATTAATCAATAGGGTGTTCCGAAATACACTACTGCCAACAGCCTGTCACCACTAATAGGCTAATTGGAGCTGAGGTCGACTACAGTAGTTAGGCTCTCCTTTGGTTCAAATAGAAATAACCATTGGGTAACAAAACCTTTAAAGGTCCCAAAGGTCAAACGTTCACCCCCCATAGACTACCCTTCCAATCAGTCTGTTCCTCAGGAAGACTAGCTCCCTGCCAAACGTCGTAACGGCATCTGTTAGCACCCTGTGCATCACAGCCTGTAAAAACAGATAACTCATGGGATACAACCTAAAAGGTTTACAAGGTTGACTTAACCAAGCTTCTAACAAAATTTTAAAAAACGAAAATGAGCTTAAAAAGGCTACATGAAACAAAAATTGCTCAATTTTTCGGTGGCAACGCAGCAAAACTTTTGAAGACGACAAGAGCTTTCCCAGCTTAATCAGAAACAAGAAGAAAACATCGTTGACAGCTAAAATATTCGATCATGGTGTTAATCGTCTCCCTAAACAATAGCCTCTAGAAGAAACTGCTACAGGTATCAG
This sequence comes from Pachyrhynchus sulphureomaculatus, assembly GCA_019049505.1. Lineage (NCBI taxonomy): Eukaryota > Metazoa > Arthropoda > Insecta > Coleoptera > Curculionidae > Pachyrhynchus > Pachyrhynchus sulphureomaculatus. The sequence goes on along the minus strand of CM032452.1, from coordinate 15,878,078 downwards.
GCATAACCGTTTTCTGTCAGCCCAAACTTCTAGATTACCTCTTGGAAATCTAAAAATTCGGTTAGGAATCTTCCTTCACTGCGCTTAGCCTCTCTTGACAAGGTTCTCATCTCGGTATCAGATTTTGATCATTTCTTTGTGAAACGACTGTCTTACTCTGCTCTCATCTCCTGTAAATGATCAGCCTTTAGTTCTCCTGCCGAACTTCAATTTTCTATCAATCTGATAGTAAACCGAAAAAAAACCCATCAGACGCCTATGAGCCTATGCAAAAAAAAAATTTTTAAAAAAATTGTGACTCAAAGGTAACGTTTAAACGGCTCTGAAAAAAATAGAAAATACCCTTAGTTTGTCAATTCAGAAGAAGGTCTAAATCAAAATAATCCAAGTCTTAGACTTACTGGATAAACCAAAATCAATTTACTCTTAATTGCACCCAAAATATACCACTAAGGTAATAAAAATACACCCTCTCGGGTAGCAAACTTTGAAATTGCTCTTATACATTTTGACTCTACATCATACAACACGAGCTTCATCCTGCGCTTGTCCTAACTCAAGATCACCTTGGATTGCCTCTAATCAAAATTTCGCTTCCAAGTGTCAAGAACTGGATATTATTTGGGGTCATAAGCAAATCAAATCCCGCGACCACCGACATACCAGTCTTATGATATATCCTGAGTGTGACTCCTTCGCAAGCTCGCAGAACTGAGTCGATGCTAAACATCAACTACAATCAACCTAAGTTTGGGATATGGCCAATACCCAAAACCTTAGCAAAAACTATAAAGGTAAGCTATCCTCAGCTCAACTTCTATAACAGTCAAAAAAAACGAGGTCGTCACCTCTACAGAGCAACATCAAAAAAAATAAACTAAAGCAATTAAGATAGTGTAAATATAAATTATTCTTCTTCTGACAAACTTTCATTAGGGTTAGGTTCATTGAATGGTTTTAAGTCTTTAATATGCCATCGTCCTACTTTAGTCCCATCTAAATTAACTAAACCATAAACTAAATCTGAAATCTTTTCTCTAATCACGCAATGCACATACTTAGGTACCAACTTAGATGTGAATTTATCAGCTGCACTGGAAAGAATTTTATTTTTTCGCCAAACGTGATCACCTATCTTAAAGGAAAAATCCCTTTTTCTAAGGTTGTAAGACTTACTGTTCCGCTCATAAGCCTTATGTATCCTACTACGTACGTCGGTGAAAATATCTTTTAAACCCTTTAAATTTTCGGCGTACGCGCTCCTGTTACCCGGAATTATTTCGCTGTCAGCATTGACATCCAAGTCTAAGTTTTTATAATATGATCCAGATAGAGGTATATGTCTGCCGTAAACTAAGAAAGACGGTGTGAACCCTGTTACTTCGTGTCTCGCGGTATTTATCGCTTGTTGGATTTTGGAAATATTGCTATCCCAAGTGTCATGTGAATCCACGTAACTTCTTAAAGCGGTCCCGACTGTTCGGTTATTACGTTCCACAAAATTACATTGGGGAGAGTACACGGGATTAAAACGGATGTTAAAACCATAAGTTTCACTTAAGCTCTTAAAACTCTTAGCGGTAAACTGAGTACCGTTATCGCATATCAAGAGCGATGGAACACCGTGGATTAGAAAGACATTATTTTCCAAAATTCTCTCTATATATCCAGCTTTAGAGCTTTTCAAAGGAAATAGCATGGTATACTTTGTAAACCAGCAAGAAACCACGAGAAGCCATTTATTTCCCTTTTTTGAACGTGGGAATGGGCCTACTAGATCAGCTGCTATGACTTGAAAAGGGTAATTAACCGTTTTCTCTTTTCCCATCAGTCCCATAGGTAGTGTATTTGGAGATTTCTGCGCTCCACATACTTCACAAGTCCTCACAAACTTTACGATATCAAAACGCATTTTTGGCCAATAATACTGTTCCTGAACCCTGTGAAGAGTTTTATAAAAGCCAAAATGACCAGAAGTAGGAGGAGTGTGACACATGTCTATAACTTCCTCTCTCTGTGGTTTAGGAACTAGTATTTTCCACTCGGGTACATTAATTTTTAAAGGCAACTGGTTTGGGATAAATTTGTACACGAAATCATTTTCCACCTTCCACTGTGGAAAATTTTGGGGAGATTCTTTAATTTGCTGCCGTAAATTGTCGTACCATGGGTCAATGCGATCTACATCTACTGTATCAATTCTTACGCCGAACTGTGCATTAAGACTGTTTTCGTCCGCTGTATGATCTGGGATTCTTGACAAAGCGTCAGGAATAACATTGTGGACTCCTTTTCTATGAATTAAAGTAAACGTGTGTTGTCTCAGCCTAATCGCCCAACGCGCTAGTTTGCCACTAGGGTTTTTAATAGAATTAAGCCACAATAAGCTATAATGATCTGTTATGACCGTGAAAGGAACACCTTCTATGTAAGGTCGAAACTTTTCGATGTTAAAGAGTACTGCTAAACATTCTTTTTCAACAACCGAATAGTTACGTTCAGCCTTTGATAAAGTTCTACTGGCATACGCTATCACCCTTTCCTCACCATTGATTTTCTGTGTTAGGACGCCCCCTAAACCAGTATTAGAAGCATCACTAGAAATATAAAACTGTTGGGAAAAGTCTGGTTGGGATAAAATGGGAGCTGAAACCAATAGTTCTTTAATCTTTATAAAAGATTCTTCGGCTGCCTTTGTCCAATCTATCGATTGTCCTTTTTTTTGTCCTTTCAAAAGATCATTAATAGGCGACAACAGGGTAGAAAAATTCTCGATAAAACGTCTATACCATGAACACATTCCTACGAAGCGCTTAACTTCCGTAGTATTAGTAGGTCTCGCATAATTAACCATGCTTGCTACTTTATCCGGATCGGTACGCAAGGAATTTGAGCCTACAATATAGCCTAAAAACTTTAGAGAAGTTTTGAAAAAATCACATTTGCTCAAATTTATCGTCAGTCCGGCCTCTTTCAATTTATCTTTTACTTCCTTAAGTAAGCGAATATGCGATTCGAAGTCTTCCGATGTTACTAAAATATCATCAAGATAGGTAAAAATATGTGGCTCATATTTCGGACCAAATATGGCGTCCACTAAACGTTGCTGAGTTTGAGCAGCGTTCTTAAGACCAAACGGCATAGTGACGAACTGAAATAGACCTCGGCCTACTACTGCAAAAGCGGTCTTTTCTTTAGAGGATTTGTCTAAAGGAATTTGCCAGAAAGCCTTTCTAAGGTCTATCGAAGATACATACTTAGCATTCCTGAGTGATGTCAAAATTCTGTCGATGTTCGGTAATGGGTAGTTATCAAATTTGCTGACCTCGTTGAGCTTTCTTCCGTCAAAGCACAGACGATACTGTCCATCGGCCTTTTTCACCAATAAGATTGGAGAACACCAAGGACTGTTTGATTCTTCAATCACTCCGAGTTTCAACATTTCGTCTAACTCTTTATTTAATACTTTTGACATATAAGGAGACATGGCGAAGGGCCTTGTCTTTACAGGACTGGCATCAGCCGTATCTATAGACATCTTGATTTTATTCGTTCGGCCTAACCTATCTTTACTACTTATTTCATTGAAAGAGCTTATTACTTTTTCTGCTTTTAAGCGTTCCGTCCGCGAGAGATCATCTAGGGTACATAGACGCGAGAAAAGGTTTTCAAAAGAACTTTCTGAATAACAATCTTTAAAACTTGTTTGAGAATTGACTTCTAGGGACTGTGGATACCACGAATTATTTTTAAAATTTACTAAAATTCCGAATTTTTGTGCAAAATCACATCCTAGAACCAAAGTATGTGATAGAGAAGGTACTACTAGAGCAGAGATTACTAAACAATGACCATTGCAGACTAGCGGCAACTCAACCGTACCTAAAACTTTTAGACGGCTGCCATCTGCAGTGGTAACACTTCTATTTTTGACGTGGCATATTTTTATACTTAAACGACTTAAAATCTTAATACCATTCTGACCTACAACGGAGGCATTTGCACCAGAGTCAAAAAAAGCCAAGAAATGGGCACCTAATAGATTTATCTTGATATGCGGTCTGTTGTCTAAATATTTATGCACGAATAAAGGAGACATGTGACCATTTGGAGAAGCAGGAGTTTTAACTTGAGAAGGATAATTTTTATTAGACTTAAAAAAATCAGAAACTTTTTGTAACCATTTAGTCCAATCCGATCTACTGGAATATTTTTGTTCGTCCGTGTTTCTAGAACGTTTTGGATTAGGGGCTTTACTGCGAACATGAGCTTGTGACTTAGCCGAAAGATTAGAGGCTTTTTTGTTGGACTTAGGATATCCGCCTCGGTAATATACCGTCCTTACTCGTTTTTTGTACATTTGGGGCATGATGTTAGTCTCACACCTGTTGTTCCACATTTGAAACAAAATACTCTCTTTGGTGCTGTACAATTTTGGTAAGTGTGATTCGGGCCTGTGCAATTCCAACACGTGAAAATTGCCTTAGGTGAAACCGGCTTGTCGTTCACTTTAGCTGCAGTGTCGCTAATTTTAGAGTCATTATCTTTTCCTTTACCCGTTTTCTGGTTACTCCTAGGGTTCCGATTTACATTCCCAACTTTATTTGTCGAGACTCCACTTCGGCCATTTGGATTATACTTTACCTGATGTATATTAGTTTCGCTTTTTGGTCTGCTCTTTCCTAACAAATAATCGGACTCTTCAAGTTTTCTACATAACCCGGCGAGTTCGGCTACCGAATTTATATCTAGTAGAGCTAACCGATTGACGAAACTAGGCAGAATATTCCTACGTATAAATTTAACTTTGGTACATTCCAAAGGCTTGATGGACAACCTACAAAATAAAGATTCCATGTGGGCAATAAAAATCACAGTGGACTCATCCTTCTTTTGTCGCCTCCTCTTTATTTCTGACCACAATTCTTCATCATCATCACAGTGCAAGAAGTCCTTCTTTAGCCTATCTACCAAGGAATGCCAGTCGTTGACACTTGATTTTATGCTTCTATACCAAATGAAGGCATCGCCAGTGAAAAATTCAACAGCAGAGCTGAAAAGTTCATCTTCCGATACTTTCCTAGCTTGAGCTATTTCAGTCAGCCTCTCCAAAAAAGGATAGAGTCTCTTTGAGTCTCCATTAAATTTCAATTGCCATTCGCTGACAGGAATATTTCTGGCTGCGCAATTCACGATTGGAGCTGGTACGTTTATGACTGGGGTTGTAATAGGCAGCTGTGGTAACTCATGGCCAGGAGCTATCTTTTCGGCAAGATTTGCTTCCATGAGTACACACGTAGCTATTGTTTCTTGAACATATTTGGAAAACTTCGACGCTTCCTCTTCGTCATCCGGCATGGGAATTCTTTGTACGCGACCCGCTACATGCGATAAACGTGATTTAACCCGGTGTACAAGTGAATCATTTGGATCACCGTCATAACTATCGATTAAGTTTTGGATTGAATTTAAACTCTTTTCGATACCAGCCGTTTCTTCTTTAAAAGACAGGGTGTCATCCCCTATTTTTATCGTTTTTCCCGGCTCATTAATTTCTTTACTTAAGATCCTCGTTAGAATCTTTCTTTTATCTGCGACCGGACGTTCTGAGAAAGTACGACGGATTTTTAGTTCATAGTCTAATTCATATTCCAATAGGTGATTGACTTTAAAATTGAAGGCTTCCATGATAAATGAATACTATAAAATTTAAAAGAATTGTTTAAAAAGCCGTGAAAATATTTCTCCTGTGCTCCCAATAGTCAAAAAAAATAACAAAATCTGTAAAGGCACTTAAAATAGGTAAACTTCTTTACCAAACTTTAAAAAAAATCTTCAACAATTTCAAAAAAATTTCTAAGTATTGCCTCGTATTAAAATCCTTTTATTAAGATATCTTAAGAATTTCCTATAAAAAAATCTCTAGATATCGTTTCGTATATCAGCAAAAGTATTTTTAATATTCATGCAAAATATAGGTGAGAAAAAAGAACAGTTTTTTGTTCGGTTATCCGCAAAATAAATCGACAATGCAAAATTAAAGTCGACCAACACATCTGCCAATCTGAACTATAAAGCCAGCTTTTAAGAAAAAAGTAGGAATCTCTTATCTTAGGAGTCAACAACAAAATTCAAATATCTATATCAGATAAATTGAAATAAAAAAATTCTACAAATTTCCTGCTTTTGTCTTACTGCTATAGTGTAGTTTCGTTTAATAAATATTATGAAATAAAATATCTGCAAAGTTAGAGCTTTTATTTTGTTCGAAAGCTAGTACACTGAACCCTTTTTTTAAAAAATAAAATTCCAAAAGCCCCGCGTTGACAGCGCTATTTTTTATGTGCCACCTTTTTATGACATGCTAAACTGTCCTCAGTTTGAGGCATCTTTTTCCGTACCCTGTGAGAAGTTGTTTGTCCCACGCTTGAGCGCAATTTTGTAAGGTGTGCTAATTTTGCTTTATTTTTCGCCCCATGTAGACTGCGTCATTTTGTAACATTTTTAAATACTGGACGCCCCAAGCTTGAGCACAATTTTCTTGTAGCCCCGCTTTAATTTCTGATAATGAATTGAGTGAGACCTGATTTTAAAAGAACTAAAGAAATTAAAGAAATACTAGCTCAGTTTTCCTTGGTAGAGAGATATGGGTAAGAGATAATTTTTGTACGTCTTTTTGGAATTTAATTCTATTTTTAAAGAAACCTCAGTTGTACGACTTTTTTTTTGGGCACCACTCATTTTAAAATAGAAACGGTTTAACTTCAGCTAAGAAAAATGAGAAAAAACTGAAGTGTTTTATGGATATTACTAAAAAGAAATTAGTCTAGCACAACTGATCCTGAAAAGAAAAATAAATATTCAGTGAGACACTAGCTTTAATCAACAAAAAAAGAATTTATTCATGTTTTTAAAATGAAAATAAAAAGTTCTAACCTTTACAGTTATACCAAAAAATTCTAGCCTAAATAGTAGTTGTTACATTTAAATTTTAAACCTTTACAACCCCCGAAGGCGAGACATCGTGTTTTACACTTCACTTTTTTGTCTGTTATACGTTGCTGTTAATGCACTACTCTCAAATAAGTCTATTGGAGGGAGTTTTGTTGACTTACTGTTTTTCAGTCCTGCTGTGATGGACTTCGCCCGATTTCACACTTTTTCTTAACACTTAGAAAGCTCACTACAGCTTTTATTGTCGAAACTGATACTTTTACTTAGCGGCTTCTGAAGAAAATTAGCCTACTTCGGCTAGATGGAAAATAGCCTCTTGGCTAGACGGTACTGCCTGGTCTGCGGCTCGATCGAAAAAAGCCTCGCTGGTAGTTTCTCAGGCCCTTAAATAATCGTGCGATTTTTGCCGGTAATATCCGGACGCTCCAATCAAAACTCCGGGTCAAACATTTCGCCAATCGCGGCCTGGCGGTAGGTTCGATCAGCAACCCGCACCACACAGTATATACTGAATGTCCTGAAACTTTTGTTTAATATACCGGTCGATGTTTTAAAATAAAAATAAATACAATTTGAAGTGAAAAATCAGTAACATTGCATGGTCTTAAAATCCAGGAAAAAATGAATGTTACAATATATATATATATATATATATAAATATATATAAATATATATATATATATATTATATATATATATATATATATATATATATATATATAACAATCCTAAGTTTAACTACTGGGAAACGCCCTTATAAGGAGAAGAGATGAGCAAACAAAGATATAAAGGCTCTAGTATCTGCTTTTTATTTTTTATTATCGAGCTTTCGCTGCCTAATGGTAGCTTCTTCTGGATTCTAAAAATGCAAACCAGGTACAGAAAATAAACCAAAACGTTCGTTTTTTAAAATGTGATAAAATGAATTGTACGACTGTATGTGAAAATTACTTACAAAAATGTCAGCAGTTAGTTCATCTCTGGTGAAGACAATGAAATTTGCATTTTTGTTGGCCAGGTAGTATGAATGATTACACAAACATGATTAAAAGACATTTAGAGAGTTACACAAATATTAAAAATAAAACTTTGTCAATAAACATTAGTTAAAAACACTTTTTGAAGATCGAAATATAATTGCAAGAAACACCATGATGTTGAAACGGTACTCCATTTTAAAATTTATCCTTATAAGGGCGTGTCCCAGTAGTTAAACTTAGGATTGTTTGTTGCCAGTGCCCTGTTACTGTCCTTCCTCTTTCTTATATATATATATATATATATATATATATATATATATATATATATATATATATATATATATATATATATATATATATTGCTGCACTACCTAGCTACTTCATTTACTTTACATGCAGTATATCTACTCTACGTCTACTTCTGTAGTTTTGTGTTTTACATATAGTTTATAATATTATGATTCATAGTAACAGCATACAGCACGTGTATAAGGTAAAAAGGAATAAAAATACTAATATAGTTGCAAAACTGAGTTAATTTATTTTTATAATAATTATTTAGTAGCATTCATGCTTAGATTATAGTAACTTTCCATTCCAGTGAATAAAAAAGCAATTTTACATTTAAAAATATAAATTCTGTGCCTAACTAAGAAAATATAACGAACACGGTTGGGAAAACGGTGCACAGGAAATATCCTATTCCTCTACCAATGTGAAAAAAACTGTAACTGGCCCTGCGGAGCTAAATAATATAATAATGAAATTACCAAACCATAAAGCCCCGGGGATAGATGAGATTCCCTCCTTGCTTCTAAAAAATATGGGCAGAAAGACCTTTCTGAGTTTAACGTACATAACTATCGCAGTGGTGTTGCTACAGCATTTCCCTGAGCAGTGAAAGAGGTCTGTGGTGTTCCCTTTCCTGAAACCGGGTAAAAATCCGGGGACAGTGGATTCCTAGAGACCGATAACATTGCTCAGCTCGCTGGCCATGGTGGTATAGAAAGCGATGTAAATATAATCTTAAGCATTGACAATAAGTATCAGAGAGAACACTTCGGATTGAAGAGCGGATATAGCACTGTTCTGCTAAGAACTAAGGTCTTAAAAGACGTACTCAATAAAATAAATATACAGCAGAGCACTGTTGAGCACTTGATATTCGAATAACCTTTTATACGGTGTGGCTAACTGGACTACTATATAAGCTGTTAATATTGCATAATCTACCACCATACGTGTTGATGCTACTGCACTCATACGTGATTAAAAGGGAGTTCAGAGTAAGAGTGGGAAAATCATTATCTATATTAAGAAAAATTAAATCTGAGGTTCTGCAGGGCTCGGTACTGTACAGGTTATACAACTTGTACATGACTGATTTTTCAACCTATCATTTTACAAAATTGGCATATTTTGCCGATGATACGCTAATATATGCGAATTCATTCAACGCAAATGTAGTCAGAGCACATATATGCAACCATTTGAGAATGACAACTCTATGGCTCAAACAATGAAATATTCACCTTATGAATGCAAGTGTGAAGGCATAATTATCACAAAAAAGTTCACAAATATTAATATAAATTAGCCATTTAATATTAGTGACATCCAGGTACCCTTCAAAAATCGTCTGAATACCCCGAGTGTCATTATTGATACAAGACTTAAATTCCACTTGCGTGTCAACTACATATTACAAAAAGCCTTTGCTGCCATGCCAAAACTTATACGCTTTATTAACACCAAATTCTCAGATCATTCCTCAAAATAAGTTAACAATATACAACTAAATTATAAGACCTGTGTTAATGTATGCCGTTCTAGTTTGTTGCGGCATATCAGGGACACAGGTAGCCGAAATACAAAGAATCCAAAATAGAATGCTTCATTGTGTAGCTTCCGCGAGACGTTCCACTAGAATTAACGACTTACATGACCTAACAAACGTATAAAAGATAAAAGATTACATATCAAACATATCTGACAAATTCTACAGGTACATAATACAAGCATCAACACTGACTTGACTACAACGCGTGAAGCTCACAACCCGAAGCAATTTTTTGTTTTTTTATTAAAAACATCGAATAGGTATTTCTTATGATTACCATCTAGCCCATTATAGTTAATCAGTAATTTACATCTAACCTAAACTACTATACAATTACTTAACCTAAGAGTTCACCCACTGGTATTTCTTAGTTTCTATCAACATGAGTGGTACACTATATTTTTGTATACACTTTTCACAATCACTTCGCTCTGTTTTTGAGTTTAACTTACTACACTAATTCAAAGAGTTTTACCCTATTCAGTTTTTCCACTAAATTTTGTGGTGTCGAGGAGCTGGGCGGCCTCTACATTCACATGATTGTGGATCTTGTCTTCGTGGTTCCGTGCGAAGCGTTGTAGCAATGTTCTTAACATTTTCCATTCCCATGTCCCTGTGAAGGTCATTGTTTCTTATATATCAGAGAGCGTCGACGATGTTCCTCAGTACTTTGTTTTGAAAACATTGAATGATATCTACATTACTTTGTTTAGTGTAACCCCAAAGTTGAGAACCATAACTCCAGATTGGTTTTAGAACTTGCTTATAGAGTAGTAATTTATTATGTATTGTCAGAGTGGATCCCTTTTCGATCACCCAATACATGTTTCTATATTTAAGTCCTAGCTCTTTCCTTTTCTTTTTAACGTGTGCTTTCTTGCGAAGTTTTGTATCCAAGGTCATACCAAGATACTTAGCTGTGTTTGTATGCGGTATTGATTGATGATGTATACAGGAATATATTCGATCCTTCTGTTTATAAAATTTATATTAATGGATTTAGTTTCATTTAATTTTATCCTCCATCTTTTTATCCAACTGCTAACTTGATCAATAGCCACGTGTAGCGCTGCTGTAGATTCTTCATTCGTATTGCCGACGGCCATAATTGCAGTATCATCTGCAAAAGTTGCAGTAAGATTATATTTTAATACTGGAAAGTCACAAGTGTACAATAGGTAAAGGACCGGTCCCAATACACTTCCTTGAGGAACCCCAGCTATAATTTCCTCAAATTCCGAATCAGCATCTTCCTATCTTATTCTAAAGAATCTGTCTGTTATGAATGACTTGAGAATTGTTGTGTATTGTTTCGGTAATATGGTTTTTAGTTTTTTTTTTATGGGCCTAGCACACGTGCTACAGGGAAGTCCCTAAAGCGCTACAGGAGCGACACGTGTGCAGAGAAAGCGATTCACGTTGTTCTTGAATCGCTGTAGATCGTACTCGGTGGGAAACACAGTCCTGGGCAAACTATTCCAAAGGTATGATGTTCTCCATATAAAAGACTGCTTGAAAAGCATTGTACGAGGAGTAACAAGCTGAACCTCATACGGATGTGAAGTATCAGCGCGTGTACTTCTAACATGCAGCGCTCTGGGAGGAATTAAGCGGGCCACGTCCTTCGAACACCTTCCATGAAAGTACTTGTCGAATAGACTCAAGTCGCCAACCGTTCTTCGATGTTCCAGCGAATCAAGGCCGCCGGTCAGTTCCGGGTGTCTAATCAGACGAACAGCTCTTCTTTGAACAGAATCCAACAAATGCAGTGTATGTTTGGGAACGGAGCTCCAAACATGGGAGCAGTATTCCATAGTTGGTCGAATTTGTAAAGAATTAACAGTTGTTGTGGAGTGTAAAGCTTTCTGGTTCGAAATAATATTCCCAACTTTTGAGAAGCTCTCCTTGCTATGCCTGCAACATATTCATGCCAGGACATATTTGTTCCCAAATTAACGCCCAATAAATTGAGTGACGATGTTAGAGGAATGGAGTGCCCCGACATAACTATGTCGGGTTTAGCAACGTTAACTCTTTTAGAAAAAACTGCCGCCTGAGTTTTTGTAGCGTTAAATTCCACTTGGTTACTGTCACCCCAAGATAGAATTTCTTCCAGGTCTTTGTTAAGTTGAATGACTTCCTGCTGTCTGCGGATATTCGTCTGAGTAGCCGATGTCCGAGCGTTCAAAGTGAATGAAGAGATAAGTGTAATGTCATCTGCCAAGCTGTAGATTGGATTCTCGGTCTTTTCCAGCAGATCATTAATGTAAATGAGAAAGAGAGTAGGAGACAGTATGGAGCCTTGGGCTACACCGGCGTTGATAGTGAAGGTGTTAGAAAGTAATCCGTCGACTGTCACTCGTAAAGAACGCTCTCTGAGGAAACATGAGAGCCACAAACAGAACTTTTCAGACATACCATAAGAATGTAGCTTAGCCAATAGCCCATCGTGCCAAACACGGTCGAATGCCTTGGATATGTCAAGAGCAACCGCTCGAGATTCTCCAAAGTGTTCAATTGCGTTGTTCCAAACATGTGTTACATAAGTCAGAAGATCACCTGTTGAACTATTTTTACGAAAGCCATATTGGTGATCGCTAATAATGTTGAATCCTTCAAGATATTTTAGAAGATGCTGATTGATAGCCTTTTCCATTACTTTCGATATTATTGAAAGCAATGCGATTGGTCGGTAGTTATTTGGCAAGGTCTTCTTGCCTTTTTTAGGTATCGGCTGAACTGTGGCACATTTCCAGCAGGAAGGAAATATTCCCTTTCTGTAGGATAGGTTGAAAAGTATACAAAAAACTGGCGTTAGTTCCCTTGCACAGTTTTTGAGAACTATGGCAGGTATTCCGTCATCGCCAGAAGCCTTTTTGGTGTCTAGCTTCATCAGAATATGCTTTATGATACGCTGTCTGAAGACAACATCGGGCATCCTTCACTGCACTATGGAAATAGTAGGTGGTGTTTTTCCTTGGAAATCGACAGTAGAATGTGAAGCAAAGAGTTCAGGTGTCGTTGCAATAGAATTACCAGGCCGTGTGAGTGGTGGTATGGTGGATTTGGTGAAATTTGGACTAACTGTCTTAGCGACTGTCCAAAAGGACCTGGAATTTTCGGGACAAGCGAGAAGTTTGTTTCTGATCCGTTGATTGTGTACCTCCTTGGTTTCGTCGATAATTTCTTTGCATCTGTTCCTGACACGAACAAATTTGTTACGATTTATGGTGTTAGGATTTTCACGCCATTGTCGGTATGCAAGATGTTTAGAAGCAATAGCTTCTTTGCATTTTCGGTCAAACCATGGCTTGCCGTTGGAAGGGCATTTCTTCGAAAAAGGGATGTAAGCCTCCATACCGGCCAAAATAACATAGGAAACCTCCCTGGCGCAGTCAGATGGGTCGTCGGATCGAAAACAAACATCTAACCAGGAGAAGGTTCCAAAATATTCCACGAGATCTTCCCATTTAGCAGACTTGGAGTGCCAAATCTTGCGCAGTTTAGGCGCCTCTCTGTCACTGATTGGTAGAATGCTCGATGTCGAAAGTAGTTTATGGTCGGAAGAACCCAACGGCGGATTTACACTTACCGTGTAAATCTCCGGATTGATGGTTAAAAACAGATCAAGAAGACTGGCGAACTCTCCGTCTCGATCAGGGATCCGTGTTGGTTCGTCAATAAGCTGCGTTAAGTCACAACTGATTGAAAATGATTCGGCTTGACGACCTTGTTCGTCGGTAGTATTTCAATATTTAAGCCAGTTGATGTTGTGGATATTAAAGTCGCCCAGGATGGCAATTTCGGCATTTGGATAGTTAATTTGTAAATGATCGATGGTGTCTGTAAGAGAAGCGAAAAGTGTTCTAAAGTTAGTATCACTTGGTGGTCGATAGAGGATACAGACGAACCTTCTTGTTCGTTGAGTTTGGGGGCTCCAGAGCCTCTTCTGGTTGGCAAGAGAGGTCGCTTCTGACGTAAAGACAGGTTCCAAAAGTCGTACCCAGGATAAAGATAGTTTACTGTGCTGGTCGATGAACTGACCTTAATTTGTATTTCAACCAGTAAGAGGGAAGGATGAATGAACAGAGGAGTAAAAAATAAAGAGTGAGAGAAGTAGATGACGCAAAGTCTTATTTTCAAGAAATCTTTGACGAAATGAGAAAACTAAGATCAGAAAATTTAGGTTTGAAACAACAATATCTGCTACTCAAAGACAACTTTGATATGCAGGAGACGAATTTAGAAGCCTTACTTCTAGCTGCATCTAGAGACAAGGAAACTATTGAGACGCTCGAAGAAGAGGTCTTGTCGGAGAGCATTTGTAATGCGCAATCGAATGAATCGTCAGAGAAAGAAGAATGAGCGTGAGAGAGAGACTTAAAATAAGTAATAAATAGTAATGCATATGGTACGTCATTGTACCCGAAAAAAAATCGAGTTTTTTGGCAATTGTTTTTCTCAACAAAAACACATAGCAACTAAGCAAAAATAAAACATTAAGTAACAAAAAGCTTTTTAAAAAAATAACAAACATATCATCAAGTAAAGTATTAACCGAAAATGTTGAAACTAACTCATCAAAAGATACGAGGGCTCACCACGTGGCATAACACCAGCCAATCGTAAGGTTTTCTTACAAGTGCATATTTCTAACAAATTGTATTTGTAACACTTAAAAGAACTCTGTAAACCTAACCATCTATGTACTAGTTTTTCAAATAGTAAAGAAATTTTTGACTTTGACGTGGTTTTGTTATAAATTATGATTGTTGTCTGATCTAGTGTGCTCTAGTAAATGTTTTGTCACACGTAACAATTATTAGGTTTCCTTGTAACACTAAATTAAATAGCCCACACTACCTACATACTACTATATATATATATATATATATATATATATATATATATATATATATATATATATATATATATATATATAGCATTATATCCATATTATTAGAAATTAATTACTATAATCAAACATCAATGGCCTAACCTAAATTACGAAAAACTCTGAGCTACCCTTATTAAAAGAGCTCTACAATCATACAGACTTTGTAAAAAGAAATACAAACGTAATAGTTTTTAAAAGGACATAGTTGCAAATGTCATAAAATATGTTGCACAGCAACTAAACAGAGAAATCAATGTGGCTCTTTCAATTACAAAAAATCCAGCAGCAGTAAATTCGCTTTTCAACGTGCCAATTTTGAAACACAGACAGCCCATCTCTTGGTAGTATTTGGATTTTTTAGGAAAAGATTCTTTAACTTTAAGACATGTAGCGGTGAGCTTATCCTTTTCTCTCTTAGTAAGGTCGCAAACAAATATACAGGCCGCGACTGGTGTCTGAAAAAAATAATAAGTTTTAATTTGCAGAGTTCACTTCTAGAGTAATTCATATCAAATACTGGTGGTTGCAGTATAAATCAAAACAGCTACCGACCATTTGCGTATTAAATATTCATTCAAAGATTTAATGCAGAACTAAGTAACCCGTGGGGGAGCAGGATAGAATATCTCCCCCGGTATGTGCTTCCTGTCGTAGGAGGCGACTTAAAGAACAACTTAGATGGTAGATGCCCAGATCCCACCAGCATCACCCGGCGTGATACCATCGCATCGGCTTAGGCTACGTGAAGTTGCTTAACGTTTCGTGGCTGTGCCCATGTCCCGGACTGTGGGACCAAATAGCATGATGAGGCACCTGAATACAAAAAATTCCGGAGGTAAAATAGCCCCCCGTTCGGATCTTCGGGTGGGAACTGGTTCAGGGGCGTCGACATGCAGAGATCAGAATTTAAAAATGGATTTTTGCAACATACGAGGTTTAAACACGAACATAAATTCAGTGCACCAACACCTGCAGTCAAACAAACCTCATGTACTCGCTCTCTGTGAAACTAAGGTCAGTTCATCGACCAGCACAGTAAACTATCTTTATCCTGGGTACCACTTCTATTCCCGATTTAGGCGTAACTTTGGAATCTGTCTTTATGTCAGAAGCGTCCTCTCTTGCCAACGAGAAGAGGCTCTGGAGCCCCCAAACTTTGATGTTATGTGGTTAAAAATAACGACTCAACCCCCCACAAGATTCATCTGTATCCTCTACAGGCCACCAAGTGATACTAACTTTAGAACACTTTTCGCTTCTCTTGCAGACACCATCAATCATTTACAAATTAACTATCCAAATGCCGAAATTGCGATCCTGGGCGACATTAATGTCCACAACATCAACTGGCTTAAATACTCAAATACTACCGACGTACAAGGTCGTAAAGCCGAATCATTTTCAATCAGTTGTAGCTTAACTCAGCTTACTGACGAACCAACACGGATCCCTGATCGAGACGGAGAGTTCGCCAGTCTTCTTGATCTGTTTCTAACCATCAATCCGGATATTTACAGGGTCAGCCTAAATCCGCCGTTAGGTTCTTCCGACCACAAACTTTTCGACATCGAGTATTCTACCAATCAGTGACAGAGAAACGCCTAAACCGCGCAAGATTTGGCACTACAAGTCTGCTAAATGGGAAGATCTCATGGAGTATTTTCGAACTTTCCCTTGGTTAGACGTTTGTTTTCGATCCGACGACCCATCTGGCTGCGCCAAGGAGGTTTTCGATGTTATTTTGTCCGGTATGGAGGCTTACATCCCTCTTTCGAAGAAATGCCTTTCCAACGGCAAGCCTTGGTTTGACCGAAAATGCGAAGAAGCTGTTGCTTTTAAACACCTTGCATACCGACAATGGCATGAAAATCCTAACACCATAAATCGTAACACATTTGTTCGTGCCAGGAACAGATGTAAAGAAATTATCGACGAAACCAAGGAGGTACACAATCAACGGATTAGAAACAAACTTCTCGCTTGTCCCGACAATTCCAGGTCCCTTTGGTGCGTCGCTAAGGCAGTTAGTCAAAATTTGACCAAATCCACCATACCACCACTCACACGGCCAGATAATTCTATTGCAACGACACCTGTTGAGAGAGCGAACTTGTTGGCTGAACTCTTTGCTTCACATTCTACTGTCGATTTCCAAGGAAAAACACCACCAACTATTCCCATAGTGCAGTGAAGGATGCCCGATGTTGTCTTCAGACAGCGTATCATAAAGCGTATTCTGATGAAGCTAGACACCAAAAAGGCTTCTGGCGATGACGGAATACCTGCCGTAGTTCTTAAAAACTGTGTGTAGGGGAATATGGGGTATATAGCTTCCATCGTTTCAATAACTTCATACGTATTGCCCACATGTACGTGCGCGTCCGTTAGAATAACTCTCTCCTAAGCCCCCCCCCCCCTCTGCCGATCTAGTCATTGTCACTAAGCCGGAATAGGGGGACGCGCTGTGGCGCTTCGGTCAGTAGGTAGGTACGAGAGTAATTATTTACGTCTTTATAAATAAATATTTTGCTTGAAAGTAGGTTAGAATTTTGGAAGTTTCAATTATTATTTATGTTCATAAATGTATTTAAGTACATTAGACTGTATCAGTTTGCCTAACAAGTAGATAGTTTTTATTTAAATAGTTTTTTTTTAAATTATAATGGTTATTGGGTCACAGTGGAGTATTTTTTGTTGGGGTACAGTGGATTGCGATCCACTGTATCCTATATCGCTTTAGTCTGGCAGTGTTTTCGTTATAGGTAAAAATGACTCGAAATAAAAAGAAGTAAACTAACATCGGACTCCTTACAGAAGAAGAAATGCGAAATATAAATAGCTGTGTCAGGATTGCACAGGTACTATAAAAAAATAAGAAACCATTCTGTGGAAGATACTATAAGCTCAATACAACTCATACCCAATTTTGCTGTGCGTAAGATATTAACTGATGCTCAAGAACAAGCAATGACCAATTACATATTCAAATGCAGGAAAATATTTTACGGAATTACAACAATAGATGTTTGCAAACTTTCATACGTGATGGCGATGCTGAACATGATCCAAGTGCCACAAAAATGCCATGAAACTAAGCACGCAGACATCAAATGGCTATATTGCCTCAGAAAAAGACACCCGTGCCTTAGCCTGAAAAAGCCTGAGGGCACAATGTGAAGTTGTTCTTTGACAATTTAGAAAATGTTATGTCTAGGCCAAAAGTATTCGGTAATGAAACTAGCGTGTATAACTTAGACCAGGGGTGCTCAAACTTGAACTGCTGGCGATCTACCTCAAGATTGTTAGACTACGATCGATCGACTCTGAGAGGCTGCAAGTAAGTGTGATGCAGGATTGTCGTCTAGGTAGGGTGTATCGTGGCATAGATATTAGTTTTCCGCACAATATGCATTTTTTTAGTCAAGGTAAGTGTAGGTCTGCTCTAAAATGTCAATGAAAAAACTCATAATTATTCAAAATTGCGAGTTTATTGGTTCTTACAAAACAAACGAGTTCTAGTGTCTAAACTTAACTAAAGAGTGACTTTGGACGTTGAAGCGTGGCACTGCATGTCCTCAGCATACTTTTCATAGGATGGTATGTAATTACCGAGTGCTAATCGCAAGCATGATGACATATGTTCGTCAGTTAGTCGATTGCGATATTTTGACTTAATTATCTTCATTTCAGAAAATGCAGACTCGCACAAGTAAGTTGACCCAAACATTGCCGTCAGTTGAAGGGCGATTTGCCTTAGATTCGGATATTTATCTTCAGATATAAAACACCAGAATTTTGTATCAGATGTTGTGGCTTTGAGATGTAAATCTGATATAATCTGCACTAACTCATTTTCAACAGAACATGAGTCCATGTTAAACCGACTTGCTATTTCAGTAGCTAATTCCTCAATGTTTTTACACGAAAAAGGATAACTCATAAATGATGCGATATGCCAATTTACTGAAATCATAAAAACGTATTTCGAATTGGCCCAAAATATTTGATAATTCTGCCTCATAAATATCATAATTCAACTGAGGAATCCTTGCTTTCAAAGACGGTAAATTCTTCAGATCCTTTCTTTTTAGTTGATGTACCATAAGTTGCAATTTACTTTTGAATGCGTTTATTGCGTTAATCATCTCAATAATAGTTTTTCCTTTACCTTGAAGCTCCAAATTAATGGTGTTTAAATGCATTGTGATGTCTGTCAAAAATGCCAAACAGTCAGCTATTTTCCGTTTTTCAGCATTTGAGTGTCATCACCTCTTTCGTCCAGAAAAGCTGTTATTTCGGGCAATAATTCTTGAAACCTTTCTCAACCGACTCAACCACCTGACGTCCGTGTGAAGAACTAAATCAGTGTGTTCAGTTGACTCACTATCTTCCAACTGCAATTTAAAAAGACGTCGTTGCAAGCTACGTGCACGGATAGAATTCACAATTTTATTGCAATGCCCATAATCTACTCCATGTTTAGAACTTTTGAACACAAAACTTGTTGATATATAATGCAATGTAAGGAGGAAAATGGGGGAAAAAGGGAAATCATCATTAGCTCGACATAATGCCACAAAACCGTTTTCGTTTCCAGTCATTGCTGATGCTCCATCGGTTGTAATGCACACTAGTTTATATATTGGTAGCTTGTAGTTTGTTACAAAATTGAAGAAAACGTCATATATATCTTCGCCACGGGTCTTTCCTTTCAGAGGAATCATTGTCAAAAACTCTTCCTTAGCCGACATGTCATTGAATACCATTCGAATAAAAATACACAGCTGGGCAGTGTCTGTCATTTCGGTGGATTCGTCGAACTGTAAAGAAAAGTATGTACATTCCATGATATCATGTTCTAGTTTATCTGCCATATCCTGACTCATGACTTCAACAGGCCTTGTGACAGTTGGACGAGATAACTGAAGTTCTCTAATAGCAGATATAATCTCTGTTTTATTTTTCAAATCTCCAAATAAAGTCTCACCCGCTTCAATAAATGCTCGATGATATTTGAAATGACGCGATCGTTGCAGCTTTTGATTGTTTGGCTGGTCGTGTGAACATGGTTTGTTCTTGTTTCAAACAAGTTATCAAATCACCTACTTTTCTTAATTCACTCTTCTCATTTTATGATGCCTCTCTAAGTTCCCACGCTTAGGTATTGCAACTGACGCACGGCAAATGAGACAAATGCACTTATCCTTTACCATACAAAAGAAAAATTCTTCCTCCCAATCGCTATTTATTAATAAACTTTGTATCACCTTCAAGTTACAACTCAGACTGACTGCTATTCCTGCAGGCGCAACATTTATATCGCCGCGAACGAAGTCTCGAATGTTCCCGTCAAACACGCCACCCGAAGTTTCTAGAAAAATCGGCGGGAATCAAAAAACGCGGCTTTTCTTTGACAAGTACCGCGCGTTCCTTTGATAAAGCCGCCTTTTGCCGCTAGCAGGGGGTTATTACGATAAAAAAATATCGAATAAATTTTAGTAGTTTATTCATTACATTTTGTTTTAGTTACCTAAAACAAAATCTGTGAATAGTTCTATATCAGAATTTTTTCTCGAGATCGACTCAAAAAGCACTCGTGATCGACTTGTCGATCGCGATCGACCGTTTGAGCATCCCTGACTTAGACGAAACTAATACCATGACCGATCCAAAGTCAGCCAAAGAATTGGCAGTCAAAGGACAAAAATAAGTGTCCTAAGTCACCAGCACAAATAGAGGGACTCTGGTGACCACCTGCTACATTGTGAGCGCTCTGAGGAACACCTTATCACCAGTCATGATATTTGCTAGAGTATATTTTAAACAACGTATGATAAATGAAGCTTGAGCTGAAACTTTAGGTCTAGCAACACAATCTGGCTGGATGAACGTTATTCGTGAAGACTAGGCAACATTTCATAACGCATACAAGTAGTAGTAAAGATAATCCCACTCTCCTGATATTAGATAATCACGAGTCTCACATCTGTATCGAGGAACTGAATTTGGCTAAAGGCAACGGTGTCACCGTTCTCACAGTGCCACCGCACTCGACTGGGAAAATACAACCCCTAGATGTTAGTGTTTTTGAACCATTCAAATTTGCTTATAACACAGCAATTGACGGCTAGATGATGCGAAATCCAGGGAAACATCTTCAATCGCAGGGTGTGTAAAGGAAGCGCACATGAAAGCAATGATACCAAGCAATATTTGTAATGCGTTCCGGGCGACTGGAATTTTTCCTTTCAACAAAAGTATCTTTACTGACCTGAAACCAAGAAAATGGGATAAGTCCGGATGGTAAAACAGAAAGAGATAATTATAATGATGATAACGACTTGAAGTCTCCATCACCATCAGTTTTGTTTCCTGACGCTGAATCTTTTTGGATTAGTACACTAACAGAGTCGCATAACACTTCAATTGAAGACCTTGTCTTGCCAACTTCGATATACATTCCCAAAGGGCCAACGGAATCTTCTTTTGAAAATGTTCCTGTCGAGCCGCCTCACAATCCATTTATGCAGAAGATTGTTCAACAACCTGATTCTCCGCACGAGAATCCTTCAGTTACGGTATCGGCTCGTACACCTTTTACATCCACAAAATCCGTTCAAATTTCGTAGATTACCTAAAGCTGGACCAAGAAAAAACGGTAGAGCACCGAGACGTACAGGGAAAACTATGATTGCAACCAGTACATCAAATAAACTTGAGATAGAAAAAAGGACAGAAAAAAACAAGCGCAAAAAGACCAAGATGTCTATAAGGGTTAAAAAAAATGTTAAGTGACAGTTCTAACAAAGAAAACGACAGGATGAGTATTTATTCAGAAGAAGAACCGATGCTTGAGAAAGAAGTCCAGATTGTTTCTATAGAAATCAACTAGAAGGGTTGCCTAAAGTAGGTAATTTTATATTAGTTGAATTTAAAGTGAAAGGAAAAAAGATTTTTTTATATAGCAAAAGTGGGGGAAAAAGGTAAAGAGACAAAGCTGACCTTTGTCTCTTTACTCTCTTTTTTCCCCATTTCTAAGAAAATCTATGAAAAATCTTAATAAATTCCATCTGTCCAATGTTCCAAATATTGCCACGGTCGCATTGCATGACGTTAAGACGATTTTGCCTGAACCTAGGTTTACTGGGAATACAAAGAGAACGCAAGGATTATATCATTTTGATATTGATTTTACGAGAATGGATTTACGTTAAGTTTTGAAGTATCATTGTTTAAACTAGATCTCATCGTAAAAACGATAAACAAAATAATTTCAAATTATTCTTAGCAAAATAATTGAAAATTACTTTGTTAAAAATAATATATATAAGTTTGTTAAATTTTACCAACTATCAAGTTCTGTTATAATTTTCATACAAAGGTTGATGCCGAATATTTACTTTTATGATTTTATTTTGATAGGTAAGTAGTACACTGGAGAATGATTATTTCGCATAACTATAAGACCGTTTCGAGGCAGATATTACGATTTTCTTAAACTAGAACTATATAATAAATAGTTTAATTGAAAAAAAAAAACGTTTGGGTTTAAACACTCATGATCCAATGTAACCCATACCGATCCACTGTAGCCCAAATCCTGATTCAGTGTGAGTCGTATCAGGGGCACAATGGATGAATTCTCTTTTTTTTTAAATTGTTGTCTCGCATAAATTAAGTCACTAAACGGCAATTTAACACATTTTTTTATAAGGTTAGGTATGCCTCTTTCGACTTTGGCAAAATTATAGTAAATTAAATGGAAAACTTCCGAGCTATCCCAGTTTAGAAAAATAATAATCCACTGTACCCCATGCTCCCCTATATGTAATTTAGGTCAAAGCAAATAGTGGGGAAAAGTGAAATTATGAATAGTGTTTAGATTAGATATGTGATCTAAAGATAAAATATTAATTATATTAGTTAGGCGTAAATAAGGAAAGGTTAAAAAAAAATGAGCGGTCAAGGGCTAGTTGAACTTGCGCAATTAGTGTTCCGTACGTTGATTGCCTTTGAAATAAAAAATTTTGTTAAGGAAGTATGAAATGGTCAGTGACTTCATAAAACACATCCCAAATGAGTTTTCAACAAAGTTTTTTTCAGATCTTTACTGAAAACTGATGACCTTTCTATTTTTTTTTTTATATACCAGATAAATTATTAAATGTGATAATTTTCGTTCAATCTACACCCTGTGGAGAATATTTCAAATTTTTTTCAAAATTATTTGTTCAGTACTTTTTAAGATAAAGGGGGGGCAGCGATTTTTCTCACATTTTTAAAAATAATACAAAAAGAAGTGTCTGCAAGTACTATTTTATATATATTTTTGAAATCGTCTTTTTCAAGCTCTCATTTGATACCCCGCTCGATGACCTGGTATTTTTTTCTTCACTTTCGCTTTCACCCCCCAAAATTAACCGCTTAAGTCAAAATTTAATTTTCAAAACTACACGGCTCTGATGAGGCCATCAATTTCTATATTAGTGCTAAATTTCAATAATCTATGTCAAATAGTTTCGGAGAAAAAAGGGTATGACAGACCGACGGACGGACAGACAGACGGTCACCGAAGTCATCTTATAAATTTCCGTACGGAACACTAATAAAGTAGAAAATATAGCGCAAAATAGTCCCACAGTCCGAAACATAATATTGTATTACTATCACTATATTATTGATTATAACTAACCGCTCTTGTAACTTGCTTCTTGGAACAATTAGGAAAAAATGTTGTAACATTCATTTTTTCCTAGATTTTAACATCATGTTACAACACCATTTTTCTTTTATTGATCCATGTAATACTTGCTAATTTAAATTAAGCAGTAAATTTATATTTTATTACCTTTTTTATATTTGATTGAGCAGTGTAACTTAAACTTTATTAAGCGCATGTAATTGATTTATTTTATTTCCTTTGCACTGAATGTGTCGGGTTTATGGTTAAGGCTTCACTTCGAAGGAAGGGGAACGAGGGTATATAACCCGCCATTTCTAATTTGAAGGGCTTTTTTTCGGTCCAGCATGCAGTAGTTATTCCATCCTTCAAGTAGTGAAGGCATACTTTTTTCCGGCTATGATATAGTGTGTTTTTATCATCGAGCTGTTCCTGAAATATTCTAACCATCCTAAAATATTTTAGGTCGAGTGCTGATTAGTTACCCAAATGAAAATGAGAAGGTAGTGTGTGTGACAATATTTTAATGGGAAACTCACCAAGAGAGGTCAAGGAGTTGATAGAAAAGCCACAAGGAGAAGTCAAGCAGTGAGTCATTAGTACACCAGTTTAGATATCTTACTTCCTTTCTACAACGTGTGTTTCCAACGACTACGTAACACGTATGATTCCGAAGATGGTTTCGCAGGAAGTGAATCAGAAACCAACTTTCCATATCGGTCTGTTAAAGCCATTTTTCACTCTTAGAATCAGTGATGTTAGGATTGATAAAATCTTCACAATTCTAATTTAAAGACTTTCTTTAAATGTGTGCACTCTCATAGTATAAAGGGTTTTTTAGTTAGCCTATGTAGCTTTAAGTGTAGTGTTTCACTCAATTCCAGCTCTTACAGGACGTGAAGGTTTTACTGTATTCTATTTTAATTTCTATTCTAATTTTTTATTTAAATTTCTAATTCTATTTTAATACCAAAATCTGTCTTTTTGTCAGAAGCTACCTCTCTTCTCAACGAGAAGAGGCTCTAGAGCCCCCAAACTTTGATATTATGTAGTTAAAAATAACGACTCAACAAACCACAAGGTTCATCTGTATCCTGTATCGACCACCAAGTGATACCAATTTTCGAACAATTTTCGCTTCTCTTGCAGCCACCATTGATCATTTACAAATTAACTATCCAAGTGCCGAAATTGCCATCCTGCGCGACTTTAATGTCCAAAATATCAAGTGGCTTAAATATTCAAATACTACCGACGAACAAGGTCGTGAAGCTGAATTATTCTCAATCAGTTGTAGCTTAACTCAGCTTATTGACGAACCAACACGGATCCCTGATCGAGGCGGGGAGTTCGCCAGTCTTCTTGATCTGTTTTAAACCATCAATCCGGAGATTTACATGGTCACCATAAATCCGCCGTTGGGTTCTTCCGACCATAAACTGCTTTCGACAACGAGTACCCTGCCAATCAGTGACAGAGAGGCGCCTAGGCCGCGCAAGCTTTGGCACTACAAATCTGCTAAATGGGAAGATCTCATGGAATATTTTCGAACTTTCCCTTGGATGGACCTTTGTTTTCGATCCGATAACCCATCTGACTGCGCCAGCGAGGTATCCGATGTATTTTGGCTGGTATGGAAGCTTACATCACTTTTTCGAAGAAATGCTCCTCCAACGGCAAGCCTTGGTTTGACCGAAAATGCAAAGAAGCTGTTGCTTCTAAACATATTGTCTACCGACAATGGCGTGAAAATCCTAACAACATAAATCGTAACACCATTGTTCGTGCCCGGAACAGATGCAAAGGAATTATCGACGAAACCAAGGAGGCATATAATCAACGAATTAGAAACCAACTTCTCGCTCGTCCCAACAATTATAGGTCCTTTTGGGCAGTCGCTAAGGCAGTTAGTCAAAATTTTTCCAAATCCACCATACCACCACTCACATGACCAGATAATTCCATTGCAACGACACCTGTTGAGAGAGCGAACTTGCTGGCTGAACTCTTTGCTTCACATTCTACTGTCGATTTCCAAGGAAAAACACCACCTACTATTCCCATATTGCAGTCAAAGACAGCGCATCATAAAGCATATTCTAATGAAGCTAGACCCCAGAAAAGCTTCGGGCGCTGACGAAATACCTGCCATAGTTCTCAAAAACTGTGCAAGGAAACTAACACCAGTTTTCTGTAGACTTTTTAACCTATCCTACAGAAAGGGAATATTTCCGTCCTGCTGGAAATGTGCCACGGTTCAGTCGATACTTAAAAAAGGCAAGAAGACCTTGCCAAATAACTACGGACCAGTCGCACTGCTTTCAATAATATCGAAAGTCATGGAAAAGGTTATCAGTGAGCATCTTCTAAAATATCTTGAACGATTCAATATTATTAGCGATCACCAATATGGTTTTCGTAAACATAGATCAACAGGAGATCTTCTGACTTATGTAAGAGATGTTTAGAACAACGCAATTGAACACTTTGGAGAATCTCGAGCGGTTGCTCTTGACATATCCAAGGCATTCGACCGTGTCTGGCGCGATGGACTGTTAGCTAAGTTACGCTCTTATGGTATGTCTGAAAGGTTCTGTTTGTGGCTCGCATGTTTCCTCAGAGAGCGTTCTTTACGAGTGGCGGTCGACGGATTTCTTTCTAACACCTCCACTATCAACGCCGGTGTGTCCCAGGGCTCTATACTGTCTCCTACTCTCTTTCTCATTTACATTAAGAATCTGCTGGAAAAGACCGGGAATCCAATCTACCTCTTTGCAGATGACAGTACGCTTCATTCACCTTGAACGCTCGGACATCGGCTGCTCAGGCGAATATCCGCAGACAGCAGGAGGTCGTTCAACTTAACAAAGACCTGGAAGAAATTCTATCTTGGGGTGACAGTAACCAAGTGGAATTTAACGCTACAAAAACCCAGGCGGCAGTTTTTTTCTAAAAAAGTTAACGTTGCTGAACCCGACATAGTTATGTCGGGTCATTCCATTCCCCTAGCATCGTCACTTAATTTGTTGGGCGTTAGTTTGGGAGCAAGTATGTCCTGACATGAACTTGTTGCAGGCATAGCAAGGAGAGCTTCTTAGAAGTTGGGACTATTATTTCGAACCAGAAACCTTTACACCCCACAACAACTGTTAATTCTTCACAAAGCTCAAATTCGACTATGGAATACTGCTCCCACGTTTGGGCTCCGCTCCCAAACATACACTGCACTTGTTGGATTCTGTTCAGGAAAGAGCTGTCCGTCTGATTGGAGACCCGGAATTGACCGGCGGCCTTGATTCGCTGGAACATCGAAGAACGGTTTGCGACTTGGGTCTGTTCTACAAGTATTTTCATGGAAAGCTTTCGAAGGATGTAGCCCGCTTAATTCCTCCCAAAGCAGTGCATGGTAGAAATACACGTCGCGCTGGTGCTTCACATCCGTATGAGGTTCAGCTTGTTACTCCGCGTACAACGCTTTTCAAGCAGTCTGGAGAACATCATCCCTTTGGAATAATTTGCCCAGCCCTGTGTTTCCCACCGAGTACAATTTACAGCGATTCAGGAACAACGTGAATCGCTTTTTCCGCACACGTGCTTCTGCTGTAGCGCTTTAGGGACTTTCCTGCAGCACGTATGCTAGACCTATAAAAAAAAAGAATAACTAAATAACCCTTCAGTATTTTTTTTCATTTTTTGAGCTGAATGTAGATTCTCTATATTATAAAATGAATGGTGCCCAAAACAGTACAACTAGGCTTTAAACAACTGTAAAGACTATTTTCAAAAGACGTACAAAAATTATCTCTTATCCACATCTCTCCAGAAAAAACGAACTAGCTGAGAGGTCTCTTGCTTCTGTTCTCCAAACTAAATGTTAATATCTACTCAATATATTCTCAAAAGTAAAAAGACGCTCAGGGGGCATAACGTTGTTTTTATTTAATAAATAGAGTATTTATTCAAATAAAGAAAAGTTCCGCGCACAAAAATAGCGCGCAACGTGTTGGGTTTGGAGATTTTCTCTCATGAATTAAAGCGAATTTCACTGAACCTAGTTTTAAACAAAGTAAAAATTCTAACTTTTCATATTATTTTTTTATATTGCTGAAGGTTTATTAAAGTATAGTAGTTTATGGAAATAGGACAAGAGCAGGAAATTTGAAGAATTAATTATGTCAATTTATTTGATGATAGAGTTATAGATATAGAGATATTTAAATTTTGTTAATTGAACCTGATCTAAAAATTTCCTATTTATTGTCAAAAGTTAAAATTTTAGACTTTTAGTGGTCCAGATTAGCGGATGCGCTGGTCTACCAACTCTTGGCACTTGTGTATTTATCTCTTATTTTAAAAATGAGGTGTTAGTAAAAAACTGACTTTTTTTTATTCAGGACTTACACGAATGCTGAAAACACTTTACGTATACAGGGCGGTATTTAAAATTTTTTTGAAATTGTTGAAAATTTTCAAAAGTACAGAAGTTCTGACACTTTAGTTGTCTTTACATGTTTCTTACTTTGACTATTACGGAACACAGGAAAAATCTTTTCACGATTTTTTAAACAATTCTTTTAAAATCTATAACTTAAATACATCGTCATGGAAGCTTTCAATTTTAAAGTTAGTCACCTATTGGAATATGGATTGGATTACGAATTGAAAATTCGTCGTACTTTCTCAGAACGTCCAGTCGCGGATAAAAAAAGATTTTAACGAGAATCTTAAGTAAAGAAATTAATGAGCCCGGAAAAACAATAATGATAGGGAATGGCAGTAGGTCTAATAAAGAAAAAACGGCTGAAATCGAAAAGAGTTTAAACTCTATTCAAAACCTAATTGATAGTTATGACGGGGATCCAAATGATTCACTTGTACACCGAGTTAGGACACGTTTATCGCATGTAGCGGGTCGCATACTGAGAATTCCAATGTCGGATGAAGAAGAGGAAGCGTCGAAGTTTTCCAAGTATGTTCAAGAAACAGTAGATACGTACGTGCTCATGGAAGCAGATTTTACAGAAAAGATAGCTCCTGGTCGTGAGTTACTCCAGTCATAAAAGTACCAGCTCCAATTGAAATATTCCTGTCAGCCAATAGCAAGTGAAATTTAATAGAGACTCAAGGAGACTCTATGCTTTTTTGGAAAGGCTGACTGAACTAGCTCAAGCTAGGAATGTGTCTGAAAATGAACTTTTCAGCTCCGCTGTTGAATTTTTCACTAAAGATGCCTTTTTTTGGTTTAGAAGTACCAAATCAAGTGTCAACGACAGGAATTCCTTAGTAGAACGATTAAAGAAAGACTTCTTGCATTACGATTATGGTGAATAATTGGAATCAGAAATAAAGAGAAGGCGACAAAAGAACAATGAATCCACTGTAATTATTTCGTAGGTTATCCACCAAGCCTTTGGAAAGTACAAAAGTTAAATTTATACGTCGGAATATTCTACCTAGTTTCTTCAATCGGTTAGCTCTACTAGATATTAATTCGGTACCAGAACTCGCAAGGTTATGTAGAAAACTCGAGGAGTCTGATTATGTACTGCAAAAAGGGTAGACCAAAGGGCAAAACTGATATACATCAATTAGACTATAATCCAAGTGGCTAAAGTGGAGTCTCAACAGGGAATTTAAATCGAAATTCTGGAAGCAACCGGAAAACGGGTAAAAGAAAAGAGAATAATTCTAAAATGAGTGGCACTGCGGCTAATGGAAATGACAAGTCAGTTTCACCTAAGGCAATTATCACGTGTTGGAATTGCAAAGGTCCGAATCATACTTATCAACGTTGTACAGCAACTAAGCGGGTATCTTGTTTCAAATGTGGAACAATTGGTGTGAAACTAGCATCATGCCCCAAGTGTACGAGAAACGAGTAAGGACTGTATATTACCAAGGCGGATATACTAAGTCCAGGAATAAAGCCTCTGATCATTTCGCTAAGTCACAAGCCTATTTTCGCAGTAAGGTTACTAGTTTAAAATGTCCTAGAGACGTAGACAAACAAAAATATTCCCCTAAATCTTATTGGACCAAATGGTTGCAAAAAGTTTCTAATTTTTTTAGGGCCAATAAATGTCCTCCTGCTCTACTTAAAACTACTGCCTCTCCAAATGGTCACATGTCTCCTTTATTCATGCAGAGGTATTTAGATAACAGATTGTACATAAAGATAAATCTGTTAGGTGTTGATCTTTCTGCTTTATTTATCTCTAGCGCAAATACATCGGCAATAGGACGGAATGTTTAGCGGTACTCTTTAATATTGAAAGTTTCGACTTTATATAGAAGGTGTTCCCTTCACGGTTATAACTATAGTTTATTATGGTTTAATTCTATCAAAAACCCTAGTGGCAAACTAGCGCGTAGGGCAATTAGGCTGAGACAAAATACGTTTAATTTAGTACATAGAAAAGGGATCCATAATGTTATTCCTGACGCTTTGTCAAGAATCACAGATCATGCAGTGGACGAATGCAGTTTTCGTACACAAATTGCTGTAAGAATTGACATAGATCCATGGTACAACAATTTACGCCAAAAAATTAAAGAATGTCCTGAAAATCTTCCTCAGTGGAAAGTGAAAAATGACTTCTTGTACAAATTTATCCCAAACCTGTTGCCCTTAAAGGTTAATGTATCCGAGTGGAAAATACAAGTTCCTAAGCCACAGAGAGAAGAAATTATAGACAAGTGTCATACTCCTCCTACTTCTGGTCATTTTGTTTTTTTATAAAACTCTTTACAGAGTTCAGGAACAGTATTATTGACCAAAAATGCGTTTTGATATTTTAAAGTTTGTAAGAACTTGTGAAGTGTGTGGAGCGCAGAAATCTCCAAATACTTTACCTATGGGACTGATGGGAAAAGAGAAAACAGTTAACTACCCTTTTGAAGTCATAGCAGTTCACCTAGTAGGCCCGTTTCCACGTTAAAAAAAGGGAAATAAATGGCTTTTTTTCGTGATTTCTTGCTGGTTTACAAAGTATACCAAGTTATTTCCTTTGTAAGGTTCTAAGGCTGAATACATAGAGAGAATTTTAGAAAACGATATTTTTCTAATCCACGGAGTTCTATCGTTTTTGATATGCGGTACTCAATTTACCTCTAAGAGTTTCAAAAGCTTAAATGAGGCATATGGTTTTAACATCCGTTTTAATCCCGTGTATTCTCCACAATGTAATTTCGTTGAACGAACTATCAGAACCACTATAAGAAGTTACTTTGACTCATCTGATAATTAGGATAAGGAGATTTCAAAGATTCAACAGGCTATAAATACAGCAAAACACGAAATAACCGGGTTTACACAGCCTTTCTTAGTTTACGGCAGACATATACCTCTATCTGGATTATATTATTAAAATTTAGATTTGAATATCAGTGTTGCCAGTGAAATAATTCCAGGTGATAGGAAAAATTAAATTCTTTCCAGTGGAGTCGATAAATTCACATCTAAGTTGGTACCTAAGTATGTGCATTGCGTGATAAGAGAAAAGATTTCAGATTTAGTCTACGGTTTGGTTAATTTAAAGGGGACTAAAGTAGGACAATGACATATTAAAGACTTAATTCAATGGACCTGACCCTAATGAAAGTTTGTCAGAAGAAGAATAATTTATAAAGTCCGTACGATTTGTAATAGCATAGTCGGCCATAAAACCGAGAGAGAAGGTGCCTAACTATTGTACCTGCTTTTACTCGTATGCTAAGAATGGCAAGTCCCACCCAATTATCTGCCAGTGTTCTACCTTTGTCTGTTACGCCCCGGAATGGTACACTCGACAGAGATAGCACCAATTAGTCGCTAATGACAGAAGTTTCTACTATAAAACAGGGTCGCATTTGAATTTGTTTGTTATTTGTGATTATTTGTTTATAGAGATATTACAAATAAAAATTCGAAATGCCACGATAAGTATGGAATGGTCAAAGTCGGAAGTTAGTACTACATGGAAGCAGCATACGGACTTGGCACGATGAAAATCCTCGATCTGTATGGAACAAAAAAGCAGCCGCTGGAAAAAGATACATCATCGTTCACGCTAGCAATAGCAACAGATTTATAGATGAGAGTGAGCTTGTCTTTTCCACGAAAAACAAGAGTAATAACTACCACGATAATATGACAGCAGAACTTTTTGAAAAATGGCTGAGAGAAAAACTGCTGCCGAACCTCGAAAGGCAGTCTTTGATCATTATGGATAATACACGATATCATTCTAGACTTAGTGAAAGTGTACCAAATGAATCGACAAGAAAAGGAGAAATCATCAATTGGCTGCGAAGTAAGCATATTAATTTCCTAGAAAATGGTGAGTTGTTAAAAATTATCAAAAATTACAAAACAAACTTGCCGTATGCTACAGACGAACTCATTGCTGAAATGGGTCATCAAGTTTTAAGATTGCCTCCCTACCACTGTATATTTAATGCCACAGAATTAGTGTCGGCTCAGTGCAAAGGATTTTTTAATAAAAACATTGTAAGTGAGGCGAGGCACGATGATAATGCAGTAATATCTGTTTGGGAGGCAGCTCTCCAGACAATTACCAAAGAAAACTGGATCAGTTGTATAACACACACAGAAAATATAATCAAAGAATGCTGGCAAAAAGAGAACATACTTGATGTAACGGTGCCATCAACTGTTATTAATGTAGACGAAGGATCATTTTCTGATAGTAGCCGTTCCAATTTTGACTCTGATGATGATGTTTCATCCTAATACAATCTAAATATGGTTTATTTGTATATTTATTTTTCAAAAAAAATATGTTGCCAAAATGCAGGTACCTACTTCTTGGCAAATTATATCATACAAACATATTTACCTACCTGTTATTTTAGGAACTTTACCTATATCAATTTT
This sequence comes from Pachyrhynchus sulphureomaculatus, assembly GCA_019049505.1. Classification (NCBI taxonomy): domain Eukaryota; kingdom Metazoa; phylum Arthropoda; class Insecta; order Coleoptera; family Curculionidae; genus Pachyrhynchus; species Pachyrhynchus sulphureomaculatus. Next base: position 15,845,853 of record CM032452.1, on the reverse strand, counting down.
CTATTGTTAAATTTGCACCTGCAGCATTTAGGTTAGCTTTAATTCTTTTTATTACATTGGAAATATTATATTAAATCAACATTCTGAAACTTTCACCTAAAGTAGTTTATAATTCTGACTGTATTATTTTAGAACTGTGATAATTTATGTAAATATCCTTTGATAGAAATATGCTATAACTTCATCTTTATATCCAATAAAGCCTTGCAATTATTAGAAATTTGAGTGAAATATTTAATATCCTCTCCTATTTTCCGCTTCTTATAGTCCATTAGAAAAAGACAAACTCCGTATGTCCAAAACTCATAATCATAATACTTCCTAATACTTATAATATACATTTACCTGAATCCATCTCTGAGTATGGGTATACTCGTTAAATCAGAGGTTTCCAAACTTTTTTTCTTGTAGACCACTTTTAAAATTTTACTGGTTTCGGTGGACCCCTGCTGCTACATTTCTACCATATTCCCAAAATGTGAAGATTAGATCTAACGATGGAAATTTGCGTCGTGGCTGAGTTCCAACCCCCCTAAATTCGGAGTGATAAAAATAAAAAGAAAAATAATATATTTTCTTGTGTTCTATTTATTAAAATAATATGATTACTGACTTAATAGAATTAAAATTAAACATTAATAACGTACCGTAACTTCAACAATGCAAATCAACAATTAAGAAAAAATAGTCAGAATTTTAATGGAAGGGATGTACTTGATGGATTGACAGCAAATTATCAATATTTAGCTTCAGCTTTGAAAGGAATAACCCCAAATTTCCCCTTTCTGTGATGTTCAAACTGCTCCTTTTTTTGTAATAGGTTTGTAACGACACTAAAACATTTTTGGACAAGGTATGACGAGGGAAACGCTATCAAAAGTTTTCTCGCAATTTCCCACAGCTCAGGATATTTTTCGGGTGTTTCTGCCTGCAGCCAAAATATTTGATAGCCTTTTTTAAATTTCACCTTCCGCTCCTCATTGGTGCTAAGCTCGAGTAGCTCCTCTTGTAATACCACATTCGCCACTTCCGTTTCATCAAATGGATTTATGATCCATGGTGGTATTTCCATCGTCAGAATATCTTCAAATCTATTTTTGAAGTCATCATGCAGGGCATTTAAATGTTGAACGTATGTCTGAATATCCTCATCAAGACATTCTGCCTGTGACAAGTTTGGAAACTGGGAGAATTCGCGCCGACTAATATTTTGCTTCATAAATTTCAATTTTCCAAGAAAAGCCGAAACTACACCCTTTGTTTTTATTAGATTAAGGCTGTCCCCTTGTAACTGCAAGTCAATGTCATTAAATTTTTTGAAGAAATCTGTCAAATACGCGATGTCTGCTTTTAATTTGATCAGGTTTTCTTTTAAATCTGGATCTTTTACTTTCCAGAAACTCTAAAACTGATTCAAAAAGTGAGTAAAATCTTGTTAAACATGCACCTTTCGACAACAACAACAGTATGTAAGAGCAATCGTTGGAAGTCTTCATCATTTTCGTCGCACAATTGTGCTAATAAACGGGTATTCAACGCATTGCTTCTTATTTTGTTAACTGCTTTAATCACAAATTGAAGCGATTGGTGCAATCTATCACTCAAATTTTTCGCTACCAGGTGTTGTCGGTGGATGGCACAGTGAATTGCAGTTACTCCTGGTATAATTCTTTTAAAATGGCTTATAAACCCACGATATCGCCCGAAGATGGCAGAAGCTCCATCTGCTGCCATCGAAATAATGTTTGTAAATGGAATCGATTTTTCCTTAAAAAAATCACTCAGGACATTAAATATTGATTCGCCTTTAGTGTCCGTCTCCAAGGTTTTCGCGAATAGCAGCTCTTCATGGATTTCTTCGTCCACAACAAATCGAACATATGCCAATAATAATGCTTCATTACCAGGTAAAGTTGACTCGTCCAGTTGAATAGAAAAATGAGTTGTTTGCAGATAATTACACAAGAAGCTTTCAATATCAGAGCTCATTTCATCAATACGTCTTTGAACAGTGTTGTTACTCAAAGGAATTCTTTTGAGTACGTCAAATGGAGGTTTATGCAGAACAGTTTTTAAAACCTCTTCAACAGCGGGTAAAATTAACTGTTCTCCGATGGTGTGCGGTTTTCCAGATTTTGCTATAAGCAATGAGATATTGTAAGATGCCCGCAAGCCATCATCGTTACTTTGAGACATTGAACAGAACATACTGTGCACGGTGGGTCTCTTTTCATATTTATCCTTCAATGTTTGAAAATATTTTAAATCTTTACCTACTTTATCAGGATGACACCTTCTTAGATTATCTTCGAGCTTCGATGGTTTCATAGAATCATTGCTCAAAACTTTGTTGCATGAAAGGCATATGGGCAATCGTTTGTCTGCCTTTGATGGAAGAAAACCAAATTTCAAATAATCAATACTGTACTGTCGATATTTCTTCTTAGATTCAGTCATGTTTCGTATCAGTTACCTACCTGTAAAGAAAAACATGTTTGTTTTAGTAATCATAAGGCGACTTTAACAGGATATGGCTATTTTAATAGAATAAAATAGGATTAATTAATTATTGCAATGAAAAAACCAAAATGCCGTCGGCAAAACTGATTTTAATTATTAAAAGCAATAAACTGCTAAGACCCATATAGAGATTTTCACAAAACGGCTGAACCTATTTTAGTGTAATATAAAATATTTTTTGATTAATTATATTTTGATACATTTCTGTAAATTCGAGAGAAAATACTTTTAAAGAATATTTTGACATCAAAACTCCGCGATTTTAATGATTTATTTATTACTTTGATGTACGTTACGAGTGGTACATAAAGACACGTACAATTTATGAAAATATTTTTAGTCATTTAGCATTTGCAACTACGAGGGCACTGAAATATGTACAAACATGCAGGTCAATCATATATCTCTCCTTTAGTGAATCACCACAGTCGGGTAAATAAATAATTTTATAATAAAAAGTACTAAAAGTTCAATCTTTCTCGGCTTTCTGTTCTTTTATAGAAGTATCGAATAATGGCCCTGTTCAATATTTAATTTTTATTACGTACCTATTACACGCAAACATAACAAATATAATATTATTACAATATAAAATAAAAGTATGAATAACAAATAGGCAGGTACTTAGTTTTTCCGGCACTGGCAAACACTGACGTCGATTCACTCACCCTTTTCTTTTCAAAATTCCGGAAACAAATGAGTAACGTTTGTCCATGGCATTCGTATTTATATTGGTGAAGAATCAAACAAGTTCATGCAAGATTGCAAGCACAGCACAAGTCGTATTTCGTCCCTTTGCACGTCTGAACGGATTGCGTTGCGGGCGGACGGGCGGCGCTTTGCAAGTCTCGACGCGCGTTGTACTGAATATCGAATATGCAAGTTTTTACAAGTAACAGTCGCTGACCTTCTTAAAATACACTACTCAAAAAAATTAAGGGAGGTTTTAAAACAAGGAAATTAAATAAAAAAGGCTATCTGATCCATATGCCGGCTTAACTGAAAAAAATTTTTTCAAGCCCGTGGACCAACAAAAAAAGGCAAAATATTTGCAATATTATTTTTTCGCGCTCTCTGTTAGGATTACATGAGAACCGTAGCTCCTAAAAAAATCTGAAAATTAGAATCTTAAAGCTTCAAAATGCTTTTTTTAAAGTCTCAATACGACCATTTTTCACCGAAATACAGCCTGTCAAAAATACCGAAAAATTTGGAATTTTTTTTTGCTCCCTTAATTTTTTTGAGTAGTGTATTATCTGTCTACATTCTAAGTTAAACCAAGCCAACATTTTTGTTCTTTACTATCGAAACCAGATAAATTTTCGTGCACCCCCACTTACAACTTGTGAACCCCCATTTTTTTTTCACGAAAACGTAAACCCCCGTCGAATCTCCCGTGGACCCCTGGGGGTCCACCTGAACCACTTTGGGAATCACTGCATTAAATTAATAAATGACACGTACAATTGAGTCTATCTCTCTTACTCTCAAATAATATAATCGAGAACGATAATGACGGCTGTCTTACATTGCTCAGATCGATATTTAAGGCGGAACAACATCTGTTGAAGTATAAGTGGAAGCAAGATGCACAATATCTTTTATTCTGTCTAGCATTTTATTGCCGACTATGCCATTACAAATCGTACGGACTTTATTTACATTATCTTAAAGGCCCAATATGATTCTTATTGATGTTGGTCTGTAGAGGTGACGAACTCGTTATTAGATTGTTGTAGAAGTTGAGTTGTGTACAGCTTACGTTTATTATTATTTTTTGCTAAGGTTTTGGGTATTAGCCATATCCAAACTTGTGTTGATTTTGGTTGATGTTTAGCATCGACACAATTTTTTTTTGTGAGCTTGTGATAGAGTCCTACTCAGGATATTTCTTATGACTGGCGGTATGTTAGTGATCACGAGATTTGATTTGCTAATAACCCCAAATAATACCCAGTTCTTTACACTTGGAGGCGAAAACTTGATAAGTGGCAATCCAAAGTGATGTTGAGTTTGGACAAGTGCAAGATGTAGCTCGTTTGCTATGATATTGAGTCGAGAGATTTTATGAGCAATGTCAAACTTAGTTACCTGAAAGGGTGTATTTTATTATCTATGTAGTATATTTTGGGTGCAATTAAGAGTAAATTATTTTGATTTATCCAGTAAGTCTGAAACTTGGATTACTTTTTTATTTAGATCTTCTTCTGAACTAACAAGCTGAGGGTGTTTTTTTTAATTTTTTAGGGTCATACCAACGTTACCTTTGAGGAACTAATTTTCTTTGTGTTTTTTTTGCATAGACTCATAGGCCTATAACGTTGTTTTATTTACTATCAGGTTGATAGGAAATTGAAGTCTTGCAGGAGAATGAAAGGCTGATCATTTACGGGAGATGAGAGCAAAGTAGTTTCATAAAGAAATGATTAAAAACTGACACCAAAAAATAAGAATCTTGTCAAGAGAGGCTAAGCGCAGTGAAGGAAGATTCCTAGCCGAATTTTTAGATTTTTGGGCTAGAAGTTTGGGCTGACAGAAAACGGTTATGCCTGATACCTGTAGCAGTTTCTTCTAGAGGGGAGTCGATTAGCACCGTGGTCGAATATTTTCACTGTCAACGATGTTTTCTTTTTGTTTCTGATTTTTCTGGAAAAGCATCTTCAATATTTCTTTGCATTTTGCCACAGAAATTTTCGCTTCGATTAGATTTTTTTGAGCTCATATTTGCTTTTTGGAAAATTTCAGTTTAGATGCTCGGTCAGGTTAACCTTACAAACCTTTTAGGTTGTATCCCATAAGTTTTTTGCTGTTTTATAGGCTGGGTTGCATAGGGGCAGATGCCGTTACGCCATTTGGTAGGGAGTTAGTCTTCCTGAGGATTGATTGGAAGAGTAGTCTATGGGGGGGGGGGGGCAACGTTTGACCTTTGAGACCCTTTAAAAGTTTCTTCACTCAGTGGTTATCTCTATCTGAGCCAAAGGAGAGCCTAGCTATTGTATTCAACCTCAGCTCCAATTAGCCTATTAGTGGTGACAGACTGTTGGCAGTAGTGTGTTTCGGGACACCCTATTAAAAATAATTTTTTTTAACTTATGGTGGTATGGTAGACACCGTTTCAGTTTAGTGGATTCTATAATGTACTCCCTTTTGTTGGTGAAATATCTTTTTTGGCGATGAGCTGTTGTATTTTCTGGAGATGTACCAGAGAATTTTGTTGGCGATGAGCTGATGTATTTTCAGGCGATGTGCCAGAGCGTTTTCCCTAGCGATTTTTGCATTTGTCTGGACGTCTTAGAATGCCGACATTGCACGATAGGGTGGTATTTTTTGAATGCGACTAGTAATGATACTAGATTTGGAATATCCTCTTGGCGGTGAGCAAGAATATAGATGGCGATTTTCCTGAGCGTTTGTCTGGTGATCTATTCAGATGTTTTTCTTAGCCATGGGCTATATGGTCTTATAAGACTTTCTTTTTAGAATTATTATTTTTAATAGAATCTTTTATTTTTTATTTTTCTTTATGTTAGAATTTTTCCAAAATTTCTTTTACTGGAATAGAAAATATTCTGACAATCCTTAAAATTTCCTGAGGATGTTCGCATTTTAGTTCAGTTTAATTTTTTTTGATCTAGACAAGAGTCTAGATAAGGTTATATTTTTTTGTTTCAGTAGCACTGAGGGTGTGCCGTGTTCAGACCACTACGTCTGTATCTTTTCTGTGTCTGTTTTGTATGTATTATATACCTAATTTTTATATTTTAAAATAAAATATGTCATTAGACTTATCAGTATTACTTGTTTTTTTATTATATTTCTACTTTAAACTCAAAAATATACCAAAAAAAAAAAAGCAAAATTTATCACTTAATAACAAAATATACGAAGTATGCGCCTAGTGGTACCAGGTCACGTTTTTGGGGCTAAAGGCTGTTGTAACGCGGTTTGACTTAAAATAACAACAATTATGTATAGAATATAAATTTTGAAGAACAACATTAGCTTTCTTTTGAGATATTAAGCGTGTTTCTATTATTTACCGTTCTGGAGTTATGGCTCCATATGTCAGCTTTTTGGCCAAAAATTTGGATTTTTTTCAAACTTTGAGCGACGAGCGGCACGGGTTAACGTAGTTTAATCGAGCTCAAATTTCGGCTCTCTAAATATCTGGAAAGGGGAATCGTTTTGTGGGGTCCAGACGAACAAGATTCCGACATTTTTCCCCCTCTATGAGATCCGGTCACTCTAATATATATATATATATATATATATATATATATATATATATATATATATATATATATATATATATATATATATATATATATATATATATCATACCAAGGCATTTCGGGTCAAAGAGTGATCGGTTACCTAAATGAGGATGGGGGAGTACTGTCTGAGGCAATATTTTGATGAGAATCTCACCAGGAGAGGCCAAGTAGTTGATGGAAAACCCACGAGGAGAAGCCAAACAGTAAGTCATTAGAACACCAGTTAAAAATCTCACTTTTTTTCTACAACGTGTGTTTCCAACGACTACGTAACACGTGTGATCCCGAAGTCGGTTTCACTGGAAGCGAATCGGAAACAAACTTTTTATATCGTGCCTTTTAAAGCCATTTTTCACTCTTAGAATCAGTGATGCTAGGACTGATAAAATCTTCATAATTCTAATTTAAAGACTCCCTGCAATTGTGTGCACTCTCATAGTATAAAAAGTTATTTATTTAGTTCACTTAATCTTAAGAGTGTAATACTTGTAAGAATATTTTATTTTGTTAATATACTCTTCTTTACGTTAGTGCAGCATTTCACTGAACTCTGGCTCTATCTTACAGGACGTAAAGGTTTTACCTAATTCAATTTTCTATGAACAACTAAATAGTCTTCAGTATTTTTTCATTTTCTGAGCTAAACTTAAATTCCTTTTATTCTAAAATGAATGGTGCCTAAAACAGTACAAATAAGCTTTAAACAACTATAGAGACTATTTTCAAAAGACGTACAAAAATTATCTCGATCTCCATGTTCTCTACCAGTAAAAAAATATTTATTAAAAATAGAGCGTTATAATATATATATATATATATATATATATATATATATATATATATATATATATATATATATATATATATATATATATATACTGGAAAGATAGAGGGTGATAGTAACGATAAAAATTAAAAAAGTTTATTTACCACATAGGAAGTTAGCCAGAAAAGATAAGTTATAGATAGCCCAAGTTTATACATAAAGAGACTATTAACAAGACAACATTTGAAACTGTTAACGACCATTAATAAAAATTAAATTTCGAACAGATTCTAAAAATGGGTTATTATTTCGTAGAGATAAAGTAATAATATTTCCACTATTGCAATTGTCTGTATTATTTTTTTTTTAATATTTTAAATGAATAATAAGGTCCTCAACTTTCTGATATCTAATTCTTATACATATTAAAATAGTTGCCATGATGATCAATTGCAATATAAAATAGATATGCATTACCAATGTTCTTAATACCGACAAAACGAACTGTAACATTTTATTCTTTTCATCTTCTAGAATTTTTAAAGAATTAAGAACTAGTATAAAAAACGCTGACAAATTACAAAAAATGAAATATTATTTAGCATTTCTAAAAGCGTGTTCTTCAAAGTTGATCTTCCTGTAGGCAATATTTCATCTACTAATGAAAATTTGTTAAAAAATCACTTACCAAACTCTTCTTTTACTAAAAGAATTAATAATAGAAGTAAGCGAAGATAGAAGCTGACACAGGCTGGATGATACTGCCAAGGTACTAATCGTGGTATTGATAATATTGGTACATAAACTATCTTAAGTTCTCCGAATATATTTATATGAATTTCTCACCTAGGTTAAGTTAGTTAGGCCCCTGACATGTAAATATCTTAAGACCCAGTCCAAGCCACACATTTTTTAGCAAATTATTTTATAATATTTATAGCATCTCTTTCTCGCATCGCTGCTCGGCTCAGAGCGTCATGACCTCTATTGCATTGCGCAGAATTTAAAATAGCTCTCCAGGCTTCTCATACAGTATAGTAGTTATAGCTTAGAGCTACCTAATAGCAAATAAATGAGATTGGACATTAGACATTATATATCATTTTCTTTGACTGAATGAAGCTTCTCGAGTCAAGGACCAAACCAGACTGCCGACGCCTGCGGCTCAGTGTTGTCGTATAGTCAAACGTTGAAGGTTTTGTTAAAAAAAATGTTTTAAGATAAATTATTTGTTGTTCTACCCGTTACGTTTATAATATATTCCCTTGGTATAGAAAAGTATTCTATCGCAAAAGGTGTAAAATTAAGTATATTTTTACTAGAATAAGCTAATCAACACAGCAATACCTGCGGGGTAGGAATCCTAGTTCATAAATGCTTAACTCCTAAAATACAGACACTGAAAGAAATATCTAATATATATCGAGAACTTCGTGTCGAAAACATCTTGGGTAGCGCTCCCGACAAAATATCAAAGTTTTGGTAGTTATAACTAATAGAAAATTGAGATTTTTTATACGGTGATGGGTTTCGCGATTTTTCTATATAGTTGATTAATTATTGACCCTTGAAAACCAGTGCATTATCCTAAAATCTTTATAGATACTTAAAAAATAACGCAAAAAAACAGCATTCATAAAATTCCATCAACGAGCAAGCCGTTTTTTTTATTTTTTGCCACTTCGGTATGCGGGATAGTGACTAGTAAAATATGTAAATAATAAACATGTACTGTCTGTGTAAATAATAAACAAACAAAAATGTCGGACGTTGAACTTGGTGATGATGAGTGCGTGGAATGTAAACAAACTTGTCTAGAAGAATATTATAAATATGATTTATGTTTAAAAAGGATTAACAAAAAGTGTGCAAATATAACACCATCGGAAGTGAAATGTATGCCCCTCCAAAAGAGAGTCTTGTTATTGATATGCAGGGAGTGCAGGATATTTGTAGCCAGGATGCCTTGGATGATGAAATTAATGGAAGAAATGAGGAGGGATATAGAAGAAATAAAATCCGAAATGAAATCGTCTTTAAAGAAGGAATCATATGCAACAATATTACAGAACAACCAGAATAACAAGGTTGAGATCAAAGCAAGCTTGCCAGGGATTGTTATTAAACCCAAGATAGCACAAAATTCACAAAAAAGTAAACAAGACATCCAAACATCAATAAACTCATCAAAGTTAAGATTGGGAATTAGAAATTTGAAAGAAACCAAACAAGGAAAAATAGTGGTTAAATGCGAGACAAAACAGGATATAGAACGATTTAAGATAGAAGCTGAAAGAAAACTTAATGGAAAATATAACATAGAGCTACCAAAGAAAAATTCTCCAAAAATAAAAATTGCTGGTTATACTGGAAAAGAATCAGTTGAGAATTTAGAAACTAAAATTTACAAACAAAATAAATGGATTGATATATTTGACCAGCTAAAAATAACATATATCAGAAGACCCAAAAATAAACAGAATTTTACCATATATGCTGAATGTTCCGGAAGTTTATTTTACAAGATGCTAAATTATGGAAAGGTGTACATCGACTTGGAACGATTACCGGTATATGAGGACCCATCGGTTTCATGGTTGTTATAAATGCCAGGGCTTTTATTACAAGAATACTAAATGTGAAAAAAATGAAGTATGTGCACTGTGCGGGAAATCATAATACCTTTGGATGTGAGTGGCCAAAAAGGTGTATAAATTGCAAAAGTAGCCAATGAAAAATATAACCTACGGCTTGATACAGATCACACAGCACTTGACCCAGAATGTCCATCTTTTAAACACCATATAAATCTTTTAAAAAACAAAACTGATTATATTTCGTAAATAATAGTATTTAACGTTCAGGACGATTTATTGGAACAAATAAGTGAAGAAAGTGGTGTTTAAGGCAAAATGGTAGACCAGAAGAGGTTAGAGATCATTAAGAATGACAAAAAATATGTTTTTAGTATAATTTATTTTAATATTAGAAGTTTAAATAGAAATATTGACAATCTTATTACTTTTTTAAAAACATATGAATTACATCATATAGATATCATTGTACTTACTGAAACCTTTCAAATTGATTCAATAAACAACTATAATATTCCGGGTTATCAAATTTTTTATACTCGTAATGAGGCTAATTATAATAAAAACGATGGAGTTGTAATATTTGTTAAAAAACGTTTAAATGTTGATTTTTCTTTCACTCAATTGACAAACTCAGGAACAACCCTTGGTAGAATGAACTTTGAAATAAATGGCACAACATTTGGTTTACCAGCAGTGTATAAACCACCATCTGTTCCAAAGATGGATTTTATAAATGACATATATACCTACCTAGAAACATTGACTCTTTCTAATATCGAAATTTTTGGGGGTGACATCAACATAAATATTTTGGAAAAAAAGGATAATAATTAATAATAAAAAAAAACTTCTAATAAACCTGAAAAGATCGTAGAGTAATCCTTTATCTCTTTTTCCCTCTTTTATATATGTATATATATGTATATATATATATATATATATATATATATATATATATATATATATATATATATATATATATATATATATATAGTTGAAAATAGTGAAATGCCTATTCTACAAAAACCTAGAAAAGGTTTTTGGTGTCTATGCATTTAATACCCCTTAACTCTTTTCAACCCTTAATCTCCTCCTCCTCCTATGTGCCTTCTCTGTTGAGGTTGGTGCCCACTATGGCAAATTCTGTATCTAGTCTCTATTCTGTGCTATTTGTAAGTTTATCGTAATCTGTGTGACGCATTATGTGTCCGAGGTGGGCTGTTTTTTAATCTTAGTTGTCTGAACTAGCCAATGTGGATCATTCATCTTGCTTAGTACTTCTGCATTGGTCGTTCTGCTAGTCCAGCTGATTCTTAACATTCGTCTACATACCCACGTTTCGAACGCCTGGAGCTTTTTTATATCCTCCTGTTTAAGGGGGTCCATGCTTCGCACCCATGGAGTAGTAGTGTCCAGATGTAGTACTTTAATGTTCGTAATGGATGGATAACTTCGCATGTTGATGAAGCCGGCTCTGACTATCTCAATGCGCCTCTTAATCTCTTTTGAATTATCTAACTGGTTGTTCACTTCTCTACCTACGAATATATAACTATAAATGTTTTGGATAATACCGCCGTCGATGGCTATCTGAGCATTGTTCTGCGCATCTTCGTCTCGGCCAAAAACATGAGTTTTGGTTTTCGTGGAGTTTATTTCTAATCCCAACCGGGCACTTGATTCTGACAGGATCAGCGTTTGTAAATCTTCCCCAGCCTCTGCTAGAACCACGGTATCATCTGCGGTATCATCTGCGACTTCTATTGATTTTGGCGACTTTTGAGTATTCTTCTAACGATGACTTAATTATATATTCCGCATACATGTTAAAAAGGAGTGGAAATAAAAGGCGTCCTTGACGGACTCCCCTTTTTATGTTGATATAATTTGTATTTTCATTTTCTATGCGAACGCATCCTTTATGGTTCCAATATATCTTAGGAATAATTAATATATCTTGTCCATCCAGCTCCACTTCTTGCATAATATAAATTAGTTTTTCACGTTTGATGCGGTCGAATGGCTTTCTGTAGTCAATAAAGCACGTGCACAGCTTTTGCTGCACTTCTAGTTATTTCTCAGCCATCAGGGTCAAACTCAGAATTGTTTCCCTGGTGCTTGTTCCTCTTCTAAACCCTTATTGGAATCGACTGACGTATCACATTTACTGCCGATTCGATTGTAGTTTATTCTCATGAAGATTTTTGCGGCATGACTCATCAAGCATATCGTATGGTGGTCTTCGCATCTTCTCGCCTTATGTTTCTTGGGAAGGGCTATATATGCAGATGTCAGCCAGTCCTGTGAGAGTGTTTCTGATTCATGCATTTTGTTGAATAGTTTGGTTAATTTGTAAACTGCTGCTTCTCTCAGGTGCTTAAAGTGTTCAGCCAGTGTAGAGTCCCCTCCGCGAGCTTTATTGCATTTCGTTTCCTTGGTTGGCAGTTATGACTTCTGTTGTTAGAATGGTAAAGCTGTCCCCTTTTTCGATCGGTTGACCGTCTTCTAGTCTATCACCTCCAAACAATTCTGAAAGATATCATTCCCGTATTTGTTTTCGTTTTTCAGGATCGAGTTCGATTTCGTTGATGTCGTTTTCTATTAAAGATATATTCCTGAGTTTGTAGAGGCCTACAACCTCTTTTATCTTTTGGTGTAGTTCCCGAACTTTATGTTGCTCCTGAAGCGCTTCTACCTCCATACACCTCTCGTTTAATCACCGCTCCTTCGCCTTTCTTATGTGTTTTAAGTTCTGTATTAAGCTGTTTATACTTCCGTCCATCTCTGTTTTTCAGTTGACATCTTTCTTCTATCAATTTTAGCATTGTGTCCATCATCCATGGCTTTCTTTTTCCGGGGTCTTGTTTCCCCATCTTAACCGTTAATATACTTGAATATAAATAACGGGAAATAGAAAAAATAACACAATTTTCATATTACTGAATTGCAAGAACCCGAAAAAATCTGTTTATTACGATAGCAATTTCTGTAGCCTCCTCTTTTTTAACCCTTTAAATACTTAACTATAAATAATTATACTAAATAAAAATATATTGTAGTAACGTAAAATACTGAAAGGGTTTGATACAGTATATATCGAGAGCAACTTTTTTAACTTACTTCCCGACCCATTTAATCCTTTATATGTTTTATTTTAAGAATTAAAAAAAATATTATACTTTTCGGAAGAACCCTGAAAAACCTTACATCACGATATGTAAGAAGCAACTCCTCCAACAACTTTTCCCACCCTTTAACCCCTCATATCTTTGATAAGAAATAATTATGCATAAAATTTGTTCATTATTTCATTTAAAAAGCATGGAAAATTCCTATAAAAGGCGTGATGACAGTAACAATGAATCACCGAAATTATGACTTTAAATAATGAAATACCATAGATTAGTTTCTAAAAAATGTTCTTATTTTTATATTAAAAGTGAGATTAATATTATTTTTGTTAAAATAAAAATGCAAAATACAGCAATGGGCCATATTATGTGGAACATCAGTCAGAGCAAATGACGTCACGCCAAAGTAAACATTATTTCGGTTGAATTTTTCTTGTGTTAACTATAATCTCTGCACCATTTATCAATTAATTTGTGGTTTTAAACTATCGAGTTGTCTAGTTTTGTGTTACAAAAACTAGAACCAAGAAACGTTAGTGATGGAAGACGGATTTATAAAAGCAAATAGCTCAAATTTACCTAGAATTGATTTGTTGATGCTTGGAGAGTTTCTTGCATGAAACAAAGACTTTTGCTCAGCAGAATTTAGAAATATCAAAACTTCTATGTAAGTGTAAAAGTAACCTGTATTAAAACTACAATTTAAAACCCAAAAAAACCATAAAAACTGTACTTTATTTCTAGGTCATGGTTTCATTAATTTTAGGTTAGGTTATGATTGTTATGAAAATGTTGATATGTCGTATGAGTAAGTACATACTAATTGATTTTATTTCTTTTAGGTTCTCACGCCCATCGTATGGTCATGATGCTGTAGGCTATGTACAGCTTAAACGTGATGAAAAAATGTGGATAGTGAAATGTAAAATTTGCCCAGAACATAAGGTCCATGCAAAGTTAGATACAGTTACGTTAATAGTCAATGAAGAAGAAGAAGCAGTTATTTCCGTGTAATGCCATGACTGTGTTGCCTCTCAATGGGGCTGCACGCATGCCATAGCATTCCTCATGTGGGTCCATTGCAGGAGTGAAGACTCGTCCTGTACTTCAGTGGAATGTTACTGGATGAAATCCAAACTGTTTAGGGTTGGCACTAGCCTAAAATACATAACGGCAAAGCAATTATCAAATGGTAAGCCTAGTTTGCCATCAAATAGTAGAGTCCTTGAAAAGTTTTTGGAAATGGGAATAAAAAGAAAACTTAACAACTTTGAAATAATGAAATATCAACTGAGTTTTATTTGTGATGATACAGAAATGTATTTATGCACCAACTTGAGCTAAAATATAAACAGAAATCATGTGACACATTTTTGGATAAGTTCGTCCTGACTGATACACCTATTTTTAAAACTGAAAAAGAGACCAGAGACCTGAAAAAATTAATAGACACTTATCAATAAACTTTCATAAATTTAAGTACCATGATTGCACTTACTTTTGCATCTGGTCCAATGTAAAAGTACACATTGTAGTTCTTTATTTCCTGGCAAAAGAATCTTAATAAGTCCAAAATAATAGGTGCAATTACAGATAGCTACCTTGTTTTCGATCACAACTAATTAAATAAACATGTAAGTAGTTTAATGTTTTATTTATGGTGTAAAATAACAAAATAAACATAAAAATATTCATTTTAGTTTTGCTTGAAAAAAGAAATAAGTACCTGAACTTCCAGTCTCTCCAGTTTCTAACTGTTTTGTTATTATACTTCTTTCTTCTAAATCTTTTTCACTTTCTTCAACTACCACTTTCTTTGTTTCTTGAGAATATATGGTCGTTCTATAATATATATATTTATTTTCTTCGATCAGATTGGGATTCAAATCTCGTGGGAATACACCCTGGTTTCATGCGCACTTGTGGCACTGAACCCATCACATGGTTCTGAATGTAATTCTCCATATCATTTGGCAACTGAAATAAGAATAAAGTATCCATTAAATAAACAGTAGTAGACGATAACATTAAAGAAATAAAATGTAACCTCAATAGTGATGTGACTATCTAAAGGTATTATTTAGATAATTAACAATTTCTCAAACAAGATTATTACGACACACCTCATTTATAATAATAAAATATTAAGTTGAAACTTACATCAAAATGGTTTTCACAGAAATAAATTGAAGAATTTGGAGAAATATCTGCTGGGTCTCGCCGTGCAAGAGTTGACCACTAATTTCTTATTGTTTTCTTTTTTAGAACGTAAACAAATAACTTGTTAGGAGTTTTTATAGATGAGTTTTTACACCGAGGGACCGCACACCACTTATACACTTTAGAATTCATTTTAAACACACAAAATAACAAAATTATTGTATAGACAATGTATACTCCACTGTTGTTGACATGGAGTTTATAAAGGCGTGACGTCACGAGCAGACGTCTTGACACTTGCGAGCGTTTTGCGTGAAATTCAAAATTAGTTTAAAATAGGCCAATTTTATACTAGGAAACTTGCAATTTCTCCAGAAATATATATATTTTTGGAAATAGTAGTTCCGTAATAACCACGTGGTATAGTTTCAGTCATCATGCCTATTTTAATATAAATAAAATAAATAGAACTTATCCCTTAAATCCCTTAAACTAAATTGCTCAAAATGTGTAGGTTTTTTTTTTGTATCTTATGTGTATCAAATTTAAAATTGATATCTCATTTCACTTGACAGTCCTACAAAAATAAGGGAATATATTCAGGGTGTCCTAGAAACACTGAAAGCTAAAGAAACCAAACTGTGGTTCTAAAATGCTGTATAGTTTTGTAGCTTCGAATCTTGCTGTTTTCTCACTAACATAGGGAACAGTATACGAACGTTGTTTAGAATTTTTAGTAAAATTCAGAAAATTTTAAGTACACAGGGTTTTTCATCTACAATAAATAAAGTCGAAACCGAAAGAGTCTTTTTAACTTAAAAGAAGATCTATATTAACTGAGCTAATATTCTGTTTTTTGATGGAAGCTTCAATATTAACTTCATGACGATATGTTTACAGAGAGGTTATTTCTTAGTTGGTACAACTTCTGTATGAATTTATGTGTCCAATTATAGCAAATATCGCGTATATACCAGTTGAACAATTAAGTAGACCTCTTGAAATTATTTAAAATTTTCAATTTCGGTCCTGTAAAATTTCGGTTAAACAACTACTTTAATGAGTCATCGAACCCTATAATTCTCAATGCCGTCACGAACTGTTGGATATGCAATCTGATTATAAAATAACGTTGTCTAATTTCGAGAAACAATTTAGAATTTGATGCGATCGAAATCTGACGGAGGCAAGTTTATTGCACATACAGATTAAAAACTCCGAGACATATAGGCGTTGGCATAAATGCAGAAAAGTCCAAGTGAAGTGCATTCCACTAGGCACAGGTTTTTTTTCAAGCAGAATTTCACATAACACATACAATGTGTCCTCGAGAATATTAGACGAGAATACCGCAACCAAGGAATATATATTCCCTTAGACCTTAACAGGATTAAACTACTGTGGCTTCCAGACCATTGAGGGATAAAAGGTAATAACAAAGCTGACGAACTAGAAAATACAAAGACTCAAAACATGTAGATCATTGGCTCGTAACATCTGGTCAAAGACATGCGAGAAACGTAATTGGCGACACCTCGAATAAACTAACAACTAACGTTTTTTGTTTAACAAGGGTCCAGCCAATACTAGTAATAAGACTAATCAATGGTTACTGTTACTTGAGGAAACACTTACAGAATATAGATATCCCGAAAAGTCCCATGACATGCATAATATATGGTAAAGAGAAAGAAGTCTCTATGTACATACTATATCAATGTGCGGTTTTAACTTGGAACAGACATAACATAACATAAATAAATTAAAAGCTAATAAACCTTCTTAAAAGGTAGACGCTCTTTTAACCAGAACAAGGGAGCAGAGGAAGTCAAGAGACTGCAGAACTGCAGTGTACAAACAGGCAAAAACGTCTACCCCGCCTACGACTAGCCATCAAGACATTTACGAGCTTTATTTATTAAATATATATATATATATATATATATATATATATATATATATATATATATATATATATATATGTATATATATATATATATATATATATGTATACATATATATATATATATATATATATATATATATATATATATATATATATATATATATATATATGTTATATATATAAATATATATTGTTGGAACAAGACAACATAAGGATAATATTGTAATATCGGGAATGAGATTTGAAGTGAATAGCCAACCCGATCTGAAAATGGGTGTAGGACATTTTATGGAGTGGGGTATGGAGACAAAAGTACAGATTAAAGATGTGATAAAAATAGGAGCGACTATATATAAGATAGAATTTGGAAACACGGGGGATAAAGAAGCTGCGATGAAAAATAAAAACAGAGAAATCTAAGAGAGAGAGTTTACATAAACAACGATCTAACAAAAGATGAACGGGAAATTCAAAAGAAATTGAAGCATAAAGCAGAGAACGAGAGAAAGAATTGAAAAAGAGTGAAAATAGGATATCAAAAAATCATAATCGAAGGAAGAGAATATAAATGGGACATTGAGGAAGAAAAACTGAGAGAACAAACAAAGAGAATTACGACCATCAAGTCAAAAATCTGAGAAAAAGGAGAGAGATAGGTAGATTGACAATGACCCTGGCGATGATACAGGATATGGAAGAGAGAAGTTATGAAAGGGATACAAATATGGAGATAATCAAAGAAATAGATAGGAAGAAAGAAATGGGAAATAATTATCAAGTTGTTGGATTGAGAACACGGAATATTAGGGGTATAAACGAAAAAGAGATCGAACTGAGAGAAGAATAACAAATGTACTATATAGGAGTCACAGAAACGGAAAGGAAGGTAAATGGATGCAAAAAATTGGAAGGAGATGTCATAGAAGAAGAAGACAAAAGTATGGAAAGATGTAGGGAATACTATAAAGAATTATCAGATGGGAATGACATAGCACAAAAAAAATTGACATAGAGACATAACACCTGAACAAGATACAGAACTCACACAGAAGTAACTAATACAGATGTGTTTTATATCTGTAGAATTTGTCTCCTATTTCTTCAATATGTTGTCTTATCATTCGTACGTTTGTTGTATTGTTTAAGTCGACCATTTTTGTATATCTGGGTGCAGATACAGCACAGCGTAGTAATTTGTAGCTTAGCTGTTTGCGTGTCTGATATGTCAGCGTTGTTTTTAAAATTTGTTTATATATTATCAGTTCATTTCTAGGCTCCGTTTGCGAACCTGGTGCCATTAGTGAATACAGGTTTTGCATCGCGACGAATGCTTTCTGTAGCACGTGACTTACATGTGGTTGTAATTTTAACCGTCTGGGTGTCATTTATTTTGATCGATATATTTATCCTACTGTTGGTAAATTTTTTAGTAATAACTATGCCCGCGCATTTGGCCTCGTTTATTTAATTTTCCAGAGCTCTAACCACGGAACAACTCTACTAAGATGACTGCATAGATGACTGCATATATGCACTCTAGCCACGTTAGAGTAGTACGAGTGTGCGTAGATGAGCGCATCATATGCAAACTATCCCAATTTGATCGATGGATACGTAGGAAAATCCGCCATATATAGATTGTATAGACAGGGCTAATATCAAGCCCTGTGCTTCTCCTGATTTTATGTTCCTGGGTATGGACAATGAATTTCCCACTCTCACTTTGAATTGTCGTCTTATCATATAGGAATATAATAAAATAACTATGTAAAGTGGTAAGTTGTTTACTGTTAATAGTTTATACAATAGTCCGTTTATCCAAGTAGTATCAAATGCTTTCTAGATATCTGGCGCGACTGCTACGGTGTTCTGCTGTTTATTCATTTTGTTTAGTCCATCTTTCAGTACCCTTGCAATCAGCAGAACAGTGATATAACCGCCCCGGCATCCAAGTTGATCGTTCTGGAACTTCTTATCTAGTACTATGTCGTATATGTTTGTTGGTTTGTTGAGCATGTTTCTGCTACCAAACATACGTTGTATTTATTGAATTATATTTAGAAGAGAGCTGTTTGCCTGATTGGAAGCCCAAAAATCATAAGCAATCTTGATTCCCTGGAACATCGAAAAACGGTTGGCTACTGAAGTCTTTTGTACAAGTACTTTCATCGAAAGTATTGGATCTATATAGCCCGTTTAATTCCTTACAGAGTGGTGTATGCTAGGAATAACGGTCCCGCTGATACAACACATCCGTGTAAGATTCAGCTTATTACTCCTCGTAAAACTTTTCTCAAGAAGAGTTTTATTTGGAATGATTTCTTACGGAGTACAATTTACAGTGATTAAAGATCAACGTGAATCGCTTTGCCCGTACACTTATTACTCCTGTAGAGCTTTAGGAATTTCCCTGAAGCACGTGTGCTATGTCCATAAAAAAATTGAACAAGGTTACGGAGAAATATAACAAGGGCTTGTGTGAATATCAGTTTGTAACATCAGAACGACTGACTCAGTTTTCATGCTACATCGAATTATAATTAGTTAGGAAGTTCCGTAAATGATTTTTGTCGACTTCGGTTATTAGAAATGTACCAAGAACAATGAAGTAAATATGTGAAAGGTTTGATTCTATTTCAATATCCTGGATTACGGAGGATACAAGTAGTTGAATCCATTCAAGAAGCCCTCGGCCACATGCCGATAGTTAAAATGAACATTTAATTAATATGTAACAAAAAACAAACGAATTAAAACTATCGCAAGGGTTAAATCTCACATCATTATTTCTAGTAAACAACTTAGATTACTCTACTCTATATTATGGACTGACCACCTAAGCGCTCTTCCCCAGACACCTTTTCTATACCTTTCGAACACACTTGGGCTTTAACAGGCGTAAAGAGAAGCCCGCAAATTTGGAGAAATTGAGTAGTTGAGTTTGTGTTCATCTCAAGTATGTCAAATGATCTTCTTCTGATGTTGTCAATTCAGTGACAATTTATTCATGAGTTAATTGGAAACCGTGGCCAGTCAGGAATTTATGTATCTTCTATGGGAGATGATGTATTTGCCATGTTCGATACAAGAAATTAAATGTATATTTTTTTAATTCTAAATTAAATTCATTGTAGTAATAAATGAGAATTTGACATCTATAAAAGAGATATGGTATATTCCTAACGATTTCTAGTGATTCATTTCGTTGTAAACAATGTAAACTTGCCTCATTAATCTTTTTGGTTCACCATTTAGTCACTTGCCCTTTGAATGAAAGGAATAAGGTGATCTTCCTTTTTAGTGTTTCACTAAGTGTGTCACTTATAAGATCATTTCGGTGTATGTCCGTCTATCTGCATGTATGTCTGTCGCACCTGATTTTTCTTTGAAACTATTTGACATAGAAAATTGAAATTTTTCACTAATATAGAAATTGATGACCCCCATCAGAGTCATGGAGTTCTGAAAGTTAAATTGTAAAAGAATTAATTGAAAAATATATATGATGTACAAGTAATACTTATGCACACTCTTTGTATTTATTTTTAAAAAATATCCAAAAATCGCTGACGCTCCCCCTTTATCTCGATAGGTACTGGTCAAAAAATTTTGAAAAAATTCTGGAATATTCTCCACTAGGTGTAGATTGAACGAAAATTATCAAGAGTGCATTACTATTAATAATTTATCTGGCATATAAAAAAAAACAAAATTTTAAGATCGTCAGTTTTTAATAAAGACCGGAAACAAACTTTGTTGAAAACTCATTTGGGGTATGTTATGTGACGTCATTGATCATTTTATACTTCTATAACAAATTTTTTTATTTTAAAAGCAATCAACGTACGGACACTAATTGCGCAAGTCCGACTTGCACTTGGCCAATTATTTTTTAGCTTTAAAATTTTATAAAAAGCAAAGGAAGACTCGGGGAACGTAAAATAAACAGAACATCAAGAAGACCGAATAATACTTCTGGTTTTTGGGAGGAAGTGAAATTAAAACCACCACACTAGTGAGAAAAAAGAAAATGGAACACTGGGAAAAATTTTCTAAAAAAATGGAACATATTTATATATACATTATTTCAGTTTCTATCTGTACTTATCGCTATTATTACCTCTTGTGTTAAGAGAAGAGTCTGGTGCATAATATTTCAAAAATTTTCATTAGTTGACAAAATTTTGTCTAGTGGGAAATCGAGATTTGAAGAAAATGAATTCAAAATAGCGAAATATTATTTCATTTTTTCTAATTTATCAATATTTTTATTCCAAATTTATATTTGGTTAGAGATATTAGAAAATAGATGGAACAAAATATTACAATTCTTTGTGTTCGTATTATCTGACTTTCTAATTAATAGCTATTCTATATTGCTATGTGTTATCATGTTAACTTTGTTGATATGTGTAAGAAATAGTTACCAAAAAGTTGGGGAACTTGTTGTTCATTTAAAATATTCCGATATTAAAGAAGAAATAACACAAACAACGGAAAAAGTAAAAAAAAGGAAAAATCGTCCTTGTATCTCTATGAAATAGTAACCCATTTTAGAAACCTGTTTGAAAGTCAATTACTAATAATGGTCATTAGCAGTTTTCAAAAATTTTTTGTCGTTGGTCTAGTTAGGTATAAATTTGGGATATCCCTTATTTATGTTTTTTTGTTAACTTGGAACATGGTAAGTCAATTTTCATTATTATTAGTACTATTAGAATACAAGAAAGTTCTTCTTTCTAACATCTTGTCAATGTGTTTCCATGTTCGGCTGACAGGCCCAAGTCAAGTCATCAAAAACACTGTTACCATTGTGCATCAAGGAATGACCTAACAATGTTACATGTTTTCAAAATTACTGACTTCTGAATGTTTCTGTGTACGTTTGTGTTGGGTTCTAATTGTACTAAGTGTGGTGTAAATGTTATTGGTGTAAGGCCAGTGGCTGGTTTTATGAAGGGGACAATGATGACTTTATCTTGTTTTTATAGCCTTTTTTATTTCTCTTGCAAGTTCGTTTGAATGTTTGTGTCGTTGGGGATAGCTGTCAGTTAGATAGGTGATTTTTCCTTTTTTGCACTGACAAGTAATATGGGGTCTATTGGCGGAGACTGTTTTATCTTTTTATGATATGCAAAGGGAGATTTGGAGAATGATACTTGGACTGCGAAAGGAAATGAAAGAATTAATAGAAGTAAGATACATCGAAAAAGATACATGGATAAATTATATAAAGCAATTTTATAATACCATAGTAAAATTGGCACCCAAAACAACAGAAATAGTAATCAACGAAACGTTAGAAATAGATGATAAACAGGTGGAAGAAGCTCTCAAAAAATTAAAAAACCCAAAATCAGCTGGTAAGGGCGACAAACTATTAAAGTACGGAGGAGTGAAACTGACTAAAGAATTGGCAAAGCTCATAAACAAAATAATACAGGGATCGTGAATATCAGAATAATGGAGAACAAGCACCATTTTTTAAAAAAGGAGAAAAAAACCGATTTGAATAATTAACCTCCTGTGCACAATTTTAAAACTGACGACAAATATTTTTACCAATATAACTCCACTTATACAGCTTTCCTAAGAACAACAAGGATTCAGGAAGATCCTGTAACGACGTAGTATTTGTAGTCATACTGAAAAATCAACTGAGAATAACCGACCAGTATTCTTGTGCTTTATAGATTTGGTAAAAGCATTTGATAGAGTACAGCTGCAAAACGTAGTGCACACATTTTATGACAAAAATATTCCATTCCGCCGGTGGGTCGAAGGAGTATAGGACGCCCATGAAAAAGGTGGAACGACGACCTGTAGCGACGATAAATGAAAGAAAAACAGACAGAAATGCCTAATATACAGAAGAAGAAGAAATTTCTTAATTATGGCATGCGATAATTTAAATTTACATGAAAATTTTTATTTAAATTTTGAGAATTCTATCTATATTGCCTTGTAATAGTAGTTGTTCTTTTTATTTTTTTCAATATTTTTAGCAGTTGTTACGTTTTAGAAAGAGAAAAGTTTAATGCAAATTTCGTAAATAGGTTTCAAGCGTTGACCAACTTTTGTTCACTGAAATATTAAGATTTTTGTAAATAATATTAAAGAAGAAACAATTGGACTAACAGAAATATTGTTTGTTCCTCTCTACGTAGCCCTTTTTTAGAATATGTTCAAATTAATTTTATATCTACTTATGCTTAAATTATTACTGATTACCATTATTTTTTGGTTATCTTCAAATAAAGTTTTTTTTTACTATTATCGTTATTATATTCCCTTTGATAATATTTTTAATATTTTGTTTCTTGTTTCTTATTAATAATTATTCTCATCCCTTTTTCTACTTATAGAGGGAATTTTCCAGCTTTGAACTATATCTCAAAAATTTTTAGTACTATACATGTATGTTATGAAGAACATACTACAAAAATAAAACTAATATTTAAATCTAATTTTAATTTAAAATTTTTACTGAATAAATCTTAAAAAATGTAAAATTTAGACACAGTATAATTAATAGCATGTTCACTAGGTCAAGATTCTCAGAACTTCTTTGCATATTCAAAACTAATTTTCAGTTGTGCCATTAGGAACAATAATATCTCTCCGTTATTTTTATAGCTACTCAGTATATAAACGTTCACAAACTAATGAATTAACTTATTGATCTAAATACATTATCATCCATCTATAATTACTTAAAAATATGTAAAAGCACTAATGGGTTTTTCATCGATCGTACTTAATATACTGATGTTTAAAACACCTAAGCAATATTACTACTGCATACTTTGCTGAATAAAGTAAAAACATGAATTCACCAGAAATATTTTTTATTTCAGCGTCAAAATTTTTGAATTTTGTTTGTATAGTACCATGTTTTGATTTTCTCAATAATACATTAATACAGGAACAACGTTATAAAAAACAAGTTGCTGTTTTTATTTTGATTGTAATATTTTCAGGAACAGTAAGATTCGGTAATATATACCAAAATGTACCAAGTTATGATAGTTTTTTTAATACCACTATAAATACGGTGGCACTATCGGCTAACTTATTTCAGTTTCTATCTGTGCTTATCGCTATTATTATCTCTTGTGTTAAGAGAAGAGTTTGGTGCATAATATTTCAAAAATTTTCATTAGTTGACAAAATTTTGTCCAGTGGGAGATCGAGATTTGAAGAAAATGAATTTAAAATAGCGAAATATTATTTCATTTTTGCTAATTTATCAATATTTTTATTCCAAATTTATATTTGGTTACCGATGTTAGAAAATAAATGGAACAAAATATTACAATTCTTTGTGTTCGTATTATCTGACTTTCTAATTAATAGCTATTCTATATTGCTATGTGTCATCATGGTAACTGTGTTGATATGTATAAGAAATAGTTACCAAAAAGTTGGGGAACTTGTTGTTCATTTAAAAATATTCCGATGCTAAAGAAGAAATAACAGAAACAACGGAAAAAGTGGAAAAATGTTCCTTGTATCTCTATGAAATAGTAACCCTTTTTAGAAACCTGTTTGAAATTCAATTATTAATAATGGTCGTTAACAGTTTTCAAAAATTTTTTGTCGCTAGTCTAGTTAGGTATAAATTTGGGATATCCCTTATTTATGTTTTTTTGTTAACTTGGAACATGGTAAGTCAATTTTCATTATTATTATTACTATTAGATTACAAAAAAATTCTTCTTTCTAACATTTTGTCAATGTGTTTCCATGTTCGGCTGACAGGCCCAAACCAAGTCATCAAAAACACTGTTACCATTGTGTATCAAGGAATGACCTGACAATGTTACATGTTTTCAAAATTACTGACTTCTGAATGTTTCTGTGTATGTTTCTGTTGGGTTCTAATTGTACTAAGTGTGGTGTAAATGTTATTGGTGCAAGGCCAGTGGCTGGTTTTATGAAGGGGACAATGATGACTTTATCATGTTTTTATAGCCTTTTTTATTTCTCTTGCAAGTTCGTTTGAATGTTTGTATCGTTGGGGATAGCTGTCAGTTAGATAGGTGACTTTTCCTTTTTTGCACTGACAAGTAATATGGGGTCTATTGGCGGAGACTGTTTTATCTTTTTATGATATGCAAAGGGAGATTTGGAGATTGATACTTGGACTGCGAAAGGAAATGAAAGAATTAATAGAAGTAAGGTACATCGAAAAAGATACATGGATAAATTATATAACGCAATTTTATAATACCATAGTAAATTTGGCACCCAAAACAACAGAAATAGTAATCAATGAAACGTTAGAAATAGATGATAAACAGGTGGAAGAAGCTCTCAAAAAATTAAAAAACCCAAAATCAGCTGGTAAGGGCGATGAACTATTAAAGTACAGAGGAGTGAAACTGACTAAAGAATTGGCAAAGCTCATAAACAAAATAATACAGGGATCGTGAATATCAGAATAATGGAGAACAAGCACCATTTTTTTAAAAAAGAAGAAAAAACCGATTTGAATAATTATCGAGGAATTAACCTCCTGTGCACAATTTTAAAACTGACGACAAATATTTTTACCAATATAACTCCACTTATACAGCTTTTCCAAGAACAACAAGGATTCAGGAAGATCTTGTAATGACGTAGTATTTGTAGTCATACAAACTACTAAAAAATCAACTGAGAATAACCGACCAGTATTCTTGTGCTTTATAGATTTGGTAAAAGCATTTGATAGAGTACAGCTGCAAGACGTAGTGCACACATTTTATGACAAAAATATTCCATTCCGCCGGTGGGTCGAAGGAGTATAGGATGCCCATGAAAAAGGGTGAAACGACGTCCTGTAGCGACGATACATTAAAGAAAAACAGGCAGCAATGCCTAATATACAGAAGAAGGAGGAATTTCTTAATTATGGCATGCGATAATTTAAATTTACATGAAAATTTTTATTTAAATTTTGAGAATTCTATCTACATTGCCTTGTAACAGTAGTTGTTTTTTTTATTTTTTTCAATATTTTTAGCAGTTGTTACGTTTTAGAAAGAGAAAAGTTTAATGCAAACTTCGTAAATAGGTTTCAAGCGTTGACCAACTTTTGTTTACTGAAATATTAAGATTTTTGTAAATAATATTAAAGAAGAAACAATTGGACTAACAGAAATATTGTTTGTTACCCTCTAGGTAACCCTTTTTTAGAATATGTTCAAATTAATTTTATATCTACTTATGCTTAAATTATTACTGATTACCATTATTTTTTGGTTATCTTCAAATAAAGTGTTTTTTCTTACTATTATCGTTATTATATTCCCTTTGATAATATTTCTAATATTTTGTTTCTTGTTTCTTATTAATAATTATTCTCATCTCTTTTTCTACTTATAGAGGGAATTTTCCAGCTTTGAACTATATCTCAAAAATTTTTAGTACTATACATGTATGTTATGAAGAACATACTACAAAAATAAAACTAATATTTAAATCTAATTTTAATTTAAAATTTTTACTGAATAAATCTTAAAAAATGTAAAATTTAGACACAGTATAATTAATAGCATGTTCACTAGGTCAAGATTCTCCGAACTTCTTTGCACATTCAAAACTAATTTTCAGTTGTGCCATTAGGAGCAATAATATCTCTCCGTTATTTTTATAGCTACTCAGTATATAAACGTTCACAAACTAATGAATTAACTTATTGATTTAAACACATTATCATCCATCTATAATTACTTAAATATATGTAAAAGCACTAATGGGTTTTTCATCGATCGTACTTAATAGACTGATGTTTAAAACACCTAAGCAATATTACTACTGCATACTTTGTTGAATAAAGTAAAAACATGAATTCACCAGAAATATTTTTTATTTCAGCGTCAAAATTTTTGAATTTTGTTTGTATAGTACCATGTTTTGATTTTCTCAATAATACATTAATACAGGAACAACGTTATAAAAAACAAGTTGCAGTTTTTATTTTGATTGTAATATTTTCAGGAACAGTAAGATTCGGTAATATGTACCAAAATGTACCAAGTTATGATAGTTTTTTTAATACCACTATAAATACGGTGGCACTATCGGCTAACTTATTTCAGTTTCTATCTGTGCTTATCGCTATTATTACCTCTTGTGTTAAGAGAAGAGTTTGGTGCATAATATTTCAAAAATTTTCATTAGTTGACAAAATTTTGTCCAGTGGGAGATCGAGATTTGAAGAAAATGAATTTAAAATAGCGAAATATTATTTAATTTTTGCTAATTTATCAATATTTTTATTCCAAATTTATATTTGGTTACAGATATTAGAAAACAAATGGAACAAAATATTACAATTCTTTGTGTTCGTATTATCTGACTTTCTAATTAATAGCTATTCTATATTGCTATGTGTCATCATGGTAACTTTGTTGATATGTATAGGAAATAGTTACCAAAAAGTTGGGGAACTTGTTGTTCATTTAAAATATTCCGATGTTAAAGAAGAAATAACAGAAACAACGGAAAAAGTGGAAAAATGTTCCTTGTATCTCTATGAAATAGTAACCCATTTTAGAAACCTGTTTGAAATTCAATTACTAATAATGGTCGTTAACAGTTTTCAAAAATTTTTTGTCGTTAGTCTAGTTAGGTATAATTTGGGATATCCCTTATTTATGTATTTTTGTTAACTTGGAACATGGTAAGTCAATTTTCATTATTATTATTACTATTAGATTACAAAAAAGTTCTTCTTTCTAACATTTTGTCAATGTGTTTCCATGTTCGGCTGACAGGCCCATGCCAAGTCAGCAAAAACACTGTTACCATTGTGTATCAAGGAATGACCTGACAATGTTACATGTTTTCAAAATTACTGACTTCTGAATGTTTCTGTGTATGTTTGTGTTGGGTTCTAATTGTACTAAGTGTGGTGTAAATGTTATTGGTGTAAGGCCAATGGCTGGTTTTATGAAGGGGACAATGATGACTTTATCTTGTTTTCATAGCCTTTTTATTTCTGTTACAAGGTCGTTTGAATGTTTGTATCGTTGGGGACAGCTGTCAGTTAGATAGGTGACTTTCCCTTTTTTGCACTGACAAGTAATATGGGGTCTATTGGCGGAGACTGTTTTATCTGTATCGATACTAATGCTTGTAATCTTTATTTTCAAGAATGGATGTCGGTGTGTATTTGTAGTACAGATTTGTGTTTTCTATGAGTTTGTATGTTCTGACTAGTGCTTGGTGAACTAACTACTTTTGCAGCAGAGTCATATCTCGCTGTGTATTCTGTTCCGGCTAATATTTTACTTCCCCTTGTTATGTGTTCGATCAGTTCTTTCTGCTGATGGCATTTCCTGCATCTGTCTTCTATAATAGTTCGGTCTTTGGTGATTCGCTTTTGGTAATTTCTGGTTAATATGACTTTATCTTGGATGGAAAGTACGAAGCTCTCTGTTTCAGGGTATAGTTGCCCAACCAGGTGATGATTGTTTCTTATTTACGTGGTCTTGTTCTGTGTGGTATCTGTGTTTTCCGTGGAGGGTTTTTTCTGACCACGTTTCCATCGTTTCCTGTTGTAACTGGGTGTCACTGTGTGTGTGTCTGCTGGGTGGTCTGCCCGGGATAAGTCGAGAGGTGTGTAGTTTTTTTCTGCTATCACTATTGCTGTGTGGAGGCTGGTTTTCCTGCTGTGAAAGAATCTCCTAAGTGCTTGCATTTGTTTTATGTGTAGTGATCTGATGTCTATTATTATTAGCGTTATAATTATTATCACTACCTTTCCATCATTTCCAATAGTTTATTTTTATTTGGTCATTATAACTCTTATCGTTAATCTTTTTTTGATTAGTTTTTGTAGAGAAAATAAGTCAGGCTAAAATTGCATTCAGATCTGAGTATTTCCAACCAAACTAATTTCTAACCTAATAGAATTATTTTAACTTTCTCTATTACCATTTTCGGAGATCTACGGATTTATAAAAGCATCAAGTGATCTTGATCGATAGGAATAGTGACAGTCGCATATCATCTTCTCAAGATTTTTTTGAAAAAGTAATGTCATTTAATCATCAACAGAACCATCTTAACCGTACCGATAACTTCGTAGTTCAATGGTCTGTTTAAATAGCTGAGGTACTCATATTATTTCGAGGCTCAAATAAGTTCAGAAGGCTACTAACTCAATTCTTGTTTAAGATTTCTGTAGCATGTGTCTGACGAAGTGGCTAGGGAACATCATAAAATATTTTACATAACTTTCCATTTAAAAACACCCTGTATACAGTAGGTGGTCGTAAGATAACTATCCACCCCATAGTAAAATAGTGTAGATAAAAAAGAACACTTGACGTGACTTTTCTTATTTTAATATATATATATATATATATATATATATATATATATATATATATATATATATATATATATATATATATATATATATATATATATATATATATATATATATATATATATATATATATATATATATATATATATATATGTATATATGTAAATATATATATATATATATATATATATATATACCTAGTTGGGGATCTCGGCAAAAAGGGCATCAACAGATGTTCATACTATATTCATTTAGCCAATATTTCGGTCCTAGGTTGGGACCTTCATCAGGGCACAAAAAGAAATAACGAAACAACCAATAAAGAAAATTAGGCATGAAGAATTGGTATTGTTGAGTCCAATTTTTAAATATTAATTTTTAATTTGTAATTTTTAATTTCAATCTTATAATTATTAATAAAAAACTATTGTAGTTTAAAATTATTATTGTTCTAAAAAATCATAAATGATTATTATTATTATTATGAAGAAATGTCAAAAACAAAATGCAAGTGACTCACCTGTAGCATGCAAATTAATCTAACAATAATGACCATAAATAACAATTGCCATAGAAAAAAACCAACACTGAAATAAAACAGCTACTATTCACTAATACATTAATATAAAAATATGGCATTTACAGCAAAGATGCCATTAAAAGCCTTGGATGCTGAAAAATCAAAATTAATTAACCACCTGCCATCTAAAAAAAAAGTGACAATTTTGACAGGGCGCTGACAAAGGACGACCACCTGACAGATTCAAAATAAATAAAAGGAAAAAGGTTAAACAACCAGGAAAGAACCGGTTTAGTACAAATTAGGTACTACGTCATAAAATGAAATTTTGGTATGAAGGGAAAAGGTAACCAATGGGAACGCAAATTTTTCAACGGTATGGAAATTAAGTGGCATGGGGAGAAAATGATTTTTCTTCATCTTGAGAGGAGAATAGAAGGGGAAGGAGGTGGCAAGTGGAAAGGGTTCATTAAAAGTATTTTAATAAAGCTAGACACCAAAAAAAGTTTTGGCGCTGACGGAATATCTGCTATAGTACTCAAAAACTGCGCGAAAGAACTAACACCAGTTTTCTGTAGACTTTTCAACCTATCCTACTGAAAGGGAATATTTCCTTCCTACTGGAAATGCGCCACAATTCATGGAAAAGGCTATCAATCAGCATCTTCTAAAATATCTTGAAGGATTCAATATTATTAGCAATCACCAATATGGCTTTTGTAAACATAGATCAGCAGGAGATCTTCTAAATCATGTAATACATGTCTGGAACAATGCAATTGAAGACTGTGGAGAATATCGATCGATTGCTCTTGATATATCCAAGGTATTCGACCGTGTTTGGCACGATGGATTGTTGGCTAAGCTACGCTCTTCTGGTATATCTGAAAAGTTTTGGTTATGGCTCTAAATTTCTTCAAAGAATTTTCTTTACGAGTGGCAATCGAAGGGAGCAGGAGGTCGTTCAACTTAACAAAGACCTGGAAGAAATTTGGGATGACAGTAAGAAAGTAGAATTTAACGCTACAAAAGCCCAGGCGCCAGTTTTTTCTAAAAAAGTTCTTGCTGCTGAACCCGATGTAGTTATGTCGGGGTACTCCATTCCTCTAGCATCGTCACTCAATTTGCTGGTCATTAATTTGTGGGAAAATATGTCTCGGTAAAGAGAGCTTCTCAAAAGCTGAGAATATTATTTCGAAGTAGCAAGCTTGACACTTCACAGCAACTGTTAATTCTGTACGAAACTCAAAATCGACCAACGACGGAATACTGCTCTCAAACATACACTGCATTTATTGGGTTCTATTCAGAAGAGCCTGATTAGAGATCCGAAATTGGCCAGCAACCATGATTCGTGGGAACATCGAAGAATGGTTGGCGACTTAAGTGTATATTCTAAGTATTTTCATGGAAAGTGTTTGATGTATGTAGCTCGCTTAATTCCTTCCAAGGCGGTGCATTATAGAAATACACATCGGGCTAATACTTCATATCCGTATAAAGTACAGCTTGTTTCTCCTCAAGCAGTCTTTTATATGGAGAACATCATCCCTTTAGAATAATTTGCCCAAGTCTGTGCTTCTGACTGAGTACAATTTGCAGCGATTCAAGACCAACGTGAATCGTTTTTTCCGCACTTTGGCCTTCCTATGGCTATTTAGGGATTTTCATTCAGCGCGTATGCTTGGGCCATAAAAGAAAAAAGGACATCATAGTAACTTTAACAGTTATTTTCAAAATTTAAATTGCTCAAATTTCAAACTGTTTAATTCTTTTCCAATTAGGACCAACTTATAATATTTCTTCTACGACTGCAAGATGTATCTTCCAGGATACTTACTGTTCGAAATTAGAACAGCGAATGAGCTTGAAGAAGTACAGATCAAGTGATTATTATACGTGTTCGATATTCAGTGAACTGTGACCCAATATATTGATCGTTTTCCGCGTGTGACGTAAACCGTAATCCGAGTATAATAATATTGATAAATTTCCTTTTCCTAAACCTTCGTTTTTACACTGAAGATAGAAGACAAAAACTTTGGTTTCTTTTACATTGATGGTATGATCTCTAGAATGTTCAGTTACAATGTGTTTCGTTTCTAATACATAATTTTTCTACTCTCATTCTCGGTGTTATTAATTTTTTTTTTGCCTCATATTCGTTGTACCACAAGAAAAACATTTCGAATCGCATCAATCAACATTTAAACATAAAGTTTAAAATGGAAATTAATGCACGTGGTACCTTTCCTTTTCCAGGTGTACTGCTACAAAGGAAAAGCAAAGGCATCTTGAAACATTCTACTTATAGAAAACCAACACACACTAATAAATATTTTAATGCTAATTACACCATCATCCTACTCCAAGAATGATCTGTTATTAGCTCACTAGTTTCTTTATGGGCATAACATATGTGTCTGGTTTGTGTTGGTATTATCAACAAATCTGAATCCCAATTATTTACAATCAAACATACAAGGAGTTAAAGAAGTGAGGAAGAGTGTTAGAAGTACATCGTATTATATGTCCTTTTCGTGGATTTTGAAGTCGAAAAATCTGAAAATTTTGTTATTTTCCCCATTCTTTTCAGTTACGTATCATAAAAATGAACAGTGTAATGAGATGGGGAGAGAGTTCAAAGGATTGCTTCGCATAGGTCATGTTATGTTATACACATTTTCAGAGTTGTTGACATAAAGCCATCTGACAATTATGTTATTTACTTTCTTTTCAAAGTTCTTACAGTAAAGAAATCTAAAAGTTTTCGTTTATTTTCAATTATTTTTTATCAAACATATTCGAGGTTAATGAGGTAGGAGAGAGAGTTGGAGGGTAGGTTCTTATATGTTGTGCTATAAGTCTGGTTCTTGGAGTCGAGGCATTTGCAA
This sequence comes from Pachyrhynchus sulphureomaculatus, assembly GCA_019049505.1. Classification (NCBI taxonomy): domain Eukaryota; kingdom Metazoa; phylum Arthropoda; class Insecta; order Coleoptera; family Curculionidae; genus Pachyrhynchus; species Pachyrhynchus sulphureomaculatus. The sequence continues at coordinate 15,812,763 of CM032452.1, read as the reverse complement.
ATTATATTATTTTTTCATTATTTTTATTCATTTGTTGTAAAACATATCAGACTTATGATATATATATATATATATATATATATATATATATATATATATATATATATATATATATATATATATATATATATATATATATATCTATATCAGATGACTGGCAAACGTATGGTTCGTTTCACTTGGTAACGTCATTGCAGTTGGGAAGTGCTTGGCATGTTCGGGATTTGAGCGTAAAGACTATATGGCGGCCACAGGTAGCGTTTGTTTATTTTGTGAACGGGATATAAAGGCCAAACAAAGCTTCATCGAATGCTCTACGTGTGGTGCCTGGGTGCATAAATCGTGTTCGGGTCTTGGAAAGTCTGAGTACGATAGAGTGGTGGCAGAATTTCGGAAAAAGAAATCCCATAAATGGGAGTGTAAAACTTGCCAAAGAAGTGAAGTTAGGAGATTATCGGCCGTGTTCAGGCATGCTTCGGTAACCGATGGATCTGGTGATATTGCAGGAGCCACTGATGAGGATTTTGTGGAGGGATGTGAGGCTGACTTTGTGGGTCGTGTCAACAACTTGCTCATGAAGCCTAATATCAGTAATAAGGATATTCTTTCTGTAGTCTCCTATATAGTGAACTTGTTGGTGGAGCAGAAAAGTAGCCTTCAAGGTGCACTTGCTGACCTGAAGGAAAGGGAGAAGATTAGGGACCAGAAGATTGGTCTGCTGGAAGGGCTCAATTGAGAGCCGATTTTGTGTAGCTGAAGGATTTGAGTCCATCAGTCTCAGGCACAGCTCCCCAATTGGTCATTGATGAAATGGAAGAGCGAAAGAGAAGGGCAATTAATGTAATGATCTACAATGTTCCGGAATCTGTGTCTGATGATCCCAAAGCCCGTATAGAACATGATACTAGCTTGGTTGATACAGCTTTTGAAAATGTTGTTGAGGGAATTAAATTCACTAAAGTGTTGAGGGTTGGGAAACGTTCTGAAAAGGTGAGACCAATAAAGGTGATAATACATGATGAGCGATCAGCACAGACCATCCTAAGTAATAAGTCAAGGTTTAGAGAACAGGGAACGACCATTGGTCCTGATCAAACTCTATGGCAAATGCATCGGTTCAAGGAGTTGACGTCTCAGTTACAGCAACGTATTCATAATGGTGAAACTAAACTGGGCATAAAATATTTCGGAGGAAGATTGTGCATGTGGATGAACCGCGACAGGACTCTATACGGCAGAGAAAAAACTTGATAGGGGCAGGCCGAACTTAACACTTTATTACCAAAACATCAGAGTTATTAAAACCAAAATGAAAGACTTAACACTCAGTATATCAGATTGTGATTTTGACGTGGTGGTATTCTCAGAAACTTGGTTTAGTGATGATATCTATGATGCTGAGATTGGTATGTCTGATTATGTATTGTATCGAAAAGATTGGTCAAATCAGACTAGTAACAAAAAAATGGAGGTGGGGTGCTTATTGCAGTACGAAACTGTTATCAGTCTTGTATAGTGCCAAACAACTATCATAGTGTGGAACACTTGTTTGTGTTAATTCGATGTGGTACGGAGAAACTTGTGATGGGTGCTGTGTACTTGCCGCCACCTATTAAAGTGGATGCTGTTCAGGCTCACTGCTGTGCGATAAAGGAGATCATTCAAGAGTAACCCAGCCATCATATATGTGTCCTAGGTGACTATAATTTGCCTCATGTAGAATGGACTAGTGACAGTTTTGGAAGTTTAGCCATTGGCCATGGTGGGGACGTTGTGAGGCTACTTAGTGACTGTTTCTCTTATAATCAGTTATTCCAAGTGAACGAAATTAGTAATGCGAATGGTGTGAAATTAGATCTGGTGGTAACACGAGACACTAGAACATCTGTTCGGGTGGCACTGGAGAGTCTGCTGCCCTGCGACCGGTACCATCCTTCCCTTATGGTTGATGTGCTGCTTAATGACTATCCTGAGCGTTTGCACTATGATTTCAATTTCTACGGCTTTAAGTGTGCGGACGATAATATGTTAAATAATTATTGCCACTCAGTGGACTGGGAATATGTCTTGGGCGATATTGCGGATGTAAATGCTGCAAAGTCTGTCTTCGATGAGGTTTTGTATGCCGGTATTAGTCTGTATGCCCCTGTGGTTCGTTCCAAAAATCCGAAGTTCCCGAAGTGGTTTTCTGATGAACTTGAAGATCTTATCTTAAAAAAGAAATTGTGTCACAAAGAATACAAAAAAATCCGTCGTGAGAAACTTATCAGAAGTTTTCGGAGTTAAGAATCCAATCCAATATCTTAAAGAGCAACTGCTACTTGCAGTATGTTAAAAATATTGAAACAAATTTAAAGCATAACACCAAACAATTTTGGAATTTCATTAACAGTAAAAAGGGGGGCAAGTCCACCCCTACCTTAATAAATCTAGACGAGCTAACAGGGACGGATGGACAGACTACTGTGGAAATTTTTAAGTCTCATTTTCAGGGTGTTTATAGGTTGGATACTGACGGTGGTGAGCCTGGGCTTGAGGATGGTGAGGATAGTGGTGGATCATTCTCCTCTGTTGAGATCTCCCCGGGGGAGGTGATTGACTATGTGTCCAAGCTTGACATAAATAAGGGACCGGGTCCTGATGGTATATCTCCCAGATTTTTAGTTGACTCTGTCTACGCTTTGGCCAAACCGCTCCATATGCTTTTTAAAATGTCCCTAGAGAGCGGTGTTTTTCCTGACCAATGGAAATATAGTTTCATCACTCCAGTATTTAAGTCCGGCGACAGATCAGACGCTAAAAATTATCGACCTATTTCTATTCTAAGTTCTATTCCAAAAGTATTCGAAAAAATTCTTTGCGACAAATTAAAACCATTCATTAAACCTTTTTTGGTTCCGGAACAGCACGATTTCGTTGGTGGCAGATCGACGGCTACAAACTTAATCTTGTTGGTTTAAAGTACTATTGATGTAATGGAGGCGGGTGGTCAGGTTGACGTGGTTTATATGGATTTCAGCAAGGCCTTCGACACAGTCAACCACGATATCCTGATAGGGAAGTTAAGAGGTTATCGGTTTTGTGGATCACTACTGAATTGGTTGACCTGCTACCTTACACACAGGAAACAGTTTGTTAAAGTAAAGAGCTTTGTATCGACTGAGGTATCTGTTGCATCGGGTGTGCCGCAGGGTAGCCACCTGGGCCCGTTGCTGTTTAATATATTTATTAACGGCCTACGAAAGATGATTCTATTTTCAAGGCCCTTGTTTTTTGCAGATGACTTGAAATTGTCTATGGCAATTCATTCTGTTGACGATGCTATGAGACTGCAGGGAGACTTGGATATGGTGAGTGAGTGGTGCAGGAGAAACAAAATGAAAATAAATATTAAAAAATGTAAGACTATGTCGTTCTTTCGAGTGAAAGTTCCGCTTTTGTATGACTATAGTATTAATAATTGTCTTCTCGAAAGAGTCTCCTCATTGTGTGACTTGGGTATTTATTTGGACACTAAGCTTGATTTTCATATTCATTATGACTTTATTACTAACAAATGTATTAAACTCCTGTAGGAATACTAGGGATTTCCAGACCGTAGATAGCGTGAATATTTTGTACAAGGCCTTGGTGAGATCTTCTTTGGAGTATCTGTCATGTGTGTGGTCGCCATCGTATGCTGTGCATATTGAGGGTGTTGAAAGGGTACAGAGGAAGTATGCTAGATATGTCTCTTGTAAATTTAAGTGGAACATCACTGCCTATTGGGACCAACTACGAAGACTTCAGCTGCAATCACTTTCAAGACGTAGGAAAGTTGCTGATATATGTTTCTTATTTCGACTTGTAAATGGTCATATAGACTGCTCTGATCTCTTGAGTCTGATAAATTTTCATGTTCCACCAAGATCAACAAGGGACCACGTACTCTTTGCCCCGAGGTACCACATATATAAAAAATAAATAAATATATATATATATATATATATATATATATATATATATATATATATATATATATATATATATATATATATATATATATATATATATATATATATATATATATATATATATATATCTAAATATATATATATATATATATATATATATATATATATATATATATATATATATATATATATATATATATATATATATGTGTGTATCATGTTATATGTCCTATTTAGAAATCTTGAAGTCAAGGGATTTGAAAGTTGTATTATTTTTTATTGCTAATAATTTTACCAGAAATAATATATCGATAGAGGCATCAGGTTTCATTTGTGGATGTCTCGGAAACTCTTTCAAATGAATCAAATCATTAATATGGATATATTAAAACTTGTTGGTATATTTTTCAAATGTTTCAGGTACCCGTAATAGTTTGCGTATTTATCTGTGACGTTACTAAAAGAGAGAAGGATAGACTTACAGCCACATGTCTCAAAGTTAAAGAATATTTTGCCGAAAAATCCAAAAACTATCAAGCAATGGAGTGTCTGTGTTTTAAAATCAGTTTATTGAAAACTGAATTCACTGCTGCTGGATTTTTTATAATTGAGCGAGCAACATTAATTGCGCTATTTAGTTGTTGTGCAATATATTTTATTACATTTTTGAACATTTCTTTCTAAAAATAATTAACTTGCTTGTAATTTCATATTGAGTAGAAAGGTTTAATTAGCATATATGGTAATAAATATATTTTATATAAACAGAAATTAAAATAACATTAGACTGAAATATTTTCCCGTACAGTTGAATACTTTACACCAGGGGTGCTCAAACTTGAACTGCTGGCTATCTACCTCAATATTGTTAGACTACGATCGATCGACTCTGAGAGGCTGCAAGTAAGTGTGATGCAGGATTGTCGTCTAGGTAGGGTGTATCGTGGCATAGATATTAGTTTTCCACACAATATGCATTTTTTTAGTCAAGGTAAGTGTAGGTCTGCTCTAAAATGTCAATGAAAAAACTCATAATTATTCAGAATTGCGAGTTTATTGGTTCTTACAAAACAAACGAGTTCTAGTGTCTAAACTTAACTAACGAGTGACTTTGGATGTTGAAGCGTGGCACTGCATGTCCTCAGCATACTTTTCATAAGATGGTACGTAATTACCGAGTGCTAATCGCAAGCATGATGACATATGTTCGTCAGTTAGTCGATTGCGATATTTTGACTTAATTATCTTAAAATTCAGACTCGCATAAGTAAGTTGACCCAAACATTGCCGTCAGTTGAAGTGCGATTTCAGTTATATTCGGATATTTATCTTCAGATATAAAACACCAGAATTTTGTATCAGATGCTGTGGCTTTGAGATGTATATCTGATATAATCCGCACTAACTCATTTTCAACAGAACATGGGTCCATGTTAAACTGACTTGCTATTTCAGTAGCTAATTCCTGAATGTTTTTACACGAAAAAGGATAACTCATAAATGATGCGATATTTGCCAATTTACTGAAATCATAAAAACGTATTTCGAATTGGCCCAAAATATTTGATAATTCTACCTCATAAATATCATAATTCAACTGAGGAATCCTTGCTTTCAAAGACGGAAAATTTTTCAGATCCTTTCTTTTCAGTTGATCTATCATAAGTTGCAATTTACTTTTGAATGCGTTTATTGCGCTAATCATCTCAATAATAGTTTTTCCTTTACCTTGAAGCTCCAAATTAATGGTGTTTAAATGCATTGTGATGTCTGTCAAAAATGCCAAATCAGTCAGCCATTTTCCGTTTTTCAGCATCTGAGTGTCATCACCTCTTTCGTCCAGAAAAGCTGTTATTTCGGGCAATAATTCTTGAAACCTTTCTAGGAATTTTCCGCGACTCAACCACCTGACGTCCGTGTGAAGAACTAAATCAGTGTGTTCAGCTGACTCACTATCTTCCAACTGCAATTTAAAGAGCCGTCGTTGCAAACTACGTGCACGGATAGAATTCACAATTTTTATTGTAATGCCCATAATCTCCTCCATGTTTAGAACTTTTGAACACAAAACTTGTTGATGTATAATGTAATGGAAGGAGTATAATGAAGGGAAATCATCATTAGCTCGACACAATGCCGCAAAACCGTTTTTGTTTCAGTCATTGCTGGTGCTCCATCGGGTGTAATGCACACTAGTTTATATATTGGTAGCTTGTAGTTTGTTACAAAATTGAAGAAAACGTCATATATATCTTCGCCACGGGTCTTTCCTTTCAGAGGAATCATTGTCAAACACTCTTCCTTAGCCGACATGTCATTGAATACCGTTCGAATAAAAATACACAGCTGGGCAGTGCCTGTCATATCGGTGGATTCGTCGAACTGTAAAGAAAAGTATGTACATTCCATGATATCATGTTTTAGTTTATCTGCCATGTCCTGACTCATGACTTCAACACGCCTTGTGACAGTCGGACGAGATAACTGAAGTTCTCTAATAGCAGACATAACCTCTGTTTTATTTTTAAAATCTCCAAATAAAGTCTCACCCGCTTCAATAAATACTTCCTTCACAACCAATCCATCATCAAATGGTTTCTTGTGTTTCGGCAATATATGAGATATTTTAAATGACGCGATCGTTGCAGCTTTTGATTGTTTGGCTCGTCTTGTGAACATGGTTTGTTCTTTTTTCAAACAAGTTACCAAATCACGTACTTTTCGTTTTCTTAATTCACTTTGTGACGGAAAATCCTTTTCATAGTTTTTATGAACCGTTTTATGATCCCACGCTTAGGTATTGCAACTGACGCACGGCAAATGAGACAAATGCACTTATCCTTTACCATACAAAAGAAAAATTCTCCTCCCAACCGTTATTAAAATGATAAGTTTTACTTTTCTTCGCCGCACTCATTTTGGACTATTTATTAATAAACTTTGTATCGATGTATCGCCTTCAAGTTACAACTCAGACTGACTCCTATTCCTGCAGGCGCAACATTTATATAGGCGCGAACGAAGTCTCGAATGTTCCCGTCAAACACGCCGCCCGAAGTTTCTAGAAAAATCGGCGGGAATCAAAAACGCGGCTTTTCTTTGACAAGTACCGCGCGTTCCTTTGATAAAGCCGCCCTTTGCCGCCAGCAGGGGGTTATTACGATAAAAGAAAGTGATGAGGGGGTTATTCTGACCTAATTGTATATCGAATAAATTTTAGTAGTTTATTCATTACATTTTGTTTTAGTTACCTAAAACAAAATCTGTGAATAGTTCTATATCGGAATTTTTTTCTCGAGATCGACTCAAAAAGCACTCGCGATCGACTTGTCGATCGCGATAGACGGTTTGAGCACCCCTGCTTTACACCCTCAACAGTAGCATAGTTAGATACAAGGGGAGGAACATAAAGATACAAGAGCCATTTCTTTAAGGAAAAAAGAGTATGTTAAAACAGGAGCTACTTACAAAGGAGCCTCAATCGACGTATAGCAGCAAAGAATAATCCAAGAGTGAAACGTATTCTTGAAAAAAATTAAACCATTGCACTGAAACTGTAGACGTTAAGACTTTTCCGATAAAGTGAATCTTTTCTAAAAACAACTCCTGCTATAGGGAAACTTAAATAGCTTGCCACTCAATTTAAAAACTGATCTATTTTCTAGATCCAGACGGATTAAGAATATATGCTTCTTCTCTATTCTCTCTCCCTTCTTGGCTACACCGCAGACCCCTAATTAAATTTCTTAATTTAATTTTAGTTTAAGTTTTAACTCTGTATGCATAAGAACATGTTTAATTTAAAGATAGACCCTGTCACATAAAATATATTTAAAAGGAAATAGACGAGTATTCTATGTAGTAAATTATATATTCTCTTTCGTACATTGGTTTAGGCCACCCAGTATTGTCAAGAGTAATTTTAAATTATATCATTTTAGGAACCATACAAATCTTGTGAAGCACATTTCTTATTTATATTGTTAGTAGGTAAATAAACTACGACATACTTTTCAGCTAACATCTAAACACATTGTTGCTAAATAGTTTTTTTTTATTGATTGTGTGGTATAAATATAAATCGATCATGTTTATATACCCTATTATTATAGTACAGTAAAAAAATCATTTGAAATTGCACAGTCTAGATAGAGCAATATTATGGTTTTATCCTCTCTGGGGTATCACCAGGAATATACTCCTGAATTTTGGACCTCGAAATACTTGTGCTTTTGTTTATGAACAATTTAAGTTTCCAAAATGCGTTTTTTGAGTTTAAATTGTAAATAACTCCGGTTATATAAGTTGGATCGAGACAAAAAAAAACAAACTCTTGTAATGAAATACTTTATTTAGTTTCACTGAAACTGTATGACGCGTTTCGCTATACTATAGCTTCTTCTGATACAAAATGATATTTGAGTATTAGTGTTGTTACATTTATATAAATACCCTAAGGTAGATAGGTAATAAAATTAATACTATATGCTAATGAATATTGCTGGGAAATCTATTCTGAATATTAATTGTATAAATTGAGTAAAGGGGAGTTACCATGGGCCAGACAGGTATCTTTTTGTTCGTTTAAGATGATGTCTGAATTTTTAATTCTATTTATTTCTAAATTTTCTAATAGGTTTAATTTTACGCCTTTGTTTTGTATGTGTAAAATTTTAAATTTATCGTTAAAAAGATGATGTCTGACCTATGTACGAGGCATGTTTTTTAAGTAAGTACCGTTTTGCGATTCCGCCGCCGCAGCGATACGGTCGGCGTTCCGCGCATGCGCGCTGGTAACCTACATCTCATGTCTACGCACTGACGCCATTACAGTCTGATTCTTCATTGTATACGTTGTTTACTGAGTGTTTAAGATGCCTCCGACAATCGTGAGTCCCGCCGATTGTGAAGTACGGGCTGTTATACGATTTCTTAGTGCTAAAGGCGTAAAACCGATCGATATTCATCGTGAGATCTGTGAAGTTTACGGACAAAACATTATGAGTGATGGAATGGTAAGGAAATGGGTGAGAGCATTTAAAGATGACCGCACAAATGTTCATGATGAAGAACGGAGTGGGCGTCCTTCGGTCGTTAATGAAGATTTGGTGCAGAAAGTGGACGAAAAGGTGAGAGAAAACAGACGCTTTACAATTTCATCATTGTGCGACTGCTTTCCTCAATATTTTCGTAGTGTTTTGTATCGCATTGTGACCGAGAACTTGAATTACCGGATACAGTGGTTAACAAGTCAGGCGGCAGAATTTTATGAGGAGGGTATTCAAAAACTGGTGCCACGTTATGACAAGTGCCTCAATATTCACGGAAATTATGTAGAAAAGTAGATTAAGGTACAGGCTTTCATGTAAAAATAAAATTATAGCGATATCTTTGCACGTCTTTTTTTAATTCCAAAACGGTACTTACTTAAAAAACATGCCTCGTAACTTTTATGACGAAAACCACAATTTAACTGATACACTCCAGATTTTTTTGATCTATTTTGTTTTCTCTTTGCGTTTTTAATGAATTTTCCTAACGAGTTATTTGTTCTAAAAGCTATGTTGATATTATATTTGTTTATAAATCTGTCAAAGAATTTATGATCTGAAAACACTTTCTTTGTGGTAGGCTGTGGTTGATGTTTGTTTTTTTCCCTTATAATAGAATTCAATTTTCTTTTTGGATTAATGTATTTTTTATTTATTATAGTTCTGATTTTATCCCTCGTTTTTTTATCTAGATCAAAAAATTCTAATGAGTGTAATCGAAACGTTAATTCAGAATTGATTACCTTAACATAAACATTATAGATGTCTCGTTTGCTGTACTGGATCCTTCTTTCTTCAATAACGTTTCGATTACACTCATTAGAATTTTTTGATCTAGATTGAAAAACAAGGGATAAAATCAGAACTATAATAAATAAAAAATACATTAATCAAAAAAGAAAACTAGATTCTCTTATAAGGGAAAAAAACAAACATCAACCACAGCCTACCACAAAAAAAGTGTTTGACAGATTTATAAACAAATATAATATCAACATAGCTTTTAGAACAAATAACTCGTTAGGAAAACAAAATAGATCAAAAAAATCTAGAGTGTATCAGTTAAATTGTGGTTCTTGTCATAAAAGTTACATAGGTCAGACAGGTCGCTCATTCGAAACTCGGATTTTAGAAACATAAAAGAAGCTATTTAAGAAACAAAACTGACTCAGCGTACAGTAATCATTTAACAGAATCAAATCCTTTTTTTGACGATAAATTTAAAATTCTACACATACAAAACAAAGGCGTAAAATTAAACCTATTAAAAAATTTAGAAATAAATAGAATTAAAAATTCAGACATCATCTTAAACGAACAAAAAGATACTTGTCTAGCCCATGGTAACTCTCCTTTACTCAATTTATACAATTAATATTCAGAATGGGTTTCCCAGCAATATTCATTAGCATATAGTATTAATTTTATTACTTATCTACCTTAGGGTATTTATGTAAATGTAACAACACTAATACTCAAATATCATTTTGTATCAGAAGAAGCTATAGTATAGCGAAACGCGTCATACAGTTTCAGTGAAACTAAATAAAGTGGAAATTTGACAATATTAGTCTTTCATTACATTCGTTATGAATTTCCATCAAGTAACAGCCACAACAATTCAAAGAAACAAACTCTTCGTAATAAAATTTCCAACAAAAATTGAAAATTTTTTGTCATATCTGGTAAAGAAATGCCAGACTTTTATTTTTAAAAAATTTTTTTCGTTAATATTTTTTTTTTCAAAATGATCGAAAAAACGCATTTGTTGTTATTTGATTAATAAACAAATCTAAAAACAACCGGTTAAAATGACTCCAAAAAAAAATTTAAAAAAAAAGATCCATTTTGGATCTAATGACATAAAATTATGAGTAATTCAAATTTTAAGTAACAAATTCAATTTTGCCTGCTGGGTTCAATCTTTTTGTACCAAAATTTCAAGGTATTTTTACTATAATAAAAGGCATATTTTCTGAAAGTTTCAAGCCAATCGGTTCAGTTAGTCGACCTGTGTTTTTTTCTTTTTCAACTTTGTAGGTTATGCATGCACTTGAGCGATCAACGAGGATTTGTTGGAAATTGCATTACGAGGAGTTTTTGGTTTTTTTTTCTCGATCCGAGTTAATAACTCGAATTATTCACATTTTAAGCTCAAAAAACGCGTTTTGAAAACTTAAATTCTTTGTGGACAAAAGAGTTGTTCGAGGTCTAAAACTTAGGACATTACTCGTGGTGATACCCCGGACAGGATAAAATTGTTGTATCTAAACCATATCAATACCATCATTATTTTGACCTTTATTTACTGCACTACTAGTATAATGATTATTGGAAAAACGTAAACTGAAATATGAATTAATCAATATTCCTTTCTATTTTAATTTCAAACTTTATTAATAATATCTGCATCGTACCATCTCTAGATATTAATAAAATATATTTGTAGAGGAACAACATTGTAAAAGGTATGTCACATTTTTTGATATTTTTGCAACAATAATATTTTAATATTTTTAGTTATAACAGTTTGACATAAATTTTGAAGGAAAATAGTTGGTGACAGTATTTTTAGTACAATAAATAATATCTTGTCAGTATTATCTATAAAGTGACAAACTCCATCTTTGTTTATTGCTATTATTTACTCATTTAAAAAGAGAAAAACTTTGGTCCAAGCTTTTTACAAAATTTCGGTCGTTGATAGATGTTATTCAGTTTTTGTCAATCAATTATTACTGTAAATAGTATTTATTGTTTACTTGATATTCATTAAATATATTAATCATTGGCAGAGAGGCGCATAAATCTGGCAAGAAATTGCATTAAAAATCTGCTAAATAGGAAGAACTTATGTAATATTTGCGAACTTTCCCTTGGTTAGACGTTGGCTGTAGATCCGACAATCCTTCTAACTGTGCTAAGGAGATTTCCGATGTCATTTTGACTGATGTCGAAACGTACATTCCTTTTTTGAATAAATGATCTTACAACGGTAAGCCTTAGTTAGACCGAAGCTGTTGCTGAACCACCTTGCCTACCGACAATGGCGTGAAAAATCTTAAAATTATAAATCGTAACATCTTTAGCCGTATCTAGTTCAGACGCACAATCAAAAAATTAAAAACAGACTTCTTATCTGCAACAACAATTTGAAGTCCTTTTGGTAAGTCACTACAGTTATTAGTCAAAAGTTAAATAAACCACTACTCCCATGGCCAGATAATACTATTACAACAACACCTGTTGAGAAAGACAACTTGTTGGCTTAACTCTGTGTTTCACATTCTAGCGTCGATTTTCAAGAAAAAACACCACCAACTATTCCCGTAGTACAATCAAGGATGCTCTATATTGTCTTAAGACAGCATATTATAAAACTATCTTAATAAAACTAGACATCAAAAAAACTTCTGGGGCAGATGGATAGCCTACTCAGATAGTTCTCACTTTGTGCCATCTCCTAACTCCGGAGGTCGGCGATCAACAGGGCAATCTTAGCCATTGAGACTGGAGCACGGAACAGAGATGTAGTCGATTTTGCATACCAGTTGCGAAGATTCTTGAGCCAAGATTCGCGCCTTCGACCTGGACCTTTCTTACCACACAGTTTGCCTAGAATTATCAACTGCAACAGTTCGTATTTCTCACTTCTCATAATGTGTCCCAGATATTCCAGTTTTCTCGTTTTTATTGTTAACACTAGCTCCGTTTCAGTGTTCATTCTGCGGAGCACTTCTCCATTACGTATCTTGTCGACCCAAGGTATTCGCAATATACGCCGATAGGCCCACATCTCAAATGCAGTTATTCGCTTACACATATCATCGGTAAGTGTCCACCTCCATTCCGTATAAAACTACAGGAAAAACATAAAACTTCAGCAGTCGTTTCTTAACATTTATCTTAAAAGTGCGGGCACATAAAACGTTTCTCAACTCCATGAACGTTCGCCTGGCTTGTACGATTCTATTTTTAATTTCCATGTCCAGTCTTCATTCGTCATGAAGCGATGTTCCCAGATATTTATAACTACCGACCTGTTCTATTTGCTCTGTTCCAATTTCAATTTTTGCACATATATGAAGCTTTTTAGTAATTATCATAAATTTAGTCTTTTTGGTATTCATTTCTAAACGGTATTGAATACTGACCGTACTGACCCTGTTTAGAAGTGTTTGTAGATCTTCTGCACTTTCTCTTAAAATTATACTATCATCAGCATATCTAATATTATTTATTAGGACCCTATTAATAAGAATGCCGTCAGTCCTGTTGAAAAGCGATTCTTTGAAAATCATTTCTGAATATAGATTGAATAACAAGGGAGACAATATAAAACCCTGCCTCACTCCCCGTTGAATTTCTACGTCATCTGATAGCTCTGAATCTACCTTTATGTTTGCGCGCTGTCTCCAATATAAATTTTTTATTATTCTTATGTCTTTAAAGTCTAACCTCAACTCATTTAAAAAATCAGTCATTGGTTCATGTCTAACTTTATTGAAAGCCTTTTTATATAAATCCGACAAATACATCTTTGTTGGTATCTCTGCATCGTTGTATAAGCACATTAACGGCGAACAAGGCTTCTCGTGCTCCCAAGCCATTTCTAAAGACAAACTGTGTATTTGTTAGTAGATCTTCACATTTCCTATATATACGATTGTGAATTATTTTTAAAAAGACCTTACGAGTATGGCATATTAAACTTATTGTGCGGTAGTCCTCACATTGTCTAGGATTTGCTATCCTCGGTAAAGTGACAAAAGTTGATTTCAGCCATTCTGCTGGAATATGGCCTGTTTTATATATATGGTGTTGAATAAGTTTGTCAGTATATAAATGTTGTCGTCATAAATAAGTTTTATTATTTGATATGAAATGTTATCAGGACCAACAGCCTTAGTGTTTTTCGCAAGTTTTATAGCATAGACTACTTCCTCCTTCGTTATTAATGGTGTATTGTGTTCTGATGGGACAGTAATATTTTCACTTCTTTGATCTCTAAAAAGTCCTTCAATATAATCTTTCCACTGTGTTATACGTTCTTCCGTTGTAATTCTACCGTTAATGTCTTGTAATTCATAGATAGAACTATTTTTCCGAATTCCACACATCTCTTTAATTTTCTGGTGCTTGTTAAGGGTACTATATTTCTTATCTAACTCTTCAATCTCTAAGCATTTGTTAAATATTATTTCGAACCAGAAAGCTTTACACCCCACAACAACTGTTAATTCTTTACAAAACTCAAATTCGACTAACAATGGAATACTGCTCCCATGTTTGAGGCTCCGCTCCCAAACATACACTGTATTTGTTGGATTATGTTCAGAGAAGAGCTGTCCGTCTGATTGGAGACCCGGAACTGACCGGCGGCCTTGATTCGCTGGAACATCGGAGAACGGTTGGCGACTTGGGTGTCCTACAAGTATTTTCATGGAAAGTGTTCGAAGGATGTAGCCCGCTTAATTCCTCCCAAAGCGGTACATGTTAGAAATACACGTCGCGCTGGTGCTTCACATCCGTATGAGGTTCAGCTTGTTACTCTGCGTACAACACTTTTCAAGCAGTCTTTTATATGAAGAACATCATCCCTTTGGAATCATTTGCCCAGCGCTGTGTTTTCCACCGAGTACAATTTACAACGACTCGAGAACAATGTGAATAGCTTTTTCCGTATGCCGCTCCTGGAGCGCTTTAGGGACTTCCCTGCAGCAAGACCCATAAAAAAATGTATTCTTTTTAACTTTTTTAGTTTTACTTCAGTTATAGCAACTAGAGGATTGTGGTCGTAGTTGACATCGGCGCCAGGAGAAGTATTGATGTTTTTTAGGGAGTTTTTATAACGCTCATTTACTAACAAGAAGTCTATCTGATTTCTGATAATCCGTTGAGCAGTCTCCAGGAGCTGTCCACGTATATAATCGTCTGGGTGGGTGATTAAAGAACGTATTTAAAATAATCAGATCATTTTCGTCACAGAACTGTATTAAGCGGTCATTTCTGTCACTTCTTTGTCCCAATCCAAATGCGTCAACACTCATTCCTTCCTTCCCTTGGCCAACCTTAGAGTTGAAATCGCCGATTATGATATTCAGATTCGACCTTTTTGTTAATGTCATTATTTGCTTTATTTGTTGATAGAATTCTTCCACTGATTGATCAGGCTTATCAGCAGTAGGGACATAAGCTAGCCCTAAGTTAATATTCGTTGGTTTTCCATGCAGTTGAATCATTATAACTGGATCAGAAATTGGAATGACATTTTTTACAAACAGTTCCAGACGCTTATTAATAATTATTCCTACTCCGTTTCGGTGTTGAGGTACCTCACTTCCTGAGTAACATATGACACGCCCATCAGTCGCAAATTTACCAGATCCTGGGTATCTCATCTCACTAATTTCACCGATGTCTATCTATAGACGACTCATTTCCATCAATGTGTTCTGTAGTTTATCAGGTACGAACATACTTGTTACGTTCCACGTCGCAATTTTCTTTTTTCCACCCGGGGATTCTTAGCACCCTGTGCTTATTTAAAAGCTACCGGGGACTCAGGGCCGTATTACTGTTTTCCTCTGCCACGTTGATATACTAGGAAAGATTAATGTGGTTGCTTTCCTCATCGTAGTACAAACGCCGATTATGTTGTTACTGCTGCGCCGTTTGTTCCCTGATTTACAGCCAATAAAAAGGTATGTTGTTTCGTGCCTATACCCAGTTTCGAGACAGCCAGTTGCCACTGTTCAGTGCTAGTTTTAGTCCTCCCCGGGTATTTTATTTCCCTGGTTCCATTCATACCTAGAAGGCATTTCCCTATCCGCCGCTTGGAAAGGTGCCCGATGGAGGACTAGCAACCCCACACCAGATAGTTAAAAATTTTAATTTCGATCTTGTACTTTAGTAAGATTTTGAAATTCTCGGTACCATTAAAACTTTTTCATATAGGAACCTTGTGGGAGTAATAAATTACAAGCTAATGAAATAAAATCAAAAGTATAATTCTTTTGGATCACGAAACCGGTTTCGTACTAAATTCCGAAGAAGGTTACTCTCAAAAGCTCCAAAGAAGTCGGCGGGATGATCTTCGGAATGTCAGTATCACTTTGTCAATCGACACAGGAGAAATCCATAAAAATTGTACCTCTGAATACTTTAAACTGTAAAAGTTTTCTAACAAAAATAAAAATAAATTTTTATAAATTTCCCTCCATGCCAAAACTGAGAAAGTCCTTATTTCTTAAATTATTCATTACTCTATCTTTCAAGGAGGAACATGTTATTCAAAGTCATTCAATGAAGATTAGATGGGTGAACTTTGAATTTATAGACCACTAGTATATTGATAATCTCGATCAATGTTCACCTTAAAAAGTAGAATGTGAAGGTATCATAGGGGACCATCTTTCACCGATGGATATTGTTATTTTAACAACCAGGTTAATGACCTTCAACTTTGTAGCATTTATTTTTTATTGACTGGATCAACAGAGTAATGTTCCTTCACAATAAGCAGCGTTTTGCTATTCTGGATATATTTTTCTTTAGAGTTAGATTCTATTTGCCACGTTACGTAATAATGGGTAATATTTCGTTCTTGTACTTCATCATGGTCCAATTTCACTGGCACTTTAGGAGACATACTCCAAAATCAATTTTATTCTCTGATTTTAGGTAGAAAACTCGTCACTGAAAAAAGGCACAACGCCATATGCGGTTTCATATTCTTTCCATTTACCTTTAATTACTTGCTGAGAGAGATGATAATAGGTTTTTATTTTCCTGCTTCCTTTTTCTACATTTTTATCCCTTTTTTCGTTTTACTGCTTTATCAAGCCTTTTATTCAAATCCACTACTAAGTATGAAACCTCATTCCACCGGCCCACTACTAGAGCCGTACATATGTAAGTTCCAGCAATGTCGAAAGACTTCCTAAGACCAGTAATACACTTTTTATCCAGAAACGTAATTCTATTTTTGGTCTTGGTACAGATCGCATATTTCTTTATATTAAGGCTAACAAAAAGCAATATTTTTTTTTGGAGGAAAATTCTAGACCATTTAGATGACGAATGACATTTACTTACCAGCTTTAAGCATTATTACACTAATTTAAAATAGAGTTGCCTTATCTGATAGTAGTTTGAAAATAATATTTACATATGTTTAATAAAGGTCTTCATATTTTATTTTTTAAACATGTACTAGATTTTAGGTTTAGTTAATATGTGGAAATAAATTGATGCTTTATTTTATTCGAAATTTTTAATTATAATATTACACCTGATTAAATTATATTGATAGAATTGGAAAACCCACACAGACATGGAATTAGGAGAATAAATTCAATAATAATGAATTATTTAAATCTACCTGGTCGTTGAGCAGACTACCTGTAGTCCTTAATCGATTTATTTACGTTGTCTAAAAGGTTTAGTTTAAAACTGTTTTGTTGGGTATGTAAAATTTTGAATTTCTTATTAAACGTGTGATTCTCTGTTAAAAGATGATTAGCATATGTTGAATTAGACTTTCTGCGGATGAAACTTTTTTCGTGTTTTGGAATTCTTTGTATAAATGTACGTCCAGTTTGTCCTATGTATATTTTAGGACATGACCCACATGTTAATTGATATACCCCTGATTTATTATCTTTATTGATTTGTGGTTTGTAGTTTTTGAGATATTTCCCTATAGTATTGTTAGTCTTGTAAGCTATGTTGATACTTTTTTGATTTAAAAATTTTTCTGTTGGTTTGCCGAAATAGGCTAAGCCTTTAAATGTGGTTTTTTCTGTTCTTAAAACATGGGAATATTTCTGAGATAGTTTTTTTTTTCTGACAATGTTGTCAATGAAAGTAACTGAATAACCTTTGTTAACGTCTATTTGTTTTATGTAGTTTAATTCTTTAGTAAAATTGTCCTCTGATAAGGGGATATTAGTTAGTCTATGTACAGATACTACAATTCACAATACTTCTCACCACCCTAACCATCATAAATTCGCGGCCTATCATAGCTTTATACATAGACTAACTAATATCCCCTTATCAGAGAACAATTTTACTAAAGAATTAAACTACATAAAGCAAATAGTCGTTAACAACGGTTATTCAGTTCCTTTAATCCACAACATTTTCAGAAAAAAACTTAGAAACAAGGCTATCTTAGAAATATACCCATGTTTTAAGAACAGAAAACCACATTTAAATGCTTAATCTATTTCGGCAAACCAACAGAAAAACTGGGAAAACTTTTAAATCAAAAAAAATATCAACATAGCTTGCAAGACTAACAATACTATAGGGAAATATCTCAAAAATTACAAACCACAAATCAATATAGTTAATAAATGTGGGTCATGTCCTAACACATACATAGGATAAACTGGACGTACATTTATACAAAGAATTACAGAACACGAAAAAAGCTTCATCCGTAGAAAATCTAATTCACTATATCCTAATCATCTTTTTACAGAGAATCACACGTTTAAGAAGAATTTGTTTAAGAAAGGCGATCACAAATCCTCTACCAAATAAATTTTAAAACTACCAACCAATAAAACAGGCGGGCTTTCACAAGGAATTTGAAATAGCAGAGCATATCCAGACGCTCGCTCCGCCGTAGAAAAAGAGACCGAGTATAATATTAAAGTGCACCTAGCTTTCATCGATTATAAGAAGGCTTTCGACTCTCTGGAACAAACCAGAATATACCGAACTCCTAAAATTTATATATGAAAATGCGACATTAATTGTTTACTGAATTGGTCTCCTGCACTGCATTTCAAAAACTGGAATTCGTTCTAAAAAATAAACAAATCCTCATGACCTTAAAAAGAAAACTGTACGAGAGTTGCATACTTCCAGTAAGTACGTATGAGCTGGAAACCATGACCTTTACAATAAAATGGTCTTTGTCGACTCCAACGTACTCAGCGGGCCATGGAAAGACAGATGTTAGGTTACGAATTTACAAATATCGGTAGAAGAGTGGCAAAATTAAAATGGCAACTATAACAGATGAATAACAAAAATTATTTAAATGGAAACCTCGAGAGAGCAGGCGAAGTATCGGAAGACCAACGAAAAGATAAACTGATGATATCAGGTTGTCGGCAGGCAGTAGATGGCTCCTTCCTACACAAGATATAATTACAAGAAACTTAAAGAGGCTTATCTGCTTCAGAAAGAAACAGAACTTGTGGCTTATACAGAAGAAGAAGATAAGGTAAAACAAAATAAATAATGACTCTTATAAATCGCATTTCTCTCTTGTCTTACTAGAATTCCGGAATATAAGAGAATTGAAATTTTTTACATATCACAGATGATAGATGACATATGCATTTAAAAACTGACATACGACTAATAACCGGTGACAACAGGTCTAACCTGATTGACTGCATATATATATATATATATATATATATATATATATATATATATATATATATATATATATATATACCATATATATATATATATATATATATATATATATATATATATATATATATATATATATATATATATATATATATATAAATATATATATATATATAAATATATATATATATATATATATATATATATATATATATATATATATTATATATATATATATATATATATATATATATCATATATATATATATATATATATATATATATATATATATACATATATATATATATATATATATATATATAATGGGTCTAGCACACGTGCTGCAGGGTTGTCCCTAAAGCGCTACAGGAGCGACACGTGTGCGAAGAAAACGATTCACGTTGTTTTTGAATCGTTGTAAATTGTACTCGGTGGGAAACAGTCTTGGGCAAATTATTCCAAAGAGATGATGTTCTCCATATAAAAGACTGCTTGAAAAGTGTTGTACGAGGAGTAACAACCTCATACGGATGTGAAGTATTAGAGAGACGTGAACTTCTAACATGCACCGCTCTGGGAGGAATTAAGCGGGCCACATCCTTCAAACACTTTCCATCAAAATACTTGTAGAATAGGCTCAAGTCGCTAACTGTTCTTCGATGTTCCAGCGAATCAAGGTCGCCGGTCAGTTCTGGATCTCCAGTCAGACGAACAGCTCTTCTCTGAATAGAATCCAACAAATGCAGTGTATGTTTGGGAGCGGAGCCCCAAACATGGGAGTAGTATTCCATAGTTGGTCGAATGTAAGCTTTGTAAAGAATTAATAGTCGTTGTGGAGTGTAAAGCTTTCTGGTTCGAAATAATATTCCCAACTTTTGAGAAGCTCTCCTTACTATGCCTGCAACATGTTCATGCCAGGACATATTTGCTCCTAAATTAGCGCCCAACAAATTGAGTGACGATGTTAGAAGAATGGAGTACCCCCGACATAACTATGTCGGGTTCAGCAACGTTAAGGTTTTTAGAAAAAAACTGCCGCCTGGGTTTTTGTAGCGTTAAATTGCACTTGGTTACTGTCACCCCAAGATAGAATTTCTTCCAGGTCTTTATTAAACGACTTCCCGGTGTCTGCGGATACTCGTCTGATTAGCCGATGTCCGAGCGTTCAAAGTGAATGAAGAGATACGCTTACTGTCATCTGTAAAGTTGTAGATTGGATTCTCGGTCTTTTCCAGTAGATCGTTAATGTAAATAAGAAAAAGAGTAGGAGACAGTATGGAGCCTTGAGGTCCACCGGCGTTGATAGTGAAGGTGTTAGAAAGAAATCCGTCGACCGCCATTCGTAAAGAACTCTCTCTGAGGAAACATGAGAGCCACAAACAGAACTTTTCAGACATACCATAAGAGCGTAGTTTAGCCAACAGCCCTTCGTGCCAAACACGGTCGAATGCCTTGGATATGTCAAGAGCAACCGCTCGAGATTCTCCAAAGTGTTCAATTACATTGTTCCAAACGTGTATTACATAAGTCAGACGATCTCCTCTTGATCTATTTTTACGAAAGCCATATTGGTGATCGCTAATAATGTTGAATTCTTCAAGATATTTTAGAAGATGCTGATTGATAACCTTTTCCATGACATTCGATATTATTGCAAGCAGTGCGATTGGTCGGTAGTTATTTGGCAAGCTCTTTTTGCCTTTTTTAGGTATCAGCTGAACTGTGGCATATTTCCAGCAAAAAGGAAATATTCCCTTTCTGTAGGATAGATTGAAAAGTCTACAGAAAACTGGTGTCAGTTCCCTCGCACAGTTTTTGAGAACTATGGCAGGTATTCCGTCAGCCTTTTTGGTGTCTAGCTTCATTAAAATTCGTTTTCTGATACTCTGTCTGAAGACAATATCGGGCATCCTTGACTGCACTATGGGAATAGTAGGTGGTGTTTTTCCTTGGAAATCGACAGTAGAATGTGAAGCAAAGAGTTTAGCCAACAGGTTCGCTTTCTCAACAGGTGTCGTTGCAATAGAATTATCTGGTTGTGTGAGTGGTGGTATGGTGGATTTGGTGAAATTTTGACTAACTCTCCGTCTCGATCAGGGATCCGTGTTGATTCGTCAATAAGCTGAGTTAAGCCACAACTGATTGAAAATGATTCGGCTTCACGACTTTGTTCGTCGGTAGTATTTGAATATTTAAGCCAGTTGATGTTGTGGACATTAAAGTCGCCCAGGATGGCAACTTCGGCACTTGAATAGTTAATTTGTAAATGATCGATGGTGTCTGCAAGAGAAGCGAAAAGTGTTCTAAAATTAGTATCACTTGGTGGTCGATAGAGGATGCAGACGAACCTTGTGGATGATTGAGTCGTTATTTTTAACCACATAACATCAAAGTTTAGGGGCTCCAGAGCCTCTTCTCGTTGGCAACAGAGATCGCTTCTGACATAAAGACAGGTTCCAAAGTTACGCCTAAATCGGGAATAGAAGTCGTACCCAGGATAAAGATAGTTTACTCTGCTGGCCGATGAACTGACCTTAGTTTCACAGAGAGCGAGTACATGAGGTTTATTTGATTGCAAGTGTTGGTTCACTGAATTTATGTTCTAATTTAAACCTTGTATGTTGCAAAAATCCGTTATAAATTCTGTTCTCTGCGTGTCGACGCCCCTGAACCAGCCTCCACCCGGAGATCCGAACGGGAGACTATTTTACCTGCGGAATTTTTTGTATCCCGGTGCCTCATCATGCTTCGTGTACGTAGGGCACGTCAATCCGTGCCGACTTCCATCGAAACATGTCAGTACTTGCGGACTAAGACGAACACAAGCTAACATGTGGATGTGCTTGCAATATTGCTTGCTGTTGTGTTAGTTAGCGCATTTTTATCAATCAGTCAACATGGTAGTGGAATTAGGCAGTTCTAAACAAGGTATATTTTTAGTAAGAGACGTAAAACCTCAAATAGCAGGTTTAAAACTTCCCTCTAATGGACAAGTTTTGACAATTTTGTTTTACAATATTCGTGAAGAGAATTTAACTGTCAATGAAAGCGCAAATCTGATTCTTCGCGAGTGTATAATCTATTGGGAAATGGCCCGTATACCTACCAAATCTTTACCAAATTGGATGAAAACACTCGTGCGTAGCGCTGACAAGAGTTTGTCAACAACTTAGATAATTTGTTTAACATTGCACACGCCGATGCGCTTCGATTAATGAAAATAAATGAAAATAGAATCTTCTTGCAGCCCCAGAGAGAGCCAGGTCCACCTGGTCACTTAGCTGAGGTGGACAAAAAACTGACTGATAAAGAAAAAAGGGCTCGCCTTAGAACTACTGTACAAGAAAAGCGACGTGCTAAATATTTTCTGCGCCAACTTCTTTGACATCATCTTATGAACCGTTACTAAATGATTCACCTTCTGATTCTAACATGAATTTACAAGAAGATTTGCCAACACTGATTGAGAACACACAACCTGGAAAAAGAAAAAACACCCATGCGGAAGGATTTCATTACTCCAAAATTAGTAGCAACGCTAGAGAGGTGTCAGGAGTTTATTCTTGAGGCTACTATTGAAGCACTTCAATCCAAAAAATTCGTACAGAAAACCGAAAACAGCGCGCGGAAGCCATAAAAGTTGATTTTCAAAACGAGGTACCCGATGTTGTGACTGTTCACTGGAATGGCAAACTATTGCCTGCTTTAGATGCTCGTAAATCAAGCGTTATTTCATATGGAAATAAAGAACAAGTTATTGCTGTGCCAAGGTTGGAAAGCTCTTCAGGAAGCGAAAAGTCGCAGACTGTTTGGAATGCGATTGTAGACTGGAATCTCGAAGATAAAGTGCAAATTCTTTGTTGTAATACTACGGCTTCAAATACAGGCCGTACCAATGGTGCTTGTGTGCTTCTCGAACAAAAACTTAATAGAGAAATGCTTATTTTCACTTGCCGCCATCACGTGTATAAATTGGTGTTGAAAGGCGTCTTCGAAGTAAAAACCAGTCGTGACTACAAGCCCTGATATTCCGCTCTTCAAAGGTTCCGAGATAACTGGAAAAGTGTCTATCCTGATTAAATACAGTGCTATACAGAAAAGCTCACTACGTGCCTGACTGTTTCCACAATTGACAATTTCCTTGAATTTTACCGAACCGAACTGACCAAAGAAATAGTCTGAGATGACCCTCGAGAATTGATAGAGCTTTCTGTGATATTTGTGATATTTTTAGGGGGAGATACAGAGAGAAAATTTAAAATTAGGCCTCCAGGTGCTTTGCACCAAGCTCGATGTATGGCGAAAGCGACTTATTCTCTAAAAATATCATTACTTAGTGCTCAATTCAAAATTACGAGCAAGGAGAAAGCAGCACTGTTTGGCGTCTGCCTGTTTATCCTGACATCCTACGTTAAGCTATAGCTCCAATGCATTTCGACAGTAAAAGCGCCTTACCAGGATTCGTGCTTTTTAAAGTCAGTGATGGCTTACGATAAAATTGATAAAACCATCTGGAAAGCAGCTTTACAGAAGATAATCCAGCATTTATGTATCTGTTTTATCATTATTTGACGATGATGTGGAGCAAAAAAACTAAAGTAAAAATGGTTGCAAATTTAACCAAAGATAATTTATCAGCCCATGGTAAACATTACATCCCATCGAAAGAAGAACTTTGTGGTCCATTGTATGGTTAATTTAAGAAATAAATATAGTATTTTCTTATTTCCTCTTTATATTATAATTTTCTTAACTGCCTTTTCCTTTTTTATATCAGAGAAAAACTTCTATGACTTCATTTTAATTAAAAGACCCAAGAAATTAAAAGGAACGTATCAACGCTGAGGGCAGTGAACGATACAGTTGAAAGAGCGGTCAAATTGATGCAGGAATTTCATGGTTTAATCATGGTTGAAGAGGAAGAAGAGCAATTTTTATTACGTTGCGTACAAGAACATCGAAAAATTTATTTTGACTCTAAAAAAGCAAACTTTAAAAAGAAAATTTAAACAATAATGTCTTTTAAGTGTAAAATATACACAATTCGGGCATATTACTGTTTTATTTACTAAATAAACATTAAGTTCTAGAATCCTTCCATATTTACTCAGTACAAATTTTCATGTTTTATGTTTGGCATCAAGTGCTATCATTATCCAGTCACAATAATATTTATTAATTGAGTTATTAAGGTTAAACAGAATAAAAATAGAGGGTATGCGTATGTATAGTTTATTTATTAAATAGAAGCCGTTATTTGCCCCTTATGTAAGTCTTAATTTCTGAGAATGGATTGAGTGGATATTAATACTGAAAGAACTAAAGAAATTAGATAAAAGCTAGCTCATTTTTTTTTGATAGAGAATACGGATAAGAGATAATTTTTTTCCTTTTTTTGAAAATAGTCCCTATAGTTGTTTAAAATTTGATTGTACAGTTTTGGGCACCATTCATTTTAGAATAAAAGGAATCTAATTTCAGCTCGAAAAATGAAAAAAATACTGAAGAGTTATTTAGTTGTTAAAACAAGATTAAGTATATTACAACCTGAGATTCCTGAAAGAAAGAGCAGGAGTTTAGTGAAACACTACACATTCAAATAAAAAGGGTATATTTATTAACAAAATAAAAATTCCTAACTTTATTACACTCTTAAAATTACTTCTACTAAATAAAAACCTAGAAGAGTGTACACTATTACATAGAGTCTTTAAATCAGGATTACTAAGCTTTTAATAAAAGCACTGACAAAACACAATATTAAAAGTTTGTGAATTTAACTCCGCGAGTTACATGTGTTGAGTGGTCGATGGAAACGCATTTGTAGACAGGAAGTGAGATTTTTAGACTGGTGTACTTATAACTTACTGATTGGTTTCTATTCCTGGGATTTCCATAAGTTATTTGGCCTCTCCCGGTGAGATCATCATAAAAATATTGTCTCAACCATTTCGGTTGTTAAACACTTTTTGACTCGAAATGCCTGAGGATGAGCAGGATATTTCAAGAAAGGAAAAGGGCCATAAACTTGAGAGCTAGAAACCGTTACTGTACTACCGCATCACTAAAAAAAACACTCTGGCGTGCTGGAGAAGCTAGCCATTACGGCCTACTGGCGAAAAAAAGCCGCTTCACCTTGGAAAAAGCCACTACCGCTTTATGGTGGAAAAAGCCCATAAAAATTTCATCTGGCCATTTATATATCCTTTCCCCTTTTTCAAAATAAAATCTTTAAAATGGCTTACTTCTGGGTTATAAGATCAAGGCAAACCAAACAAGTCAGGTCAGCAACACGTTATGCACACTGCCGGTTTAAATTAAAAATTCTCAAAAATTTAAAACTACACTGTTCAAAAATTGAAATTAAACAATAAATATAAAGATGTAATAAAATATAAATTACAGGAAGAAAAACCGGTCAAGTGCAAGTTGAACTTGCACAATTAGTGTTCAGTACGTTAATTGAGTTTTCAGCAAAGTTTGTTTCCAATCTTTACTGAAAACTGGTGACCTTGAAATTTTTGTTTTTTTTTTATATACCAGATAAATTATTAAAGGTAATGCACTCGTGATAATTTTCGTTCAATCTATACCGTATCAGTACTTTTCGAGATAAGGTAGGGAGACAGCGAATGTTCGCGATTTTTTAAACATAATGGGTAGAAAAGTGTGCGCAAGTATTACATTATATATATATTTTTTACTAGGATTTTCACAAGCTTTCATTTGACACCACACTCGATGACCTAGTAAAAAAATTTTTTTATCGCTTCCGATTTCAGCCCCCAAAACTAACCCATTAAGTCAAAATTTAATTTTCAAAGCTACACGGCTCTGATGAGGCCATCAATTCCTATATTAGTACCAAATTTCAACTTTCTATGTCAAATAGTTCCGGAGAAAATCGGGTGTGACAGACAGACAGAGAGACAGACGCCGAAGTGATCTTATAAGTGTTCCGTGTGGAACACTAAAAATGCAAAACAATTTGTCACGCAACTTTCCGAAAAGCTGATGCTGTACATCTTCAGCTATATCACCAATTCGACGAGCAACAGTATTTGATATAGGTATGGATAGCGATTATTTGGCAAAATTATCTCCAAACATAGTTTCTACAATCTCAATTGCTGCTGGCAAAACAAGCTCTTCACCAATGGTGTGAGGCTTTTTACATCTGCCTATACTTTGTAAGAGGCAAGTAAAGCTTCTTGATTCACAGACAAAGTTTTTTTAAAATATGATTTCTGCTTTACATATGGTTTTAATTTTAATTCGAATAGTTCTCAGGGTTTGTTAAGGTACTCACTATGAAGCGTTTTCAAACGTCGTTTAAGTTTATTTGGTTTCATTCTGTCTGCTGCCAAGATTTTTGAGCAAATAACACACAGGGGCCTTTCTTCTTCATTTACTTTAGTACTGGTAAACCCTAAATTTAAGTATTCTTGAGAATATTTTCTTGATTTTATTTTCGGAACCACGCTCGTTTGTGCACTTGATGCTTCACTATCGTCTAATGCTCGCTTACGCCCATTTAAAAATTTACCCATGATTCTGTATAAATTTACTTCCGTGAATACTTAATACCTTGAATTTCAATTAACATGTAAATTACAACATACACATTCACGTTAAATCCGATAGCAGTAGAAGGATCAACTCGACTTAGACGGGCTGTAATTGAACAAGGTGCGGCATTTATATACTTTTCGGCAGACTTTCCGAATGACAGAGAGCAATACAGAGGCATCGATTCTAGTATTATCAACGCAGCAGATATGTGTTGCCAAATATGAATAAATTTACTTATTCTTGGTAGTTTGTAAGGTTTGTAATTACGGTCATAGTGCAGCTTTAGCATCAAAATACTTTTATACATATATATTATTATTGCATGCATTGTTATTGTATGAGAGGGGGGGAGACGCGATGAAAATTATGATTGAAAATTGGGTCTCAAATACTGAAAGGTTGAGAAACGCTGCAATATATCGTCATGATAACTTTGTTGATTCGTACAAGAATACGATACTAAAAAGTTGGGAAACTTGCTGTTCATTTAAAATATTGTGATATTAAAGAAGAAATAATGGAAAGAATTGAAAAAGTGGAAACATTATCCCTTTATCTCTATCACGTAGGAGCTTATTTTAAAACTTTGTTCGAAATTCAATTCTTAATAATGATCGTTAACAGTTTTCAATATTTTTTTGGCTTTAATCTCTTTGAGGCATTTAGTATTTAATGTTTTTGGTTAACTTGCTATGCGGTAAGTCAATTTTCAATATTATTAATATTATTCCTTTATTTCCAATAACTTATTTTTATTTTTGTCATTACAACTATGAAATTGGATTACGACCAGAGACAAACTTTTAGTATTAGAATTTTCAAAGACCTACGATTTCGTAAAAGCATAATGTGTTCTTGACCGATAGGAACAGTATATGCACCACAGTGTCAAGATTTTATTGAAAAGAAATGTAAATAGATCATCATGAGGGCCATCTTAATGGTACCAATGATTTATTTAAGTAGCTGAGGTACTGATATTATTTCAAGGCTTAAATTATTTCGAGAGGATCTAACTCTAACTTTTTTATTTAGCCATTCTGGGAATACTATAATATATTTCACAAAATCCATCTATGTAAAAAGGCTCTGTATATGCCGGCCGTAAGGTTGTACGCCATAGTATGACAGTACAGTTAAAGTAGATTCAAATAAATGAATATTGTTTTTTTTTAAAAACACCTATATATATATATATATATATATATATATATATATATATATAATATATATATATATATATATATATATATATATATATATATATATATATATATACACTGATGAGCAAAAAAATCAACTCAAACGATTTTGCTTCATGTAACACCGATCCTTGAATTTAATTATTTTTGGTATCATTCTACTCTTTCCAATAATACTAAAAACATCTGGATTTCCAAAAATATTTACTGATTAAAACGGTTTTACTCAACAGAATCGTTTTTGCACGCTCAGCAACGTACTCGTTGCGTGCTATTGATCACTATAAAAACACATCATTCCTTTGTCGGAATTTGATCCGTCAACATAACTGCTATACTTGCCCATTAATTATGACGTTGAAATATGGATACCACTCCCACCACCCTATTGTAAGAAGGGCATAGCCAATATGTAGTCGCTGCGCAACTACACCTGAGTCAGCTGTCTCCAGAGTCAATAGATGTTACCAAGAAATTGGTGCCTTTACACGGAGACCAGGATCAGGAAGAAAAAGGTGTACCTCGAAGCGAGACTACCGCTTTATTTTCAACACAACTCTGAGAAATCGCCATTTGACCGGCGCTGAGGTTCAGCAGGAGCTTCGACAAGTTCGTGGTCTGACTGTGAGTCATTGAACAGTCAGAAGAAGACTTTAACCGACTTACTCCGAAAAGACCGGCTAACGGACCTAAACTGACAGCAGCTCATTGACAACCGCGACTCAGATTTGCCCGAGAACATGTCGACTGGACCTGCGTTGCGTGTTATTTTCCGACGAATCCAGAATGTGCCTACATGGCAATGATGGAAGAAGACAAGTTTATAGGAGGCCTGGGGAGCGCTATACGCACTGTTGCATTACTAAAACGGTCGCCTACGGAGGAGGTTCTGTCATAGTGTGGGGCGGCACCTCACCGAATAACTGATGAAAAATGTAGCGGTGGATTAACTGCCCACCAGTACATCGAAGAGATCCTGCAGGAACACGTCGTTTCTTACTCTGGATTTGTTGGCGATAGCTTCGTGCTAATGCACAACAATACGAAGCCACATGCTGCTGCATCGGTGCAGCAATACCTGACGAAAGTGGGAATACCCACATTAGACGGGCCTGCGCGGAGTCCTGACCACAATCCAATCGAGCACATGTGAAATGTGCTCAAAAGAAAGGTTCGAGCCAGAAATCCAGCTCCTGCATCGCTGAGGAACTTAAAGGTTGCGATGGAGGACGAGTGCGAAAGAATCTCATGGACAGTGTTGAAAGAGCTCACCCGCTCCATGAAAACCGGCTGGAAGCAGTAATAAGGGCTAAGGGGGGGAAGGTAATACAAAATATATATATTTTAGTTTTTATCAGTAAATTCAACTGTTAAACTTAAAATTTGTTTAATTTTTCCTTTCTCTTTACCATATTTTCAATTCTTGCTTTAGCTGTTAATCATTTTAATTAGAAAAAGCATAAAGTATGCTATGAAATTTGGTATCATTAAAAAGAGAATAGAATGGGCTTTCAAATAATACGTAATGATCCGTAAAAATATGTGAACACTCAATTCAAGAATTCGGTGTTAAATGAAGCCAAATAGTTTGAGTCGATTTTTTGCTCACCAGTGTATATATAATAGGTTTAAATTAGTTTAAAGATGTAGAAATAATATAGAAAAGTTCACGCTAGCCAAGTCACTAACATGTACTACAGTCACATGAATTGCGTAAAATCACGCCTTTTTCTATTCACCGTTATATTAATCAAAAAATATATGTCCCCTATAAATTAATTATTTAGCGTATTATTATGTTATAGCTAACATCCACAATGTAATAAGTCAATTATGATTATATCGATTACTATTTCTATTTATATCCAAGTCTTTCGTTATACTCATACAAACACAAGAAATACTTGTAGATTTCGAGTTGCTACAATACCGATTCAACATGATTCCTCAGTACGAAGCATTCTTTTTTAAGTCAGTAGCATATTTTTTTAATTACTTTTGTATGATGCCGTTCTACGATTTTCAGAGTAATATTTTAGTTCGCGAACAACGATATAAAAAAAAAGTTGCTGTTTTTGTAATTTTAGCTTTCTTGTTTTTCTTTTGGCAAGTGTACGTGGTAGTAGGATATGGCTTTAATTTCATAACATTTTTTTTGTTATTATCATGGATATCTCAGGCTCTAATATCACTTGTATCCATTATCAACTCTTACACTAAAAGAATAATTTTGGGTAAGCTTTTTCGAAAATTTACATTGATTGATAAAACTTTGTCCAACAAAAGATTTAAAATGGAAGAAAATATATCTAAAAATGCCAAATATTATTTAATTTTAGTTAATTTATTGGTAGTTGTTATAATATATAGTAATTATTTAACATGGAATCCGATAGAAGTCGTTTGGTATAAACTAGTTTTGTTACTGTTGCGCCCTTTAACTGGTATCGTGTTGAACATTTATGCCGTATCTCAGTGCATCCTGATGACAATATTATTATTATCTATAAAAGCTAGATACCAAGAAGTACAAGTACTTGTAACCAAAATAAGAAGTTCCATTATTGAGGAAGAAATAATGCATGTAATGAAAACCGTAGAATTACTAAGCCTTTATCTTTATAAGGTTGTATGTTATTTCAAAATTATCTTTGAAGTTCAGTTTTTACTAATGACTCTTAACACTTTCTTAAGTTTTCTGTCTATTGGACTTCTTGCTTATACCCATGGTGCTCGTTTAAAATTTGCAACGGTCGGACTTGCTTTGATCTTATTAATGGTAAGTTTGGTTACTTTTACTAAAATTACTAAAAAGTAGAATAAATTTGATGGTAGTTGTTCTGCCTGTGGGTTATGATCTAGATCAGTGATTCCCAAAGTGGTTCAGGTGGAACCCCAGGGGTCCACGGGAGACTCGACGGGGGGGGGGGTCTACGTTGGTGTGAAAAAAGAATGGGAGTTCACAAGTTGTAAGTGGGGGTCCACGAAAATTTATCTGGTTTCGATAGTAAAGAACAAAAATTTTGGCTTGGCTTTACCTATCAATGTAGGCAGATAATACACTACTCAAAAAAAAATTAAGGGAGCAAAAAAAATTCCAAATTTTTCGGTGATTTTTGACAGGTTGTATTTTGGTGAAAAATGGTCGTATTGAGACTTAAAAAAAAGCATTTTGAAGCTTCAAGATTTTAATTTTCAGATTTTTTTGGCTAAAATTTTTTAGGAGCTACGGTTCTCATGCAATCCTAACAGATAGGGCGAAAAAATAATATTGCAAATATTCTGCTTTTTTTGGTCCACGGGCTTGAAAAAGATTTTTTCAGTTAGGCCGGCATATGGAGCAGATAGCCTGTTTATTTAGCATTACTTTCCTTGTTTTAAAACCTCCCTTAATTTTTTGAGTAGTGTATTTTAAGAAGGTCAGCGATGGTTACTTGTAAAAACTTGCATATTCGATATTCAGTACAACGTGCGTCGAGACTTGCAAAGCGCCGCCCGCCCGCCCGCCCTCAACGCAACCCGGTCAGACGTGCAAAGGGGCGAAATACGAGTTGTGCTGTGCTTGCAATCTTGCATGCACTTGTTTGATTCTTCACCAATATAAATACGAATGCCAAGGACAAACGTTACACATTTGTTTCCGGAATTTTGAAAAGAAACGTGTAAGTGAATCGATGTCAGTGTTTGCCAGTACCGGAAAAAAGTAAGTACCCGCCTATTTGTTATTCATACTTTTATTTTATATTGTAATAATATTATATTTGTTATGTTTGTCTGTAGTAGGTACGTAATAAAAATTAAATACTGAACAGGGCCATTATTCGATACTTCTATAAAAGAACAGAAAGCCGAGAAAGATTGAACTTTTAGTACTTTTTATTATAAAATTATTTAGTTACCCGACTGTGGTGATTCACTAAAGGAGCGATATATGATTGACCTGCATGTTTGTACATATTTCAGTGCCCTCGTAGTTGCTAATGTTAAATGACTAAAAATATTTTCATAACTTGTACGTGTCTTTATTTACCACACGTAACGTACTTCAAAGTAACAAATAAATCATTAAAATCGCGGAGTTTTGATGTCAAAATATTCTTTAAAAGTATTTTTGTCTCGAATTTACAGAAATGTATCAAAATATAATTAATCAAAAAATATTTTATATTACATTAAAATAGGTTCAGCCGTTTTGGGAAAACCTCTATATGAGTCTTAGCAGTTTATTGCTTTTAATAATTAAAATCAGTTTTGCCGCCGGCATTTTGGTTTTTTTTCATTGCAATAATTAATTAATCCTATTTTATTCTGTTAAAATAGCCATATCCTATTAAAGTCGCCTTATGATTACTAAAACAAACATTTTTTTTCTTTACAGGTAGGTAACTGATACGAAACATGGCTGAATCTAAGAAGAAATGTCGACAGTACAGTGTTGATTATTTAAAATTTGGTTTTCTTCCATCAAAGGCGGACAAACGATTGCCTTTTATGCAACAAAGTTTTGAGCAATGACTTTATGAAACTATCGAAGCTTGAAGATCATCTAAGAAGGTGCCATCCTGATAAAATAGGTAAAGATTTAAAATATTTTCAAACATTGAAGGAAAAATATGAAAAGAGACCCACCGTGCACAGTATGTTCGCTTCAACGTCTCAAAGTAACGATTATGGCTTGTGGGCATCTTACAATATCTCATTGCTGATAGCGAAATCTGGAAAACCGCACACTATCGGAGAACAGTTAATTTTACCCGCTGTTGAAAAGGTTTTTAAAAACTGTTCTGTACAAACCTCCATTTGACGTACTCAAAAGAATTCCTTTGAGTAACAACACTGTACAAAGACGTATTGATGAAATGAGCTCTGATATTTAAAGCTTCTTGCGTAATTATCTGCAAACAACTCATTTTTCTATTCAACTG
>CM032452.1:15673594-15779558 GCA_019049505.1 Pachyrhynchus sulphureomaculatus | reverse complement strand
TTTTATTCTAAAATGAATGGTGCCTAAAACTGTACAATCAAATTTTAAACAACTATAGGGACTATTTTCAAAAGGCGTACAATAATTACCTCAATCTCCATGTGCTCTACCGGTAAAAAACGAGCTAGCTTATATCTAATTTTTTCTCTATCAGTATTAATATCCACTCAATCCATTCTCAAAAATTAAGATATACATAAGGAGCAAAATAGCGCCGCAGAAGAGACGTTACAAAATGACGCCGAAAGTGAGGCCAAAAAAATAACGCTCCAACGTGTTGGGCTTTGAAAATTTTCTCTCCTGAAGTTGAGCTGAGTTCAGTGTACTAGTTTTTGAAGAAAGTAAAAATTCTAACTTTTCATATTATTTTTCTTGGTTTTCTGAACTTTTATTAAAATATATTAGACTATGGTAATAGGACGAGCAGGAAATGTGTAGAATTATTTATTTCAATTTATTTTATGATAGTGTTATAGATATTTGAATTTTACTAATTGAACCTGATCCAAAAATTTCCTATTTGTTGTCGAAAGTTAAAATTAATTTGCACTTGTGTATTTATCTGTTATCTTAAAAATGCGGTGCTGTGAAAAAAAAAACTGATTTTATGTTTACTTATTTTTTGCATGAATGTTGAAAATACTTTGCTTATACAGGGCAGTACTTAGAAATCTTTTTGAAATTGTGGAAAATTTTCGAAATATTTAGTAAAGAAGTTTTAATATGTTAGTTATCTTTATATATTTTTCATTTTGACTATTAGGAGCACAGGAAAAATATTTTCACGACTTTTCAAACAATTCTTTTAAATTTTATAACTTAAATACATCGTCATGGAAGTTTTCAATTTTAAAGTCAATCACCTGTTGGAATATGAACTGGATTATGAATTAATCATTTCAAGCTTATTTTCATAGTAAGGTCACTAGTCTAAAATGTCTTAGAGATGTAGACGACCAAAAATATTCCCATAAATCTGACCAGATCTGGACCAAATGGTTACAAGAAGTTTCTAATTTCTTAAGTCTTATAAATTTCCTCCTTCTCCAGTTAAAATCCCTGTCTCTCCAAATGGTCACATGTCTCCTTTATTCGTGCATACGTACTTAGATAACAGAGCGCGTATAAAGATAAATTTGTTAGGTGTCGACTTACTGCTTCTTGTTTGACCCTAGAAAACCTCGATAATAGGTCGGAATGGTTTTAAAATTTTAAGTCGTTTGGGTATAAAAATATGCCATATCAAAAATAGAAGTGTTACCACAGCAGATGGCAGCCGCCAAAGAGTTTTAAGTATGGTCGAGTTGCCGTTGCTCTGCAATGGTTATAGTTTAAGTATTTCAGCACTAGTAGTGCCTATCTTTATCCCAAAAGTTTATTTTAGGATGTGTTTTAGGATGGCAGCCGCCAAAGAGTTTTAAGTATGGTCGAGTTGCCGTTGCTCTGCAATGGTTATAGTTTAAGTATTTCAGCACTAGTAGTGCCTTTCTTTATCCCAAAAGTTTATTTTAGGATGTGATTTTGCACAAAAATTCGGAATTTTAGTAAATTTTAAAGATGACTCGTGGTATCCACAGTCACTCGAAGTCAATTCCCATATAAATTTTAAAGATCATTATCCAAAATGTTCTTTGGAAAACCTTTTCTCGAGTCTATGTACCCTAGATGATCTCTCGAAGACAGAACGTTTAAAAGCAGAAAAAGTTAGGTCCTACAAGGAAATTTGTAATAAAGATAGGTTAGACCAAACGAATAAAATCACCATGTCTATAGATACGGCTGACGCCAGTCCTGTAAACACAAGGCCCTTCCCCATGTCTCCGTACATGTCAAAAATATTAAATAGAGAGTTAGACGAAATGCTGAAACTCGAAGTAATTGAAGAATCAAGTAGTCCTTGGTATTCTCCAATCTTATTGGTGAAAAAGGCCGATGGCCAGTATCGTTTGTGCTTTGACGGACGAAAGGTCAACGATGTCAGCAAATTCTGATAATTATCCACTACCGAATATTGACAGAATTTTGACATCACTCAGGAATGCTAAGTATGTGTCCTCGATAAACCTTAGAAAGGCTTTCTGGCAAATTCCTCTAGACGAATCCCCTAAGGAAAAACCCGCTTTTGCAGTCGTAGGACGAGGTCTATTACAGTTCGTCACTATGCCGTTTGGTCTAAAGAACGCTGCTCAAATTCAGCAACGTTTAGTGGATGCTATATTTGGTCCAAAATACGAGCCAAATATCTTTACTTATCTAGATGACATTTTAGAAACATCAGAAGATTTCGAATCGCACATTCGCTTGCTTAAAGAAGTAAAAGATAAATTGAAGGAGGCCCGACTAACAATAAATTTGAGAAAATGTGATTTTTTCAAAACATTACTAAAGTTTTTAGGCCATATAGTAGGCTAAAGTTCTTTGCGTACCGATCCGGATAAAGTAGCAAGTATGGTTAATTATGCTAGACCTACTAATAGTACGGAAGTTAAGCGTATTGTAGGAATGTGTTCTTGGTATAGACGTTTTATAAAATCTTTTCTACCCTGTCGTCGCCTATTAATGATCTTTTGAAATGACAAAAAAAAGGACAGTCAATAAACTGGACAAAAGCAGCAGAAGAATCTTTTATAAAGATTAAAGAGCTGTTGGTTTCAGCTCTCGTCTTATTCCAACCGTTTTATATCTCTAGTGATGATTCTAACACAGGTTTAAGGGGCATTATAATACAGAAAATCAATGGTAATCGCATATGCCAGTAGAACTTTATCAAAGGCTGAACCTAATTATTCAGTTGTCGAAAGAAAATGTCTAGCAGTAGTCTTTAATGCCGAAAAGTTTCGACCTTATATAGAAGGTGTTCCTTTCATGGTTATAATAGATTATTATACTTTATTATGGCTTAATTCTATCAAAAACCCTAACGGAAAACTAGCGCGTTGGGCAATTAGGCTTAAAAAACATAGGTTTAATTTAGTTCATAGGAAACGGATCCATAATGTTATTCCTGACGCTTTGCCAAGAATCCCAGATCATGCAGTGGACGAATGCAGTTTTCGGGCACAGATTGCTGTAAGAATTGACACGGTTGATCGTATAGATCCATGGTACGGTAATTTACGTTAAAAGATTTAAAAATTCCTTGAAAATTTTCCTCAGTGGAAAGTGGAAAATGATTTCGTATACAAATTTATCCCAAACCCGCTACCTTTAAAAGTTAATGTACCCGAGTGGAAAATACTAGTTCCTAAACCACAGAGAGAGGAAATTATTGGCGAGTCTCATACTTCTCCTACTTATGGTCATTTTGGTTTTTATAAAACTCTTCACAGGGTTTAGGAACAGTATTATTGGCCAAAAATGCGTTTTGATTAAAAAAGAAAACAGTTAATTACCCTTCTCAAGTCATAGCAGCTGATCTAGTAGGCCCATTCGCACGTTCAAAAAAGGGAAATAAATGGCTTTTCGTGGTTTCTTGCTGGTTTACAATGTTATACACTCTACAATGTAATTTCGTTAAACGTAATAATTGAACTGTTGGAACCGCTTTAAGAAGTTACGTTAACTCACATGATACTTGGGATAAGGAGATTTCAAAGATCCAACAAGCTATAAATACAGCAAAACACGAGATAGCCGGGTTTACACAGTTTTTCTTAGTTTACGGCAGACATATACCTCTATCTGGATTATATTATAACAATTTAGATTTGTATGTCAGTATTGACAGCGAAATAATTCCAGGTAGTAGGAATGCATACGCCGAAAAGTTAAAGGGTGTAAAAGATATTTTTACAGACGTGCGTAATAGGATACATAAGGCTTATGAACGGAATAGTAAATCTTCTGACCTTAGAAAAAGGGATTTTTCCTTTAAAATAGGTGATCACGTTTGGCTGAAAAATAAAATTTTCCAGTGCAGTCGATAAATTCACATCTAAATATGTATATTGCGTGATAAGAGAAAAGATTTCAGATTTAATTTACAGTTTGGTTAATTTAAATGGGGCTAAAGTAGAACAGTGGCATATTAAAGACTTAAAACCATTCAATGGACCTAACTAATGAAAGTTTGTCAGAGAATGATTTATATTTAAATTATCTTAATTGTCCAATATGATTTTTTATCTTTTTTGATGTTGCTCTGTACAGGTGACGACCTCGTTATTTGATTATATATATATTTATACATGTATATATATATATATATATATATATATATATATATATATATATATATATATATATATATATATATATATATATATATATATATATATATATATATATATATATATATTTATATGCATATATATATATATATATATATATATATATATATATATATATATATATATATATATATATATGCTACACCAAACTGGTGAAGCATACATATGTCCACTTTGGTCTTATAAATTATTAATTACACTCATAAAGAGATCGAAATGAAGTCCATTGAATGCTATACAGTGTAAAACTTTTACTAAACGGGAAAATGTCAATAAATTATATAATGAACTTTCCTAATGGCCCTGATAAATTCAAAGTTCAATGACTTATTAATGTAGTCGATATATTGAAATTATATCTGTAATATAGCGCAACTAAAATCTTAAATAATTTAATCTATATAATAATTTAAAGATGTTATAACTCTTCTGCCTGAAAATTTCTGGTATTAATATTCATTTATTTTATTTAAGAAGGATATCAACCCCAAGATGGGTTTTTCGTGATTCCTAAAAATATTTGTCGGCAAATTTCCTATATAATATAAAGCCACAACTTATTATTGTAATTAGCAGAACAGTGATATAACCGCTCCGGAATCCAAATTGCTCATCCTGGAACTTGTTATCTATGTCATATATGTTTGTTGGTTTGTTGAGGATGTTGCTGCTACCAAACATAAATTGCATTTGTTGAATTCTATTTAGAAGAGAGCTGTTTGCCTGATTCGAAGCCCAAAAATCACCAGCAACCTTGATTTCCTAGTAAATCGAAGAACGGTTGGCGAATGAACTCTTTTCTACAAGTACTTTCGTAGAGAGTGTTGGACCTATATAGCCCGTTTAATTCAATCCAGACTGGTGCATGCTAGAAAGATAAGGTTCAGCTTCTTACTCATTGTAAAACCTTTCTCGAGCAGACTTTAATACAGAGAACTACATCACTTTGGCATAATTTCCTATGGAGTACAATTTACAGTAATTAAAGATCCACGTGAATCGCTTTACCCGTACAGAGCTTTAGGGATTTCTCGGCAGCACATGTGCTACGTCCATAAAAAAAATTGAACAAGGGAGAAGTATAACGACGTGAGTGTGTATGTCAGTTTGTAACATCAGAACGACTGATTCAATTTTCGTGCAACTATTATTCGTCAGCCATCCTACATCAGATTATAATTGGTTAGGAAGTTCTGTAAATGATTTTTTGTCGACTTCGGTTATTGGAAATGTACCAGTTATTGGAAATGTACCAAGAGCAACGAAATGAATATATGAGAGATTTGATTCTATTTCAATATCCTGTATTACTGAAGATACAAGTAGTTGAATCCATTCGAGACTTTCGGCCAAATGCTGGTATTTAAAATAAGCTTATTAATTAACATGTAACAAAAAACGAACGAATTAGAACTATAGCAGGAGTTAGATCTCACATCATTATTTCTAGTAAACAACTAATAGATTACTCTACTCTATGTTATTAACTGCTCACCTAAGCGTTCTTTCCCATTTGGGCTTTAACGAGCTTAAAGAGAAACCTACAAATTTGGAGATATCGAGTAGTTGAGCTTGTGTTCATCTCAAGTGTGTCAAATGTTCTTCTGACTTTGTCAATTCAATAACAAAGGATCTCCTCAGGAAACTTCTCCTTATTATTGCCTATTAAAGTTTTCTATCAGAATCAGATTTCTTTACTTCTCGCAAATTTCTTATCACCCTTCATCCCCAATTTATTCATGAGTTAGTTGGAAACCGTGGCCAGTCAGGAATGTATGTATTTTCTATGGGAGATGATGTATTTGCCATGTTCGATACAAAAAATTAAAAGTATACGATTTTAATTCTAAATTAAATTCAGTATACTACTTTATTAGTTTTACTTGTGAAATTGGAAGCAACGAACAACTGCCTTTTCTGGATATTATTAAAAATATTAATAAATGAGAATTTGACTTCCATAAGAAAGATACAGTATATTCCTAACGATTTCTAATGATTCATTTCGTTGTAAACAACGTAAACTTGCCGATTTACACTTTTTGGTTCATCATTTAGTCACTTGCCCTTTGAACGAAAGGAATGATGTGATCTTCCTTTTTAGCCTTCCATATGGAACACTTATAAGTTCACTTCGGTGTCTGTCCGTCGGTCACACTGATTTTTCTCTGAAACTATTTGATATAGAAAATTGAAATTTGACACTAATATCGGAATTGGTGGCCCCATTAGAGTCGTGTAGTTCTAAAAGTTAAATTTTTATTTAAAGAGTTAGTTTTGAGGGGTGAAATCGGAAGTGAAAAAAAAATAACCAGGTCATGAGTGGGGTGTTAAATAAAAGCTTGTGAAAGTACGAGTTGAAAAATATATATAATGTAATACTTGTGCACACTCTTCTTTTTACTATTTTTAAAAAATTGGCAAAAGTTTCTGTCCCTCCCCTTTGTCTCGAAAGGTACTGCTTAAAAAAATTTTGAAAAAATTCTGGGATGATCTCCACAGAGTGTAGATTAAACGGAAATTATCATGAGTACATTACCTTTAATAATTTATCAGGCATATGAAAAATAATATTTAAAGAACGTCAGTTTTAACAAAGATTGGAAACAAACTTTGCTGAAAACTCATTTGGGGTGTGTTTTGTGAAGGCATTGATCATTTTATACCTCTATAATAAAAATCTTTATTTTAAAAGCGATCAATGTACGGAATACTAATTGCATAAGTCCGACTTGCCCTTGGCCGATTATTTTTTAGTTTTAAAATTTCTAAAAAGCAAAGGAACGTAAAATAAACAGAACATTAAGAAGACCAAATAATACACTTTGATTCTGAAAGGAAGTGAAATTAAAGCCACCACACTAGTAAGAAAAAAGAAAATGGAACACTGGGAAAAATTTTCTAAAGAAATGGAACATGTGTTCTATGGTATGCAAACGGAGGTTTGGAGAATTATACGGGAAAGGAAATGAAGGAATTAATAGAAATAAGGTACATCGAAAAAGATACATGGATAAATTATATAAAGCAATTGTATAATACTACAGAAAATTTGGCAACCGAAACACCAGAAATAGTAATCAACTAAACATCAGAAATAGATGATAAACAGGTGGAAAAAGCTCTCAACAAATTAAAAAACCAAAAGTCAGCTGGTAAGGGCGAAATACAAAATGAACTATTAAAGTACGGAGGAGTGAAACTGACTAAAGAATTGACAAAGCTCATAAACAAAATATACAGGGATTGTGAATGCCAGAAGAATCGAGAACAAACATAATGATACTACTTTTTAAAAAGGAGAAGAAACCGATTCGAAAAATTATCGACGAATTAACCTCTTATACACAACTTTAACTGACGACAAAAATTGTTACCAATAAAATAACTCCACTTATTCAGCTTTCCGAACAACAACAAGGATTCAGGAGCGGAAGATCCTGTAACGACTCAGTACTTGTAATCAGAAAAATTACTGAAAAATCAATTGAGTATAACAGACCAGCGTTCTTATGCTCTATAGAATTGGTAAAAGCATTTGATAGAGTACAGCTGCAAGATGTAGTGCATACACTTTATGACAAGAATATTCCATTGGATATAATAAAACTAATTAAGAACATTTACAAAAGAAATAAAATAGAAGCGAGAGAAAATTCGGAGTTAACTGAACCCATAGAGGTAACAACTGGTATTAGACAAGGAGATTCACTGAGTCCCCTACGGTTTCACATTATATTTGATGAAATAATTAAACAGGTAATAACAATAAAAAGCTATAAAATGGGTAATAAAGAGATACAAATATTGTGCTACGCTGACGATACTGTACTGGTCGCTGAGAGTGAAGATGAATTGCAGAGATTCTTACATCAGTTTAATACAACA
Organism: Pachyrhynchus sulphureomaculatus; assembly: GCA_019049505.1. NCBI lineage: Eukaryota > Metazoa > Arthropoda > Insecta > Coleoptera > Curculionidae > Pachyrhynchus > Pachyrhynchus sulphureomaculatus. The sequence goes on along the minus strand of CM032452.1, from coordinate 15,771,441 downwards.
GCAAAGAAATTTAATAGGAAAATATCGGCTAAAAAATCTAAATCAGTAGTTATCTCCAAAGAACCAATTAGGTGCAAGTTGGATATCAATAATCAGATTATAGAGCAGGTAATGGCAATTAAATATTTAGGAATTAAATTATCATATAACAATAACATCGAAGAAGAAATTAAAAAACAAATAGTAAAAGCCAATAGAATAGCACGATGCTTGAATAAGACTATTTGGAAAATTAAATTCTTGAGAACAGAAGTATAATCTCGTATTAATAAATCTGTAGTTTGACTAGTTATGACCTACACAGCAGAAACGACCAGAAATACGCAAAACTCAAAGATACTTACAAACAAATGAAATGAATGGGATAAAGAAACAAATGACAACATAAGGCACATATGGTGAAGTAGAACATTAACACATGGATAAGGAACAGAAAACAAAAATGGCACTACCACATAAATAAAATGTCCGAACGACAGTTAATGAAAATAGTTCGAGATAAATCACCGGTGGGCCGAAGGAGTATAGAACGCACACGAAAAAGATGGAACGACGACTTGTAGCGACGACACATTAAAGAAAAACAGGCAGGAATGCCTAATATAAAGAAGAAGTTATGTTTTAAAAAGAGAAAAGTTTAATGCAAACGTCGTATTAGGTTTCAAGCGTTGATCATCTTTCCTTCGCTGAAATATTAAGATTTTTGTCAATAATATTAATGAAGAAACAATTGAACTCACAGAAATATTGTTTTTCCCTTTCTAAATAACCCTTTTTAGTGCTCCGCACGGAACACTTATAAGATCACTTCGGTGTCTGTCTGTCTGTCTGTCGGTCTGTCTGTCTGTCTGTCACGCCCGATTTTCTCCGAAACTATTTGTCATAGAAAGTTGAAGTTTAGTAATAATATAGCAATTGATAGCCTCATCAGAGCCATAGAGTTTTGAAAGTTAAATTTTGATTTAAGGGGTTAGTTTTAGGGGGTGAAATCGGAAGTGAAAAAAAATATTTTTTACTAGGTCATCGAGTGTGGTGTCAAATGAAAGGTTGTGAAAACACGAGTAAAAAATATATGTATAATGTAATACTTGCGCGCACTTTTCTTTGTAGTATTTTCAAAAAAATCGCGAAAATTCACTGTCCACTCGCTTTATCTCGAAAAGTACTTATTAAAAAAATTTTGAAAAAATTCTGGAATATTCTCCACGTGGTGTAGTTTGAACGAAAATTATCATGAGTGCATGACCTTTAATAATTTATCTGGTATATAAAAAAAAACAAAAATTTCAAGGTCATCAATTTTCAGTAAAGATTGGCAACAACCTTTGTTGAAAACTCATTTAGGGTGTGTTTTGTGAAGTCACTAATCGTAAACAATTTTTTTATTTTAAAAGCAATCAACGTAGGGAACACTAATTGTGCAAGTTCAACTTGCACTTGACCGGTTTTTATTTTACTCGTGTTTTCACAAGCTTTCATTTGACACCACACTCGATGACCTAGTAAAAAAAAATTTTTTTCACTTCGGATTTCACCCCTCAAAACGAACTCCTTAAGTCAAAATTTATGTTATGGTGGTATAAAATGATCAGTGACTTCACAAAACACACCCCAAATGAGTTTTCAACAAAGTTTGTTTCCAATCATTACTGAAATCTGATGACCTTGAAATTTTTTTTTTTTTTATATACCATATAAATTATTAAAGGTAATGCACTCGTGATAATTTTCGTTCAATCTACACCCCGTGGAGAATATTCCAGAATTTTTTCGAAATTTTTTGATAAGTACTTTTCGAGATAAAGCCCGGGACAGCGATTTTTCGAGAATTTTTAAAAATAATACAAAGAAAAGTGCGCGCAAGCATAATATTATATATATATTTTTTACTCGTGTTTTCACAAGCTTTCATTTGACACCACACTCGATGACCTAGTAAAAAAATTTTTTTTTCGCTTCCGACTTCACCCCCCAAAACTAACCCCTTAAGTCAAAATTTAATTCTCAAAACTACATGGCTCTGATGAGGCCATCAATTCCTATATCATTACCAAATTTCACGTTTCTATGTCAAATAGTTTCGGAGAAAATCGGGTGTGACAGACAGACAGACAGACAGACAGACAGATAGACAGACAGACAGACAGACAGACACCGAAGTGATCTTATAAGTGTTCCGTACGGAACACTAAAAAAAAAAAAAAATATATATATATATATATATATATATATATATATATATATATATATATATATATATATATATATATATATATATATACTCGTATATAATGTAATACTTGCGCACACTTTTCTTCGTATTACTTTTAAAAAATCGCTGTCCCCTACCTTATCTCGAAAAGTACTGATCAAAAAATTTTGAAAAAATTCTGGAATATTCTCCACGGGGTATAGATTGAACGAAAATTATCACGAGTGCATTACCTTTAATAATTTATTTGGTATATAAAAAAAAACAAAATTTCAAGGTCACCAGTTTTTAGTAAAGATTGGAAACAAACTTTGTTGAAAACTCATTTGGGGTGTGTTTTGTGAAGTCACTGATCATTTTATACCACCCTAACAAAAATTTTTATTTTAAAAATAATCAACGTACGGAACACTAATTGTGCAAGTTCAACTTGCACTTGACCGGTTTTTATTTTTATTATTATCGCTATTCCATTTCCTTTGATAATATTCCTAATATTTTGTTTTTCGTTTCTTAATAATAATTGTTCTTATCTCTTTTTCTACTTATAGAGGGAATTTTCCAGCTATGAACTATATCTAAAAAGTTTTGAGTAGTATACATGTATGTTATGAAGAACATACTACAAAAATAAAACTAAAGGCAAAGATTAGATTCGAAGACAGTTTGATTTTCTCCTTAAGGTTAAAATTATACTAAAAATTGTGCCTTGTTATAGACGTTCAAATTGAATATTTAAATCTAATTTTAATAAAAATATAAAATTTAGACATTGTATAATTATTAGGATGGTAATTTACAATAAATATGGCTCTTGTGCCAAAAATCATGTTCACTAGGTCAAGCTTCTCAGAACTTCTTTGCATATTCAAAACTAATTTTCAAATGTGCCATTAGGAACAATAATAGCTCTTTCTTATTTTTATATTTTTATCAGTATATAAACGTTCACAAACTTTTGAATCAACTTGTATATTTGAACACATTATCATCCATCGATAACTAGCACTAATGGGTTTTTTTATCGATCGTACTTAATAGACTGTTGTTTCAAATACCTAAGCAGTATTACTAATCCATACTTTGCAGAATAAAGTAAAAACATGAATTCACGAGAAATATTTTTTATTTCAGCGTCAAAATTTTTGAATTTTGTTTGTATTGTACCATGTTTTGATTTTCGTAATAATACATTAATACGGGAACAACGTTATAAAAAGCAAGTTGCAGTTCTTATTTTGATGGTAATATTTTCAGGGACAGTAAAATTCGGTAACATATATCAGAATTCACCAATTTGTGATAGTTTTTTGAATATCACTATAAGTACGGTAGCACTGTCGGCTACCTTATTTCAGTTTCTATCCTTGCTTACCGCTATTATTAACTCTTGTAATAAGAGAAGAGTTTGGTGCATAATTTTTCAAAAATATTCATTGGTTGATAAAATTTTGTCCAGTGGAAGATCGAAATTTGAAGAAAATGTATTTAAAACAGCAAAATATTATTTAATTTTTGCTAATTTATCAATATTTTTAATCTTAACTTATATTTATTTAGAGGTATTAGAACATAAATGGAACAAAATATTACGATTCTTTGTGTTGGTATTAACTGACTTTCTAATTAATAGCTATTCTATAGTGCTATGTATTATCATGGTAACTTTGTTAATATGTTTAAGAATTAGATACCAAAAAGTTGGGGAACTTGTTATTCATTTAAAATATTCCGATGTAAAAGAAGAAATAACGGAAACAACTGAAAAAGTGGAAACATCGTACCTGCATCTCTATAAAATAGTAACTCATTTTAGAGACCTGTTTGAAATTCAATTATTAATAATGGTCGTTAACGGTTTTCAACATTTTCTTGCCATTAGTCTAATTAGCTATCAATTTAAGACATCGCCTATTTTTCTTTTTTGGATAACTTGGTACATGGTAAGTCAATTTTCATTTTTATTATTACTTTTGTTCTTCTTTCTCACGTTTGATCAATCTGGTTCCATGTTTAGCTGACAGGCATAAACCAAGTCAGCACAAACTTTATTACCATTGTGTATTAAGGAATGACCTGACAATGTTAGATTTTTTCAAATTTACTGACTTCTGAATGTTTTTGTGTATATTTGTGTTGAGTCCTAATTGTACTAAATGTGCTGTGCATGTTGCTGGTGCAAGGCTTGTGGCTGATATGACAAGGGGAGCAATTGGTGGCGGTGTAGTAACAGCGGATCACTCTTCTGTTCAGTTCATCTGTCTACTTTAACCGGTGTCTTGGCTTGTCAGCCTTGGTAGGTGCATGTTGTCCTTGCAACATATACATGGCTTGGCTTGGCTCTGGTGGTTGTATTTATCCCGTATCTGTGTCGGTTGTGTTTGGGATTAATTTCGGTGGGTCCAACAGAGAGTAATTTTTTTCTTAGTGATTTCTTTGTGAGATTTTGTGATTTTATTATAACAACACATAATGTGTTCGTTGATTTCTGTGGTGCAACTCATGCTTTGCTCTGATTTTCCGGCCTTGGTGGCTGTCGGCTTACTCGCCGTCAACAACAACACTTTTGGCAGGTCCACTTTCTTTTACCCGATCTTCATCGTTTTGGTAGAGCTGCTATTTCCCGCGACGTCCTCTTCCGTTACGTCGATTGGTATGTTCCTCTTTCTCACATTTGGTCAATGTGGTTCCAAGTTTGGCTGGCGTGTTTAAGTCAAGTCAGCACAAACGCTATTACCATTGTGTATTAAGGAATGACCTGCCAATGTTACATGTTTTTAAAATCATTGTACTAAGTGTGGTTTATTACTATTATTATTACTTATTTCAAAAAGTTCTTCTTTCTCACATTTGATCAATGTGGTTCCATGTTTGGGTGACGGGCCAAAACCAAGTCAGCACAAACGCTATTACCATTATGTATTAAGGAATGACCTGACAATGTTACATGTTTTCAAAATCACTGACTTCTAAATGTTTTTGTGTATGTTTGTGTTGAGTCCTAATTGTACTAAATGTGATGTGAATGTTATTGGTGTAAGGCCTGTGGCTGATATAATGAGGGGGACAATGATGACTTTTTCTTGTTTCCATAGCCTTTTTATTTCAGTTGCAAGGTCTGTGTATTTGGAAATTGTTTCTGTGTATTTCGTTTGGATGTTTGTGTCGTTGGGGACAGCTATGTCAATTAGATAGGTGACTTTTCCTTTTTTGCACTGAAAAGTAATATCGGGTCTATTGGCGGAGACTGTTTTATCTGTATGGATACTGATGTCCCAGTAGAGCTTGTAATCTTCATTTTTAAGTATGGATGTTGGCGTGTATTTGTAGTAGGGATCTGTGTATTCTATGAGTTTCTATGTTGTGGCTAGTGCTTGGTGAACTACTTTGGCAGCTGAATCATGCCTGGCTGTGTACTCTGTTCCGGCCAATATTCTACATCCGCTCGTTATGTGTTCGATCGTTTCTTTCTGCTGGTGGCATTTCCTACATCTGTCCTCTGCAATAGTCGGGTCTTTGATGATATGCTTTTGGTAGTTTCTGGTTAATATGACTTTATCCTGGATGGCAAGTAAGAAGCCTTCTGTTTCAGGAAATAGCTGCCCATCCTGTAACCAGGTGTATGATTGTTTTTTATTTACGTGGTCTTGTTCTATGTGGTATCTGTGTTTTCCGTGGAGTGTTTTCTCTGACCACGTTTTCATCTTTTCCTGTTGTAATTGGGTGTGACTGTGTGTGTCTGCTGAGTGGTCTGCCCGGGTTAAGTCGAGAGGTGTGTAGTTTTTGTCTGCTTTCACTGTCGCTGTGTGGAGGCTGGTTTGCTTGCTGTGAAAGAATTTCCTAAGTGCTTGTATTTGTTTTGTGTGTAATGATCTGATGTCTATAATTCCTCTTCCTCCTGCCTTCCTCTCGATGGTAAGTCTTTCTTTGCATGCGTTGGGGTGTAATTTCCTGTATTTGGTGAATTGAGATCGTATAAGGATGTGAATATTTTCTATGTCTGTTTGTGACCATTTGATGATACCAAATGAATATGTGAGTATAGGTATAGCGAACGTGTTGATGGCTTTAGTGAGATTCTTAGAGTTGAGTTTTGTTTGCAAAAGTTTCGTCAGTCTGTTTTTGAATTCGGTTCTGAGCTCTGTTTTGATGTGAGTGTGGTTGAGTTTGGTGCTTTGTTGGAAGCCTAGATATTTGTATGTTTCTTTATCGAACATGTTATCGAGCGTTTCATTGTTAATGGTTTCTGTCTCATGGTGGCACTTCCATTGGCCTTTGTTGATGTGAAGCACTTTGCATTTACTTATACCAAATTCCATATTGACATCTAAGGTGAATATTTCTGTGATTTTGAGGAGTTCTTTCAGCTGTGTTTGTGTGGCAGCGTAGAGTTTTATGTCGTCCATATATAGGAGGTGGTTTATTTTATGTTGATTCACTTTTTGGTGTCTGATATTGAAGCCATGCTCTGTTCTGTTTAGTATATTTGAGAGTGGATTGAGACAGAGGCAAAACCATAGAGCACTGAGCGAGTCTCCCTGAAATATACCCCGTCTGATGTACAGCTCTTCTGTTTGAATCCGTTCGGTTTGTGTTTCTAGGCGTATTTTGGTTTTCCATGTTTTCATAATTTGCGCGAGAAACTGCCTGAGGTGTTGGTTGATTTTATAGATTTCTAGGGCCCTGATTAACCAGCTGTGGGGTATGGAGTCGAAGGCTTTTTTATAGTCTATATAACCGATGTGAAGGTTTCTGTGTTCTTTTCTGGTTTGTCCCATAATCACGCTATCTATAATCAGCTGCTCTTTGCATCCTCGACTATTTTTCCTGCATCCCTTCTGCTCTTCTGTGAGGATATTGTTGTCTGTTAGGTGTTGTTCTATTTTCTTCGAAATTGTGGCTGTGATGATCTTGTATAGGGTTGGAAGACAGGTAATAGGTCGGTAGTTTGACCGGTTTGTGGTGTCTGAGCTTTTGGGTTTAACGTATGTTATTCCTTGTGTGAGGAAAGTGGGAAATGTGTGTGGTTGTAGAATGGCTTTGTTGATTTGGTGTGTGAGTGCTTTGTGTGTGGTGGTAAACTGTTTGTACCAGAAGTTTTGTATATTGTCTATTCCCGGACATTTCCAGTTGTGTGTGTGTTTGATAGTTTCTGTAATTTCTTGTGTATTAAATGTGGTATTTTCTTGTTCTGTCACATGTTTATGTTTGTCTTCTTCGGCTTTGATCCAGGGGGTGTTATTATTGTGTAGTTTGGGTTCTGACCAGATACTTTTCCAATAATCTGTGAGTTCTTGTTCGTTTGGTGGTTCAGTCACTGCTATCTGTCTGTTGTACATAGTTTTCCGGTAGAACTGTTTTTCGCTTCTTCGGAAGAGGTTGTTGGTGTCTTTCCTCTCATTTGATTCTTTGTATCTACGGAGTCTTGCAGCATATACATATAGTTTTTGTTTCAAGGTATCGAGGATTTCTGGCAGTGTTCTGTTGGGAGACTTAGATTTGATCTTGTTTGCCCCCTGTGTGACACGTTTGGACGCGTTCCCGCTTATAAACTGAGTAAGATGTCCTAGATCTCTCCTGATGTTGTTGATTTTGTTTTCTATTCTTATTTGCCATTTGAATTTTGGTTTTGTCCTGTTGGGGTTTCCTTGTCGTTGAGGGAGTTTTTGATTATTTTGTGTTAGAGTGGTGATTGCTGCTGCGTATATTATTGTGTGAATGTCTTCGATTGTGCTTAAGTCTGTTATATACTGAGGTATTATGTGCTTGTTTAGTGTGTTGAGGATTGGTGGCGTGCTCTGTCTGAAGATTAAACGAGGGATGGGATTTCTTGTTGTGGGGTCGGTGCCTGACCATCGAGCTAGATGTGACTCCATTTTTGCTTTAAGTGTTTGTATGAGAGGTGATTCGGGGTGATGTTGTGTGGATGTCGTTGAGGGTGGCGAGTGATTCATGTTGTTGTCTGTGATATGGTGTTGCGTGGTACTCGCAATATTATTTTGCGTTATGCTCCTCTTGAGTGGTGAGTATTGTTGAGTTCGACTGGGTGGTTGTGTGTGTGAGGCTGGTTCGGAATCTGCTTTATTGTTTCTATTGTTTGGTTGGTCTGTGTTCAGTTCAACAGCCACTGTGTCCTTGATGGTTTGCAATTCGAGAGGTGTGAGACGATTGTTCTTGGTAATAACTCTTTTTTGATCTATTACTCTCTGTTCTGAAACAAGTAATTGCAGATGTGGATATTCGGTCAAGAAAAGTCTGTGCAGTTGCTGTCTGTAGCCCGATGTTATTGTTTCGAGTTTGCTGGCGGTGTAGTAACAGCGCATCACCGTCCTATTCATCTCGTCCGTCCACTTTAACCGCTGTCTTGGTTTTCCAGCCTTGGTAGTTGCATGTTGTCCTTGCAAAACATACGGGTCCTGGCCTGGCTTTGGTGGTTGTGTTTGTCCCGTGTCTACGTTGGTTGTGCTTGGGATTGATGTTGGTGGGTCCAAGCGGCGAGTGATTCTCTTCTCAGTGATTTCCCTGTCAGGTTTTGTGTTTTCATTACAGCAACGCATGGCGTGTTCGTTGATTCCTGTGGTGCAACTCATGCGCTGCTGTGATTTACCGGCCTGGGTGGGTGTCGGCTTAGTCGCCGACACAACACTTTTGGCAGGTCCATTTTCGGTTGCCTGGTCTTCATCATTTTGGTCGAGCTGCCATTTCCCGCGACGTCCTCGACCGCTACGTCGCTCGCCCGATGCTTCTTTTATTGGTCTGTTGTTCTCTGGAATGTTTTCAATGTTTTGTGGTGTCAGAAGCTTATTTATTACTATTATTAGTATTGTTATTATTACCATCACTACCTTTCCATCTTTTCCAGTAATTTATTTTTATTTTGCCATTATAACTTTTATCGTCATTCTTTCTGTGATTAGTTTTTGTGGAGGAAATAAGTCAGGCTGAAATTGTATTCAGACCTGAAAGGAAGTCTTACTATTTCCAATCGAACTACTTTATGACTCTATTACCATTTTCTGAAACCTACGAATTTATAAAAGCATAAAGTGATCTTGGTCGATACAAATAGTGACCCATATCAAACTGTCAAAATATTTTGAAAAAGAAATGTCAATTAATCATCAAGAGAACCATCTTAACGGTATCGATAACTTCATAGTTCAATGATCGGTTTAAGTAGCTATATTATTTCGAGGCCTAAATAATTTCAGGAGGCTACTAACTCCCTTCTTGTTTAATATTTCTGTAGAATATGTCTGACGAAGTGGCTAGGGAGCATCATAAAACATTACACATAAAAGCACTCTGTATATAGTAGGTGGTCGTAAGGTAACTATCCACCCCATGTTATATATATACATATATATATATATATATATATATATATATATATATATATATATATATATATATATATATTCACATTCTACTGTTGATTTCTAAGGAAAAATCCCACCTACTATTCCCATAGTGCAGTAAAGGATGCCCAATATTGTCTTCAGACAGCCTATCATAAAACGTATTTTATTGAAGCTAGACACCAAAAAAGCTTCTGGCGCTGACCGAATACCTGCTATAGTACTCAAGAACTGCGCGAGTGAACTAAGACCAGTTTTTTGTAGACTTTTTAACATATCCTGTTAAAAGGGAATATTTCCTTCCTGCTGTAAATGCGCCACAGTTCAGTCGATACCCAAAAAAGCCAAGAAGTCCTGCGCACTGCTTTCCATAATATCGAAATTCATCATCATCAAATTCAAATTCAACAATTTCTTTATTATTTGAAACCTCCTTACAAGATTGTAAATACATTTTCTCTTACATTCTATAGATTCTACGAATAGAGGATGCTTTAAAAGCGTCCTCATTTGTAGAGAATGCCTTACGGCCGCTGGTGTTCTGTCATTGGTATTAGAACCTTGTGTGCCTGTTTGTGAAATTATCATTTCCGACAAGGTCTTACATGATATTTTCTTTAATTATTTTATGACAAAAGGTGTTTTACTATTAGTTGTTTATATTTGATGTGATTTTTAAATTGTCGTTTATTGGGAAAAACGATAGAAAAAACCCAGCTTGATATGATCAGGTACATTGTAGTAAATATAGATCAACTGGAGATCTTTTAACTTCTGTAATACATGTCTGGAACAACGTAATTGAACGCTGTTGAGAATCTCGATCGATTGCACTTGATATAACCAAGGTACTCGACTGTGTTTGGCACGATGGATTGTTGGCTAAGCTACGCTCTTCTGGTATGTCTGAAAAGTTCTGGTTATGGCTCTCAAGTTTCCTCAGAGAGATTTCTTTACGAATGGTAATCCACGGGAGCAGGAGGTCGTTCAGCTTAACAAAGACCTGGAAGAAGTTTTATCCTAGGATGACAGTAACAAAGTAGAATTTAACGCTGTAAAAACCCACGCGGCAGTTTTTTCTAAAAAAGTTAACGTTGCTCAACCCGACATAGTTATGGCATGTACATGTTGCAAGCATAGCAAAGAGAGCTTCTCAAAAGCTGGGAATAATATTTCGAACTTTTACACTCCACCTCAACTGTTAATTCTGTCAAAGCTCAAAATCGACTAAAGATGGAATACTGTTTCCATGTTTGGGGCTTTGCTCTCAAACATACACTGCATTTATTGGGTTCTATTCAGAAGAATCTGATTGGAGATCCGAAATTGGCCAGTAACCATGAGTCGTTGGAACATCGAAGAACGGTTGGCAACTTGAATACATTCTAAGTATTTTCACGGAAAGTGTGAGCTATGCATGCTAGAAATATACGCCCCGCTAATACTTCATATCCGTATGCGGTTCAACTTGTTACTCCTTTTACAACCCTTTTCAAGCAATCAGTTATGTGGAGAACCTGGAATAATTTGCCCAGAACTGTGTTTCCGACCGTGTACAATTTATGGTGATTCAAGACCAAATCGTTTTTTTCCACAGATGTGTCGCTCCTATGGCTAATTAAGGATTCCCTTGAAGCGCGTATGCTTAGCCCCTAAAAGAAAACAAAGACATCATATTAACTTTAATAGTTATTTTCAGAATTTTAATCGCTCAAATTCCAAACCATTTAATTAAGCAATCGTGGTTCTTAGGACAGTCCTTTCCAATTAGGACTAAATTATAACTTTCCGTCTGCGACTGCAAGATGTCTCTTCCGAGATATTTACTGTTCGAAATTAGAACAATAAATGAGCTTGAAGAAGTACAGATCAAGTGATTATTATACGTGCCCGATATTCGCTGAACTGTGACCCAACATATTGATCGTTTTCCATGTGTGATGCAAACCGTAACCCGAGTCTCTATTAGCTTTGTTAGAATATCGATAAATTTCCTTTTCCTAATCCTTCGTTTTTACACTGAAGACAGAAGCCAAAAACTTTGGCTTCTTTTACATTGATGGTATATAGAATATTGATGTTCAGCTACAATGTGTTTCGATTTTAATACATATTTTTTCTACTTTCATTCTGGTTAATATTAAATTTTTCGTTTGCCCCATATACGCTGTACTACAAGAAAAACGTATCGGATTACATTAACAAACATTGAAACATAAGGTTTAAAATGGAAACAAATGCACATAGTACCTTTCCTTTTCCAGGTGTACTGCTACAAAGGAAAAGCCAAGGCATCTTGAAACATTGTAGTTACAGAAAACCAATACATACCAATAATTATTTTAATGCTAATCACACCATCATCCTTCCCTAAAAATTATCTGTTATTAACTCACTAGTTTTTTTATGGGCATAGCACACGTGCTTGGTATTGGTTGGTATTATCAACAAATCTTACTCTTAATTATTTACAATCAAAAATACAAAGGGTTAAAGTAGTGAAGAAGAGTGTTAGAAGTACATCGTGTCTTTTTCGTGGATTCTGAAGTCGAAAAATCTGAAAATTTTGTTTTTTCCCCATCCTTTTCAGTTACTTATCATAAAAATAAACGGTATATTGAAATGGGAGAGAGGGTTCAAAGGATTGCTTTACATAGGTCATATTATACACATTTTCAGAATTGTTAACATAAAGTCATCTGACAGTTGTGTTACTTACGTTCTTTTAAAATTTCTTACGGTCAAGGAATCTAAAAGTTTGTTTTCAATTATTTTTTATGAAACATATTCGAGGTTAATGAGGTAGGACAGAGAAAGTTGGAGGGGTTGGTTCTCATATATCGTACTATTTATTGTAAAATAGATGAGGAATTATTATATATATCATGTTATATGTTCTTTTTAGAAATCTTAAAGTCACGAAATTTTAAAGTTGTATTAATTTTAACAGTTGACATATTGACAGAGATATCAGGTTTCAGTTGTGGATATCTCGGAAACTCTTTCAAATCAATCAAAAATTAATATGGTATGTATTAAAAACTATAGACATTGATATATTTGCGAATGTTTCAGGTACCCGTAATAGTTTGCGTATTTGTCTGCGACATCACTAAAAGAGAGAAGGATAGACTTATGGTCACATGTCTCAAAGTTAAAGAATATTTTGCCGAAAAATCCAAAAGCTATCAAGTAATGGATTGTCTGTGTTTTAAAATCAGTTTATTGAAAACTGAATTCACTGCTGCTGGATTTTTTATAATTGAGCGAGCAACATTAATTACGTTGTTTAGTTGTTGTGCAATATATTTTATTACATTTATAAATATGTCCTTCTAAAAGTAATTAACTTGCTTGTAATTTCATATTGAGTAGAAAGGTTTGATTAACAGATATAGTAGTAAATATGTTTTATATAAACAAAAATAAAAATAATGTAAAACTGAAATATTTTCTTGTGCGGTTAAAAACTTTATTTAAGTAGTGCAAAATATTTTACACCCTCAACAGTAGCGTAGTTAGATACAATGGGCGGAGCATATGGATAAAAAGCCATTTCTTTATGGAAAAAGAAAATGCTAAAACAGGAGCTACTTACAGAGGGGCCTCAATCGACCAACATGAGGGTCGTAAAAGGATAAACAGAGAGTGAAACATCCTCATGAAAAAATTTAACCCATTGCACTGAAACTGTAGACGCCTAGCCCCTTTCCGATAAAGTGAATTAAAAATTGATAATCAGAGGAATGAGAATCATTTCTGAAACGAACTGCTGCTGTAATGGAACTCAAATAGCTTGCTACTCAATTTAAAAATTGGTAATCAGAGGAGAGGGGGCTTTTTTGCAAAAAAAAAAAGAATTTAGCCTCCGAAAATCAATTTTCTAGATCCAGGCGAATTAAGGATATATGCTTTTTCTCCATTCTCTTTCCCTTCTTGGCTACACCACAGACCCCCAATTAAATTTCTTAATTTAGTTTTAGTTTAAGCTTCAATTGTGTATGCATAAGAACATGTTTAATTTAAATATAGACCCTGTCACATAAAATATGTTTAAAAGGAAATAGACAAATATGCTATGTAGTAAAATATATATTCTCTTTCGTATATTGGTTTAGGCCACCGAGTATTGTCAAGGGTAATTTTAAATTATATCATTTTAGCAAACATACGTATCCTGCAAAGAATATTTCTTATTTATATAGTTACTAAGTAAATAAACTACGACATACTATCCAGTTAACATCTAAACACATTGTTGCTAATGAGTTTTTTATTAATTGTATCGTATAAATATAAATCGCTCATGTTTATATATTCTGTTATTATACATAATGCAGTAAAAAAAGCATTCGAAATTGCACAGTCCATATACAGCAATATTATGATTTTATCTTCTCTAGAGTATCAACAGGAATATTGTCCTAAGATTTGGACCTCGAAAAACTTGCTCTCTTGTTTATAAACAACTTAAGTTTTCAAGACGCATTTTTTGAGCTTAAAATGTAAATAAATTCAGTTATATAAGTAGGATCGAGACGAAAAAAAACCATATATAAAAAACCGGTCAAGTGCAAGTTGAACTTGCACAATTAGTGTTCCGTACGTTGATTGTTTTTAAAATAAAAAATTTTGTTAGGGTGGTATAAAATGATCAGTGACTTCACAAAACACACCTCAAAGGAGTTTTCAACAAAGGTTGTTTCCAATCTTTACTGAAAACTGGTATTGATAATATTATCCATAGATTATACGTAGGTACTACAAACTACACTCTACGTATGTTTGAAAAATAAGAAAAAATATTTATGTAATGTATCAAAATAATATTTTTCCAAATATTAATAAGAATATTTAAATAATAAATAGAATCTTTCAAAAAATAAAACCAGCTCAAAAGTTTTTTCTTGCGTTTACATGTGCAAAGTATTGTACTAACCCAAGCTTTTAATAAATGCGTTCCATACTCAGGATGAATTTTTAAAACCTTGTAACGCTTCCGGACGTTACTAAAGTCACTATATGCAGATTCTACTGCCTGTCCTTTATTGGTTTGTGAGCAAAACTCCAACACATAGCAGAAAATTACATGTATCATAGGATCAAATAAACAAATGTTATATTATTGTATTGGTATAGCGTAAGAAACTAAATCAGTATTTATTTAGCATGCAGGCGGCGCGGGAGTTGATGAGTTGAAGAAGTATTTTTGACTCTAGACGATATTATACGTTTTAAAGCGTTAATGACGTACGTATTATATTAATACAAACGACTATAGTAGTGGATTTCTTATTTTTACTTTGGGCAGAATGAGATGTCGCTTCTAGTATGGGTTAAACAATATTAATTTTTTTTATAAAAGTTTGGATCAGCCATAATAATCTTTAATAAAGCTGGGAAAAATAATTTCGAGGTTGTTTTAATATGAAAATCGTATAAACTAGCCTCAGCGGAATTTATTCATTTTTTTTTTTTTTAATTAGTAAATGTATATATATATATATATATATATATATATATATATATATATATGTATATATGTATATATATGTATATATATATATATATATATATATATGTATATATATATATATATATATATATATATATATATATATACATATATGTATATATATATTTACTCGTGTTTTCACAAGCTTTCATTGGACATTACACTCGATGACCTAGTAAAAAAAAATTTTTTTCACTTCCGATTTCACCCCTCAAAACGAACCCCTTAAGTCAAAATTATGTTACGGTGGTATAAAATGATCAGTGACTTCACAAAACACACCCCAAATGAGTTTTCAAGAAAGTTTGTTTCCAATCTTTACTGAAATCTGATGACCTTGAAATTTTTGTTTTTTTTTATATACCATATAAATTATTAAAGGTAATGCACTCGTGATAATTTTCGTTCAATCTACACCCCGTGGAGAATATTCCAGAATTTTTTCGAAATTTTTTGATAAGTACTTTTCGAGATAAGGCCCGGGACAGCGATTTTTCGCGAATTTTTTATAAATAATACAAAGAAAAGTGCGCGCAAGTATAATATTATATATATATTTTTTACTCGTGTTTTCACAAGCTTTCATTTGACACCACACTCGATGACCTAGTAAAAAAATTTTTTTTTCGCTTCCGACTTCACCCCCCCAAAACTAACCCCTTAAGTCAAAATTTAATTCTCAAAACTACATGGCTCTGATGAGGCCATCAATTCTTATATTATTACCAAATTTCACCTTTCTATGTCAAATAGTTTCGGAGAAAATCGGGTGTGACAGACAGACAGACAGACAGACAGACAGACAGACAGACAGACAGACAGACAGACAGACAGACAGACAGACAGACAGACAGACAGACAGACACCGAAGTGATCTTATAAGTGTTCCGTACGGAACACTAAAAATAATAAAATTTCCAACCAAAATTGAAAAAATTATATAAAAACAACACTATGTTTTAACTTCCAATATATTTAAAGTCACTTGACAATTGTTTCTTCTTATTTTTACCCAGATATATACATATATATATATATATATATATATATATATATATATATATATATATATATATATATATATATATATATATATATATATATATATATATATATATATATATATATATATATATATATATATATATAGAATGTTAAATTTTGAATTATGCAAAACTCAACACAATATTGTCGTTGGTAGGTGGCAATGGCAAGGTAACATTCCACGCTAGGATACACGAGCCAACTGCGCTAGCCTATGACAGCAACAGAGTCAACTCGGAATCAAAGGGCACACTTCTAATACAGTGATACATTATATTGTTTTATCACATGATATTTGCGTTAATTTCTGCGTCTATTATCAGCTAATGATGAAAAGTCTATATTTTAGCTTTGGTTGGAATGCTCTTTTTACTGTTCTGAAAGTGTGCTTTCTATTTTAAAGTCGTTTCTGTTGCTGCAACAGGATAGCATGGTCTAGTTTAGTTTAGCATGATGCTTCATCATTATCATGCCATAGCTGCAGAATGTTGTTAGAAGGCAAATGTACTTGTAATATATGAAGTTGTTCCATTGTTGAAGTATATATCGACTCTTGGTACCCACACCCCAAATTATGAGCACACATTACCAAGAATTTATCTCTAAAAAACATAATTTCTATAAAACACTAACTCTACTTTAGAGTTTATTTAACTTTTATCCGAGCTGAACTGACAGATCAGTCACTTTATATTCAGAGAACACGCGATAGACGTTAAAGACTTTTTTCCGCCTTAATTGTTTTTTTTTATTCTTCAAAGAACTCTTAAAACAGACGGTCTCTGCGAGAAAAGTAAAAAAGTTTAAAATTGAAATAAGAACAAAAATTATAACACAAGAGCCATTTTAAATATGAATTATTATGTTGGACGAAGTAATTTCAGCAATCGAGAAGCGGAAAATAAAGTTTTCTGCAAGTAAAACAGTGCAGTTTAATAGGAAAATGGAAAGATTAAGTAATGAAAATGGAGATTTGGACAAACTCCTAAAGTACTCTGGGAATTTTTAAGAAGAGTATTTTCAGAGAATCAGTTTTTAGATATTTGGGTTAATTAGAAATATGCCAAAAGTGCAATGTGTGGATTATTTAAAATCAAAACCTCCAAAGCAAATCTTCCTATATATATATATTATATATATATATATATATATATATATATATATATATATATATATATATATATATATATATATATATATATATATATATATATATATATATATATATATATATATATATATATATATATATATATATATATATATATATATATATATATATATATATATATATATATATATATATATACATATATATATATATATATATATATATATATATATATATATATATATATATATGTATATATATATATATATATATATATATATATATATATATATTTTCTTATTTACTTTTGAAGACGCCATTATATGGTGAAACAATTGTCATGTGACTTAAAATATATTGGAAATTAAAACATACTCGTAGTGTTGTTTTTATATAATTTTATTATGAATTTCCAGCAAGTATCGGCTAACACAATCAAAGACAAAATTGAACAAATTTTATTACATCTGGTAGATTTTTATTTTAAAAAAAATGTTCTCGTTAATATTTTTTTTCTTCAAAATGACCGAAAAATACATTGGTTTTAATTTCATTAATAAATAAATGTAAAAAAAATGGTTAAACTAACTCCAAATTTTTTTCTTTTTAATGGCATCGGAAAGCTAGCGTCGAGACTAAATTTAAAAAAAAAAAAAAAGATCTATTTGACCAAATGGCATAAAATGGCTGGTAATTCCAATTTTAAATAACAAATTCAATTATGTCCATTGAGTTCAATATCTTTGTACTAAAATTTTAGGGTATTTTTACTATAACAAAGAGCATATTTTCTGAAAATTTCAAGCCGATCGGTTCACTTAGTCGACCTGTACACCAAAATGAAAAAAAAAAACAATTTTTTACCTGTTTTTTTTCAATTTTGTAAGTTATGTATGCACTTGAGCGACCAACGAGGATTTATTGGAAATTTCGTTACGTAGAGTTTAGGTTAGGTTTTTTGTCTCGATCCGACTTATATAATCGGAGTTATTCACGTTAGAAGCTCAAAAAACGCGTTTTGAAAACTTAAATTGTTTATAAACAAAAAGTACAGGTTTTTAGAGGTCGAAAACTCAGGACAATACTCCTGGTAATACCCCAGATAGGATAAAATCATAATATTGCTGTATCTAAACTATGCTTATCTCATAATCATTTTGATTATTTTTTACTACACTATTAGTATAATTATTATTAAACTCAGTCTGAAAGAAAGTAACCTGAGACATGAAGTCATGAATATTCCTTTCTATTTTAGCTTCAAACTTTGTTAATTCTATCTGGATTGTACCATCTCTAGATATTAATAAAATATATTTGTAGAGGAACAACACTGTAAAAAGTATGTCACATTTTTTGATGTTATTGCAATGACCAATAATAATATTATAATATTTTTAATTATAACAGTTTGACAGAAATAACAGAAAATAGTTTGTGATAGTATTTTTAGTATAATAAATAATAACTTGTCAGTATTATCCAGCAAATGACAGACTCCATCCATTATTACTGTTAATAGTATTTAGCATTTACTTGATATTCATTTAATAAATCAATCATTGTTAAAGAGGCGCATAAATCGGGCAAGCAATTCTATTAAAAATCTGCTAGATAGGAAGAACTTATGTGAGTAGGCCATTTACAAAATCTGATAAGTCATTGTGAAACAAATTTTGGCAAATAACGGAAAACTCATAGAAATTGTTACAAAAGTGATGCAAATTTGCGACTTTTTTCAAAAAATCGCATAAAATTCAAGAAACGTAATTGTATATTTGCTTATAATCTCGAAACTAATAAATTTTCTTTATTTAAATATTTAATACCGACTTAGCAGGTTTTGTACTCGTTGGCGAAAGGTATCAGGTTTTGCAGAATTTTGGGCAGCTATGTTTGAGGCCGTGCAGTTTACAAAACCCGATTAGTATGTCTTGCAGTTGCAGAACCGGCTATTTGTTTACCCATCTCATTTCACTAGATTCTTCCCATTGGTTTTAAATAAAACAATCACACATAATAAAATCAGTTTATTATTAAATATGTATGCATAACTTGTCTTGAAATATACTATTAAATTACAAAGTAAAAAAAAATTACGAACATAGATTCAAAATAAAGAAGAAAAATAAAAAGGCTAAAAATCAAAAAGTTAGTTTATCTAAATGAAACCTAGTTGCCTACATCTTAAAAATTAATTCTACCTAAATGAATGTACCTACATTTTAAAATAATAAGAATAGTATCTAGGTACTGTAGATTAGAATAAAATTTCAATTAAATTTCCTTCTGTTCCTCTTTATCTATAAGCTCAAAGTCATCTTGCCCCATATTTTGTTCATCAGGGTTATCACGACTGCTGTTTTGTTGTTATAAAACGCCAAGCTTTCGTTTTTTGCCATTGCTTCCCAAAATGTAACCCTTACAGCTTTTTTACATCTTTAATTTTTGCCTCCTTTAAGGCAACTTCTCAAGCAGTAGCAGAAGGGAAAATTTCGTTTTTAAACACTTTTCCTTTCTTCATGATAGATTTTGGTGTACAGCAATTAAAGTTGTAAAATGATTCAGCATGAACACGTTTTTTTTTTTATTTTTAGTTTTGGTTATGATTTTTTAAAATTTTTGGAACTACCTAGAATTTTACGATGAGGTTCAGCCATTTCCCTCCAGTTGTAAACCAAGAATTCCTCAAGCTCACCCAGGTTGATTATCGTGGACAATTTTTTATTATATCAGTGTAACCTGTATGAGTTGCAATTACACTGAATTTTCTAAATTCACGTTCCAGTTTTTTGAAAACACGATTAGCAGGTAAAAAAGAATGGCCCACTATCGGGAACCACATTTTCACTTTAAAAGTGGATAAAAGTGTTTCTTATAATATTTAGCAGGTTTTGCATCAGCACGTGTGCGGTGTACCCATCTTGCCCCACAAGAGTTGACAGATTTTGAACTAGCTACGCAGTTGGCTGTGTTTGCATCCTAACTTCAACAGTTATCAGCTTTTGCAACTATTCAACATTTTTAAGTCACTTTTTCAATTGGTTTTATCAGGTTTTGGATTCTGACGCACATTCAGTTTTGTAGCCTTTGAAAGGCTGAATATAATGATACCAATATCTCATTTTTCATTTTTTTTAACTTATCAGGCTTTGCAACTGGCCGACCTATGTAATATTTGCGAAGTTTCCCTTAGTTAGATATTTTTTGTAAATCCGACAACCCATCTAACTGCACTAAGGAGATTTCTGATGTCATTTTGGCTGGCAATGAAGCTTACATCCATTTTTTGAATAAACGATCTTCCAACGGTAAGCTTTTGTTGGACCGAAGTTGTTGCTTGTCACTACCGATAATAGTGTGAAAATATTAAATCGTAATATTTTTACCCGGCACAGATGCAAAGGAATTATCGATGAAACCAGTCAAAAAATTTGAAACAGGCTTCTTCTGCAACAACAATTTTAGGTTCTTTTGTTAAGTCATTCCAGTCATTAGTCAAAAGTTCAATAAATACACTATGCAACCACTCACACGGCCAGATAATACTATTGGAACAACACCTATTGAGAAAGACAACTTGTTGGCTGACCTCTTTGTTTCACATTCTACCGTTGATTTCCAAGAACGAACACCACCAGCTATTCCCATAGTATAGTCCAGGATACCCTATATTGTCTTGACACAGCATATTATAAAACCGTTTCAATAAAATGAGATCAAAAAAGCTTCTGGCGTTGATGGAATACCTGCCATAGTACTCAAACAATTCGCAACCGAATTAACATCAATGTAGGCTTTTTTTACAAATATATGTACAGGGTGAGTCAACGATGGAGTAAAGTTCACTGTCTCATTTTTTTCGGGAATGACGAAAAAATGTTAAATACAATAGTTTTAGGGAATGTTAAGGTGCATAGTTTCAAATTATTTTTGAGTATACAGGGTACTTCAAAAAAGTGTGGTCGATAGAACATACGTTTTTTTTAAATGGAACATCCTATTTTCTAATTTATTTTTAAATTCTGCGTAAAATAGTAGTTTTTCTAATATTTCATTTTTTTTTTTGAAAATACTAGTTTTCAGTTTTGTAAAAAAAATGCCAGTAACGCCATTGTTTTCTGAAGATGGAATACTCATAATTAGTACAAGCATTCTATAGAGATGAAAAAAAAGATATATGTAAAGAAATTTGAGTTATATGCTACAGGGTATTCAAAATAATTTTATACATTTTGACTATTTTAAATTGAAAAATCTAAAATTTTTTAAATGACATACCATGTATATTATTATTTTTTCTGACAGATTTCACAAACCCCCCAACTTTTATTAAGTATTTCATATACCTATTTCTAATAGTTTTAGATTTATTTTGAATTTTTCAATTTTTACTTTTGTTTTTAATACATTTACGCTATTGCGAAAACATAAACGAATAGTTAATAATAATTTTAATATAGTTTAACTTATCTAATGGTTAATTATTATGATGTAATAAATGTTCAAAAATATGTCCGTCTACTTTTTTAGTCGTTTTACTATATTTTTTTTCACTTTCCTTAGCATAAAGGGCGTTATTGTCCTGCACGCATCCCGTATCCTATTTTCTATATCTACTGGTGTTGTATGGGGAGTCACATAAACACGATCTTTAATGTAGTCCCACAAAAAGAAGTCTAAAGGTGTTAAGTCACATGATCGATGGGCCGCTGAATGACTCCATCCCTACCGATCCATTTTTGTGAGTAACGATCGTTTAAAAATTCCCGAACTTCTCTGTGGTAATGAGTAGGAGCTCCGTCTTGTTGAATCCACATTTGTTCCGTTTCAAAGTTATCAACTTCTTCAAGAAGCTGAGATAATTCGTTTTGCAAAAAATTTAGATTTCTAGGCCCTTAGGCGATTCACGGAAAAAATATGGATCAATAATTCGAAAATTTAATATTCCACACCCTATTTTAAACGACTAATGGTTTTGGTTTTGAACTTCCCATATCCAAAATGGATATACTGTTGAATAACAATGCATGTCATGACTGTTAACTGCTCCATTACTGCGAAAAGTAGCTTCATCAGAAAATATCATCAACCCCAACTTTGAAATATTACGTACTTGCACAAAGGGCCTGAAACTTAATTTTCTAGAATCTTTAAAAATAAACAAATTGAAAAATTCAGATTCCTTAGTAAATGAACAATTAGATTTAAATAATTCACCATTACTAAATCTATTTTAATTAAATTATTTTATTACCTGCCATAAATTGTGAACCAACCATTCATTACAGTAATTTTTTCCTCATTTTGTAACAAACCATCCGAAAAAGCTGTCGTACAGCGAAACATGTCACAGTGTCAAAAATAAAAAATTTAGTGGAAATTTAAGTAGTGTTTTACTTCTGCCAAAACTTCTAGTTATGGATTTCCACCAAGTATTGGCTGAATCAATTCCAGTGATAGACTTTTATAATTTTACTTCCCTGCCAAAACTGAAAAGTCCTTATTTCTCAAGTTGTTCATTGCTTTGTTATCTTTCAAAGAGAAACATGCTTGTTATTCAAAGCCCTTCAATGAAGATTAGATAAGTGAACTTGGGATTTATAGACTTCTAGTATATCGATAATCTCGATCGATTTTCACCTTAAAAAGTAGAGTGTGAAGGTGTCATAGGGGACCATCTTTCACCGATGGATAATGTTATTTTAATGTATTTGACGACACTAGGTTAACGGGCTTCAACTTTGTAGCATTTATTTTTTACAGTTTGCTTATTTGGCATCACGCTATAGGATTTTTACCACAATAATACATAAGTGTAGTAGTAGCATTGTCTGTTCTTATTTGACTAGATCAACAGTGTAATGCTCTTACACAATAAGCAGCGTTTTGTTCTCCTGAATATATTTTTCCTTAAAGTTAGATTCTATTTGCCTCGTTACGTAATAAAGGGAAATATTTCGTTCTTGTAGTTCATCATGTTCCATTTTCATTGGTACTATAGGAGAACCTGCCCACTTGTTTTTTTTTTAGAAGGCGTACCACAAAATCAATTTTTTTCTGCGATTTTAGGTAGAAAACTCGTCATTGAAAATAGCAACAACGCTATTTGCGGTTTCATATTCTTTCCATTTACCTTTAATTACATGTTGCAGAGATAATAGGAGGTTTTTATTTTCCTACTACATTTTTATTTTTCTACTTTTTTGTGCATTTTTCCGTTTTACTGCCTTACCATGCCTTTTATTCAGTTCTACTACTGAGGTAAAACCTCATTCCGCCGGCCTACTGCTAGAGCTGTACGTATGTAAGTTCCAGGAATATCGAAAGAAGAAGCTTCCTAAGGCCAGTAATACACTTTTTATCCGGAAACGTAATTTATAAAACAATTGTATTTTGGTCTTGGTACAGATCGCACATTTCTTCATATTAAGGCCATCAAGAAGCAATATATTTTTTGAAGGAAAATTCTGGAACATTTAGATGACGAATGACGTTCACGTAGCAACTTTAAGCAATATTACACTAATTTAAAATAGAGTTTTCTTACGAGATAGTAATTTGACTATAATATTATATATGTTTAATGAGAGTCTTCATATTTTATTTTTTAAGCACGTACTAGATTTTAGATTTAGTTAATATGTGGAAATAAATTATTGCTTTATTTTATTTAAAATTCCTTTGTTTTGTTACCTAGCTTAGTAAGACGCCAGTGCTATTTAATTTAACAAGGTTTATGTTGATGCTAGACAAGCCCAGTTATCACATTTGAAATAGATAGTGACCAAGTAATAAAGAAAAAGCAGATTTATCAGCGTCTTTGCAGCTAAAATCCAATCTCTGCGGCGTATGAGCTACCATTTTGCACAGGTCGGTTTTAGTAAAAAGGGGCTTCCACAATTAAATCTACGCTGTAAGGTTTAGCAACACTGGGGCTGATTGACGACGTGGTGATATGACCGAAAAAGGTTTTTTGCCCTCTCTTATATGTCAAATGTGATAGATAGCATATGTCCTTTGATAGGTGACAAATGAGAAAAAGCGCGTGATGTTAGGGCTGATGACATATACTTTACTGACGTAAGTTTATCTAACTAAGAGGTAAAACCGAAAAAAATACTAGAAAAATGTATCAGTACTTAATAAGTTTGATACAGGTAGCGACCACTGGCTAATAAGAGATTTCTTTAAAATAAATATGAAAGTAGAAAGAACATAAACACACAGAACATGATTGAACATAAACACACAAAGTTTCCAACCATGGAGGTGCTCAAAAAAAATCAATCACAGATTCAAATAACATTGAAGAGTAAACTCCAACCACTAGACCGTTTAAAGAACGTGGAAATAAACCAACTTACGGAAAAAATTACCGTTACTATCAATTTAACAATAAAGTAACTGTCCTTCCGAAAGCAGATATTGAACCAATTCTCTCCAGAAAATATTAAACTTATACAAGAAAGAAAATCTAAAGAAGTATACATGAGTGTGAAGCATGAAACAAAGTTATAAAGAAAGGAAAAGAAAAGCGGGTAGAAAATATAATACAAACCTAATAATTAACACCACTGAAGAAAATAAATATATGAAACTATTGAAATTTAAGATGTCACAAGGTAAAACTAAAATAATAAAATGACGAGATAAAACAGGTAAAATAGTAACTGGAATAAGAGATGAAATAAAAGAATTCTACACAAAACTTTATTTCTCGACTATATCAAATCCAAGTCAGCAGTAAAAACGTATTCTTAACGGTGGCTCGAAAGAAATTCCTGAATTAGGCCGGAGTGAATTGGAAACCACTTTAAAACAAATAAAGAATAAGGAATCTCCATGTGAAGATAAAATTGCATCTGAAATATTGAAAATGGAAGGAAATGAACTTTTTGAAACGATACGGATATTACTCAACAAATGCATCGAAGAATACCTGTACATTGACAAAACAGTGAGGTCATACTTTTGTTCAAGAAAGGCGATCATAAAAATCTCAGATCATATCCAGATGCTCGCTCCACCTTTTAGTAGAAAAAGAGACCGAGTATAATATTAAAGTGCACCTAGCTTCCATCGATTATAAGAAGGCTATCGACTCCCTGGAATATTAGGTTATTATGCATCCCTTAGCTCATCCCAGAATAAACCGAACTCCTAAAATTTATATATTAAAATGAGACATTAACTCTTTACATCACTTGCGATTTGTAGAAGATGTGGTACTGATTAGCGAAGTTCTAGAAGAACTCAAAATCATGATAGAACAACTTAATCAAGCTTCACAAAAAGTTGGACTGGATATGAATATCAAGAAAACAAAACTTCTAAGCTTACAAAGCACAAAAATTAAAACCGGTACGGAAGAGCTCCAAAGAGCAGAGCAGAACAGAGTATGTACACTTGAGACAAAGTGTACGAGAGCTGCATACTTCCAATAACTACATGTAGATTGGAAACCATAACCTTTACAAAAAAAAAATGGTCCTTATCGACTCCAACGTACCCAGCGGGCCACTGAAAGACAGAGGTTACGGTTAGGTTACGAATTTACAAATATCGGTGAAAGAGCAGCAAAATTAAAGTGACAATGATGGCAGATGGATAACAAAATTATTTAAATGGAGACCTTGAGCGAGCAGACGAAGTGTCGGAAGGCCAATGAAAAGATGGACTGATGATGTCAGCTTATCAGCACTGTCTGCTGATGGCGTCATCTTATACAGGATAGTGACAATTGCAAGAAACTTGAAGAGGCCTATCTCCTTCACAAAGAGATAGAAGCTGTGACTTATAAAGAACAAAAAGAAGATGAGGTAAAATAAAATAAATAATGAACCTTATACATCGTATTTCATTCTTTTCTTACTGGAATTGATAAATAAACAAATTCCGTAACATATTAGAATTGAAATTTTTTACATATCACAGGTGATAGATAACATATGTATTTAATAACTGGGGAATAACGTGTGACACAAGGTCTGATGGAGTAGTTCTAATCTGAGTGCTTTGGGTCATTAATTTAAAGAAATCAAGGACATATATATAACATGTTAGTATTATCATGGATGTTATTGCATGTCTGCATTAACTACTGTCTTGAAATACAGATAACATCCAGTCGATTGCTGGAATTAAACCAGCAAGGGTTCAATATTATTAGCGGCTATCAATATGCTTTTTGTAAACAAAGTTAATACATATATATATATATATATATATATATATATATATATATATATATATATGCATATGCATATATATATATATATATATATATATATATATATATATATATATATATATATATATATATATATATATATATATATATATATATATATATATATATATATATATATATATATATATATATATATATATATGTATATATATACATATATATATATATATATATATATATATATATATATATATATATATATATATAATAAGGAAAAAATAGAGATAGAACTAACCTATGAAGAAGTAAAGAAGACAATAAAAACACTCAAAAATAATAAATCTGCAGGGCCTGGAGGTGTGGTAAATGAAATTATTAAGTACGGGTCTAATAAATTACATCGAATGCTGAGAAACATGTTCCACAGAGCGGTAAACGGAGAAAAAATACCAGAGGAATGGTCAAAAGCCTATATAGTATCTATATTTAAAAAGGGAGACCGCAGAAAATGCACAAACTATGAGACCGCAGAAAATGCACAAACTATAGAGGCCCAAGCATAATATCGAGTATGGGACGTTTGTATGGAAAAATTATTAAAAATATCATAGAGGAAAGGAATAAAAGGAAAAATTGGAGAAGACCAAGCAGGCTTTACGGGCGGAAAATCATGTATAGACCACATATACACTATAAAACAAACAATGGAAAAAAAAACTGGCAAAGAATAGAGAAGTTCATCTAGCCTTCACAGACATAAGAAAGGCCTATGACTCAGTACCAAGACAAAGATTATGGAACGCAGTGAAAGAAATAGGCATTGACAAAGAACTAATATACGCAGGCCTAATACAAGGATGCTCTACATCCCCAACCCTATTCAAAATATACCTCGAACAAACATTAAAAAAAATGGCAGTGGAATGGGAGTCCCAATACGAGAAGAGTAACGACCAAGTAATCATGGCGCAAGATGAGGAAAACCTCAGTTATATGGTAAGAAAACTGAAAGAAGAATACACTAAAGCAGGATTAGCAATAAACTTTGATAAAACGGAATATCTAACAACAAAGGAGGGAAACATGGAGAATCTAGAAGTCGATAACGAAACAATAATCAAAGGAACCGATAGATTTAAATATTTAGGAACCATGATTTCAAAAAACGCAACATCAGAAGAAGAGATTAAAGCTAGATTTGGACAAACGCGGACATGCATAAGACAATTAAATTCGATCCAGTGGGACAAACACATTACAAAAAGAAACGAAACACGCATATATAAATCAATAATACAAAGCATAATAACATATGGGTCAGAAACATGGACGAACAACAAAAGAAATAAATCTAAAATTAACGCGGTACAGATGGAGTATTGGAGAAGGTGTTGTAGAGTGACACGTATGGGGAGAACAACAAATGGAGAAATAAGAAGCAGAATGAACATCAAAGAGAACGCAATAAACAGAATTGAAGAAAAACGATTAAAATGGTATGGCCACATAAGACGGAGCGAAGATAATAGGTGGATAAAGAAAATAACGAAGTGGAGCCCTATAGGGAGAAGAAAAAGAGGAAGACCCAGACGATCGTGGAGAGACGATGTGGACGAGGCTATAGAGGTCTAACAGATGGACACTGGGAAAATAGAAACGGATGGTATCAAAAGCTAAGAGAGAAGGAAAACAGCGTTAGCTGTAGAAAATCCTTGATATATATATATATATATATATATATATATATATATATATATATATATATATATATATATATATATATATATATATATATATTTTCAATTTCTTGGGCTTTATGGTTCTTTTGTTTTAAGGATAGAGAAATTACATCATGTTCTAGTTAGAATTTATTGAAAACGTTTCGCCCGATTTTCAGGCTTCTTCAGTTCATCTAAAAATTGAAATTTTCTGTTTTGGATATTCAATAGGACGCATTTTTTTTTTTTTTAATTATGAATATATAAAATTCTTAAACTTATAATACAATGTAAAAGGTGAAAATAATAAAAATACACACAAAATATATATAAAAACTTACATGTGTGGGTTGAAACGAAGACACACTTAACATGTGTGAAGTAACCTTGTTTTGCTTCTTCACTACATATTTAAAAGCCGATCTTAGTTTATCTGCGGTGTTTACAATACTGACTGGTATATTTTTAAGGCATTATTCGTATCTCTCTTATCTTTTATAGCATTTTTGTTTTTTTGAATTTCGATTCCCTTTTTTTGACGTTTTTTTCCGTGCCAATGATTTTTGTTTGTTCGAAATTAAATGTATGCTCTTTATTTTTTGCGTGATTACAGAGGGCTGTTACATTTGTTCTGTCGTACTTATGTCCTTTTTTCCTATTTTCCAGATACTGAGATGTTTGACCGATGTATACCCCTTCACAGTCATTACAAGGAATTTCATATATTATATTACTCCTCTTATTTTTTGGAGTTTCCGCTTTTAATTTTGAGAAGTGATTGGACATTAAATTATATGCTTTGTAACATATATTCGTGTTGTATTTTTTTAAATAATTTATTAATTGGTTGGGAAAGACCGTTGATAAAAGGAATAGAAATATAATGTTTATTGTTTTTACTTATTGGTTTTTGATATTTGGAAGAGTTTGCGTATGCGCTCTTTGGAAATCTTGTCAATTAAATTGCTAGGGTATTTGTTTAATATTAAGGCATTTTTGCTTCATTTATCGCGTTTGTTCGAAATTCTGGGTCTGAGAGGCTTATTGCTCTGTCAATCAGCCCTATGATTACTGATTTTTTTTGGTTTATAGGATGATTTGATTCGTAATTTAGATATCTTAAACTCCATGTTTTTTTAGTATACCATTCTGTTTTAATCTTCTCTTCTTGATGGTTTAAGATTATGTCCAAAAAGTTAATTTTGTTATTAATTTCTTTTTCATACGTGTATTGTAATTTTTTGTGGTATTGATTAAATTTATTTAATACCAATTCAATTTGGTTTTTAGGAACTGTTTGTAATATAGTCATCTACATATCTGTAAAAAAATGGGATTTCGAATTCAAATTGAGATAAAACAGTGGTTTCAAGGTCTTCCATTACAAGTTGAGCTATCACACTAGATATGGATGCTCCCATGGCACATCCTTCTATTTGTTTTTTTTATATATTACTTTGATAAATGAAGTAGGTTGAATTTAATGTTTGTTCAACTGCCACAATCATCTCATCTAAAGGAATGTCAGTGTGTTTTTTAATCTATTCCCCTTTTTTCTAATTATTTCTGAGGCTAACGAAATTGGTACGTTTGTATATAAGGATATGACATCAAGTGAGACCATTACGTAATCTTTTGGAATTTTAATTTTTTTAATTTTTTCTTTAAAGTGAAATGAATCTTTAATATAGTATTCGTTTTTGTTAATTATATTGCTGATAACGTTTTTAAGAAATTTTGATAAAAATGTGTAAGATGATTGAATATAAGAAACAATAGGGCGTAGCGGGATACCCTCTTTATGTAATTTTGGGAGGCCATATATTTTTGGGGGGAGAGAGTTATGTATTTTTAACTTTTTGGCCATTTCTGTTGATATGTATTGTTTTTTTTTTCCCATTTGTCAATTATTTCATTGTTCTTCTTTTGATATATATTTGTTGGATCCCGTATAATTTGTTTGTATGTTTTTTTGTCATTCAATAATTGCATCATCTTGCTATCATAATCATTTGAAGTCATGATAACCGTTTTATTTGTTTTATCTGCTCTAAGAACTTTTAACTGGGGATTATCTTTTAGACATTTTTTTGTGTTTTTTAAATTTTTAGAAAGTGATAAATTATTTTTTTTTATTTTTCAGTTTATTTTTGAAATTTTTGATTATATTGTAAGTTTTTGTTCTCAGTTCATTTTCTTGGTCATTCCTTAAGTGGTTAATACCTGTTTCAATATTACAGATTATGTTTGTGATAGGAACTTGTTTTTCTTGCGAAATTTCTGTAGCAAATTTTGGACCAAGGTTTAGTATGTCTGTTGCATAGGTGGGAAGAGCTCCATCGGTCAAATTCTCAGTCCATATGGACTTATTTTAATTTTCGTTAACTTTTTGTGTTTTGGATAAAAGCCTATTTATTTTAGATATATTATTATTATTCATTACTGCTATAAATTTTTTAAAAATGTTAACTGGTACTTTCCTTTTAATGTCATTTTCAAGTATTGAAATTTGCCTTTGTAACTTGTTTAGATATATTACAGTGTCAGTAATTAGTAAGTTTATTATTGTACGAATGCATTTTTGCATAACAATGTTTTCAAATTTACGCCTGAGGTTTACATCTTGAAATGAAATATGTCCAGTCTTAAATCTTAAAAAAGTTGGTTGGAGTTTTTCTTTTTTGCATCTTAATAAAAATATTTTTTCTATTTTTTATGCTAGTAATCTTCTTTTGTAATTTCTTATACTCCTTAATGTCCTCTGTATGTAGTCCTCTTAATAACTGTTGCATGTTTATATTATTTGGCATTTCTTCACCTATGCCGTATATTTGTTTTTTCGTACATATTCCAAGTTTCCTTAAAATATGTGCTCTTCTTAGACCTTTGAGTAATTTATATTTCTATGGGTTTATATTTTCTTGGTATTTGGTCTATTTATGGATGAAGGTTGATTAAAAAGTATTTATTTAAACGTTTCGACTTCTTACAAAGTCTTCATCAAGTAAAACATTCTACAATAAAATTGTTTCATATTCAGATATTTAAACTTTCTTTTATAGGACATTTATAATTTGAACTTACCACACACGTAAATTTTCAAACATTACACAATACATTGATACAACACAATCAAAATAGTAACCTTGTTTTGCTTCTTCACTACATATTTAAAAGCCGATCTTAGTTTATCTGCGGTGTTTACAATACTGACTGGTATATTTTTAAGGCATTATTCGTATCTCTCTTATCATTTATAGCATTTTTTTTGACGTTTTTTTTCCGTGCCAATGATTTTTGTTTGTTCGAAATTAAATGTATGCTCTTTATTTTTTGCGTGATTACAGAGGGCTGTTACATTTGTTCTGTCGTACTTATGTCCTTTTATCCTATTTTCCAGATACTGGGATGTTTGACCGATGTATACCCCTTCACAGTCATTAAAAGGAATTTCATATATTATATTACTCCTCTTATTTTTTGGAGTTTCCTCTTTTAATTTTGAGAAGTGATTGGACATTAAATTATATGCTTTGTAACATATATTCGTGTTGTATTTTTTAAATAATTTATTAATTGGTTGGGAAAGACCGTTGATAAAAAGAATAGAAGTATAATGTTTATTGTTTTTATTTATTGGTTTTTGATATTCGGAAGAGTTATAAAGTTTGTGTATGCGCTCTTTGGAAATCTTGTCAATTAAATTGCTAGGGTATTTGTTTAATATTAGGGCATTTTTTGCTTTATTAACGCGTTTGTTCGAAATTCTGGGTCAGAGAGGCTTATTGCTCTGTCAATCAGCCCTATGATTACTGATTTTTTTTGGTTTATAGGATGATTTGATTCGTAATTTAGATATCTTGAACTCCATGTTTTTTTTAGTATACCATTCTGTTTTAATCTTCTCTTCTTGATAGTGTAAGGTTATGTCCAATCAACGAACATATGTTACAAAGCATATAATTTAATGTCCAATCACTTCTCAAAATTAAAAGCGGAAACTCCAAAAAATAAGAGGAGTAATATAATATATGAAATTCCTTGTAATGACTGTGAAGGGGTATACATCGGTCAAACATCTCAGTATCTGGAAAATAGGATAAAAGGACATAAGTACGACAGAACAAATGTAACAGCCCTCTGTATTCACGCAAAAAATAAAGAGCATACATTTAATTTCGAACAAACAAAAATCATTGGCACCGAAAAAAACGTCAAAAAAAGGGAAATAATAGAATCCATCGAAATTCAAAAAAACAAAAATGCTATAAATGATAAGAGAGATACGAATAATGCCTTAAAAATATACCAGTCAGTATTATAAACACCGCAGATAAACTAAGATCGGCTTTTAAATATGTAGTGAAGAAGCAAAACAAGATTACTATTTTGATTGTGTTGTATCAATGTATTGTGTAATGTTTGAAAATTTACGTGTGTGGTAAGTTCAAATTATAAATGTCCTATAAAAGAAAGTTTAAATATCTGAATATATTTATTGTAGAATGTTTTACTTGATGAAGACTTTGTAAGAAGTCGAAACGTTTAAATGAATACTTTTTAATCAACCTTCATCCATAAATAGACCAAATACCAAGAAAATATAAACCCATAGAAATATAAATTACTCAAAGGTCTAAGAAGAGCACATATTTTAAGGAAACTTGGAATATGTACGAAAAAACATATATATATATATATATATATATATATATATATATATATATATATATATATATATATATATATATATGTATATATATAAACAAAGATCTATAGGATATCTCAACAACGCCATGGAACAGTTTGGAAAATTTCGAGTGAATACACTTGAGAGATATATATATATATATATATATATATATATATATATATATATATATATATATATATATATATATATATATATATATATTTACATACATACAACTGACACTCAAAAAGAACGCTCTCTGAGAAAATACGAAAGTTATAAACAAAATCTCCAGACCTACTACTACAGCGTAAATTAGCCAAAAAGTCATGATACTAAAGTTGGTCGAATTCCTTTGATATCTCAAGTGTATTCGCTAGAAATTTTCCAAACTGTTCCATGGCGCTGTTGAGATATCCTATAGATCTTTGTTGACAAAAGGCATATTGATAGTCGCTAATAATATTGAACCCTTGCTGGTTCAATCCCAGCAATCGACTGGATGTTATCTGTATTTCAAGACAGTAGTTAATGCAGACATGCAATAACATCCGTGGTAATACTAACTTGTTGTGAAATACAACTGTATGTTTCGAAACTTGGGCAAGATTGACGGATATCATGACCTCCCTGTCAACGTATCTCATCAAAGACATAGTAGGAAAACCGAATGTGATCTTAAAAATATCCTCAACAATAGTTATATAAAACACGAAGCAATTAACATTGTTAAAAAGGATTTTCTAAAAGAAAAATACCAAACACAAGATAATCATATTGTTAGAACAATAAAACATAAATCAAAACAAAATCACAGAATCTCAGTATATTCAAAAAACTTTAGATTTCCTAAACATTAGTAATTATAAGAAGTTAAATAACTACCCAACAGTAATTTTCAAAAAATTGTAAAATCTACTATTAGTGATTGTAAAAGTTTATTTAATGATAAAGATTTAAGCAAATTAACTTCGATGAACCCACAAACGCCAAAACTATATTCTTTGATAAAAGTACGTAAAAAAGATTATTCAATAAGATCAGTAGTCTTTTTTACTTCAGCACCATCTTGTAAGTTGTCAAAGAAATTAATAGAAATAATTAATGAGAATACTAATTTTGTGGCTAATTTTCAAATAAAAAAACTCGTATGATTTAGTTAATAGAATTGAAAACATACAACTTCTTAACAAAACGAAACTCATCTCTTTTGGTGTACAGCTTTTAAACTCAAACCACATTAAATATATCAAAAAACAAGAAATACTCAATACACTTAGGACTTGTTTAAGACAAAAACTATTTTGAATTTAATAGCACTATATACACTAATAATAAAGGTCTCATAATGGGTAATCCCCTTAGTCCCCTACTAGCGGAAATTTTCATGAACTTTATAGAGTCCGAAATCAGCAACATCCGTTGTTTAAAAAATTCATTTATTGATATAGATATGTCGATGATATTTTAGCTTGCTTCACAGGAACAGATAGACAACTCAAAATATTTTGTGATCATATAAATAATTTACATGCTAACATAAAATTCACTACAGAAGATGAAACTAATAATAGCATACACTTCTTAGACTTAACGATAACAAATATAATAAATATACTTTCTCTATTTACCACAAACCATCGCATACTGACAGAACAATACATAATAAATGGTGTCACCCAATCCAACACACACAATTATTTATAATAAAACAAATTGCCACAAATAACGGATATTTAAAAAAAACAAAAAATATAAAAATGCATTAGAACTAATTTTTCCTGGACCAAAATTGAATTAAGAACGTTATAGTGTTATTACATAAATAGGTGAGACTAGCAATAAAATTAGAAGTATCTTAACAAAAAAACTAAATATTAATGTAGCATTTAAAGCAGATAACACCCTAAACAAATATATAAAAAATTAATACATCAAAAACAGACAAGGAACAAAAATCAGATGTTTATAAACTTAACTGTGAAAATTGCGATTGTACATATATTGGTCGAACAGGAAGAAACTTTAAAAAAAGAATAAAAGAATATTTTACCTCTTTTATAACTAATAAATCAGATTCAAATTACGCTAACCATTTAGTGGAATCAAAACATCAATTTAATAAAAAGTTTTAAATTTTACATGTTGAAAATAAAGTGTTTTATACCTTTTTGCTTGAATCTCTGGCAATCAATAAACTTAAAAATACTAATGATTTGTTAAATAGCCAATTAGAATTAAATAATTCACCCCTTTTAAATATATCTCTTCATTCACTTTGAACGCTCGGACATCGGCTACTCAGACGAATATCCGCAGACAGCAGGAAGTCATTCAACTTAACAAAGACCTGGAAGAAATTCTATCTTGGGGAGGCAGTAACCAAGTGGAATTTAACGCCACAAAAACCCAGGCGGCAGTTTTCTGTAAAAAAGTTAACGTTGCTGAACCCGACATAGTTATGGCGGGACACTCTTTTCCTCTAACATAGTCGCTCAGTTTGTTAGGCGTTAGTTTTGGAGCAAATATGTCCTGGCATGAACATGTTGCAGGCGTAGCAAGGAGAGCTTCTCAAAAGTTGGGAATATTATTTCGAACCAGAAAGCTTTACACTCCACAACAACTGTTAATTCTTTACAAAGCTCAAATTCGACCAACTATGGAATACTGCCCCCATGTTTGGAGCTCCGCTCCCAAATATACACTGCATTTGTTGGATTCTATTCAGAGAAGAGCTGTTCGTCTGATTGGAGACCCGGAACTGACCGACGGCCTTGATTCGCTGGAACATCGAAGAACGGTTGGCGACTTGAGCCTATTCTACAAGCACTTTCATGGAAAGTGTTCGAAGGATGTAGCCCGCTTAATTCCTCCCAGAGCGGTGCATGTTAGAAGTACACGTCGCGCTAATTCTTTACATCCGTATGAGGTTCAGCTTGTTACTCCTCGTACAACGCCCTTCAAGCAGTCTTTTATATGGAGAACATCATCCCTTTGGAATAATTTGCCCAGGACTGTGTTTCCCACCAAGTACAATCTACAGCGATTCAAGAACAACGTGAATCGCTTTCGCCGCACACGTGTCGCTCCTGTAGCGCTTTAGGGACTTCCCTGTAGTACGTATGCTACACCCATAAAAAAAAAAAAAAAAATTCAATAACACCGTATCTAATAATTTGTTACCTATAATATAAAGCTTTTATAACAGTATAGTTAGGAATTTATAACATTTTTGTATTTTACCTGTAGGGATCTTATATATATAATAAATTTTCCATCTTGTTCATTTACTCTTGATAAAGCTACAGTGATAGCGAAACATGTTGATATATTAAAATAAATGTGGAGTTTACCAGTAAATGAAAAAACAGGGTAGAAAACCCTATAGTGTCGGAGAGATGACAATAAAATATGCAAGTGGTTCGTAGTTGTTTAACAAGACCTTCTTGCATTTTTTGGGTATCGGCTGACTTCTAGTACATTTGTAGCAGGAAGAAAATATTCCCTTTCTGTAGGATAGGTTAAAAAGTCTACAGAAAGTTGATGTTAGTTCGCTTGCACATTTTTTGATACTATGGCAGGTATTTCATTAGTGCTAGAAGCTCTTTTATTGTCTTCTTCTTCTTTAGCAGCCTTTAACAGTCCACTCCTGAACATAAGCATCTCTGTTTCCTCCGTTTTTTATCTCGATCACTTGCCCTCTGATACCAGCTTTCGCCCGCTATGTCTTTGATGTCGTCCATCCATCGTTTTGGAGGTTGCCAAACGCTTCTCTTTTGTAATCTTGGTCTCCATTGTACGAGTATAATATACCTTGTCCATCTCTTATCATACTGTCTGGCAACATGACTCGCCCAAGCGTATTTAAGCGTTGCTGTCTATTTTATAACATCCTCAACTTTTGTTCGTCGGCGTACTTGTTCAATGCGAATGTGGTCTTGGAGACTAACACCGAGCATGTGTGCACTGTATTGTTCGAAGTTTATTTGGTGTTCTTACCGGCAGTGTACTTGTTTCCAACTCAAAGCCGGGAGAAGAGGGCTATTAAAAATCCTAGCCTTTAGGTTGATAGGAATATCCGTTTTTCGCAATATGTTTCGCAGTTTTCCTGTAGCCGTCCAAGTCAGTCTAATCTTTCTGTTAATCTCTACTTGTTGGTTTTCGGTCCCGAGTTTTATGTTATGTCTGAGATATACACACCCATCAACTAAATAGATAACTTTGTCTTTACTTATATATTCCTTCCTGCTGGAAATGTGCCACAGTTCAGCCGATACCTAAAAAAGGCAAGAAGACCTTGCCAAATAACTACCGACCAATCGCACTGCTTTCAATAATATCGAAAGTCATGGAGAAGGCTATCAATCAGCATAATCTAAAATGTCTTGAAGGATTCAACATTATTAGCGATCATCAATATGGCTTTCGTAAAAAACAGATCAACAAGAGATCTTCTGACTTATGTAACACACGTTTGGAACAACGCAATCGGACACTTTGGAGAATCTCGAGCGGTTGCTCTTGTCATATCCAAGGCATTCGACCGTGTTTGACACGATGGACTGTTGGTTAAGCTACACTCTTATGATATGTCTGAGAAGTTCTGTTTGTGGCTCTCATGTTTCCTCAGAGAGCGTTCTTTACCAGTGGCAGTCGACGGATTTCTTTCTAACACCTTCACTATCAAAGCCGGTGTACCTCAAAGCTCCATACTATCTCCTACTCTCTTTCTGATTTACATTAACGATCTACTGGAAAAGACCGAGAATCCAATCTACAGCTTTGCAGATGACAGTACGCTTATCTTTTCATTCACTCTGAACGCTCGAACATCGGCTACTCAGACGAATATCCGCAAACAGCAGGAAGTGATTCAACTTGTAGGGTGTGAAAAGGATTGCCTCACGTTGACTGCGTCATTTTGTGACGTGTGACTTTTCATTTCGCCCTCACATTAACAGGTTGACTGCCGATCTATATTTTTGAGTTTGTGGTTGACGCCGGTAAGATTTTTTCCAAATATTTTTATTTTATTGTGGTAAATATGAATTAAAATGAGTCTTGGATGTGTTTTTTTTATGTGCCATTCAAAATATTAGAAAAAAAAATTTCACTCCGATCGGAGTAATCGGCATTGCAAGTGAAAATTTTTACTAGATGCCGAACACTCCGATCGGAGTGTCCAATTAAATAAGTAAAGAAATAATAAATCGAACTCATGAACTCAAAACATTTATTTCTAAATCATTTTTGTACATTTTTATGGTAATCCTCAAAGCAATTAAGGCAAAAACCTGGTTGTCCAGGGCACATTTTGCATTTATACACTGTTTGCTTTCTTATTTTATTTTTCCTGCATTCTTTGCATTCCTTTCTGCTTACCCGTTTTGTTTCTTTAGTTCCTTTTTTTTCACTAACAATTTTTTCTGCTTTGCTAATGCTGTGGACATTTATTTGGCCTGGAGGAATTTGCGGCAAATTAGTAATTGGTCGTCTGGCTAGTAAATTTCTTATGACATCCAATCGGAAGTCATATAATCGTAACTGGTCAGACCGCGAATATTTATTGTAGCACATGCATGAATAACTTTTTGTACCACTGAATAGTTTTACGGCTGCAAGGATAATATGCCATCATTTGATCCTGTCTATCTATACCGGACATAAAAGCATTATATCCAATGATTGCGGAAGGTTTTTCAGATTCTTGATTTCTTTTGTTTTTAAAAATGCCCATTTCGCTTCCAAATTCTGTTGAAATGTATTGAACATTGCGTTTATCGCGCCATTTTCCGACATGCACTCCATTGCAAAACATAGATTTATTCTCACCACGTTTTAAGTTTGCACTCATTACCTCTTTCGGATTATCTTTCCTCTCAGCTTTCAGCGTACCAGTGCAGTATGTATTTTGTTGAAGTAATTTCCTAGCTAATTTAACACTATTGTAAAAATTGTCTAGATAAACAGCATATCCCACACCCAATTTTTCCTCCAATAAATGTAAAACAATCTTTTCAGTATGTCCGCTTCCACCATAAACATCTATCGCACCTTCGTAGACACGAAATTTCAAAATAAGTCCATTAGGCTCTGTCAGCATGTATAACTTCATACCATACTTATGACGCTTATTCTTGATATACTGTTTAAACTGGAGACGACCCCGATAAAGTACCATAGCTTCATCCAAAGACAACTCTCTTCCAGGATAGTAAATTTCTCCCATCTTGTTGTTAAAAAAATCTGCCACAAATCTAATCTTTCCTAGCCGATCTGCCGGATCCATATCTGGAGATGTAAAATGCAAACACCTCAAGATAAGCAAAAATCTGTTCCTTGACATATATTTTCTAAAAACAGGTAGATTAAATAGCGGATCAGTTTTCCAATAATCGTTAAGACGTCTGAAGGATATTGTGCCAGTGTGAAGTAACAGGGCCAAAAAAATTTTTAGTTCGTCAAGAGTAAGATCTTTAAAATTAGTAATACGTGATTTTGTACTTGTTTCTGGGCGCAGCAAAACCTCGACTGCGTAAGAGTTCGTTCGTTCTACAATAGTTTGTAAAAAATCATCATCAATGATCATTTCGAAAAAATCGATAGGTGCACCCTGTCCTGGAATTTGCACCAATAATTCCTGGGTTTTCTGGAACAAAATTTGTTTTTAACGCACCTCTGTCGTTCCATTTTATCTCATCAAGGCTAGGAAGTGTTTGATGTGGCCGAATAGGGTCTATAAAATTCTCTTCTTCGGACTCGGAGCTTGAATTTACATCACTATCGTCTGTGTCTGGTACGTAATGTTCGTCACTATTACCTCCGCTTTCTTCCAATAGCTGCAATAATTCAGTGTCAGTTAGCTTTTTTTTCTTATCATATACCTTTTTTTCATCACTACAATGTCTTTTTTTAATACCAGAAGGCCCAGGTTGATTGTCCATATTGTACGGCAGATTACAACCAAACCAAAAGCAAATCCGCGGAACCACTTAAGCACCTGTTAGAACTTGCGTTTTTAAGCAACGCCACCACTAGAAACACGTTTCATATACAACGCCGATGGAATACTAAAACGTTTCGTAAGAACGCATGTCGAACTCCGATCGGAGTAGACGGCGTTGGCGAAGAGACCCGACGCACTCCGATCGGAGTGGTCGGTAGTCAACCTGTTAAGGCGCAATTTTGCAGCCTCTTATAATTTCTGAGAATGGATTGAGTGGATACTAATATTAAAAGAACTAAAGAAATTAAACATACACTAGCTCAATTTTTCTTGGTAGAGTAATATGGGTAAGAGATAATTTTTGTACGTCTTTTTGGAAATAGTCTCTATTGTTGTTTAAAATTTTTGGTTGTACAAATTTTGAGCACCATTCATTTTGAAATAAAAAGGATCTAACTTCAGCTAAAAAAATGAAAAAAAACACTGAAGGGTTATGTAGTTGTTAAGGAAAATTTTGATATGGTACAACCCTTTTGTCCTGAAAAGTAAGATAGGTGTACAGTGAAACACTAGCCTCAAACAAGAAAAAAAGAGATTTATTAATGATTAACTTAAAAGTTCTAACTTTCACAGTTCTGTTAATACAAAAAACTTTAGCCTAATAGGTGGTATTGCTAACTAAAGTCCTTAAATCAGAATTAAAACTTTGTTACACACGATTTTGAAGGTTCGTGAGGTTCACTTCACGAGTTATCAGTTCTATACGATGTTAAATACACTTATCTGTGGGGAAATAGGTCTACTGATGTATATTCTGGTGACTTGCGGTCTTCCTACGAGCTTCTAGGCCTTGAATTGAGCACTAAAACCGTTTTCACACTACTCCATCACTAATCTATCAGTACGGCTACATGATGAGAAGAGCCTACGACGGCTACTTGTTGGAAAGAAAGCCTATTACGGCTTCATGCTAAAAAAGCCCACTTCGGCTTCACGTTGGAAAAAGCCTCGTACTCGACTTGGCTCTACGATGGAAAAAAGCCTACTCCAGCTTGATGGAAAAAGCCTACTACGGCTACATGTCGGAAAAAGCCTGGCTGTGGCTTGATGGGAAAAAGCCTTACTGCGGCTGGATGGAAAAAGCCTGGCTGCGGCTTGATGGGAAAAAGCCCCGATCCGTGTTATCCGGACCCTTAAATATTCCGTAAAAATTACGTCTTCAAGATGCCTACTTCCCGGAAACAAATGTCCATCCAATCGATGCAAGGAAACAAATTAAATAAATCTGGCAGGAAACCAGCAACGCACACTGTAATATAAACGGCTTAGAAATCCGAGTGAACTACACTACATAAAAGTTAGTAAACACTGCTCGATATAAAAATGTAAAAAAAAAAATGTAAAATATATTAGAGAACTGTAACAGAACATGATCTCAAAATCTAGGAAAAAATGAATGTTACAAACTTAACAAAGACCTGGAAGAAATTCTATCTTGGGGTGACAGTAACCAAGTGGAATTTAACGCTACAAAAACCCAGGCGGCAGTTTTTTCTAAAAAAGTTAGCGTTGCTGAACCCGACTTAGTTATGACGGAGCAGTCCATTCCTCTAACATCGTCACTCAATTTGTTGAGCGTTAATTTGGGAGCAAATATGTCCTGGCATGAACATGCTGCAGGCATAGCAAGGAGAGCTTCTTAAAAGTTGGGAATATTATTTCGAACCAGAGCGGTGCATGTTAGAA
The DNA here is from genome assembly GCA_019049505.1 of Pachyrhynchus sulphureomaculatus. Taxonomy (NCBI): domain Eukaryota; kingdom Metazoa; phylum Arthropoda; class Insecta; order Coleoptera; family Curculionidae; genus Pachyrhynchus; species Pachyrhynchus sulphureomaculatus. The sequence continues at coordinate 15,729,905 of CM032452.1, read as the reverse complement.
GTACACGTTGCGCTAATAGTTCACATCCGTATGAGGTTCAGCTTGTTACTCCTCGTACAACGCTTTTCAAGCAGTCTTTTATATAGAGAACATCATCCCTTTGGAATAATTTACCCAGGACTGTGTTTCCCACCGAGTACCATTTACAGCGATTCAAGAACAACGTGAATCGCTTCTCCGCACACGTGTCGCTACTGTAGCGCTTTAGGGACTTCCCTGCAGCACATGTGCTAGCCCCATAAAAAAAATAAAAAATATATAATTCATAACAAGATAATATGATATTAACTTGTGACGAAAGTCATGTTCACTATATTAAGCTTTTCATCTTCAAAACGAATTTCCAAGTTTGTCTATTAGGAACGATATTTTTATAGTAAGTAACAAATATGAAAAAGCTCTAAGGTGTTTTTCATCGATCGTAAATAATATAATAGTATAAATTACCTGTACAGTATAACTACTGCATACATTGCAGAATAAAGTAAGAACATGAATTCATGAGAATTATTTTTTGTGTCAGCTTGAAAATTTTTAAATCTTGTTTGAATTGTACCATATTTTCATTTTCATAATAACACATTAATACAGCAAAAAAGTTATAAAAAGCTGGTTGCAGTTTTTGTTTTAATTGTAAAATTTTGAAGCAGTGTAATGGCCGGTAATATATGCCGGAACATACCAATTTGTAACATTTTTTTTAACACCATGATTAGAACTTTGGCGGTATCGTCCGTCCTGTGTCAGATTCTATCCTTCCTTATCGCTATTATTAAATCTTGTAGAAAAAGGAGAGTTTGGTACATAATTTTTCAAAAATTTGTTGATAAAATATTGTCCAATGAAAGACGAAATTTGGAAGAAAATGTATTCAAAACAGCTAAATATTATTTAATTTTTGCTAAAATACCAATAATAATTCATGTCAATTTGGAGACATTAGAAAATAAATGGAATAAAATGTTACAATTCTTTTTGTTGGCATTAGCTGCCTTTGTAATATATAGCTATTCTATATTGCAATATATCATAATGATAACTTTGTTGTTACGTAGAAGACTTCGACACTAAGAAGTTGGGAAACTTGCTGTTTATTTAAAACATTGCGATGTTAAAAAAGAAATAATGCAAATAAGTGAAAAAGTGGAAACATTGTCCCTTTGTCTCTATCAAATAGTAGCTCATTTTAAAAATGTGTTCGAATTTTAATTCTTAAGAATGATCGTTCACAGTTTTCAATATTTTCTTGGCTTTAGTCTTTTTAAGACATTTATTATTTAAGGTTTTTGGTTAACTTGCTATGCGGTAAGTCAATTTACAATATTATTAATATTATTATCACTATCTCTCCATCATTTCCAATAACTTATTTTTATTTTTGTCATTATAACTCTGAAATTGTATTCCGACCAGACACAAACTCTTAGCATCTCCGTCCAAACTACTTTATGACTTTACAAAATTATTTCGACTTTCTCTATAAGAATTTTCAAACACCTGCGATTCCATAAAAGTATAAAGTGATCTTGATCGATAGGAATAGCACAGTCGCATCACACTGTCAAGATTTTATTGAAAAAAAAAATAGATCATCATGAGAACCATCTTAATGGTACCGATAACTTCATATTTCCGTGATTTATTTAAGTGGCTGAGGTATTGATGTTATTTCGAGGCTTAAATTACTTCAACAGGATCTAACTCCTTTTTATTTAACATTTCTGGAAAATGTGTCTGTCGAAATAACTAGGAAACACCATAAACTATTACACAAAATCTTTCTATGTAAAAAGACTCTGTATACGCAGGTGGCCGTCGGGTTCCACGCGATGATATAATATATATATATATATATATATATATATATATATATATATATATATATATATATATATATATATGTATATATACATATATACAGAGTGTCCTAGTATTCCGTACAAATAGAGTTACTGTGGATTTCTGGGATAAAAATATGACCATTTAACTCAACTTACCTTAGTCCAAAAATTCGTAATTTGTGAGACAAAGGATGTCAAAGTAATACTTTTATTTTAGTTTTTCTTAACTAGCTTTCTTAATAATTATATTATTTATATATATATATATATATATATATATATATATATATATATATATATACTCGTATATATATATATATATATATATATATATATATATATATATATATATATATATATATACAGAGTGTCCCAGTATTCCGTATAAATAGAGTTACTGTGGATTTCTGAGATAAAAATATGACCATTTAACTCAACTTACCTTAGTCCAAAAATTCGTAATTTGTGAGACCATGGATGTCAAAGTAATACTTTTATTTTAGTTTTTCTTAACTAGCTTTCTTAATAATTATACTATTTGTACAAAATTCGGTTCTAAAGAGTTTTCTCAGATGAGAAATCAAAATCAGCTCACTGTCTTGTAAAATGTAGGGGGCGCTACTTATTGCACTGTGAATACTTTCAAATTGTCATAAGTTTTTTATACAACTTTCTATGATATTTTTAATTAAATATTCGTATTCTCCGCCTTCGCCTATCTATAAAAGCTCTCTTGGTAAATGTGGCTCCGAGCAACATTTTCTGGGATAGTGGGATGTTTGTTTCCATTTTTAATTCCATTGTCAAATTCGCAAATGGGTTTCATCACACGTTTCTTCACATTGTATAGTTAATTGGCAACGCTCAAAAATCACTCTGGCAATGATGTAAGATATCATATGTTCTATGACTTAACTGGCTTGTAGTAATACTGACAGAAAGTGATTTTTGACAGATATCAAACAAGTTTTACCAGTATTAACGAGAATTAATCCCTTCTCAAGCCCAACAGTATTTTAAATCTAAATTATTATAGAGTACACTTTTGGTGAGCAAACTGATATGATTTTAGTGTTTGGTATTTGTAACGGCAACGATCGCAAAAGTGCACGTATATGACGAAAGATTTCCGCATCGTCGGACTCCTAACCATCAGTCTTTTGCCAATATTGCGAGGAGATTTCGAGAAATTGGACAATTTAAGCCAATCAGGACTAATGCTGGGGGACCTTCACAAGCTAGAGCACCGGAAGTTGAAGAGGAAATCCTTGAAATTGTACACGATAATCCTGGAATCAGTACTCGTTGAACGTTTGAAAGTCAAACGGGAATATCAAAAAGTACAACTAACCGGATCATTACACAAATTATTCATCCCTTTCATATTCAATCCATCCAGGAACTCTTGCCTTCAGATCTTGGATCCCATTTGCATTTTTGACAAATTATTCGAGCACGTATAGCGACTGTTCCGGCTTTTCACACTAAAATCCTGTTTACAGACGAAGCACGCTTCACTCGACGTAGTATAATAAATATGCAAATAATCATGTTTACACTGAAGAAAACCTACATACTGTGCAACAAAGACAGTTTCAACGCGAATTCAGTATTAATGTCTGGATGGGATTTGTCGTGAATTATTTAATCGGGCCGTTTAGATTACCAGATCGACTTGATGGTGACATTTACTTGAATTTCATCCGTGAAACTATTCCTGAATTATTAGAAAACTTACCCATTAATTTACGTGGCGACAGGTTTTTCATGCACGATGGTGCACCACCCCATTTCGCGCGTAATGTGAGAATTTTTTTAAACCAAACTTACCCAGATAAATGGATCGGAAGAGGTGAAGATGCTTCTATTCACTGGCCACCTCGTTCCCCAGATTTGACTCCATGCGATTTTTTTTTTTGGGGTACATTGAAATCGAAAGTTTATCAAGTTTCAAATCGACAACATTGAGCAATTGTGGAATAGGATCCAAGATGCTGTTAGCGCTTTACGAGATAAAAATATTTTAAGAAGAGTACTACGACGTATTAATTTATGCATTAACAAAGGTGACGGCCATATTAAACATTTATTGTGGAACCAATGCTTTCTCAGCTGAGCGATTAAACTTTTTTCGAATTTATTGTGAGTAATCTTTTATGCCCTTAGCCAATTGGTTTTTACATTCTTACTGGTGTAGGCCCGTTGGTCTATAAATTTATTATTGTTGTTCGCCTGTTTGCCCTTAAGCATGCTCCAAATTCCAAAGACTTATCTTTTGGACCTGTTTTAAGCCTGGATGAAGTGTGAAGGAACACATTCGCGAATTTGACAATGGAATTAAAGATGGAAACTAACACCCCATTACCTCAGAAACTGTTGCTCGGAGCAACATTTACCAATAAGGCTTTTTTAGACAGGAGAAGGCGGAGAATATGAAGATTTAATTAAAAATATCATACAGAGTGGTATAAAATAGTTATGACAATTTAAAAGTATACACAGTGCAATAGGTAGTGCCCTCTACAATTTACAACAAAACTGGGAGCTGATTTAAATTTCTCATCTCAGAAAACCCCTTAACACTGAATCTTGTACAAATAGTATAATTTAAGGAAGCTACTTAAGAAAAACTAAAATAAAAGTATAACTTTGACATCCTGTATCTCAAAAATTACGAATTTTTGGACTAAGGTAAGTTGGGTTAAATGATCATATTTTCATTCCAGAAATCCACAGTAACTCTATGTACACGGAATACTGGGACACTATCAAGCAAAAGCGTCATATAACTTTAGGAGTTATTTTCGAAACTAACTGTTAAACTAAGAAGTCGTTCTTGGAATAGACTGTGTCAGTTTGGGATAACTTTCGATTTTTCTTCTACGATTGCAAGATATGTCTTCAGGGATATTTACTCTTTGAAATTAGGACACCAAATGAGTTTGAAGGAGTACAAGTTAAGTGATTATATTATACATGACAAATAGTCGCCGAACTGTAAGTCAGTATATTTATCGTTTTCCACATGGGATGCAAACCGTAACCCGAGTCTATTGTTGTTAGAATAGTGATAAATTTTTATTGATATACTGAAGAGAGAAGCAAACACTTTGGTTTCTCTTATATTGATGGTATGATCTCTAGAGTGTTGATGTTCAGCTACATCAATATTTCTTTTTGATATATATTTCTTGTAATTTAATACTCGTTTATACTGATCTTTCTGTTTGCCTGGTATACACTGTACCACAAAAAGAAACAGTCTTTAGTTTGTAAACAAATTGTGTCTTTTAAGAATATCAAGTATTGATAATTCTCTTACAAGTGCTGACATTTGTACGAATAAGTGCTATTTAATCTGTAGTACCGTGTATGTAAGGTAGAACTGCACTATCTACTGATGAATACTTCTTACTATTTTGTATGGGGGTCGAGTTTTTAAAGCAGTTAAGCGAATGTTTATTATCGTCGATGTAATATTCATTACTATATAAAATCCTGGTCAGTTTATCTATTTCTGATAAGATTGAAAATTTATGACAGATAAATATAGGTCTAAATACACAAGAGTACAACGAAAGACGACGTTCAGGTGCTAGTGTTATACTCAATGCTATACCACGGGAGATTTTTTATTCGGCTGTAATATTTCTAGGCAAAATGGCGAAGTTTTAGCCTTAAGACAAGATACATTTTTAGAATTTGGCATCTAGCCACATGTTAAAGAATAACTGAATGCCGTTTTAAATCGCTTCAATCAATAACATTCAAACATAAAAGTTAAAATAAAAACTGAATTTTAGTTTCCAGATATACTAATACAAAGGACAAGTGAGAGGATCTTGAAACATTGTTTTTTACAGAAAACCAACACATATCAATAGATATTTAAATGCTAATTCACACCATTCTCCTTCTCCAAAAATTATCTGTTATTAATTCACTACTTTTCTTTATGGACATACAATGCAAGCATACGTGCTTGGTATTGGTTGGTATTATCAACAAATTGTAATCCTAATTATTAACAGTCAAACAAATAAGAGGTTAAAGAAGTGAGGAGTAGGACTTTAGCAGTATATCGTGTTATATGTCCTTTTCTTGGATTTTGAAGTCAGGAAATCTGAAAATTTTCATTTAAGATAATTCACTCGTGACAATCGGAACCAAAAGTATAGTCCGACAATAAATATAAAAAGTTTAAAATACTCAATGGCAGAGTATTTTATTTTTGTCGGACACTGTATTCGATAGATGGAAACTTTCATATGCAGACACACACTAATACAATCACACTTTTAATGAAAATAAATGTGGCAACGCTGCCAATGCGTATACCGAATGCTCTATAGAAGTAATGCTAATTCACACCATTCTCCTTCCTCAAAAATTATCTGTTATTAATTCACTACTTTTCTTTATGGGCATACAATGCAAGCATACGTGCTTGGTATTGGTTGGTATTATCAACAAATTGTAATCCTAATTATTAACAGTCAAACAAATAAGAGGTTAAAGAAGTGAGGAGTAGGACGTTAGCAGTATATTTGTGTTATATGTCCTTTTCGTGGATTTTGAAGTCAGGAAATCTGAAAATTGTCAATTAAGGTAATTCGCTCGTGACAATCGGAACCAAAAGTATAGTCCGACAATAAATACAAAAACTTTAAAATACTCAATGGCAGAGTATTTTATTTTTGTCGGACACTGTATTCGATAGATGGAAACTTTCATATGCAGACACACACTAATACAATCACACTTTTAATGAAAATAAATGTGGCAACACTGCCAATGCGTATACCGAATGCTCTATAGAAATAACGTTTTTATGGGTTATATTTATTATACTTTGTGTGTGTTTACTCTTTAGACCATATTATTAAAATAATAAAAAAAATATAATTAAATAAGGAATATCTCTTGATTATAATCAATTGCGACATAAAAGCAAATTTACAAAGGAAAAGCTCATCAATAAACACAAAAAAGTATTTCGGAAATGGATGACGCGAAAAAAATTTTAAACTGAAGAGCCTAACCTGTGTAGTGGTCGACGGATCGAGTTAAATGAGTTAGGAAAAAATTTAAAGTGTTGTCTGTGTAAAAAAGTCCTTCCACTAGAAAAGATAACTCATGAGAAACGTTTAGTTCCTCATTACAAATTACATATAGTATAAAGAGTGCGTCATGAATAAACTAAAATTGCCATCTTTAATGCCTTTAAAAAGTGTTAGTTCAGATCTTATGATTAAAAGATTAAATTGCATCTTTTAGTTCGTATGATAAATCGGCATTCTACAGAAATAGTGCAATTACTGTCTAGTCGAAACGACAATGGGAAACCACGTGTAACCAAGGATACGCGAATATTAAGTAAAGTAACTAATTACTGTACAAATATGGTAGTTTATAACACTTTATTTATGTATCATTGGTATCATTAATTATTTATTAAATTTTACCGAGAAAATTTATAAAACCGTTTTTTTTAATATATATTTAATATCGTTATCAATTGATATGTAACAATATTGATTAATAAACATTATATTAATTTAAAATATTATCGAAAAATTATTGAACCTACAAACATATTTTTGTTTAAATATAAATCTTTTAAATACTAAAGAAAAAATAGTAACTATCAAAATACAAATTCAAGTTTTTAATTAATTTATTTGGTGACTAAAGATAAAGCTGATAAATATATTGTGTTTATTCGATAAATTATTTAACCTACAAATGAATTTACGTTTAAAAGTTAATCGTTTTAAATGCTGTTTGAATGTTGGCGCGTAAAAATATGATGATATACAGCGTTGTCATATTTATCCCTGACTACGCGGTTATTCTTTTAAAAAAATATCAACTTTATATATTCATATCTTTTTAAACAAATCGATAAAAAAAATTATTTTTAATTCAAAACTTTTCTAATTTTTTTTTTTAAAAATTATTAGTTTTTTAAAAATTCGTAAGACTGGTTCTTAAGATATACACGAAACTATGCCTTTTTCATAGTTCATTGGCCTATTGCATGTTAATTATGTGCACTTTAATTATGAATACCTCGCTTCACAATCGGTCATTTTTTTTTTTAAATTAAATGAAAAATATTTTAGAATAACATCATATTTCAATTTCACCAAATTCTTAGGAAAAGTGAATTTAGGAGTGAACTACCTTTATTATGATTTAAATTTTTTTTTTTTTCTCTTCCCTTCTCATTAGCACTTTTGTGCTAATGGGATGGGGGAGAGAGTAAAAAGAGTTGCTTTTTGTATGTCATATTTTACACATTTTCAGGGTTGTTGTGTACTCGCATCTCTAAAAATCATATTTGCATTCAACCAGCCAGTTGTGTTCAGTCAATGCCGAGTAGTAGACTTACGAACTGTACGTGTCGTAGTTGTGCCACAAAAATGTGATAGAACACCGAGCAGTGACCAAATTTCATGTGAAACTACGTAAAACAACTATGGAGACATTTGAATATTTGAAAAAAGCATACAGTGATTAGCCTAGACCGACAAAGTCAGGAACAAAGACAATGCTCGTCGTATTTCTTGACATTCAAGAAATCATCTACAAAGAATTTGTTCCCGATGACACTACATTGAACGACAGATACTTCGTGAGTGTCATGGAGCGACTTTGCTAGAAGATTCAGCAGGTTTGACCTGAACGATGCACGCAAAGAGTTTTTCCTTTCTTCATGATAACGCGCCTGCTAACACGGCTGGAATAGTGGAGCAGTTTTAGCGAAAATAAGTGTCCCTACTCCACTACCCTCCGTATTTGTCTGATTTAGACCCAGGTAACCTTTTTAATTCTCAAAAGTCAAGCTTCACATAAAGGGCCAACGCTTTGACAATTTGGATAACATTGAAAGCACTATGACGCGCGAGTTCAACATGTACTCAAAAAAAGATTTTTTCTAAAATTTTCATATAATTCCATAAACGCTTTGAAAGTTGTATTGAGGCTAGAAGGGAACATGTAGAAGATCCGAAGTAATAAAATGTCCACTTTTATTTTTTTTTATTAAAGTAGTGCACTCATGACAATCGGAGCCAAAAGTATAGCCGGCAATCAATACAAAAAGTTGAAAATACTCAATGGCAGAGTATTTTATTTTTGTCAGAGACTATATTCGATACATGGAAATTTTCATATGTAGACACACACTTTTAAGAAAATAAATGTGGCAACGCTGCCAATGCGTAAACCGAATGTTCTATAAAATGGCGTTTATTTTTATTATACTTTGTGTATGTTTACTGTTTTAGACCGTATTACTTCTATTTAAAATAAAAAAATATAATTTAAATAAAAAAAATGCCTTTTGATTATAATCAGTTGCGACATAAAGGCAAATTTACAAAGGAAAGCTCATCAATAAATACTCTGGAAAACATATATGATTTTATATGGCAAGGAAAGATGAAATAAGAAACCAAAGAGCATCAAGAGCTAATTTGTCTGCAACGAAGAAATTTATTGGTTAGAAATAAAGAGGCCACGAGAAAAAAATAAAGGAAAACATGAAGGGGTACAGTAACAATCAAATTGTGGACTGTTGATGGACGTTTATTATACTGGTGACATTATTAGTCTTCAAGCGTTAACTAATATATTGAATAATGTTTCAATTACATCCGAGGGCTCTAGCTTAGTGTATTTCGATTTAGAAATATCGGGATTTTCAAGTATAGCTGATATTTTGCAAATAGTGGCAAAATATCGGGATAAAACATTCATTGCTTATATTAGACCTACGCAACCAATTAATTACCACGTTTTCAAAGTTACTGGCTTAGAACATATTAATGGCAACCTGTATTTATATGATAAACCTATCAAAACAATCACTCTGAAGAACGCGTTAATTTAATTCCAAAAATTTTTAAATTTTTCTGCAAAATCTTGCATATTTGTTGCCCATAGGGCACGTTTTTGATTCATCCCATTTAATTCAAGGTATAATTAATTTTGCAACGATCAAGGATTTTAAAAATATTGTTGGTTTTTCGAACACAGTAAGTCTTTCCTGACCGAAAAGGCTCAAAAATGTTTAAGCTCGGAAAGCGCATGATTTATTGCAAATGACATCAAACGAATAATTCCATAAGGCGATATATAACGTTAAAATCCTTGAGAATTTGGCAAATGAGTTTCTGAAAAAAAAAGATTTAATTACAAATTACGTATCGTATAAAGAGTGCGTCATGGAAAAATTAATATTGCCATAGTAAATGCCTTTATAAAGTGTTATTTCAGATTTTATGATTAAAAGAATTGAATCTGAATGCATAACTTTGAAAGATCTAAAAAGTTATTAGGATCAATTGGTTTCTTTAGGAATAGTTTATCCAGTCGAAAAGACAATGACAAACCATGAGTAACCAAAGATACGCGAGAAGTAAATAAAGTAGTTAATTAATTTACAAATAGTTTATAGTACTTTATTTATTTATCAATAGTATCATTAATTATTTATTTAGTTTTACGGAGAAGATTTATAAAACCGTTTTTTTTAATATTTATTTAATATTGTTATCAATTGATATGTAACAGTGTTGATAAATAAATATATAATTAACTTAAAATATTGAAAAATTATTGACCCTACAAATATATTTTTGTTAAATATAAATCTTTTAAATACTAAAGAAAAAAATAATAACTAACAAGAAACAAATTCAAATTTTTAATTAATACATTTATTAGTTTTATTTGATGATTATAGATAAAGTTGATAAATATATTGTATTTATTCAATAAATCATTTAACCTACACATGAATTTCTGTTTAAAAGTAAATCATTTTAAATGCTGTTTGAATGTTGGCGCGTATCGTATGACGACATACAGCGTTGTCAAATTGTGCTATTTGTCCATTACTACGCGGTTATTCTTTTAAACAAATATCAACTTTAAATATATAGTCATTTTAACAAATCGATAACAAAAAAAATTATTTCAAAATTTTTCTAATTTTTTTTTGCTAAATAATAGTTTTTAAAAAATTCGTAAGAAAAGATCTTAAGATATACACGAAACTATGCCTTTTTTACTTCATTGGTCTATTGCATGTTATGTGCACTTTAATTATGATCTCGCTTCACAATCGGTCAATTTTTTTTTTTTAATTAAATGAAAAATATCATCTTGGATTTATGAGTGAACTACCTTAAGGCAGTTCGAAAACTTTTTGGACATACAATGTATTTTTGGAAATTTTGGTGAATTTGGATTATTTATTAAAATTATTTTTTGGCTACCTTGACATATAGTAAGTTTTTTTTTATTATTATTTTTATTACACAAGGCCGGTGTGAATGGGAAGCCGTTAAACTAGATACCATTTTATCTGGAGGTATGCGATCAGATCGTGTCCATTTCTATCGGACATAAAAACGCCAAACTTTGGCGTATCACGAGGCGATATTTTAGAACTCTTACTCCTTATAATAATTTATGTAAATAACTTCAGCAGCATAGACTTACAGACAGCAAGTGAATGAATCAATTATGCTTAAGACGGGAACGTTTTTTGAGGGGAACTGATTTTTTTAATCTTTAGAGGTTCCTGGTGTAACTGTGGGATAACTTAAAAGATTGGTTTTTACATTGATAAACTCGCTATAAACAAGGAGAAGCTTCAACCTATAATTATTAAAACTCCTTGTCAGAAGTTCATACAACTACACAATAATCTTTATTTTAAGGAATAAATTTTAAATTTAAATCCCAACAAAATTGTTTAATTTCTAGGTCTTTGATGAATTTATTAAACCGATTCAATTGTATGTATAATAATTAAGGGTTGCTTCACAGTCGTTTGATAAAAGTATTTGCAAAACAGTGTAATTCTAATTATTACTACAATCGTATTAAATACTGCAGTATATCTTATGGTATTTTTACACATTATCAGGAATATTTTTAGTTCGAAACGGAGCACTTAGAATAAGAAGAATAAAAACTTTTAATTTTAAAGGAAATAAGTTACTTACGCATATTGAAATATATTTGTATATTCTGTTACTTAAGGTATTTAAAAAAAAACCATCAACTCTCACAGCTATGAAACTAGGTGCCAGTGACTATCTTTTAGAGAGAAGGCCTCTCTGTCAATGCACTAAATCTGATAATAATGTAACTCACAAAGAAAATTCTTTAACTCTGTAACAAGAAACCATATTGTGTTGAAGATTTTTTATATAGTTTGTCGTACCTTAAAGAACATATCATGGTCAATTGTCCAATATTATTCTACTTTACTTTTCTGTAAGCTTTTTTTTCAAATAAAAGTTTCAGTGGCTATTTGTTCTCTCTTTCTACATGTAATTTTTATAGAAAAAAAATCAGACACTCTAAAATTGTCGGTACCACATTGAGTGTATCGTTCTGTGAAAACATAGATAAATACGACACATAGTTTTCAACAACTTAAAAGGGGTCTAGCGGGATAAGGTACTAAAATCGGCCCTTAAAACAAAAGGAATATAAGTATATTGCAGGTAAGTATAAGCAGGTATTGTTGAGAAAAACGTATCCTGAAAATTTCAGACCTTTAACTCACTCCTGTCAGCCATAACCTTAAAATTAGTGTTTTTTTTATTTGTCTCTTACCCCTACAGCTATTAGCCATTTGACTCGAAATTTGAGGAGGTAGTAGGTAGAGTATTCATACTCTAGCCCCATTTTTTTTTTTTTTTTTTTTGCGCGAAATTAAAAAAAAAATTAAAATTTTGTTAAAAAAATTATAACTTTTGATGGAAAAAATCCATATATATCGAAATGTATATACCGTGTAGGTACGAAACTCACAAAATAGGTGCAGATATACGTCACAAACATGCTTGTCAAATTTCAGAACGATTAGAGTATGAGCCGCAAAGTTATGCTCAAAACACCAACGAACCAACCTAAAAACCCTCTTCGGCTGTCTAAGTACAACTCTATTTAATTCTATCAAGCTTGTCATTTTCTCAGTCTCAATTGATATGAAAACTAATATTTGAAGATTTTTTACGGTAACAAATACATAAAATCAACATTTCCCCCATATATACTCAATATAAAATGGATCAAATAGATAAATATACCTAATTATGTAGTGATACCTTTTCTCCATTTTAAGCATATATTTATGTGCGCAAGTGCGTGTGTGTGGGCTTAATTATAAGAAAAACAACGCTTAAATAATAGGATTCGTCATAAACATTTATTAAAATTAACTCTGATTTACGGAAAGTACCCTCAGAAATTCCTTTTAGGAGAGTTTTTTAATGTTATAAAAAAAAATAAAGATGGTTCGGTTTACACGGAGTTCACAAAACTACTATGAACCTTCATACTGATGTAAAAGAATTTGAAATACACGCCTAAAGCTGGACTTTCAGCTGACGCTCGATCCCAGCGTCAACGCTCACAAACTGTACACTGACCAGCTTCTACACGCAAGGTAAAACAATGAGCGTCAACAGAGCGTCAATGGCATTTTTAAATATTTATTAATTATTACAAGTTGGAATTTAATTAATTAATTTTAACTGAATTATATGAAGGAACGATTAGATGATTTTGTAATAAGTTATAGTTTATATAATTAATAATAGGTTGAATTCGTGTTGAGCATCAGCTGAAAAGGCACTTTAACCAAATATATATATATATATATATATATATATATATATATATATATATATATATATATATATATATAAATTGTGTACAATATGTTTTAAACAAGTTTAACAATTACAATAAAAAACTACAATTCACAATAGAAATAGAAATAGATAAAAAAATGAATTTTCTTGTCCTAACATTACACAACAAAGACCAAAGTATAAAAACAGAGTGGTACACAAAGCAAACATGGTCATCTAGAAATCTAAATTATAACTCAAACCATCCACTAAAATACAAGAGTCATATTTGGTCTGGCGGATCGGGCAATATCTCTAACAGACCCAGAATATCGGAAAGAATCAATAAACAAAGCCAAAAAAGCACTGGAATTAAATAACTATCCGGTATATTTATACTCGTAAACTAAGTATTCAAAAGACGGGTACATAAATTTTATAATTCTACCGAGAACAAGAACCAACAACAAAAAAGCCCAAAAGAAAGAAAGCATATCGTTTTACCATACAGATTTTCACAAAAAATTTACAAACTTTTTAAAAAGCATAATATAAATATCGCTCATAGAGCCCATAACTTACTGGCAACCAACTTTTCAAAATTAAAAACCAAAACCCCAAAAAATAAAAAGAGCAATGTTGTATACCAGATTCCTTGCAATAATTGTGAAGGTAGTTATATAGGGCAAACTAGCCAATATTTGGAAAATAGGATAAAGTGACACAAGTATGACATAAATAATAGAACAGCACTAACAAGAAGAGGAAAAGAAACACACATTTAATTACGACGGGACCAACATTTTAATCAATGAGAACAATAGGAAAAAAAGAGAAATATTGGAATCTATTATGATACAAAAAATACCAACCGCTATCAAAAACAAAAAAGAAACAAACAACCTGAGCCAAATATATATGGCAGTACTATAAATGCAGTCTACATGTTGTGTTTGTCCCAATTTTTAAATTAAAATAAAATAAATGAGAATGAAAACTAATTAACATATGGTTCGTGTAACGAAAAATGAAAAAAAAAAAGAGTACGTTGTGATTCAGTGAAATAGGTAAAGATAAATGTTAACCTAAACATCCACGTCCAAGGTAAGAACAGTCATAAAGTGAATTATTTTAATTTTAATAAATTAATAATATGCATTTTCGAATACTGTTTTATGGATAAAATATGTACAATTTTAGCCAAACCCCGACAAAAAAATAAGAAATTTTGAGAAAGGCAAACTGTGCCGAAACGTCAATAAAAGGAAAGGATCACATTAAAATTTAGAAAGTTTCATTCTATAATAGACCTCTAAACCCAAGAAAATTGAAAAATAAAAATATATATGTATATATATATATATATATATATATATATATATATATATATATATATATATATACATAATAGGTGATTCGGTTAATAATAACGATTTTGCTAAGAGATGGCGTTACTAATACACTTGTCGGTATAGACTAATAATATCTATGGCGTTTTGGAAGGTAAACATACGCCATCAAAAGCCACTTCGTTATTAATTGTCATTGTGCGAAAAACATAGTTCTTCATGGCTTTGAATATGTCGTGTTTCGTACCAGAAAAAGACGTTTTGCGGGGAAGTTTAATAACTTTCTTTCATTTGAAGAAAACGACTGCTGAAAGTTATCGATTGTTGGTTGAAGCTTATGGTGAACGTGCTCCAACCCAAAAAACTGGAGTAGGCCCAGTCCAGCCTTCAACAACACAACTAGCGCGCAATAACAGGGAAAAAAAAAGCTTTGCTGTGTATTTGGTGGGATAGTAGAGTATCTGTGTATTACGAACTGCTGAAATCAGATGAAACGATTTCTGGCGATCGATAGCGACAACAGTTGATAAAGCTGAACCGGGCATTGAAGGAAAAATGACCAGAATACGCCCAAACACACGATAAAGTCATTTTTCAACATGATAATGCTCGGCCTCATGTTGCAAAATGTGTGCTATTTGGAAAACATCAAATGGGACGTTCTACCCCACCCGCCGTATTCACCGGACTTAGCTCCTTCAGACTACCACTTACTTCGATCGATGAAGCACGGACTTTCAAAAGATGAAAAGTTCTTCTGGTGCGGAATCCAGAAAGATGGGAAAAAATCATAGCTAACGATAGCCAATACTTTGATTATTAAGGTAATTCATTTTGTGTTGAAAATAAACTCTTAAATTTTGCGACAAATTCGACATTATTATATATATATATATATATATATATATATATATATATATATATATATATATATATATATATATGTGTACATATATATATTGTAACATTCATTTTTTCCTAGATTTTAAGACCATGTAATGTTACTGATTTTTCCATTTCAAATTGTACTTATTTTCATTTTTGTATCGAACGGTATATTAATAAGAGATTCCAAGACGTCCGGTATAGTGTGTTGTGCGGGTTCCTGACCCAACCTCTCGCTACGCCGCGATTGGTGAAATGTTTGATCCGCAGTTTTGATTGGAGCGTCGTGATATTACCGGCAAAAGTCGCACGATTATTTAAGGCTCCTCAGAGCTTGAATCGAGGTCGTTTCCATCTAGCCGCCAACCAAGGTTGTTTTCCATCTAGCCGCAACCAGGCAGTACCATCAAGCCGCTGCCGGGCTATTTTCCATCTAGCCGACAGGCTAACAACCATCATACAACCAACATAAAAGCACCAGTTTCTTCAATAAAAGCCGTAGTGGGCTTTCTAAGTGTTTTTGAGAAAAAAGTGTGAAATCGGGCGTAGTCGATCGCACAGGAATAAAAAACAGTAAGTCAACAAAACTCCCTTCAATAGACTTATTCGAGAGTAGTGCCTTAACTGCAATGTAAAACAGACTAAAAAGTGAAGTGTAAAGCACGATTTTCTCGTCTTCGGGGGTTATAATAGTCTAAAATTTTAATGTAACAACTACTAGTTAGGCTAGAATTTGTTAGGTAAAACTGTAAAGGTTAGAACTTTTCATTTTAAAACATGAATAAATTTTCTTTTTGTTGATTAAAGCTAGTGTCTCACTGAATACCTATTTTTCTTTTCCGGATAAGTTGTACTAGACTAATTCTTTTTAGTAATATCCATAAAACACTTCAGTTTTTTCTCATTTTTTTAGCTGAAGTTAAATCCTTTCTATTTTAAAATGAGTGGTGCCCAAAAGACTTGTACAACTGAAGCTTTTTAAAAAAATAGAAAATAAATCCAAAAAGACGTAAGACAATTATCTCTTACCCATATCTCTCTCTACCAAGGAAAACTGAGCTAGTGTTTCTTTAATTTCTTTAGTTCTTTTAAAATCAGGTTTCACTCAATTCATTATCAGAAATTAAAGCGGGGCTGCAAGAAAATTGTGCTCAAGCTTGGGGCAGCAAATTTAAAAAAGTTACAAAATGACGCAGTGTACGTGGGGGCGCAATTAAACACTTTTTCATAGGCTACAAAATGACACCACAACGTGCGGGCAAGTTCCAAAGTTACAAAATTGCGCTCAAACGTGGGACAAACAACTTCTCACACGGTACAAAAAAAGATGCCTCAAACTGAGGACAGTTTTTCAGAAGCTACAAAATAGCGCTGTCAACGCGGGGCTTTTGGAATTTTATTTTTAAAAAAAGGGTTCAGTGTACTAGCTTTCGAACAAAATAAAAGCTCTAACTTTGCAGATATTTTTATTTCATAATATTTATTAAAAGAAACTACACTATAGCAGTAAGACAAAAGCAGGAAATTTGTAGAATTTTTTATTTCAATTTATCTGATGGTGATATTTGAATTTAGTTGTTGACTCTAAGATAAGAGATCCCTGTTTTTTTTTCTTAAAAGCTAGCTTTATAGTTCAGATTAGCAGATGTGTTGGTCGACTTTAATTTTACACTGTTTATTTTGCGGATAACCGAACAAAAAACTGTTCTTTTTTTCTCACCTATATTTTGCATGAATATTAAAAATACTTTGCTGATATGAAACGGTATTTGAAGATTTTTTTGTTGGAAATTCTTAACATATTTGGTAAAAGAATTTTAATAGAAGGCAATACTTAGAAATTTTTTTTGAAATTGTCGAAGATTTTTTTTAATGTTTAGTAAAGAAGTTTACATATTTTAAGTGCCTTTACATATTTTTTATTTTGACTATTGGGAGCACAGGAGAAATATTTTTACGATTTTTTTTAAAACAATTCTTTTAAATTTTATTCATTTATCATGGAAGCCTTCAATTTTAAAGTCAATCACCTACTGGAATATGAGTTAGACTATGAACTGAAAATCCGTCGTACTTTCTCAGAACGTCCGGTCGCGGATAAAAGAAAAGATTCTAACGAGGATCTTAAGTAAAGAAATATTCCAATAGATCAGATTGGACTAAATAGTTACAAAAAGTTTCTGATTTTTTTTAGTCTAATAAAAATTCTCCTCAAGTTAAAACTCCTGCTTCTCCAAATGGTCACATGTCTCCTTTATTCGTTCATAAATATTCAGATAACAGACCGCATATCGAGATAAATCTATTAGGTGCCCATTTTTCGGCTTTACTTGGCTCTGGTGCAAATGCCTCCGTTATAGGTCAGAATGGTATTAAAATTTTAAGTCGTTTAAGTATAAAAATATGCCACGTCAAAAATAGAAGTGTTACCACTGCAGATAGCAGCCGTCTAAAAGTTTTAGGTACGGTTGAGTTGCCGCTAGTCTGCAATGGTCATTGTTTAGTAATCTCTGTTCTAGTAGTACTTTCTCTATCACATACTTTGGTTTTAGGATGTGATTTTGCACAAAAATTCGGAATTTTTGTAAATTTTAAAGATAATTCGTGGTATCCACAGTCCCTAGAAGTCAATTCTCATACAAGTTTTAAAGATTGTTATTCAGAAAGTTCTTTAGAATACCTTCTCTCGCGTCTATGTACCCTAGACGATCTCTCGCGGACGGAACGCTTAAAAGCAGAAAACGTAATAAGCTCTTTCAATGAAATAAGTAGTAAAGATAGGTTAGGCCGAACGAATAAAATAAGGGGTTAGACGAAATGTTGAAACTCGGAGTGACTTCGTCTCAGCTATGACGGAAGAAAGCTCAACGAGGTCAGCAAATTTGATAACTATCCATTACCGAACATCGATAGATGTCTATAGATACGGCTGATGCCAGTCCTGTAAAGACAAGGCCCATCGCCATGTCTCCGTATATGTCAAAGGTACTAAATAAGGGGTTAGACGAAATGTTGAAACTCGGAGTGACATCGTCTCAGCTATGACGGAAGAAAGCTCAACGAGGTCAGCAAATTTGATAACTATCCATTACCGAACATCGACAGAATTTTGACATCACTCAGGAATGCTAAGTATGTATCTTCGATAGATCTTAGAAAGGCTTTCTGGCAAATTCCTTTAGACAAATCCTCTAAGGAAAAGACCGCTTTTGCAGTAGTAGGCCGAGGTCTATTTCAGTTCGTCACTATGCCGTTTGGTCTAAAGAACGCTGCTCAAACTCAGCAACGTTTAGTGGACGTTATATTTGGTCCGAAATATGAGCCACATATTTTTACCTATCTCGATGATATTTTAGTAACATCGGAAGACTTCGAATCGTATATTCGCTTACTTAAAGAAGTAAAAGATAAATTGAAAGAGGCCGGACTGACGATAAATTTGAGCAAATGTGATTTTTTTTTAAAACTTCTCTAAAGTTTTTAGGCTATATTGTAGGCTCAAATTCTTTGCGTACCGATCCGGATAAAGTAGCAAGCATGGTTAATTATGCGAGACCTACTAATACTACGGAAGTTAAGCGCTTCGTAGGAATGTGTTCATGGTACAGACATTTTATCGAGAATTTTTCTACCTTGTTGTCGCCTATTAATGATCTTTTGAAAGGACGAAAAAAAGGACAATCGATAGATTGGACAAAGGCAGCCGAAGAATCTTTTATAAAGATTAAAGAGCTATTGGCTCCAGCTCCCATTTTATCCCAACCAAATTTTTCCCAACAGTTTTATATTTCTAGTGATGCTTCTAATACCGGTTTAGGGGGCGTCCTAACACAGAAAATCAATGGTGAGGAAAGAGTGATAGCGTATGCCAGTAGAACTTTATCAAAGGCTGAACCTAACTATTCGGTTGTTGAAAAAGAATGTTTAGCGGTACTCTTTAATATCGAAATTTTCGACCTTACATCACGGTCATAACAGATCATTATAGTCTATTGTGGCTTAATTCTATTAAAAACCCTAGTGGCAAACTAGCGCGTTGGGCGATTAGGCTGAGACAACACACATTTACTTTAATTCATAGAAAAGGAGTCCACAATGTTATTCCTGACGCTTGGTCAAGAATCCCAGATCATACAGTGGACGAAAACAGTCTTAATGCACAGATTGGCGTAAGAATTGATACAGTTGATATAGATCGTATAGATGGCCAAAAAATGCGTTTTGATATCTTAAAGTTTGTGAGGACTTGTGAAGTATGTGGAGCGCAGAAATCTCCAAATACACTACCTATGGGACTGATGGGAAAAGAGAAAAACGGTTAATTACCCTTTCCAAGTCATAGCAGCTGATCTAGTAGGTCCCATTTCCACGTTCAAAACAGGGAAATAAATGACTTTTCGTAATTTCTTGCAGGTTTACAAAGTATACCGTGTTATTTCCTTTGAAAAGCTCTAAAGCCGAATGCTTTTTGAAAATTTTAGAAAATGATATTTTTCTAATCCACGGAGTTTCATCGCTCTTGATATGCAATAACGGCACTCAGTTTACCTATAAGAGTCTTAAGAGCTTAAGTGAAACATATAGTTTTAACATCCGTTTTAATCCCGTGTACACCGCAAGACACGAAGTAACGGGTTTACACCGTCTTTCTTAGTTTACGGCAGACAGATACCTCTATCTGGATCGTATTATAAAAATTTAGATTTGGATGTCAATGTTGACAGCGAAATAATTCCGGGTAACAGGGGTGCGTATGCCGAAAATTTAAGGGTTTAAAAGATATTTTCACCGAAGTGCGTAGTAGGAAACATAAGGCTTATGAACGGAACAGTAAGTCTTACAACCTTAGAAAAAGGGATTTTGCCTTTAATATAGGTGATCACGTTTGGCGAAAAAATAAAATTCTTTCCAGTGCAGCAGATAAATTCACATCTAAGTTGGTACCTAAGTATGTGCATTGCGTGATTAGAGAAAAGATTTCAGATTTAGTTTATGGTTTAGTTAATTTAGATGGGACTAAAATAGGACGATGGCATATTAAAGACTTAAAACCATTCAACGAACCTAACCCTAGTGAAAGTTTGTCAGAAGAAGAATAGTTTATATTTACATTATCTTAATTGCTTTACTTTATTTTTTTTTGATGTTGCTCTGTAGAGGTGACGACCTCGTCTTTTTGACTGTTATAAAAGTTGAGCAGAGAATGGCTTACTTTTATAGTTTTTTGCTAAGATTTTGGGTATTGGCCATATCCAAACTTAGGTTGATTGTAGTTGATGTTTAGCATCGACTCAGCTGTTGCGAGCTTGCGAAAGAGTCACACTCAGGATATATCATAAGACTGGTATGTCGGTGGTCGCGGGATTTGATTTGCTTATGACCCCAAATAATATCCAGTTCTTGGCACTTGGAAGCGAAATTTTGATTAGAGGCAATCCAAGGTGATCTTGAGTTAGGACAAGCGCAAGATGGAGCTCGTGTAGTGTGATGTAGAGTCAAGATTTTATGAGCAATTTCAAAGTTTGTTCCCCGAGTGGGTGTATTTTTATTACCTTAGTGGTATATGTAGGGTGCAATTAAGAGTAAATTGATTTTGGTTTATCCAGTAAGTCTAAGACTTGGATTATTTTGATTTAGATCTTCTTCTGAATTGACAAACTGAGGGTATTTTCTATTTTTTTTTCAGAGCCGTTTAAACGTTACCTTTGAGTCAATAATTTTTTTAAAATTTTTTTGCATGGACTCATAGGCGTATGTTGAGTTTTTTCGGTCTACTATCAGATTGATAGGAAATTGAAGTCCTGCAGGAGAACTAAAGGCTGATCATTTACAGGAGATGAGAGCAGAGTAAGACAGTCGTTTCACAAAGAAATGATCAAAATCTGATACCGAGATGAGAACCTTGTCAAGAGAGGCTAAGCGCAGAAGTTTGGGCTGACAGAAAACGGTTATGCCTGATACCTGTAGCAGTTTCTTCTAGAGGCTATTGTTTAGGGAGACGATTAACACCATGATCGAATATTTTAGCTGTCAACGATGTTTTCTTCTTGTTTCTGATTAAGCTGGAAAAGCTCTTGTTGTCTTCAAAAGTTTTGTTGCGTTGCCACCAAAAATTTGAGAAATTTTTGCTTCATGTAGCTTTTTAAGCTCATTTTCGTTTTTTTAAAATTTCGTAAGAAGCTTGGTTAAGTCAACCTTGTAAACCTTTTAGGTTGTATCCCATGAGTGATTTGTTTTTACAGGCTGTGATGCACCGGGTGCTAACAGATGCCGTTACGACGTTTGGCAGGGAGTTAGTCTTCCTGAGGAACAGACTGATTGGAAGGGTAGTCTATGGGGGGTGAACGTTTGATCTTTGGGACCTTTAGGGGTTTTGTTACCCAATGGTTATTTCTATTTGAACCAAAGGAGAGCCTAGCTACTGTAGTCGACCTCAGCTCCAATTAGCCTATTAGTGGTGACAGGCTGTTGGCAGTAGTGTGTTTCGGAACACCCTATTGATTAAATTTGTTTTTGACTTATGGTGGTGTGGTAAACACCGTTTCAGTTTAGTGGATGCTATAATCTACTCCCTTTTGTTGGTGGACACCAGGGTCACCATTTCAGTATTTTATTGTCTCCACCATTCAGTATATCGTGGTGAGGTGTTTGTCTCCTGTTATGTGGAATGGATTGAATGTTTTTCGTTGTTGTTCTAGGGCGAGACCACTACACGAGGGTTCTTCATGCAACTTGAAGAGGCGCAATGCTGGTTAAGTTTTATATCTCAGAGTAGCCACCCTGAAGAATGACGGAGGGCGTTTTTTCTGGCTCATGTTTCTAGGCAGATTTGTCACTTTGGTGCGATGTGCCGAAGATTTGATTAGCTTTTGCTAAGAGCTTTCACCAAGCTCAGTATGGAGTCATCATAACCAAGGGTTTGGGATTTGAACTCCTGAATGTACTTCTGTATATATTTCTGTATATATTTCTGTATATATTTCTGTATATATTTCTGTATATATTTCTGTATATATTTCGGTGTATGTTGGTTGCCTGAGGGCATGTGCTCAAAATGTGTGATTTTGAGTCGTTTTGTTTATGGACTCCCATATATAGGATTATGACTTTAGGGAGGTCCTATTTCGAGACTTGTTGTCTCATATAGTTATGTTGGGAATGTTTCCTTGAATGTTAGTTGCGCGTGGACTAATCATTCTGTTCTTAGTGAACATTGCTTTTTGAAGCAGGATCATTCAGTTTAGTGAATTTTAGCTTTTATAGCTATTCACTGTGTTTAGAGTGAATTTTAGCTTTTATAGCTATTCACTGTGCCTATAGTGATATTGTTAGCTTTTATAGCTGCCCACTATGTTAAAGGCGAGATTGTTCTTTTAGAACGCAGACTTTGTGTAGTCGAGGACTATTTACAGAGTGTTTTCTTGGCGAGGAGCCGAGGCTTTTTTCTGGCGATGTACCAGAATGTTTTCTTGGCGAGGAGCCGAGGCTTTTTTTCTGGCGATGTACCAGAATGTTTTCTTGGCGAGGAGCCGAGGTTTTATCTGGCGATATACCAGAGTGTTTTGTTGGCGATGAGCTGACGTGTTTTCTGGCGATTTTTGCATGTCTGGATGTCTCAGGACGTCGACATTGCGCGATGTAGCGTTTTCCCTGGCGATTTTAGCATGTCTAGATGTCTTAGGACGTCGACATTGCGCGATAGAGTGCGATTATTTTCCGAGTGCGACTAGTAGTCATACTAGATTTAGAATGTTCTCTTAGCGGTGAGCTAGAGCATGGATGGCGATTTTTCCCGAGCGTTTGTCTGGATATTTATCCAGATATATTTTTTTTGGCCTTGTGCTAAATGGTCTGACAAGACTTTTCCTTTTTAGTGTAAGTGTTTGCACTAGAATCATTTTTTTATTTTTTTCTTTATTTAAGAATTTTTATAAATTTCTTTTGCTGAAATAGAAAATTTTCAGACAATCCTTAAAAGATTTTAAGGGGGGTGTTCATATTTTATTTCAGTTCACTTTTTTGATTTAGACAAGAGTCTAGACAAAGTTATTTTTTTTGTTTTGGTAACAATAACAGAGCTGATTCTTTTATATAAGAAGACCGCAATTGTTACTTTGAACAGGTATTTCTTATGTTCATGCAAGGATTTTTATTTACTTTTTGATGTACTTAACCTTAGTGCTTAATTAAGTTAAGTCTAGTTATAAGATTCTTGTGTACATGCAAAGATTTTCATTTGGTTTTCATTGTACTTAATATTAGTGCTTAATTGAATTAAGTCTAGTAGTAAGGTCCGAAGTTTGTAATTTTGTTTTAAGTTCTGACCTTAGTATTAAGTGATAGTGTACCACTTTGTACCTTTTCATAAGTAGCCTAAGTTTAATAGACTAGTGTAGTCTATTTCTTTTTGGAAGGGGGGTAAATGTAACATTCATTTTTTCCTAGATTTTAAGACCATGTAATGTTACTGATTTTTCCATTTCAAATTGTACTTATTTTCATTTTTGTATCGAACGGTATATTAATAAGAGATTCCAAGACGTCCGGTATAGTGTGTTGTGCAGGTTCCGGACCGAACCTCTCGCTACGCCGCGATTGGTGAAATGTTTGATCCGCAGTTTTGATTGGAGCGTCGTGATATTACCGGCAAAAGTCGCACGATTATTTAAGGCTCCTCAGAGCTTGAATCGAGGTCGTTTCCATCTAGCCGCCGACCAAGGTTGTTTTCCATCTAGCCGCAACCAGGCAGTACCATCAAGCCGCTGCCGGGCTATTTTCCATCTAGCCGACAGGCTAACAACCATCATACAACCAACATAAAAGCACCAGTTTCTTCAATAAAAGCCGTAGTGGGCTTTCTAAGTGTTTGTTGAGAAAAAGTGTGAAATCGGGCGTAGTCGATCGCACAGGAATAAAAAACAGTAAGTCAACAAAACTCCCTTCAATAGACTTATTCGAGAGTAGTGCCTTAACTGCAATGTAAAACAGACTAAAAAGTGAAGTGTAAAGCACGATTTCTCGTCTTCGGGGGTTATAATAGTCTAAAATTTTAATGTAACAACTACTAGTTAGGCTAGAATTTGTTAGGTAAAACTGTAAAGGTTAGAACTTTTCATTTTAAAACATGAATAAATTTTCTTTTTGTTGATTAAAGCTAGTGTCTCACTGAATACCTATTTTTCTTTTCCGGATAAGTTGTACTAGACTAATTCTTTTTAGTAATATCCATAAAACACTTCAGTTTTTTCTCATTTTTTTAGCTGAAGTTAAATCCTTTCTATTTTAAAATGAGTGGTGCCCAAAAGACTTGTACAACTGAAGCTTTTTAAAAAAATAGAAAATAAATCCAAAAAGACGTAAGGCAATTATCTCTTACCCATATCTCTCTACCAAGGAAAACTGAGCTAGTGTTTCTTTAATTTCTTTAGTTCTTTTAAAATCAGGTTTCACTCAATTCATTATCAGAAATTAAAGCGGGGCTGCAAGAAAATTGTGCTCAAGCTTGGGGCAGCAAATTTAAAAAAGTTACAAAATGACGCAGTGTACGTGGGGCGCAATTAAACACTTTTTCATAGGCTACAAAATGACACCACAACGTGCGGGCAAGTTCCAAAGTTACAAAATTGCGCTCAAACGTGGGACAAACAACTTCTCACAGGGTACAAAAAAAGATGCCTCAAACTGAGGACAGTTTTTCAGAAGCTACAATATATATATATATATATATATATATATATATATATATATATATATATATATATATATATATATATATATATATATATATATATATATATATATATATATATATATATATATATATATATATATATATATATATATATATATATATATTGCCGCACTGTCTCGCTACCTCGTGTATTTTACATGCAGTATATATATACTCTACGTCTGCTTCTATAGTTTTGGGTTTTTACACATAATTGATACTATTATGATTCATACTAACAGCAGACAGCACGTGTATGAGATAAAAAGGAATAAAAATACTTATACTACAGAATTGAGTTAATTTATATTTATAGTAATTAATTAGCAGTATTCAGGATCAGATTATAGTAATTTTTCATTCCAGTGAATAGAAAGGCAAGCTTAGAATAAAAACATCACTTCTGTGCCTAGCTAAGAAAATATAACGGACATGTTTGGGAAAATGGTCCACAGGAAATATCCTATTCCTCCACCAATGTGGAAAAAGCTGTATACCAGCCCTGCAGAGCTAAATGATAGGATAATGAAATTACCAAACCATGAAGCCCCAGGGATAGATGAGATTCCCGCCTTGCTTTTGAAAAATATATACAGACGGACCTTTCTGAGTCTAACGTACATAACTATCGCAGGGGTGTTGCTACAGCATTTCCCTAAGCAGTGGAAGAAGTCTGTGTTGATTCCTTTAATGAAACCGGGTGAAAATCCGGGGTGAGTCGATTCCTAAAGACCGATAATATTGCTCAGCTCGCTGGCCAAGGTGGTAGAGAAAACGGTGTTAAGTAAATTAAACATAATCTTCAGCGTTAACAATAAATATCAGAGAAAAAAATTCGGATTCGGGAGCGGATATAGCACTGTTCTGCTAATAATTAAGGTCTTACAAGACGTACTCAATAAAATAAATATACAGCAGAGCACTGCTGCGTTAGCCCTTGATATTCGAAAAGCTTTTGATACGGTGTGGCTAAATGGGCTTCTATATAAGCTGTTACTATTGCACGATCTACCACCATACGTGTTGACGTTACTGCATTCATATGTGATTAAAAGGGAGTTCAGAGTAAGAGTGGAAAAATCATTGTCTATATCAAGAAAAAGTAAATCTGGGGTTCCGCAGGGTTCGGTACTAACTCCCAAGTTATACAACTTGTACATGACCGATTTTTTAACTTCAATTCTACAA
Organism: Pachyrhynchus sulphureomaculatus; assembly: GCA_019049505.1. Lineage (NCBI taxonomy): Eukaryota > Metazoa > Arthropoda > Insecta > Coleoptera > Curculionidae > Pachyrhynchus > Pachyrhynchus sulphureomaculatus. The sequence continues at coordinate 15,703,249 of CM032452.1, read as the reverse complement.
AATTGGCACATTATGCTGATCATATGCTAATATATGCTTCATTCAACGCAAATATAGCCAAAACATATATATGCAACCATTTGAGAATGAAAACCCCATAGCTAAAACAATGAAAGATTCACCGTAATGAAAGCAAGTGTGAAGACATAATTATCACAGAAAAGTTCCCAAATATTAATATAAATGAGCTATTTAATATTAATGACATCCAGGAACCCTTCAGAAATCGCCTGAATTACCTGGGTGTCATTATTGATACAAGACTTAAATTCCACTTGCATGTCAACTACATATTCCAAAAAGCCCTCGTTGCCATGCCAAAATAAGTTGACAATATACAAGCAAATTATAAGACCTATAATAATGTAGGCCGTTCCAGTTTGTTGCGGCATATCAGGGACATGGGTAGCCAAAATGCAAGGAATCCATAACAGATTGCTTCATTATGTAGCTTTCTCGAGACCCTCCACTAGAATTGACGACTTACACGACCTAACAAATGTACAAAAAATAAAAGATTACATATTAAACATTTCTGACAAAATATAATAGAACAAAAAAGGTACAAAATACAAGCATCAACACTGACTTAACTACAACGCGTGAAGCTTACAACCCGAAGCATAAACCACTGTATTCAATTTTTTTTTTTATTAAGAAACGTCGATCAGATGTTTCTTATGATTACAATCTAGCCCATTATTGCTAATGAGTAATTTACATCTAACCTAAACTACTATACAATTACTTAACCAAAGAGTTCACCCACTGGTTTTTCTTAGTTTCTCTCAACATTAGTGGTACTCTATATTGTTGTATACACTTTTCACAAGTCCTTTACTCTGCTATTGATTTTAACTTACTACACTAATTCAAAGAATTTTACCCTATTCAGTCTTCTCACTAAATTTGTGGTGTCGAGGAGCTGGATGGCAATTTCCATTCCCAGGTCCCTGTGGAGGTCATTGTTTCTTATATACCAGGAAGCATCAACGATGTTCCTCAGTACTTTGTTTTGAAAACTTTGAATTATATCTTCATTATTTTGTGTAGTGCACCCCCAAAGTTGAACACCATAAGTCCAGACTGGTTTTAGAACTTGCTTATAGAGTAGTAGTTTATTATATATTGTTAGAGTGGATCCTTTTCCGATTAGCCAGTAAGGCCATTACATGTTTCTGTATTTAAGTCCCAGCTCCTCCCTTTTCTTTTTAACGTGTGCTTTCCAGCGAAGCTTTGTATCCAAGGTCATACTTGGCTGTGTTTGCATGCGGTATTGATTGATGATTGATGTATACCGGAATATATTAGATTCTTCTGTTTGTAAAATTTATATGAATGGATTTAGTTTCATTTAATTTTATCCTCTATCTTTTTGTCCAACTGCTAACTTGGTCAATCGCCATTTGTAGCGCTGCTGTAGATTCTTTTTTCGTATTGCCGACGGCCATAATTGCAGTATCATCTGCAAAAGTTGCAATAAGATTATTTTCTAATACTGGAAAGTCACAAGTATACAATAGGTAAAGGACCGGTCCCAATACACTTCCTTAAGGGAGTCCAGCTTTAATTTCCTTAAGTTCCGAATAAGCATCGTCCCGTCTTATTCTAAAGAATCTGTCTGTTATGAATGACTTGAGAATTGTTGTGTAATATTTCGATAATTTGGTTTTCAGTTTGTATTTCAACCCTTCGTGCCAAACAGTATTCAAAATCGCCGATTTATTTTGAAAACCCAGATCAATATCATTATGAGTGGCATCATTATGAGTGGCATCATTATGAGTGGCATCATTATGAGTGGCAACGTAGGTGACTTATTAAACAACTCAACAAATGATAACTAATTTCACAATTCATCATAATAAACACAAATGTAAATAGATTGGTTTTAGAGCTAAAAAATATCCTAATTAGTAACAGTAAAAAGAGACTAGTGTAAGTGTTCAAGATAAAACAAAATCATAACCAGCTTAAATTAGTTATAATGTAGGCAAGTAAATATAGGAAAAATGTAAATGTAAATCTATATATATATATATATATATATATATATATATATATATATATATATATATATATATATATATATATATATATATATATATATATATATATATATATATTATATATTATATATATATATATATATATATATATATACATATATATATATATATATATATATATATATATATATATATATATATATATATGTATATATACATATATATATATATATATATATATATATATATATATATATATATATATATATATATACATATATATATACATATATATATATATATATATATATATATATATATATATATATATATATATATATATATATGTATATATATATAAGAAATTGTAAATATAAAACATGTAAATATTATAAAATAAATACAAGAAAGAGTAAGAAGGAAGGATGAGAGAAATAGAGAGTGAGAGGGGTGAGAGGGAGAGCGTGAGAGAGAGAGAGTAATAAATAGTAATGCATATGGCACGTCATCGTACCCAAAAAAAAATCGAATTGAGTTTTTTTGGCAATTATTTTTCTCAACAAAAACACATAACAACTAAGCAAAAATAAAACAGTAAGTAACAAAAAGTTTTTTAAAAAAATAACACTCATATCATCATGTAAAGTATTAACTGAAAATGATGAAACTAACTCATCAAAAGGTACGAGGGCGCCCCCCCACACCAGCCAATCGCAAGGTTTTCTTACAAATGCATGTTTCTAACAAATCGTATTTGTAACACTTAAAGGAATTCTGTAAACCAAAGCATCTATGTACTAGTTTTTCAAATAATAAAGAGATTTTTGACTTTGACCTTGTTTTGTTATAGGTTTTACGTAACAATTATTAGGTTTCCTTGTAACACTAAATAGCCCACACTACCTACCTACTACCATATATATAGAATTATATCCATATTATTAAAAATTAATTACTGTAATCAAACATCAATGGCCTAATCTAAATTACGAATAACTCTAACTGCGCTACCTTTACTAAAAGAGCTCTACAATTATACAGATTTTGTAAAAAGGAATACAAACGTAATAGTTTTTACAAGGACGTAACTGCAAATGTCATAAAATATGTTGCACAGCAACTGAACAGAGAAACCAATGTAGCTCTTTCAATTACAAAACATCCAGCAGCTGTAAATTCGTTTTTTTCAACGAACAAATTTTGAGACACAGACAGCCCATCTCTTGGTAGTATTTGGATTTTTCAGGAAAAGATTCGTTAACTTTTAGACATGTAGCGGTCAGTTTATCCTTTTCTCTCTTAGTAAGGTCGCAAACAAATATACAGGCCACGACTGGTGCCTGAAAAAAATAATAAGTTTTAATTGCTCTAGAAGTGAACACTACTTCTAGAGCTTCTATCAAATACTGGTAATAATAGTGAAAATAAAAATCTCTATCGACCATTTGCGTGTTAAATATTCATTCAAAGTGAAGTAGCGGTCTGAAAAAGGGAAATAATCGTAAATGTGTGAAAGCTACCAAATAAATTTGATGTGCATTACGTAAGTAAATAACTTTGATGTGCATTACGTAAGTAAATAACTCTTAAATATTACTAAATAAGAAATCTATTTTTGTGACCTCCTTAATACTGAAGAATAATTTAAGCATGACTATATCAGATTCTCAGACTAGGTAAAAGAAGAGGACTAGCATATGACTTGTTCTTCTTGGAATACCATACAAAGGCATTTGAGCAGACGTCTTTTTATCATCTTCATATTTTTCTCTTTCTTGGGGCATTAGTAACCGATTCAAAAGCCTGTGTCCAGTTCAGTGATGGATATTACATAGTAACGGTACTCTCCTGCACCTCACTCCTTACGTTTTTTCAACTTTTCTTTCCAGAACCAGCCACTGGAAGCCATACTCCTCACCTCGTAATATGTGTCCGAAATAACCGATTTATCTTCAACTGATAGTTTCGAAAAATTTCCTGTTTGAAAAACCTGCTCTCTTTAGTACCTCCTCGTTTCAGACATGATCCCATCCATCTCAAAAGCTTCTATCTTTTTAATGAATGTTGATTTTAATGTCCATGTTTCCATTCCGTAGAGCAGGATACACCAGACTTAGCATTTCACTATTTCGTACATAGTATCAGTTCACAAGAAGTTTTTTTAGCTTAATTAAGGTTGTTCTTGCATGTTCTATTCGACATCTATACTCCATTTCTGGCTCCCATTTGTCATCAATTGAACACCCCAAATACTTAAATTTACCGATACACTCGAGTTCTTCCTCCTTTATGGTAAGTCTGGTATAGGGAAACTGGTTTCGGCTGATATTCATAAATTAAGTTTTTTAATAGTCACCTTTAACCCCACTTTACTGCTTGCCTTCTATATATTACTCCAAAGAAGCTGAATATCGTTTTGGTTATCTGTCGCGAGCACGGTGTCTTCAGCGTATCGGATGTTATTTGTTGGGATACTGTCAATTTTTATGCTCAGAATGGTTTCTGACATAGCCTATTTAAAAGCTCTTTCCACAGATAGATTGAAAAATATTGGTGATAAAATGCACCCCTGCCTCATGCCTTCCTTGATTTCAAAACTCTCAGTTACTTCGGAATTGAGAGACCTGATTGATTCCCATTTACGTTAGCGAGTATGATTATATCTTCGTCATTCGAGTTTATCTCCCGCAGATACATTATCAACAGATCAAGATTCACTTTATCAGACTCGTTTTCATGATCGATAAAGCTTTCATTCGCCGTTCATAGTAATTTTAGACCACGGCCTACAGAATACAGATAACTTCCCTTGTGCCTAACCCACTTCTGACCCGAACTGACTTTCTCCATTAACTTCTTTATAGTCTGTTGGTCTCTTTGAACTATGTACCCTTGGAATTGTGCGGTCGTTTTTAATACCTCAGTCGGCATCTACTCATTTCTGGGCGTGTTAATTGGATGTTTATGAATGGGGTTGTTTACGTTTTTGAATACTGATTTTAGGTTCATCCAAGCTTCTTCAATGTCATTTATATCTAGAATAATTGCCATTTTTCTATTTATTTATTGTGTGTAGGTTGTTTTGATGTCATTGTTTTTTAATCGTCTTTACATTTAGTTTTATTATTAAACAAATATAGTTATGATCGAAGCCAACATTTGTTCCACGAAAACTAGTGGTTGTTTGCAAGAAAAGTACTGGAAAAATAAGTACCTATTTTTTCATCTATTTACCTTGTTGTAACCAATATTTAAATAAATTTTAGTTTGGAACTTGACTGCTTTTAATTGGACCCTACATCAGAAAATGTATGAAGGGTATGATAATGATCCAAAATTACGTAGAAGTTGTATAAAGTGTTTAAAGTGAGCCATTACTTACCAGATACAGTATTAATGAAAATACACTTGCTATAATAACGGTACCATACATGTGCATAAGGAGGCTAATGAACAGAAAATATAAAAAACTGTTGATAACAAATAGTAAAAGTTGAATTTCAAACAATTTTTTCAAGCAAGTTACTATGTTATACAGGTGAAAATTTATCAACTCTATTTGTTTAATTGTTGATAATATTACATCTCTATCGCTCAATGTTTCTAATCTGATCGCAATTTCTGCAACTCGTTTGTATCTAGTTTTTACAGTTATCAATAAAGTTATCATTAAAATACATAGAAATATCACATTGTAGTCCAAGATGAATGTATTTAATGGTACAAATACAAACTGAAATATTTTATACACCACACCTTCTATTGTGTACCATTGTAGGTAACTAAGATACTCTAATATAAATAATAACAAAGTGATAAGAGTGAAGTAATATTTGAAGTATTTAGAGAAATGATTCTCAGATTTTGATCTTTCAGTTAGTAAAGCATCATCAACTAACGTGATTGTATAAAATAGTTGGCCCCAAGTAAATCTGTTTATATAAAAAATAATAATGGCTATAGGCATAATTAGGCCCTGACATATTACTAATAAGATTACAATAATGGTCATTATAAACCCATAGTTACATTGCTTTATGCATAAGAATCCTTCATAAAACTTTACAAGTGCAGAACAAATTCCTAAAATTAAATAAAATACCACTTGACGTTGGTAACGTCGTTTCTTTACTAAAACATTCTTTTGAAAATTAAAGCTCGGCACAATATTTAAAAAACTAGCAAATTTGATAAGCGAAGCACAATAGAACGCTTCACGCCGCGACGCCATAATACTATTCGTTCAATTAAAAATATTTAGTTGACATTCTGCAGTTAAACAAACAATTACAGTAATACCCCGCTTAGCGCGACCCCGTTACGCGCGGTTTCACTATAACGCGAATTTCAAATTTCGCGCTCATGTAGTCATTAACTTCTCTATGGTCGCGGGGGGATCCCCGCTTTCTCTGAATATGATGTATTTTTCCGTAAAAAATAAGAGTATGTATTGCATAAAGTGTTCTTAGAATTAAAGTGATTGATTAAAATGATTTGTATTTTTTTGTATTAAATTTTGCCTATGTTTAATCATAAACCTCGATATACGCGAATTTCAGTTAACGCGATTTTTTTTTCGGAACGTATCCCTCGCGTAAAGCGGGGTATTACTGTACTTTTATCGCTGTGAAAAGAAGTAGGTGAGTATGGGGTACAGTGAATCACAGGGTACGGTGGATCGTTTTCAATAACTTCATAAGTATTGCCTACACGTACGTGCGCGTTCGTTAGAATAAACGCTCTCATACGCCCCCCTCTGCCGATGTAGGCGTTGTCACTGAGCCGGAATAGGAGAACGCGCTGCGGCGCTCCGGTCAGTAGGTAAGTACGAAAGTAATTATTTCCGTTTTTTAAAATAAATATTTTGCTTCAAAGTAGGTTAGAATTTTGGAATGGAGTTATTATTCATGTTCATAAATGTACTTAAATACATTAGACTGTATCAGTTTGCCTAACAAGAAGTTCGTTTTATATTTAAATAGTCTTTTTTATTATTGTAACGGCTACTGGGTCATAGTGGAGTATTTTTATGATAGGATACAGCGGATTGCGATCCACTGTACTCCATGCAGCTTTAGTCTGGCAATGTTTTCGTTACAGGTAAACACAGAAACCTTTCTGTGGAAGATCCTATAAACTCAGTTCAACGTATCCAGTTATGCTGTGCGTAAAATATTCACTGATCCTCAAGAAAAAGCAGTGGTTAATTACATAACTGAATGCAGCGAAATGTTTTACTGACTTACAGTAATAGATGTTCGCAAATTTGAATACGAGATGACGATGCTGAACAAGATCCAAGTGCCACAAAAGTGGCATGAGACTAAGCTCGCAGGCATTGAATGTATAGTCTCAGAAAGAAGCACCCTGGCCTTAGCCTAAGAAAACCTGAGGGCTACAGTTTAAGTCGTGTCACGTTATTCAACTGCCATAATGTGAACTTATTCTTGGACAATTTAGAAAATGTTATGTCTATGCAAGAAGTATTTGGTAATGGAACTAGAGTGTACAACTTGCCCGAAACTAATACCATGACCGTTCAAAAGTCAGCCAAAGTATTGGCAGTCAAAGGACAAAAACAAGTGTCCAAAGTCACCACCGCAGAAAAAGGCACTCTAGTAACAACCTGCTACGTTGTGAATGCTCTGAGGAACACCTTGCCAACAATCATGATATTTTCTAGAGTCCTTTTCAAACAATATGCGATAAATGAAGCTCCGGCTGAAACATTATATCCAGCAACACAATCTGGCTAGATGAATGTAGCGTTATTCGTGAAGACTATGCAACATTTCATAACGCATACAAATAGCAATAAAGATAATACCAGTCTCCTGATATTAGATAATCACGAGTCGTACATCTGTATAGAGGCACAGAATTTGGTAAGAGGCAACAGTATCACTGTTCTCATAGTGCCACCGCATCCGACAGGGAAAATGCAATGACTAGATATTGGTGTTTTTGCACGATTCAAATTTGTTTTATATTAAAACAATTGACACGCTGTATGATGCGAAATTCATAGAAAACATTCTCAATCTATGAAGTCGCTGAGTGTGTAAAGGAAGCACACATGAAAGCAATGACACCAAACAATATTTGTAGTGCATTTCGGACGACTGGCATTTTTCCTTTCAACAGAGATATCTTTGCTGAACTGGATTTCGCACCCAGTGAAGTTAGAGAGAGGCAATAAAACCAAGAAAATGACGTAAATCCGGACGGCAGAACAGAAGGAGACAATTATAATGATAATAACAACTTGAGAACTCCATCACCTTGTCGCTAAATCCTTTTTGGTTAATGCACCAGCAGAGTTGCACAATACTTCACTTAAACACCTTGTCTTGCCAACTTCGATATACATTCCCGAAGAGCCAGCAAAATCTCCTTTTGAAAATGTTCCTGTCGAGCTGCCTCACACTCCACCTATGCAGACAATTGTTCAACAACCTGATGCTCCTCATGAGAATCCTACAATTAAGATATCAACTCGTACATCTTCTACATCCACAAAGACTGCTACATAAGTAAATAACTCCATTAGTCCATTTAATCTTCGTGGATTACCTAAGCTTGACCAAGAAAACACGGTAGAGCACTGAGACGTACAGGGAAAACTATGATTACAACCTATACACCGAATAAACTTGGGATAGAAAAAAGCGCAGAAAAAAACAAGCTCAAAAGACCAAGATGTCTGCAAAAAAAATTTGGAAAGTGACAGTTCTCATGAAGAAGTCCACTGGATCAGTGTTTATTCAGAAGAAGAACCGATGTTTGAGAAAGGAGTCAACATTATGAGTGTGGATCCTAATGAGTTCCGTCCACTAGAAAAGTTGCCTAAAGAAGATAATTTTATATTAGTTGAATTTAAAGTGAAAGGAAAAAAGTTTGTTTTATATAGCACAAGTGATAGGAAAAAAAGGTGAAGAGACGGAGGTCAGTTTTCTAAGGAAATCTGTCAAACGTCTACCCAATGTCTCAGATATTGCGACGGTCGCGTTGCATGACGTTAAAGTGATTTTGCCTAAACCTAGGTTTACTGGGAACACGAAGAGAATGCAAGGATTATATCATTTTGATATTGATTTTACGAGAATAGATTTACGTTAAGTTTTGAAGTATCATTGTTTAAACTAGATGTCATTGTAAAAGCGATAAACAAATCAACTTCCAGTTATTTTTAACAAAATAATTGGAAATTATCTTGTTAAGAATAATATTTAAGTTGGTTAAACTTTAGCAAGTGTCAAGTATTGTTTTAATTATCATACAAAGGTTTATGCTGAATATTTCTTTTTATGATATTATTTTGATAAGTAGGTGGTACACTGGAGAATGATTGTTTCTCATAACTATAAGACTGTTTCGAGGCAGATATTATGACTCTCTTAAAGTACAACTATATAATAGAGAGTTTAATTAAAGAAAACATTTTTATTAGGTTTAAATACTCATGAACCAATGTAACCCATACCGATTCACTCTAGCTCAAATCCTGATTCACTGTGACCCGTATCTGGGACACAACGGATGAATTCTCTTTTTTTTTTAATTGTTGTCTCTGATAAACTAAGTCATTAAATGGCAATTTGATACATTTTTTTTTATAAAATTAGGTATGCCTCTTTCGACTTTAGCGAAAATACATTAAATGGAAAACTTCCGAACTATCCCCGTTTAGAAAAATAATGATCCACCTTACCCAATGCCCCCCTTTATGCAATTTAGGTCAGAGTAAATAGTGGGGGGAAACGAGAAATTATGAATAGTGTTTAGATTAGATATCTAATCTAAAGATAAAATGATAATTATATAAGTTAGGTGTAAATAAGAAAAGATTAAAAAAATAAAGTAAAAAATGTGGTGCAAAACACTATATTGTTGCTTATTGGACAAGGATCGTACGGTCGTTAATTAGTTTACTTGAAGATAAGGATTTTCAACTTCTTATAACACAATGACGATAGTAGCAGAGACTTAAGAACCGTATCTCAAAATATATTTGTAGCCAACAAAACTTCAACGCTTTCTGATATGAAGCAAACAAGACTCTTAATCGAGGAGCAATACTCACAGTCCAAAATATAATGTTGTACTATTATCACCATATACAAGGTTATTAATGATAAATGAACTGCTCCTTGGAACAGTTTAAAAAAATGTTCATTACTGAAGTTGTAGCGATTTAAAAAAATTTAATTAAACCAGAAAAAATCGCCTATCGGGGTATTGACATTTGACACAAACTTTACATTTTTTGAATGGAACATTCTCTATATTATTCCTAATTCTACAAATGCCAATATGTATATAAATGATATTATTATGCAAAATTAGCAAAAAATAATGATTTTTAAGTTAGCTATGATAATTTTGGATTTGTGGTATAGTTTTCACTTACTATGACCATAATTTCAGATTCGATCCCCGGCAGATCAATACACTACACTTTAATTTTAAAGTGAATTTGGCTAGGCCATATTCCACGATATGCTGCTTACCAGCATATATTGGTAAACTCTCAAAACACTGCTCACTTTAAAAAAAAGGCAGTTGGTTGTTGGTAAGAAGCCGCTCGAATCATGAAAGGCTGACAATGAAGGCGCAGCCCCTGTGAGCGAGGCGGATACCTACAGACTGCTGTCGAGGACTGCCCGGAAAAACTGCCGGGCACGCCGTTCGGTTGAGAGTGCTCGGACCATAAAAGGCTGACAATAAAGGCCCCACCCCTTAGTATGGGTGAGGCTGTTACTTCAAGTCGGCCTCCAGAGCTGGGAGACTACTCCGAAAGTTAAACTGCCGGAAGCATATTATTAACACATGGCTAGTTATGCCAAGATGCGGACGAGTAGATAGCGCTCTCCTGAATTAGAGGCAGGTCTGAAATCACGCTGATTATTAACATATGGTTAGTTATGCCTAGATGCGGACGAAGTAGATGGCGCTCTCGTGAATGAGAGGCAGGTCTGAAATGACGCTAAAAGTTTTGAGTGTCGTTGCTAACAAACCTACTTCGCAGCAATAATACAGAGATGATCACAGAGGTACGAAAGTTTGAGGATCCCCCGTCAAAGACCGTAGCTAGCTGAAAATTAAAAAGAACAAGATCATAAAACAGAGACTGAAAGACTACCATCAGCCAATCCTGTGGTTCCACCCCCCCCCCCCCCCCCCCCCCCCCCCGATTTACCATTAAACTGTAGGTGCCGTGTGGATGACATTACCCAAACGTTGTCTTAATTACAAGTATTTCTAATAGACCAATTATGTGAATAAATTTAAAAGGGGTGACCTATTTGTTTCTGTTTGTTCATTTAATAAATTATTCGTATTTTTCATAGGGTTTATTTCTAAGGCCTCCTTCAGGTTTAGTTTCTAACCTTTATTTTCTTGGTGTAGTATTTTGAAATTTAGATCAAAAGAGTGATTTTCAGATAATAGATGATTCGCATATGTTAAGTTATTTTTTTGATTTATAAAATTTCTATGGTGTTCACTAATCCGTGTATTAAACGTTCTATCTGTTTGTCCTATGTATATTTTAGGACAAGTGCAGCAGCTTAATTCATAAACACCTGATTTATTATTTTTATCGGTTCCTTATTTATAATTTTTTAACACTTTAACTGCCATGTGCGTCATATCGGCGCACACGGCCTCTGCACCGAACGCCATGAGCGCCATATTGACGCACACGTATAAGAAATTTTATACGCTTTGTGTGTCTAAAACGCGCACAGTTCTCGTATGTTTGTATGAGGTGTTAGATAGCCCTGGCGTAGGAGAACTTGCACCAGAAATAGCCTACAGAAATAAAGTGAATTTTTTGTTTGGTTTAATTTTTTTATTTAGAAATATATTTTATATGCAAAAGTCAACGTTATTAGGTATACATGTGTAAATGTAATGAAGTTTTCACCCCTATATATCATACAAAAACAAATATTTATGATATTTTATGTAATTTATAAAAGCATTCTTTGCACATATGCGGTTTCTCGGGACATCCGACACATATGTAGCGTACTGTCTTGGCCATCTTCATAGCATACTTTCTTCCTTGCGCCTCAGAAAATCTTGTGTAGCAACTATTGCAACGGCTTCTAATAACTCTAGAGTTTTTCTCTGAAACTTCTAGCTTGCGAGCGGTCAATGGCTGTCTTGCAATATTTTCTAGATCAACCGGTTGACCATAATGAAGCAGCTGAGAGCATAATTTTTCCCTGAACTTAATTATGGATATATTTTTTCCATTTACTTTATTATAAAGGAAATGGGAATTTACGACAGTTGTTCCCAGTAAGGCCTCCACTGCTATCTTTCGGTACCATTTCAAGGCTTTTCTAACAGCCGAAGAATAAGAAGCTCTTTGATCAGAGACATCTATGAACGTCTTGCCTGCGTTGTAATCAATAACAGCGATGGGTTTTTGACGCTGGCCTATATCAGCTGTCTATATACTATGTTTTGTACTAAGCATAAGGACATCACGTTTGTCCTTCCACTTGAAAACAGTAATGCCATCGTCACTTTCCATGCCAATGATTTCGCCACGGTTTATGGAAGATTTGGTGACCTGCTTGGGATTACATTTAGGATTACTTCGTAAAGTCCCACACTGGTATACCAGTTATCAGTAAATAAGGTCCTGCCAGAATCAAGTAGATTATCCATTAGCTCTAAAACTACTTTATCTGCAACTGAAACTCCATCGTTTTCAGATTCTTTGCCCCAATAAATTTTCGTATTTGCACATACCTTGAATAGTTTTATGCCAAACTTGTGCCTTTTGCCCTCGATGTATTGGCGAAATTTCAGCCGTCCTCTAAACGGCACCATAGTTTCATTCGATCCATTTTCTGATGGAATGAAACATTCTTGATACTTGGTTACCAAAGCGCTAATTACAACTTGAACTTTGTGTAAACGATCACCGGGCAGATATGCTTCATTGTCAGCGAAACGCCACATACGAAGTAAAATTTCGAATCTGTTTCTTGACATAAATTTACACGCAGGGCTGTTATACAACTCAAAGCGACTCCAGTAATAAGATAGCGAAGGCTTTTTATCTAGACCCATCCACAAGATTATGCCCAAAAATATATGCATTTCGATAGCATTTGTATCTACCCAATCATTCAGTCGAGAGTGTTGTGTTATTGACTCATCTGAGATTTTTCCAATTATAACTTGTTCCGCATAACGATTTGTTTCACGCACCATAAGGTAAATTAGTTCATCATCGACAAATATCTTGATAGTTTCAAGTTCTGTTTTACCACTAAGGGGGTCCACAACTTCAGGAAGAATCCCGTGGTTTGTATCAAAAACATAATTGTTTAGCTTCCGGCCAGAAGGGTTTCTCCAAGTTATATTATCCCCATCTAGAAAGAGTGCCTTATTTTTATTTTTTTGGATTAATGGGGCAAGCGGAATATTATCGTCACTTGAAGAAGATTGTTCAGAATCTGTAGGTATGTCTTGGGCTTTGACACCTAAAAATGTTTGTTTACACGTATAATTATAGTAAAACTGAAAATATTGTAAATTTCAAAGTACCTTTTCTTATAGTTCCAGATGCATGAGTAGCTGCTCTGCGTGTCTCAGTCAAATTCAAAAAGTTGATATTTTCACCTAAAACGACCGAATAATAAAGATACGAATTATATAATTTTATTGTTTGTTACCTTTCCTTGCATTTTTTGATGTAGATGGACGATTGTCTTCTTCCGAACTCGTCGTGCTTGGTGTATAGTTTTTGTCGGCATCTGAGTCGTCAAATTCGTCAAAAGATTCGCAACTCATAGAGTCAACTTCATCACTACTCATATTCAGTTGATCTGCCCACTCTTGCAATTGTTTTTGCTGTTTTTCTTCTCTTTTCCAAGACATTGTATGCACTAATCAGTTTGCAAAAAGTTTAGAAACACAAACCACAACTAACAATAACTTCCTAACTTATAATAATACCGGCACATCTAAATAACCTCAAAACGCACAGAAAACTATAATAATTGACGCCGAATGAAGATAAACACGCAAAGACTCGTCAATCCACTAAATAGTGGTGAGGAAACACCCGAACGATGCAGAAAGCAGTGCAAGGTCACGCACATTTGTGTGAGTCAAAATGAAGCACACGGCTCAAACGGATTTTTAGTTGCTCTTGCGCCGCATGAGTCATTTTGTCACACAAAAAAAAAAATATGCAGTATCACCAAAAATTGACTAAAAAATTAAATTTTCTGCTGTAGGTTACCACTAGACACCAATTTGATACAATTTTAACAAAAAAAAAATTTTTAGCGCAGAGGCTGTTACATCTGAAATGCCATGGCAGTTAAAGTGTTAAAAAACTCCCTATTCAGTTTTCTGTTTTGAATGCTATGTTGATATTTTTGATGATCAAGTATTTTTCTTGTTTTTACTGACGGGTTATCATAAAATGTTAAAGTTTTATAAGGCAAATTTTCTTTTGTTATATTATATATAATATGTTATATATATTTCTGAAATAGCTTGATTTTTGAATTTTTTATTTACTATGTTATCTATGAGTAGCGGTGAATATCCAGTACTGACGGCTATTTGGTTGATATTATTTAGTTCGTTATTAAAGTCAGTTTCTAATAAAGGAACTGTAGTCAACCTATGGGTAAAACTATGGTAAACTGCTAACTTATGTTGTTGGGGATGTGTTGATGTGTTATGAATTGTTGTGTCTGTGTAAGATGGTTTAAGGTATATGGAGAAAGTATGTTTGTTGGATATCCTGGTCCCTTCTTACATGGTTTTAATTTAATATTGATATTTAGAGGGTCTACGTATTGTAAATCCCAAGATATAAGATCCTGCCTTTTTGCTTTTTCAGTGGGGCAATAAACAGCCCTATTAAGGTTTTGTGCATAGTTGCCAGGTATTAGAATAAACGTATTTTTATTTTACCTGTTTTGCATACCGCCCTCACTTGCACCTGCAATCATATTGGATTTATTTTTACCTATATATTTACTACCTAGCAACCCAGTTTGGAGCCCTTCAAGTATTTGATACTATAGGCCTAATGACCACAGGTCCCCATTAAGATTCGAAGGATATTTTTTATTATTACAACGTAACGGTTCTATTTTAATTATGTGGCGTCCGTGGGAATATTGCTATAGTGGCTATCGCAAGAGAAAACATTTATCACTTGACGCTAAACAAATAGTGAAAAATGTTTACGACAGTTTGGTAAAAAGAAATTTGAATAAACAAAGTGCTTTGCAAGAAACCAGTGAACTAACAAAAACCCCAATTTCTACGATTAAGGGTATTGTAGGAAAACCATCACTCAGAAACAGGAAAAAACGGAAAGATTTTCAAATGCATCATGTAGACGATTATGAAAAAGACGTCATCAGGAGAAAAATATATTCTATGTATGAAGAGCAGTTGGGGCCGACACTAGACAAAATAAAATTAAGACTGGTGCAGGACGGGATCAATATAGATTGTGGCCAATCAACCCTTTACAGAATTCTCTTGAGAGTGGGATTCACGTTCCGAAAAATCAACAAAAGGCAAGTAGTGATGGCGTTACAAAGATTACGAATTTTGCGTCATACTTATTTACAAAAAATTACAAAGTGTCGATCAGAGAATCGGCCAATAATTTACCTTGACGAAACACGCAAACTTTGCAAAAAGGGTGGGTTGACAGCAGTACAAAATGTCAGACTAACGAACCTTCAAATAAAGGTAAACGATTAATCATTTTGCATGCTGGATCTGAAAAGGGCTTGGTTTCAAATTGCCTACTATTATCTGCCAAAAACATAAAAGATTCTAGATAGTTTACTATCATGAAGACACGACCGCAGAACTTTTTGAAAATTGGTTTCAAAATTCCCTTTTGCCAAATTTTCCGAACAGAGTGTTATAGTTATGGACAATGCAAGTTACCACAGTCGCCTTCTCAATAAGGTTCCTAATGCAGCCAACACCAATCGGAATTTTAGAAAATGACATTTATCTTGACTTTAGTTATAAAAACAGTGATCTTTTGGAAGTTTTGAAAGACTATAAGTTGAAAAAGAAATATGTATGTGATAGTATGGATTAGAAAATGGGACACACTGTTTTGCGGCTTCATCCGTATAATTGTGTGTTTAATCCAATTGAACATATTTGGCATCAATTTAAATCAAAAATAAGGGCACAAAATGTTTCTTCTACTTTAAGCGTGTCAGTGATTGAATTAGTGAAAAAAGTTATAAAAGATATACCTTGTGAAAGCTGGAAGAATTCCATTCAGCACGTTGTTAAAGTTGAAGATTCATAATGTAATTAATATAAAACCACTGATAATTACCTCAGCTGATGACAATAATAGTGAAACCGAATTAGGCTTAAGTTAAAATATATTTTTGTTTATACAATATGCCCACTCTTGTAAATTCATTCAAACTGTATATTTCTATTTCCTATCCATTTGTTATCAAATGCATCTATAAATAAACATCTCCAAAAACACTTATATTATTTATTTACATTAATGAACAAAATTCCATCGATGATCGATGATCGATCATCGCTCATCGATCATCGGTCATCGGTCATCGGTCATCGATCATCGATCGTCGATCGTCGATCGTCTATCGTCTATCGTCTATCGTCTATCGTCTATCGTCTATCGTCTATCGTCTGTCGTCTGTCGTCTGTCGTCTGTCGTCTGTCGTCTGTCGTCTGTCGTCTGTCTGTCGTCTGTCGTCTGTCGTCTGTCGTCTGTCGTCTGTCGTCTGTCGTCTGTCGTCTGTCGTCTGTCGTCTGTCGTCTGTCGTCTGTCGTCTGTCGTCTGTCGTCTGTCGTCTGTCGTCTGTCGTCTGTCGTCTGTCGTCTGTCGTCTGTCGTCTGTCGTCTGTCGTCTGTCGTCTGTCGTCTGTCGTCTGTCGTCTGTCGTCTGTCGTCTGTCGTCTGTCGTCTGTCGTCTGTCGTCTGTCGTCTGTCGTCTGTCGTCTGTCGTCTGTCGTCTGTCGTCTGTCGTCTGTCGTCTGTCGTCTGTCGTCTGTCGTCTGTCGTCTGTCGTCTGTCGTCTGTCGTCTGTCGTCTGTCGTCTGTCGTCTGTCGTCTGTCGTCTGTCGTCTGTCGTCTGTCGTCTGTCGTCTGTCGTCTGTCGTCTGTCGTCTGTCGTCTGTCGTCTGTCGTCTGTCGTCTGTCGTCTGTCGTCTGTCGTCGATGATCTATCATCTATCATCTATCATCTATCATCTAGCATCTAGCATCTATCATCTATCATCTATCATCTATCATCTATCATCTATCATCTATCATCTATCATCTATCATCTATCATCTATCATCTATCATCTATCATCTATCATCTATCATCTATCATCTATCATCTATCATCTATCATCTATCATCTATCATCTATCATCTATCATCTATCATCTATCATCTATCATCGATCATCGATCATCGATCATCGATCATCTATCATCGATCATCGATCATCGATCATCGATCATCGATCATCTATCATCTATCATCTATCATCTATCATCTATCATCTATCATCTATCATCTATCATCTATCATCGATCATCGATCATCTATCATCTATCATCTATCATCTATCATCTATCATCTATCATCTATCATCTATCATCTATCATCTATCATCTATCATCTATCATCTATCATCTATCATCTATCATCTATCATCTATCATCTATCATCTATCATCTATCATCTATCATCTATCATCTATCATCTATCATCTATCATCTATCATCTATCATCTATCATCTATCATCTATCATCTATCATCTATCATCTATCATCTATCATCTATCATCTATCATCTATCATCTATCATCTATCATCTATCATCGATCATCGATCATCGATCATCGATCATCGATCATCGATCATCGATCATCGATCATCGATCATCGATCATCGATCATCGATCATCGATCATCGATCATCGATCATCGATCATCGATCATCGATCATCGATCATCGATCATCGATCATCGATCATCGATCATCGATGATCGATGATCGATCATCGATCATCGATCATCGATCATCGATCATCGATCCTCGATCGTCGATCGTCGATCGTCGATCGTCGATCGTCGATCGTCGATCGTCGATCGTCGATCGTCGATCGTCGATCGTCGATCGTCGATCGTCGATCGTCGATCGTCGATCGTCGATCGTCGATCGTCGATCGTCGATCGTCTATCGTCTATCGTCTATCGTCTATCGTCTATCGTCTATCGTCTATCGTCTATCGTCTATCGTCTATCGTCTATCGTCTATCGTCTATCGTCTATCGTCTATCGTCTATCGTCTATCGTCTATCGTCTATCGTCGATCGTCGATCGTCGATCGTCTATCGTCTATCGTCTATCGTCTATCGTCTATCGTCTATCGTCTATCGTCTATCGTCTATCGTCTATCGTCTATCGTCGATCGTCGATCGTCGATCGTCGATCGTCGATCGTCGATCGTCGATCGTCGATCGTCGATCGTCGATCGTCGATCGTCGATCGTCGATCGTCGATCTTCGATCATCGATCATCGATCATCGATCATCGATCATCGATCATCGATCATCGATCATCGATCATCGTTTCTCACGGTCCCGACCGACTCTCATCTAACTCTCGAACGGACGCGGATACAAAAAAATATTCTCTTAACCAGATAAGAAGCAATTAAAAATAAACGCCTTTTTTCTGTAGCGAGTATCGCTGTTGCGTTTCCTAACTGCGCCACGCACAACGTCGCTGCTTGCCTTCACTGAGAGACTTCCCGACTAAACCGGGGATTTACCCGATCTCAATTTTTCGTTACACGCGAGAATTTAATATTAGTCTGACATCTATGTGAAAAATAGACACAAATTCTCACGTTTGAAAAACAAAAAATTGAGATTGTTGAAGTTCACAATAAGGAAAAGTTAAGTGTAAGGGACTTATCCAAGCGTTTTAATACGGAAAAAAAAACACAAGCTGCTGATATAATTAAACATAAAGAAATCCCTCTAAACAAGTGGATGTCGAAGAGCAATTTGAATGATAAAAAAAGCTTTTTGACTGGTTATGGTATCAAAATTGATAAGTTATGTTATAACTGGTTTATAGCAGCTCGCCACAAGGAGATTCCTTTGACAGTTATGCACATGAATTATTTTTTTTTTAGATAAGGTTTTCTAGAATTAGTGCGTTGATTTCCTTTTCATTTTAATTCAAAGAATGGATAAAAGGGGTGAGAGTATCAGTAGGCTTGTCGTCACAAAAATACAAAAAAAATATTGTTAATGTTTTTTTTTCAGGTCCGCAAAGATGATGCAAAGCAAAAGAAATAGCCGAGTCTCTGGGACATTCTACATTCAATGCTTCCTCTCTTTGGCTTAATAAATTTAGAAATCGTCACAACATAAGTTTTAAAGCGATTTCAGGAGGAGCTTCATTCTGGAAAAAATGCCCTTCTTTAATTAAGGGATATTCACCGAGAGACATTTATAATGCCGATGAGACAGGCCTGTATTTTAGGGTTCTACCCAACAAAATGCTAACATTAAAAAAAGAAAAATGTGTTGGTGGTAAATATCCCAAAGAGAGATTTACAATTTTTCATTGTGCAAATATGGCTGGAGAAAAAGAAAAACTCTTAGTCATTAGTAAGGCAGCTAAACCCACAGCATTTCAAAATATAAACATAAACAACGGCCTGTAACTTGGAAATATAAAAAGAAAGCTTGGATGACAGGAGAAATTATGACGGAGTGGTTGTAAGATCTTGATTGGAAAGTCGCCATCCGCTCTGTGCCGACTCAGTTCATTCCTCACACCTTAGAGGCGCTCCATTTGCATGGAGGGTCAGGTCCGCTTCAACATAAATCTGTTTCACTGTATATATATATATATATATATATATTATATATATATATATATATATATATATATATATATATACATATATATTAGTTTCCATGATGTCAAAACAATTATAAATGAAATTTCGTGTACGTAGGGCCACGCCAACCCGTGCCAACTCCCATCATAACATGTCAGTACTTGCGGACTAAGACGAACGCAAGCTAACATGTCGATGTGCTTGTAATATTACTTGCTATTGTGTTAGTTAGCGCGTTGTTATCAATCAGTCAACATGTCAGTGGAATTACACATTTCTAAAAAAGGTATATTCTTAATAGGTGACGTAAAACATCAAATAACGGGTTTAAAACTTCCCTCTAATGGACAAGTTTTGGCAGTTTCGTTTTACAATATTCGTGCAGTGAATTTAACTATAAATGAAAGCGCAAATCTCACTATTCGCGAGTGTATAATCTATTGGAAAAAGGCCCGTATACCTATCAAATCTTTACCAAATTGGGTGAAGAAACTTATGAGCTTATATCAAGCTTGCAGGGAAGGGAATAATAAACACAAGACGTATTGAAGCAGCGCTGACAAGAGTTTGTCAACAACTTAGATAATTTGTTTGACATTGCACAAGCCGATGCGCTTCAATGAATGAAAATAGAATCCTCTTGTAGCGCCAGAGAGAGCCAGGTCGACCTGGTCACATACTATAGCTGAAGTGCACAAAAAACTGACTGATAAAGAGAGAAGGGCTCGCCTCTACTGAGGAAGAAAAGCGACGTGCTAAATATTTCTCCGCACCAACTCCTCTGACATCATTTTATGAACCGTTACAAAACGATTCATCTTCTGATTCTAACATGGATTTACGAGAAGATTTGCCAATAATGATCGAAAAACACACAATCCACAACAAGTAAAACACCTATGCGGAAGGATTTCATTACTCCAAAATTAGTAGCAACTCTAGATAGGTGTCAGTTAAGTAGGAGAGATTCTGTGTTTATTCTTGAAGCTACTATTGAAACACTTGGACATAATACTGACGAATTTCCGATAAGTTCGTACAGAAAAACAGAAACAGCGCGCGGAAGTCATAAAAGTTGATTTTCAAAACGAGATACCAGATGTTGTGACTGTTCACTGGGATGGCAAACTGTTGTCTGCTTTAGATGCTCGTAAATCAAAAGAAGAACGTTTTCCGATAGTTACTTCATATGGAAATAAAAAACAATTTATTGATGTGCCAAGGTTGGAAAGCCCTTCAGGAAGCGAACAGGCGCGCAGACTGTTTGGAATGCGATTGTAGACTGGAATCTCGAAGATAAAGTGTAAATTCTTTGTTGTGATACTACGGTTTCAAATACAGGCCGTACCAATAGTGGTCGTGTGCTTCTCGTACAAAAAAATAGAGAAATGCTTATTTTCGTTTGCCGCCATCACGTGTATGAATTGGCGCTGAAAGGCATCTTCGAAGTAAAAATCAGTCAAGTGACTACAAGTTCTGATATTCCACTCTTCAAAAAGTTCCGAGATAACTGGAAAAGTGTCGATCTTGATAAAATACAGTGCTATAGAGAAAAGCTCACTACGTGCCTGATTGTTTCCGAAATTGACAATTTGCTTGAATTTTACCGAATTGAACTGAGCAAGGAAATAATCAGAGATGACTATCGAGAATTGATAGAGCTTTCTGTGGTATTTTTAGGAGGAGATATAGAGAGAAAATTTAAAATTAGGCCTCCAGGTGCCTTGCACCAAGCTCGATGGATGGCGAGAGCGATTTATTATCTAAAAATATCATTACTTAGTGCTCAACTCAAAATTAGCAAGGAGAAAGCAGCCTGTTCGTAGTGACATCCTACGTTAAGCCATGGCTCCAATGCATTTTGGCAGTAAAAGCGCCTTACCAGGATTCGTGCTTTGTAAAGTCAGTTAAGACTTACGAAAAAATGGATAAAAGCATCTGGAAAGCAGCTTTACAGAAGTTAAGCCAGCATTTATGGTATTTGTTTGATGAAATATCTGTCTTATCCTTATTTGAAGATGATGTGAGCTAAAAAACAAGTAAAAATGGTAGCAAATTTAACAAAAGATAATTTATTCACCATGGTAAACGTTACGTCCCATCGAAGGAGGAACTTTTTAGTCCATTGTATGGTTAGTTTAATAAATAAATATAGTGTTTCTTTAGTTTTCTCTTTATATTATAATTTTCCAACTCCTTTTTTTTTATTTCAGAGAAAAACATCTATGATTTCATTTCAATCAAAAGCAAATCCCAAGAGACCAAAAAGAAGGTATCAACGCTGAGCGCAGTGAACGATACAGCTGAAAGAACGGTCAAATTGATGCCAGCATTTCATGGTTTAATCACGGTCGAAGAGGAACAAAAGCAATTTTTATTACGTTGCGTAAAAGAACACCGAAAAATTTATCCTGACTGCAAAAAGCAAACGTTGAAAAGAAAATTTAAACAATAATGTTTTTTAAATGTAAAATATACACGATTCGGGTATATTACTGGTTTATTTACCAAATAAACATTAAGTTCTAGAGCCCTTCCATATTTACTCAGTACAAATTTTCATGTCTTATGCTTGGCATCAAGTCGGCACGTGTTATCATTATCCAGTCGCAATAATATTTATTAACTGAGTTATTAAGGTCAAACAGAATAAAAATAGAGGGTATGCGTATGTGATTAGGAAAAAAAAATTTTCTTTATGTCTTGGGATACCCTAATATATATATATATATATATATATATATATATATATATATATATATATAATATATATATATATATATATATATATATATATATATATATATATATATATATATATATATATATATATATATATATATATATATATATATATATGTATATATATATATATATATATATATATATATATATATATATATATATATATATATATATATATATATATGTATCCGCAAGATGAGTGCCGCGATTGCTCACGCTTGACCAAAAACGGAATCGTGTGAAGTGTTGCAAGGATGGTTTACAGCTGTTCCAGAAGAATCCGGAGGACTTTAAGCGTCGTTTCGTCACTGTGGATGAAACATGGATACATTACTATACTCCAGTAGTGTATCTACACGGCTCCCCACCAATCTGTAGTTGTAAGTACTGCATTTCTGGAAGCCATAGTAAAAGTCTTACTTAAATGCGAAACCCCTGAAGCACCCTGTAAAATGATCATGATCGTGTACGATAACATCCTTCGATTTAAATCGAAGCTCGCATATGTGACAATGTGTAGTATCTTCTACAGAATCAATAACTATAGGTGTTATATTTTTTAAGCGACTATAAATCGAACTAGATAACCGGGTCATTTCATTAACGAACCATTCAACACAATTTGTGCCGCGATAACTTTGAAATGGGAAAAGGAGTCGTCGTACGTACATTTCAAATAAAAACCAGCACTGAAAGCTTCGTGCCGTTGGTACTTCTGAGTATTTCCACCTGATGACTCATTTAAAGGAATTAACTGACATTCAAAGTCAGCATATATGATAAAAGGGCATTTTTGTTTATAAATAAAATTTTTAAATTCAATAAATTCATACTTTGGAAACGTTACTTTGTATTCATTGAACTTCGTGCTCGGTTAATTTGTTTTCAGAAAAAAAATAATTTAGACAACGATCACAAAAAAATAATTTTTTCTTTTGTTTGCCAAGTTTGTGATTTCAATAGTCGCGATAAGTGTTTAATCCAGCAATAATGATATTTGATGTTGATATCTTCGATATCAAAGTCATTTAATTTTGGAAAGTATTTATCTTGAACCAAAAGCAAATTGACATGTCTAGGTAACTTATTTTTTGTTAACCGAGCCGGAACCACATTGAAAGAAGAAGATCCCTTAGTTTCTATCAGTTCTAAAGCATAAACATTTACCGAAATATTAATATTTTTTTCGAATTTAGGAATCTGGTCTAATGTCATAGATGATGGTAAATTTTCAATGTTTAGTACTGTTCTGTAATATGGATACGAAGAAGTTAGGTTATAATTATTGTGAGCTGGGAATAATGCGCTAACAATTGCCCAAAAGAAACATGCATGATCATTGTTCTTAATATTGATACAGACCTTTTTTCGTTCTATTTCGTTAGGTAGTTTAATGTAAGATCATCCGTTCCCCATTTCAAATTTATTAATATTAATTTCAAGATAAATTATTTGCTGTAAAGCGAAAACGCTCAGGCGTTCTTGAAATTCAGACAATTTATTAAGAACTTTATCATAAACATGCTCAAAGAACCATTGCTCTAAATCCGTACCCAAATCGATTCCTTGTATTAAAATATTTTAAATCAAAAATATCAGATTCGGTACCTTTTTTAATAAACTCCCCACAAAAAGTCGTATTAACGTTTATAGTTGGAAAAATCCTCAAGATAGCTTTTATTTTCTTTCGAAATAAAATAAATGCATCGTTTAAAAATAAATTTATATCTTTGTGAACTAAATTAATGATAACTCCGGACTTAACATGACCCTTGAAACAAGATATAATATTATTCCACACTACTCTATTTTTGATATAGGAATTTCTGTTAGTACACAAAGTATGCCTAATTAATGTTTTTAACGATTTTAAATGTTGAATTGTAGTTTGCAGTCTGCGACGCAAATCTAAAGAAATATGTTCACGGTGAATAGCACTGTGACAAGAAATTAACCTCCTTTGTATCCGATTACACCAAACGGTAACATCCCGATCCGAAAAATTATCAAATAATACTTTTTTAAGATTTTGAAATGAAGTAATGAGAATATTAGCTTTCGTTATGGCTTCCATAATAACAGTAATTTACAAAATATAGGGTTAGACTCACCTCTTAAAATTACCGCGATAGTTCAATCTTGAACAGCGTGATTGGATTCCGTTTTCCAACGTCCTTTGTACCCAGGAAAACTACGGAGTATTTACCGCAAACAAATTCGACTAGGATTGGTCTAATGATGTCAGTAACTCGTTTTGGTAAAAACACAACTTTTTCTCCCAAGTCCCAACAAGATGGACTTGCCAAAACGGGTGTCGGTCTCCTTCGCACTGAGGATTGGATGGGGTTGGTTAATTGGAAGGTCCTTTAGACTCACCACCGGTTTCTGCTCTGCAACACAGACGGAATTGATTATTGATAGATCCATCTCAAAATATAATAAGAACTAATCAGTCAATGTCATTTTTTTCTCTCTATTTTTAAATAAAAAACTATGCAAGCAGAAATGATTAATGATAGATCCAATCTAAAATATATTAATAACAAAAATAAATAATCAGACATTGACATTTCTCTCTTTACTCTATATGCCTAATTAATGTTTTTAACGATTTTAAATGTTGAATTGTAGTTTGCAGTCTGCGACACAAATCTAAAGAAATATGTTCACGGTGAATAGCTCTGTGACAAGAAATTAACCTCCTTTGTATCCGATTACACCAAACGGTAACATCCCGATCCGAAAAATTATCAAATAATACTTTTTTAAGATTTTGAAATGAAGTAATGAGAATATTAGCTTTCGTTATGGCTTCCATAATAACAGTAATTTACAAAATATAGGGTTAGACTCACCTCTTAAAATTACCGCGATAGTTCAATCTTGAACAGCGTGATTGGATTCCGTTTTCCAACGTCCTTTGTACCCAGGAAAACTACGGAGTATTTACCGCAAACAAATTCGACTAGGATTGGTCTAATGATGTCAGTAACTCGTTTTGGTAAAAAAACACAACTTTTTCTCCCAAGTCCCAACAAGATGGACTTGCCAAAACGGGTGTCGGTCTCCTTCGCACTGAGGATTGGATGGGGTTGGTTAATTGGAAGGTCCTTTAGACTCACCACCGGTTTCTGCTCTGCAACACAGACGGAATTGATTATTGATAGATCCATCTAAAAAAATATAATAAGAACTAATCAGTCAATGTCATTTTTTTCTCTCTATTTTTAAATAAAAAACTATGCAAGCAGAAATGATTAATGATAGATCCAATCTAAAATATATTAATAACAAAAATAAATAATCAGACAATGACATTTCTCTTTTTACTCTATATGCCTAATTAATGTTTTTAACGATTTTAAATGTTGAATTGTAGTTTGTAGTCTGCGACACAAATCTAAAGAAATATGTTCACGGTGAATAGCTCAGTGACAAGAAATTAACCTCCTTTGTATCCGATTACACGAAACGGTAACATCCCGATCCGAAAAAAAAATTATCAAATAATACTTTTTTAAGATTTTGAAATGAAGTAATGAGAAAATTAGCTTTCGTTATGGCTTCCATAATAACAGTAATTTACAAAATATAGGGTTAGACTCACCTCTTAATATTACTGCGATAGTTCAATCTTGAACAGCGTGATTGGATTCCGTTTTCCAACGTCCTTTGTACCCAGGAAAACTACGGAGTATTTACCGCAAACAAATTCGACTAGGTTTGGTCTAATGATGTCAGTAACTCGTTTTGGTAAAAACACAACTTTTTCTCCCAAGTCCAACAAGAGGGACTTGCCAAAACGGGTGTCGGTCTCCTTCGCACTGAGGATTGGATGGGGTTGGTTAATTGGATGGTCCTTTAGACTCACCCCCGGCTTCTGCTCTGCAACACAGACGGAATTGATTATTGATAGATCCATCTAAAAAATATAATAAGAACTAATCAGTCAATGTCATTTTTTTCTCTCTATTTTTTAAATAAAAAACTATGCAAGCAGAAATGATTAATGATAGATCTAATCTAAAATATATTAATAACAAAAATAAATAATCAGACATTGACATTTCTCTCTTTACTTTAAATAAAACTGTTAGTTACATTTTCGAATTTTCACTAGACCACACACGCAAAAGAACGTCACGACGCACGCAGCATTACAATACAGTGCGAGAGTTGGTAATTAAATAATATCACTTCAAGTGTAATGTGTATAAATATAGTTATGTTTACGTCACATAAACCATAGAACACAGTGTACGTAGTGGTCTTGCGGGAATGCATAATATAATCGTATGCAAATAGTTGACCTCACGTACAGGAAATGTATTTGCTGATAATGCTTATTATGATTCAAATTACAGTCTATTAGTTTACACATGTTTAAAAAATAAAAATACATATATATCTATATAATTTTTATTAATTGAAATATTCAAAATGACGATTGTGTTTTAGGTGCCTTTAATACCTCTTCCCTGTTCTTATATGGTTGCTTGTATCCTTCTGGCTGACTGCTGTTGCTGTGTGAATCGGTTATATATTAAAAAGGGTACATTAGCACAAGCCTTAATCTATAAGGATCATTTTAAATGTTATTATCGCAGAGTAAACGTCGTAAACGCGGGGAAAAGGGTTTGTAAATGCCCTAATTAATAAATTATCTTTTGAACTACATTTGCCAAAGTATAATTATTGCGGCCCCGGAACAAAGTTACAAGAAAGGCTTAGACGTGGTGACCCTGGAATAAACCCTCTGGACGCTGCGTGCATGGAACACGATATAGCCTATTCTTGAAACAACTCGTTGAAGGATCGTCATAAGGCTGATTTTTGTGTTGGAAAATAAAGCGTGGGAACGAGTAAAATCAAAAGACGCATCGCTTGGTGAGAAAGCAGCAGCTTGGACAGTTACTACAGTCATGAAGGCAAAGCGTAAAATGGGGATGGCGGTGCGTAAACCTACTGTATCATTTAAAAGGCACATAGTCGATAAAATAAATAATACTTTGAAGAAAGGTGTAGATACGGGTAATTTAAAAAAGTCATCTTTAATAGCATTGCGGGCAGCACGAGCGGCTATTAAAAAGGTGGGTGGGCGTTCAAAGGTTCGTGTTCCACGAATAATACCATTTGAATCGAAAAGAGGTGGAATTCTACCGCTCCTTCCAATATTAGGAGTACTGGGAGCACTAGGCAGCTTAACCAGCGGCTCTTCAGCCATAGCAAAAACCATAATAGATGCAAAGAATGCCAAAAAGGCGTTAGAGGAACAGAAACGGCATAATAAAGCTGTTGAACAAGAGCTCGGTAAGAAAGGATCAGGTCTATTTATGCGCAAAAAAAAAAAACAAATGTGGTGGTTATGGTCTCTATTTAAAGCAAAAACCAAAAAACTACCAATAAAGCTACCCAAAAGGGCATTATATGATATAGAATTACAGAAATATGCGAAGAGACTCAAAATACCCCATTTTAGAGGAGTATTTATGCGAGATACTCTACCAGAGGGTCCGAAAGTATATGAAAGCGGTATACTTAACCTAGATTTATCGTGTAATGAAGGAACCCACTGGGTAGCTTATATTAAACGTAAAAATTCTGTTCTGTACTTTGACAGTTTCGGATACCTGAAACCACCGCTGGAGTTGGTGAAATATTTTGGAGCAAACACGGATATCTGCTATAATAGTACTGCTTATCAAACCTACAATCAAATAAACTGTGGACACTTATGTCTGGAATTTCTATATAAAAATAAATAACTAAGTTGCAACTGATTAGTCTTACTATTACATTCATCATAGTGCAATGTCCCAGGTGTTTACGTTGAAAAGCACTAACTATATACTATCTATAGATTTCATCAATCCTCTTTCCCTAGACGAAACTTCCGACTACGGACTTGCTTTGATTGGATTTTATTCTTACAATAGTATCCCCAATATAGAGAGTGACAAAAACAAGTTCACCTATACAGACGTTAAAACAAACGAGACCAAAAACAGTTGCTATACCCACTGGATCTTATGAAATTTCCGACATTGAAACGTATATAAGGCGGAAGATCATACCAAAAGAAGTCAAGCAGGAACATTACGATCGATATATTTCAATAAAGCCTAACAATAATACGTTAAAGTGTGAAATTCAAAGCGAATATTTTCACGTGGACTTTAGGGTAGTCGATAGCATTGGCAAAGTTTTAGGATTTTCCCCGCGAGAGTTAAAGCAGGGGCAACTGCACGAGTCTGATCTCCCAGTCAATATAGTTAATGTGAAGACCCTACATATCGATTGTAACATAACTACAGGAGCGTTCTACAATCATAAACCTTCACATACAATTTACGAATTTGCTGTCGACGTTGATCCTGGTTACGCTATCAACGAGATTCCACGGAACTTAACCTATTTACCTATCGTTAATAAACGTGAAATTTCCAATATTACTTTGAGTATTCTCGATCAAGACTTTAATCCAGTCAATTTTAGTAACGAAGACATCATCGTTCGCTTAGAGCTTAAGAAATGGGTTTAAGATTCAACTATAATAATATAAGCAACCCAGCTACACCATCAGTCATTAGTAGATTATCAACTAGTCTACAAGGTCTAACTCCTTCCAATCGTCTCTTTCTCCAAAGTTTAGGATACAATGTCAGACCAAATATTCGATATATACCGAAAGGCGCAGTTCGATGATACGATTCAAAAAAATAGAAGTTTCGCACCTACCTTCCCTACATAAAATCTTTCAATAATAATGATGTTATAGATATTCAAATAAAACAGGGGGATGCGTGGTTGCAAATGTATAACGCGGCTCTAGTCATCGAAGGAAAGTTAACAAAAACCGAGAGTGATGGAACTGTAAACTTTGTGAATAATCCTTCTGCATTCTTCTTTGAGCAGATATCTTATAGCATAGATGGTCAAGAAGTAGACAGCGTGCGTGATCCTGGTATTGTAAGCTC
>CM032452.1:15648484-15673494 GCA_019049505.1 Pachyrhynchus sulphureomaculatus | reverse complement strand
TACAGCAAATGACTGCTGCGTTAGCCCTTGATATTCGAAAAGCTTTTTGAAACGGTGTGGCTAAATGGGCTACTATATAAGCTGTTTAATATTGCATGATCTACCACCATATACGTGTTGACGTTACTGCATTCATATGTGATTAAAAGGGAGTTCAGAGTAAGAGTGGAAAAAATCATTGTCTATATCAAGAAAAACTAAATCGGGGTTCCGCAGGGTCAGTACTAACTCCCAAGTTATACAACTTGTATATGACCGATTTTTTTTACCTGTTATTCTATAACATTGGCACATTTTGCTGATAATACGCTAATATATGCTTCATTCAACGCAAATATTGCCAGAGCATATATATGCAACCATTTGAGAATGATAATCCTATGGCTAAAACAATGAAAGATTCACCGTAATGAAAGCGAGTGTGAAGGTATAATTACCACAAAAAAAGTTCCCAAATATTAATATAAATGAGCTATTTAATATTAATGACACCCAGGTACCCTTCAGAAATCGCCTGAATTACCTGGGTGTCATTATTGATACAAGACTTAAATTCAACTTGCATGTCAACAACATTTTCCAAAAAGCCCTCGTTGCCACACCAAAACTTATATGCTTTATTAGCACCAAATTCTGAGCTGAGTCTTCAAAATAAATTGACAATATACAAGCAAATTATAAGACCTATGTTAATGTATGCCGTTCCAGTTTGTTGCGGCAATATCAGGGACATGGGTAGCCAAAATACAAGGAATCCATAACAGATTGCTTCATTACGTAGTTTCCCTCGAAAAACCCTCCACTAGAATTGACGACTTACACGACCTAACAAACGTACAAAAAAATAAAAGATTACATATTAAACATATCTGATAAAATATAATAAAACAAAAAGAGGTACAAAATACAAGCATCAACACTGACTTTAACTACAACGCGTGAAGCTTACAACCCGAAGCATAAACCACTGTATTCAATTTTTTTTTTTATTAAGAAACGTCGATCAGATGTTCTTATGGTTACAGTCCAGCCCATTATTGCTAATCAGTAATTTACATCTAACCTAAACTACTATACAATTACTTAACCAAAGAGTTCACCCACAGGTTTTTCTTAGTTTCTCTCAACATTAGTGGTACTCTATATTGTTGTATACACTTTTCACAAGTCCTTTACTCTGCTTTTGATTTTAACTTACTACACTAATTCAAAGAATTTTTTACCCTATTCAGTCTTCTCACTAAATTTGTGGTGTCGAGGAGCTGGCTGGCAATTTCCATTCCCAGGTCCCTATGGAGGTCATTGTTTCTTATATACCAGGAAGCGTCGACGATGTTTCTCAGTACTTTTGTTTTGAAAACTTTGAATTATATCTTCATTATTTTTGTGTAGTGCACCCCCAAAGTTGAGCACCATAAGTCCAGATTGGTTTTAGAACTTGCTTATAGAGTAGTAGTTTATTATATATTGTTAGAGTGGATTCTTTTCCGATCAGCCATTACATGTTTCTGTATTTAAGTCCCAGCTCTTCCCTTTTCTTTTTAACGTGTGCTTTCCAGTTAAGCTTTGTATCCAAGGACATACTGGGGTGTGTTGCATGCGGTATTGATTGATGATTGATGTATACCGGAATATATTCGATTCTTCTATTTGTAAAATTTATATGAATGGATTTAGTTTCATTTAATTTTATCCTCTATCTTTTTGTCCAATTACTAACTTGGTCAATCGCCATTTGTAGCGCTGCTGTAGATTCTTTGTTCGTATTGCCGACGGCCATAATTGCAGTATCATCTGCAAAAGTTGCAATAACATTATTTTCTAATACTGGAAAGTCACAAGTATACAATAGTTGAAGGACCGGTTCCAATACACTTCCTTAAGGAAGTCCAGCTTTAATTTCCTTAAGTTCCGAACTAGCATCGTCCCGTCTTATTCTAAAGAATCTGTCTGTTATGAATACCTTGAAAATTGTTGTGTAATATTTCGATAATTTGGTTTTTCAGTTTGTATTTCAACCCTTCGTGCCAAACAGTGTTCAAAATCGCCGATTTATTTTGAAAACCCAGATCAATATCATTATGAGTGACAACGTAGGTGACTTATTAAACAACTCAACAAATGATAACTAATTTCACAATTCATCATAATAAACACAAATGTGAAAAGATTAGTTTTACAGCTAAAAAATATTCTAATTAGTAACAGTAAAAAGAGACTAGTGTAAGTGTTCAAAATAAAACAAATCATAACCAGCCCAAATTAGTTATGATGTAGGCAAGTAAATATAGGAAAAATATGTAAACGCAATCTATATATATATATATATATATATAATATATATATATAATATATATATATATATATATATATATATATATATATATATATGTATATATATATATATATATATATTTATATATATATATATGTATATATATATATATATATATATATATATATATATATATATATATATATATGTATATATATATATATATATATATATATATATATATATATATATATAGATATATATATATATATATAATATATATATATATATATATATATATATATATATATATATATATATATAGAGGGGAAGAGTAGTCTTGACCGACTAGTTAAACAGCAGTATTATGTTCTTGGGGTAAGCGGTCTTTGGAAATGAACTAAAAATTTTGGACATCTTTTTAGCTACGTCAAGCTTTCGAAAATATTTCATTTTCTTCATCAGGGCTACAATTATAGTAGATTATCAATATTTTTGAGATTAAAAGTAAAGAACAACCCTATTTTATATGTAACATTAAGGTACTTATTGCTAAGTGGTGTGTTCAAAAATTGTTGTTTGTGGGGGCACTTTATTACACTTATTCATAAGAAAAAACAGACAAATATTTACTTTATTTTGTTAGAATAGTACAGAGAATTGTGTGGTCGTAAAGTAATTTTAATTTATAAAGGATTGTTTTGTTATGTTTTCTTGTCATTTTGCTAAGAGCAGTAGTTAAGTTGTGGTTAATTTATATTTGAAAGTAGAATGACGTTGACATTTTGTTTGATCGTTTTAAAGTTAAAAGTTAGTGAAAATCAGTGTGATTATTATCAAAGAGATATGTCAGAAATATTGTAAGAGTTTTCACTTTGACTGCCCATCTGTAATAGATTGGAGAAAATTAAACTCAGATCTTCAATGTCAGTTTTTTTATTGATCGAGATCGGTTCCAGGTGGATTTTTACCATCTCCTTAAAGATTCTCCTGCCGAGATTTCTCTCTTTACATAGGATTTTGGTTCAAGCAAAATAAATTCATGTGAAAATTGGCTACGACTATGTTGGCAAGCGCACAAGAGTTTTTCTTTAATCTGCAATCACTTTTGTGGGAAGTGATTCTGTCTTTTAGGACTCTAGATGTTTATCCTATATAGATTTTTTCGCACTGAGAGCAAGGGATGCTGTAAACTACTTCTGAAATTTTTGTGATTTCATCTTTGTCTTTTTAGTGAACCCTTATTTTCTAAGTTAATAAGTCTGCTTTTTAACCTGTTGTTGAATGTTTGTGTAACTTGTCCCATGTTTCCATCGTATGTTACACACACAATAGACTTAGAAAGAAGGTAACAATTTCAGATTTACAAAAACTACAACTTTCTCTTGCCAATACTTAACAACAGTTAAACAATGTAATACCCAGGGATGTTTTGATGAATTTAAAACACGTCAAAACACAAGTGCCAATAGACATTTCAATTTAATCAAAAACAACAATATTAGAAAATTTAATGAACTCAAAGCTATACAAAACAATTTTAATATACATATTGAAGACAACTGGGTCAGAAACATCTCGGGGGTTGACATTCTTGAAGATATCTTAAAATTTCTAGCAATAGGCCCCAAATTCAGTCTTAATCTTAACAAGAAAGACATTTCAATTAAGGAACTTCTAACTGATTTAGAAAATATTTTAAAGTCTATCACAATGAATAATAACAATAAAAACGTAGTAAGAGCTAAGTTTACCAATATTTTAACTAATTACCATCACAAACTTATAAATCAAAATTATTTAGATTTAATATACAATAAAACTAAAAAAATTCTTAAGGATAATGAAGAGCTGAAAGGTAACATCACAGTTATACTAAAAAAAGACACGTATCTCGAAAAATGCAACACCATCTTATAAGATCAGAACTACTACACTCAGCTTACCAAGATTCTACTTCTACCTTTCAACAAAAAGCTAATCAGTTAGTAACCAAACTTAAGAATCAAGGGAGATTTACAGAGGAGATGGGGAAGTCTCTTATGGTATATAATCACACATCACCAAAATTCTATGGGCTTCCTAAAATCCACAACCCACAGTTCGCAATGTAACCCATTATCGCCTCTCTCAATGCCCCTAACAACAAGTTATCAACGTTTCTGTCTGAAATTTTAGCCAATGCTTATGAAAAAAAAAAATGACTACTATGTAACGGACTCATTTCATTCCACTAATTTTATAACAGGCGTGAAGCTCCCTCCTGGCTTCGTACTGATAAGCCTGATGCTGTCTCTTTATACAGTAATATCCCTTTACAATTAGTCATCAAAAGCATCAGAGGGTACTGGACTGATATTCGCAAATACATGAAATTAACACTCGTCAACTTTCTTGAAATTTTAAAACTTTATATTTCAGTCGACATATTGTATATTCAATTAACTTTTCTATAAACAAATAATGGGTACTCCAATGGGAGCTACTCTTTCTCCTATCATATCACAATACGTAATGGACGACCTCCTCAATGAATCCACCCCTAAACTCTCCTTCAACTTACCATTCATAAAAAAAAATTTGCTGATGATATCATTACCTCGATACCTTACAATAAAATGGATGAGATTCTCAGAATCTTTAATGACTTTTTTCATCCCAACCTACAGTTCACCATTGAAGAGGAAACAAACAACAGTGTCCCCTTTTTTTAGACACTCTTCTAGTCAGAAAAGAAGACAACTCCGTCATAGTAGATTGGTATACCAAACCAACCTACTTAGGAAGATACATTAACTTCCATTCCTCCTCATACCACTAAAATCAAAATAAACATGATACTGGGCTTGAAGTCAAGAGTAGAGAGAATCTCTCATCCTTCCCTCAGACAAAAAAAATCTAAATAAACTACGGGACACTCTACGCACCAACTCCTATCCAATCCAATTAATAAATAAATTATTATTCAACTCAACCACACCCCCTGTGCAACAAAACAACAATCTTACACCGGATATTAGTGCTTTCCTCTCTGAAAACCGAATCAAATGTTATTTTTCATTTCCATACATAAAAGAAATCTCCACAAAAACAACTAAACTTTTCAACCAATTAACTAATTTAAAAATCGCTTTTAAACAAAAAAAAACTATCGACAATATTTTCACTTGTCTAAAAGACAAAGATGAAATCACAAAAGTTTCAGAAGTAGTTTACATCATCCGTTGCTCTCATTGAAGATCTGAGTTTAATTTTCTCCAATCGATTACAAATAGGTAGTCAAAATGAAAACTCTTACAATATCTCTGACATATCTCTTTGATAATAATCCCACTGATTTTCACTAACTTTTAACTTTAAAACGATCAAACAAAATGTCAACGTCATTCTACTTTCAAATATAAATTAACCACAACTTAACACACAATTCTCTGTACTATTCTAACGAAATGAAGTAAAAATTTATTATATTTCCCAGAGATGAATATGTCGAGTTTATCTTGTGGTTTTTCCTGTTTTTTCTTATGAATAAGTGTAATAAAGTGCCCCCCACAAACACAATTTTTGAACACACCACTTAGCAGTAAGTACTTTAATGTTACATATAAAATAGGGTTTTTCTTTACTTTCAATCTCAAAAATACTGATAATCTACTGTAATTGTAGCCCTGATGAAGAAAATGAAATATTTTCGAAAGCTTGACGTAGCTAAAAAGATGTCCAAAACTTTTTAGTTCATTTCCAAAGACCGCTTACCCAAAAACATAATACTGCTATATATATATATATATATATATATATATATATATATATATATATACATATACATATATATATATATTATATATATATATATATATATATATATATATATATATATAATATTATATATATATACGTTTATATATATAAATATATATACATAAATATACATATATATATATATATATATATATATATATATATATATATATATATATATATATATATGTATATTTATGTATATATATTTATATATATATATAACATATATATAAATATATATATATATATATATATATATATATATTATATATATATATAATTGAAAAATTGTAAATGTAAAACATGTAAATATTATAAAATAAATACAAGAAAGAGTAAGAAGGAAGGATGAATGAAATAGAGAGTGAGAGGGAGACAGTGAGAGGGAGAGCGTGAGAGAGAGAGAATTAAAATAAGTAATAAATAGTAATGCATATGGCACGTCATTGGACCCAAAAAAAAATTGAATTGAGTCTTTTGCAATTATTTTTCTCAACAAAAACACATAACAACTAAACAAAAAATAAAACAGCTAGTAAAAAAAAGCTTTTTAAAAAAATAACAAACATCATCATGTAAAGTATTAACTGAAAATCATGAAACTAACTCATCAAAAGGAACGAGGGCTCCTCACGTGGCACAAAACCAGCCAATCGCAAGGTTTTTTTTACAAATGCATATTTCTAACAATTCGTATTTGTAACCCTTAAAAGAATTCTGTAAACCTAAGCATCTATGTACTAGTTTTTCAAATAGTAAAGAGATTTTTGACTTTGACCTTGTTTTGTTATAGGTTTTACGTAACAATTATTAGGTTTCCTTGTAACACTAAATAGCCCACACTACCTACCTACTACCATATATATAGAATTATATCCATATTATTAAAAATTAATTACTGTAATCAAACATCAATGTCCTAATCTAAATTACGAATAACTCTAACTGCGCTAACCTTTACTAAAAGAACTCTACAATCATACAGACTTTGTAAAAAGAAATACAAAAGTAATAGGTTTTAAAAGGATATAACTGCAAATGTCATAAAATATGTTGCACAGCAACTGAACAGAGAAATCAATGTAGCTCTTTCAATTACAAAACATCCAGCAGCTGTAAATTCGTTTTTCAACGAACCAATTTTGAGACACAGACAGCCCATCTCT
This sequence comes from Pachyrhynchus sulphureomaculatus, assembly GCA_019049505.1. Classification (NCBI taxonomy): domain Eukaryota; kingdom Metazoa; phylum Arthropoda; class Insecta; order Coleoptera; family Curculionidae; genus Pachyrhynchus; species Pachyrhynchus sulphureomaculatus. The sequence goes on along the minus strand of CM032452.1, from coordinate 15,666,249 downwards.
TGGTAGTATTTAGATTTTTCAGGAAAAGATTCTTTAACTTTAAGGCATGTAGCTGTGAGTTTATCCTTTTCTCTCTTAGTAAGGTCGCAAACAAATATACAGGCCGCGACTGGTGCCTGGAAAAAATAATAAGTTTTAATTGCTCTAGAAGTGAACACTACTTCTAGAGCAATTCATATCAAATACTGGTAGTTATAGTGAAAATAAAAATATCTATCGACCATTTGCGTATTAAATATTCATTCAAAGATTTTTAATGCAGAACTAAGTTAAGTAGCGGGCTGAAAAAGGGAAATAATTGTAAATGTGTGAAAGCTACCAAATAAATTTTATCTGCATTACGTAAATAAATAACTTTTAAATATTACTAAATAAGAAATCTTTTTTTGTGACCTCCTTAATACTGAAGAATAATTTAAGCATGACTATATCAGATTCTCAGACTAGGTAAAAGAAGAGGACTGGCATATGACTTGTTCTTCTTTGAATACCATGCAAAGGCATTTGAGCAAACGTCTTTTTATCATCTTCATATTTTTCTCTTTCTTGGGGCATTAATAACCGATTCAAAACCCTGTGTCCAGTTCAGTGATGGATGTTACATAGCAACGGTACTCTCCTGCGCCTCATTCCTTACGTTTTTTCAACTTTTCTTTCCAGAACCAGCCATACTGCTCACCTCGTAATATGTGTCCGAAATAACCGATTTATCTTCCCTTGATAGTTTCGAAAAATTCCCTGTTTGTAAAACCCGCTCTCTTTATTACCTCCTCGTTTCTGACATCATCCCATCCATCTCAAAATCCTCTATCTTTTTAATGAATGTTGATTTTAATGTCCACGTCTCCATTCCGTAGAGCAGGATACACCAGACTTAGCATTTCATTATTTCGTACATAGTATCAGTTCACAGGAAGTTTTTTTTTAGCTTAATTAAAGTTGTTCTTGCATGTTCTATTCGACATCTATACTCCATTTCTGGCTCCCATTTGTCATCGATTAAACATCCCAAATACTTAAATTTACTGATACACTCGAGTTCTTCCTCCTTTATGGTAAGTCGGGTATTGAAAACTGGTTTCGGCTGATAGTCATAAACATAAATTAAGTTTTTTAATAGTCACCTTTAACCCACTTTACTGCTTGCCTTCTGTATATTACTCAAAAGAAGCTGAATATCGTTTTCGTTATCTGTCACGAGCACGGTGTTTTCAGCGTATCGGATGTTATTTGTTGGGATACTGCAATTTTTATGCTCAGAAACAGTTTCTGACATAGCCTATTTAAAAGCTCTTTCCACAGATAGATTGAAAAACATTGGTGATAAAATGCACCCCTGCCTCATGCCTTCCCTGATTTCAAAACTCTCAGTTACTTCGGAATTGAGGGACCTGATTGATTCCCATTTACGTTAGCGAGTATGATTATATCTTCGTCATTCAAGTTTATCTCCCGCAGATACGTTATCAACAGATCAAGATTCACATTATCAGACTCGTTTTCATAATTGATAAAGCTTCCATTCGCCGTTCATAGTAATTTTAGACCACAGCCTGCAGAATACAGATAACTTCCCTTGTGCCTTACCTACTTCTGACCCGAACTGACTTTCTCCATTAACTTCTTTGCATTTTCTATATAGTCTGTTGGTCTCTTTGAACTATGTACCCTTGGAATTGTGCGATCGTTTTTAATACGTCAGTCGGCATCTACTCATTTCTGGGGGTGTTAAATGGATATTTAAAAATGGGGTTGTTTACGTTTTTGAATACTGATTTTAGGTTCATCCAAGCTTCTTCAATGTCATTTCTTTCTAGAATAATTGCCATTTTTCCATTTATTTGTTGTGTGTAGGTTGTTTTGATGTCATTGTTTTTTAGTCGTCTTTACATTTAGTTTTCTTATTAAACAAATATAGTTATGATCGAAGCCAACATTTGTTCCACGAAAACTAGTGCTTGTTTGCGAGAAAAATAAGTACCTATTTTTTCATCTATTTACCTTGTTGTAACCAATATTTAAATAAATTTTGGTTTGGAACTTGACGGCTCTTAATAGGACCCTACATCAGAAAATGTATGAAGGGTATGATAATGATCCAAAATTAAGTAGAAGTTGTATAAAGTGTTTAAAGTGAGCCATTACTTACCAGACACAGTATTAATGAAAATACACTTGCTATAATAACAGTACCATACATGTGCATAAGGAGGCTAATGAACTGAAAATATAAAAAACTGTTGATAACAAATAGTAAAAGTTGAATTTCAAACAATTTTTTCAGGCAAGTTACTATGTTATGCAGGTGAATATTTATCAACTCTATTTGTTTAATTGTTGGTAATATTACATCTCTATCGCTCAATGTTTCTAATCTGATCGCAATTTCTGCAACTCGTTTGTATCTAGTTTTTTACAGTTATCAATAAAGTTATCATTAAAATACATAGAAATATCACACTGTAGTCCAAGATGAATGAATTTAATGGTACAAGTACAAACTGAAATATTTTATACACCACACACCTTCTATTGTGTACCATTGTAGGTAACTAAGATACTCTAATATAAATAATAACAAAGTGATAAGAGTGAAGTAATATTTGAAGTATTTAGAGAAATGATTCTCAGATTTTGATCTTCCAGTTAGTAAAGCATCATCAACTAACGTGATTGTATAAAATAGTTGGCCCCAAGTAAATCTGTTCATATAAAAAATAATAATGGCTATAGGCATAATTAGGCCCTGACATATTACTAATAAGATTAGAATAATGGTCATTATAAACCCATAGTTAAATTGCTTTATGTATAAGAATCCTTCATAACACTTTACAAGTGCAGAACAAATTCCAAAAATTAAATAAAATACCACTTGACGTTGGTAACGTCGTTTCTTTACTAGAATATTCTTTTGAAAATTAAAGCTCGGCACAATATTTAAAAAACTAGCAAATTTGATAAGCGAAGCACAATAGAACGCTTCACGCCGAGACGCCATAATACTATTCGTTCAATTAAAAATATTTAGTTGACATTCTGCAGTTAAACAAACAATTATTTTTATCGCTGTGAAAAGAAGCAGGTGAGTATGGGGTACAGTGAATCACAGGGTAAAGTGGATCGTTTTCAATAACTTCATATGTATTGCCTACAGGTATGTGCGCGTTCGTTAGAATAACGCTCTTATACGCCCCCCTCTGCCGATGTAGGCGTTGTCACTGAGCCGGAATAGGAGAACGCGCTGCGGAACTCCATTCCAAAATTCTAACCTACTTTGAAGCAAAATATTTATTTTAAAAAACGTAAATAATTACTTTCGTACTTACCTACTAAGTACGAAAGTAATTATTTACGTTTTTTAAAATAAATATTTTGCTTCAAAGTAGGTTAGAATTTTGGGAATGGAGTTATTATTCATGTTCATAAATGTACTTAAATATATTAGACTGTATCAGTTTGCCTAACAAGAAGTTCGTTTTATATTTAAATAGTCTTTTTTATTATTGTAACGGCTACTGGGTCATAGTGGAGTATTTTATGATAGGATACAGCGGATTGCGATCCACTGTACTCCATGCAGCTTTAGTCCGGCAATGTTTTCGTTACAGGTAAAAATGACGCGAAATAGAAAGATGAAAACTAACATCGGACTCCCTACAGAAGAAGAAATGCAAATTGCCCTACAAATGATTACCGACTGGAGGAAAATAAAAGCTGTATCAAGATTGCACAGGTACTATAAAAAAATAAGAAACCTTTCTGTGGAAGATCCTATAACTCAGTTCAACGTATCCAGTTATGCTGTGCGTAAAATATTCACTGATCCTCAAGAAAAAGCAGTGGTTAATTACATAACTGAATGCAGCGAAATGTTTTACTGACTTACAGTAATAGATGTTCGCAAATTTGAATACGAGATGACGATGCTGAACAAGATCCAAGTGCCACAAAAGTGGCATGAGACTAAGCTCGCAGGCATTGAATGTATAGTCTCAGAAAGAAGCACCCTGGCCTTAGCCTAAGAAAACCTGAGGGCTACAGTTTAAGTCGTGTCACGTTATTCAACTGCCATAATGTGAACTTATTCTTGGACAATTTTAGAAAATGTTATGTCTATGCAAGAAGTATTTGGTAATGGAACTAGAGTGTACAACTTGCACGAAACTAATACCATGACCGTTCAAAAGTCAGCCAAAGTATTGGCAGTCAAAGGACAAAAACAAGTGTCCAAAGTCACCACCGCAGAAAAAGGCACTTTAGTAACAACCTGCTACATTGTGAATGCTCTGAGAAACACCTTGCCAACAATCATGATATTTTCTAGAGTCCTTTCCAAACAATATGTGAGAAATGAAGCTCCGGCTGAAACATTACGCATACAAATAGCAAAAAAGATAATACCAGTCTCCTGATATTAGATAATCACGAGTCGTACATCTGTATAGAGGCACAGCATTTGGTAAAAGGCAACAGTATCACCGTTCTCATAGTGCCACCGTATCCGACAGGGAAAATGTAAAGGCTAGATGTTGGTGTTTTTGCATCATTCAAATTTGTTGATAATAAAGCAATTGACGGCTGATGCTAGATCCAGAGAAAACATTCTCAATTTATGAAGTCGCTGGGTATGTAAAGGAAGCACACATGAAAGCAATGACACCAAACAATATTTGTAATGCATTTCTGACTGGCATTTTTCCTTTCAACAGAGATGTCTTTGTTGAACTGGATTTCGCACCCAGTGAAGTTACAAAGAGGCAATAAAACCAAGAAAATGACGTAAATCCGGACGGCAGAACAGAAGGAGACAATTATAATGATAATAACAACTTGAGAACTCCATCACCTTGTCGCTAAATCCTTTTCGGTTAATGCACCAGCAGAGTTGCACAACACTTCACTTAAACACCTTGTCTTGCCAACTTCGATATACGTTCCCGAAGAGCCAGCAAAATCTCCTTTTGAAAATATTCCTGTCGAGCTGCCTCATACTCCACCTATGCAGAAAATTGTTCAACAACCTGATGCTCCTCATGAGAATCCTACAATTAAGATATCAACTCGTACACCTTCTACATCCACAAAATCTGCTACACAAGTAAATAACTCCATTAGTCCAATTAATCTTCGTGGATTGCCTAAGCTTGATCCAAGTGCCGAAATTGCCATCCTGGGCGACTTTAATGTCCACAATATCAACTGGCTCAAATATTCAAATACTACCGACGAACAAGGTCGTGAAGCTGAATCATTCTCAATCAGTTATGGCTTAACTCAGCTTATTGACGAACCAACACGGATCCCTGATCGAGACGGGGAGTTCGCCAGTCTTCTTGATCTGTTTTTAACCACCAATCCGGAGATTTACACGGTCACCGTAAATCCGCCGTTAGGTTCTTCCGACCATAAACTGCTTTCGACATCGAGTATCCTGCCAATCAGTGACAGAGAGGCGCCTAGGCCGCGCAAGATTTGGCACTACAAATCTGCTAAATGGGAAGATCTCATGGAATACTTTCGAACTTTCCCTTGGATGGACGTTTGTTTTCGATCAGATAACCCATCTGACTGCGCCAGGGAGGTCTCCGATGTTATTTTTGGCTGGTATGGAAGCTTACATCCCTTTTTCGAAGAAATCCTCCTCCAACGGCAAGCCTTGGTTCGACCGAAAATGCAAAGAAGCTGTTGCTTCTAAACATATTGCCTACCGACAATGGCGTGAAAATCCTAACACCTTAAATCGAAACATCTTTGTTCATGCCCGGAACAGATGCAAGGGAATTATCGACGAAACCAAGGAGGCACACAATCAACGAATTAGAAACAAACTCTCGCTTGTCCCAACAATTCCAGGTCCTTTTGGGCAGTCGCTAAGGCAGTTAGTCAAAACTTTACCAAATCCACTATACCACCACTCACACGGCCAGATAATTCCATTGCAACCACACCTGTTGAGAGAGCGAACTTGTTGGCTGAACTCTTTGCTTCACATTCTACTGTCGATTTCCAAGGAAAAAACACCACCTACTATTCCCATATTGCAGTCAAGGATGCTCGATGTTGTCTTCAGACAGCGCATCATAAAGCGTGTTTTAATGAAGCTAGACACCAAGAAGGCTTCTGGCGCTGACGGAATACCTGCCATAGTTCTCAAAAACTGTGCAAGGGAACTAACACCAGTTTTCTGTAGACTTTTTAACCTATCCTACAGAAAGGGAATATTTCCGTCCTGCTGGAAATGTGCCACGGTTCAGCCGATACCTAAAAAAGGTAAGAAGTCCTTGCCAAATAACTACCGACCAGTTGCACTGCTTTCAATAATATCGAAAGTCATGGAAAAGGTTATCAATGAGCATCTTCTAAAATATCTTGAACGATTCAATATTATTAGCGATCACCAATATGGTTTTCGTAAACATAGATCAACAGGAGATCTTCTGACTTATGTAACACATGTTTGGAACAACGCAATTGAACACTTTGGAGAATCTCGAGCGGTTGCTCTTGACATATCCAAGGCATTCGACCGTGTTTGGCACGATGGACTGTTGGCTAAGTTGCGCTCTTATGGTATGTCTGAAAGGTTCTGTTTGTGGCTCTCATGTTTCCTCAGAGAGCGTTCTTTACGAGTGGCGGTCGACGGATTTCTTTCTAACACCCTCACTATCAACGCCGGTGTGCCCCAGGGCTCCATACTGTCTCCTACTCTCTTTCTCATTTACATTAACGATCTGCTGGAAAAGACCGGGAATCCAATCTATAGCTTTGCAGATGACAGTACGCTTGTCTCTTCATTCACCTTGAACGCTCGGACATCGGCTGCTCAGGCGAATATCCGCAGACAGCAGGAGGTCGTTCAACTTAACAAAGACCTGGAAGAAATTCTATCTTGGGGTGACAGTAACCAAGTGGAATTTAACGCTACAAAAACCCAAGCGGCAGTTTTTTCTAAAAAAGTTAACGTTGCTGAACCCGACATTGTTATGTCGGGGCACTCCATTCCCCTAGCATCGTCGCTCAATTTGTTGGGCGTTAGTTTGGGAGCAAATATGTCTTGGCATGAACATGTTGCAGGCATAGCAAGGAGAGCTTCTCAAAAATTGGGAATATTATTTAGAACCAGAAAGCTTTACACCCCACAGCAACTGTTAATTCTTTACAAAGCCCAAATTCGACCAACTATGGAATACTGCTCCCACGTTTGGGGCTCCGCTCCCAAACATACACTGCATTTGTTGGATTCTGTTCAGAGAAGAGCGGTCCGTCTGATTGGGGACCCGGAATTGACCGGCGGCCTTGATTCGCTGGAACATCGAAGAACGGTTGGCGACTTGAGTCTGTTCTACAAGTATTTTCATGGAAAGTGTTCGAAGGATGTAGCCCGCTTAATTCCTCCCAAAGCGGTGCATGTTAGAAATACACGTCGCGCTGGTGCTTCGCATCCGTATGAGGTTCAGCTTGTTACTCCGCGTACGACGCTTTTCAAGCAATCTTTTATATGGAGAATATCATCCCTTTGGAATAATTTGCCCAGCGCTGTGTTTCCCACCGAGTACAATTTACAGCGATTCAAGAACAACGTGAATCGCTTTTTTCCGCACTCGTGCCGCTCCTGGAGCGTTTTAGGGACTTCCCTGCAGCACGTGTGCTAGACCAATAAAAAAAAAAAAAAAAAAAAAAGAAAAACGGTAGAGCACCTAGACGTACAGGGAAAACTATGATTACAACCTATACACCGAATAAACTTGGGATAGAAAAAAGCGCAGAAAAAAACAAGCTCAAAAGACCAAGATGTCTGCAAAAAAATTTGGAAAGTGACAGTTCTCATGAAGAAGACGACTGGATCAGTATTTATTCAGAAGAAGAACCGATGTTTGAGGAAGGAGTCCACATTATGAGTATGGATCCTAATGAGTTCCGTCCACTAGAAAGATTGCCTAAAGAAGATAATTTTATATTAGTTGAATTTAAGGTGAAAGGAAAAAAGATTTTTTTATATAGCACAAGTGATAGGGGGAAAAGGTGAAGAGACAGAGGTCAGTTTTCTAAGGAACTCTGTCAAAAGTTTGCCCAATGTCCCAGATATTGCGACGGTTGCGTTGCATGACGTTAAAATGATTTTGACTACACCTAGATTTACTGGGAATACGAAGAGAACGCAAGGATTATATCATTTTGATATTGATTTTACGAGAATGGATTTACGTTAAGTTTTGAAGTATCATTGTTTAAACTAGATCTCATGGTAAAAGCGATAAACAAATCAACTTCCAGTTATTTTTAACAAAATAATTGTAAATTATCTTGTTAAAAATAATATTTAAGTTAGTTAAACTTTAGAAAGTGTCAAGTAATGTTTTAATTATCATACAAAGGTTTATGCCGAATATTTCTTTTTATGATTTTATTTTGATAAGTAGGTGGTACACTGGAGAATGATTGTTTTTCATAACTATAAGACTGTTTTCGAGGCAGATATTATGATTCTCTTAAAGTACAACTATATAATAAAGAGTTTAGTAGAAGAAAACATTTTTATTAGTTTAAATACTCATGAACCAATGTAACCCATACCGATCTACTCTAGCTCAAATCCTGATTAACTGTGACCCGTATCTGGAACACAACGGATGAATTCTCTTTTTTTTAATTATTGTCTCTGATAAACTAAGTCACTAAATGGCAATTTGATACATTTTTTTATAAGGTTAGGTATGCCTCTTTCGACTTTAGCGAAAATACAGTCAATTAAATGGAAAACGTCCAAGCTATCCCCGTTTACAAAAATAATAATCCACTGTACCCAATGCTCCCCTATATGCAACTTAGGTCAGAATGAATAGTGGGGAAATGAAAAATTATGAGTAGTGTTTAGATTAGATATCCAATCTAAAGATAAAATGATAATTATATAAGTTAGGTGTAAATAAGAAAAGGTTAAAAAAATAAAGTAAAAAATATAGTGCAGAGCACTATATTGTTGCTTATTGGACAAGGATCATACGCTCGTTAATTAATTTACTTGAAGATAAGGATTTTCAACTTCTTGTAATACAATGACGATAGTAGCAGAGACTTAAGAACCGTATCTCAAAATATATTAGTAGCCAACAAAACCTCAGCGCTTTCTGGTATGAAGCAAACAAGACTCTTAATCGAGGAGCAATACTCACAGTCCAAAATTAATGTTGTACTATTATCACCATATCACCAGTTTATTGATTAAAAATGAACCAATCCTGTAACTCGCTCCTTGGAATAGTTTAAAAAAATGTTCAATTCCGAAGTTGTATAGATTTAGAAAAATTTAGTAAAATCAGAAAAAATCGCCAATCGGGGTATTGACATTTGACACAAACTTTACATTTTTTGAATGAAATATTCTCTATATTATTCTTAATTCTATAAATGCCAATATGTATATAAATGATATTATTATGCAAAATTAGCAAAAAATAATGATTTTTATAACTTTACGGAAGTTAGCTATGATAACTTTGGATTTGTAGTATAGCTTTCACTTACTATGACCATAGTTTCAGATTCGATCCCCGGCAGATCAATACACTTTAATTTTAAAGTGAATTTGGCTAGGCCATATTCCACTATATGCTGCTTACGAGCATATATTTGCAAACTCTCAAAACACTGCCCGCTTTAAAAAAAAAAGGCAGTTGGTTGTTGGTGAGAAGCCGCTCGGATCATGAAAGGCTGACGATGAAGGCACAGCCCCTGCCTTCGAGGACTGAGTACCAACCCTCGGAAAAACTGCCGGGCACTCCGTTCGGTTGAGAGTGCTTGGACCATAAAAGGCTGACAATAAAGGCCCCGCCCCTTAGTACGGTTGAGGCAGTCGGCTTCGAGAGCTGGGAGACTACTCCGAGAGTTAAACTGCTGGAAGCATATTATTAACATATGCCGAGATGCGGACGAAGTATATAGCGCTCTCCTGAAATTTGAATAAACAAAGTTCTTTGCAAGAAACCAGTGAACTAACAAAAACCCCAATTTCTACGATTAAGGGTATTGTAGGAAAACCATCACTTAGAAATAAATACAAATATTTTATTAAACGAACAAACAGAACCAAATTGGTCACCCCTTTTAAATTTATTAATATAATTGATCATCGGTCATCGGTCATCGGTCATCGGTCATCGGTCATCGGTCATCGGTCATCGGTCATCGGTCATCGGTCATCGGTCATCGGTCATCGGTCATCGGTCATCGGTCATCGGTCATCGGTCATCGGTCATCGGTCATCGGTCATCGGTCATCGGTCATCGGTCATCGGTCATCGGTCATCGGTCATCGGTCATCGGTCATCGGTCATCGGTCATCGGTCATCGGTCATCGGTCATCGGTCATCGGTCATCGGTCATCGGTCATCGGTCATCGGTCATCGGTCATCGGTCATCGGTCATCGGTCATCGGTCATCGGTCATCGGTCATCGGTCATCGGTCATCGGTCATCGGTCATCGGTCATCGGTCATCGGTCATCGGTCATCGGTCATCGGTCATCGGTCATCGGTCATCGGTCATCGGTCATCGGTCATCGGTCATCGGTCATCGGTCATCGGTCATCGGTCATCGGACATCTATCAACTTTTATCTATCACCTATCATCTATCGTCTATCGTCTATCGTCTATCGTCTATCGTCTATCGTCTATCGTCTATCGTCTATCGTCTATCGTCTGTCGTCTGTCGTCTGTCGTCTGTCGTCTGTCGTCTGTCGTCTGTCGTCTGTCGTCTGTCGTCTGTCGTCTGTCGTCTGTCGTCTGTCGTCTGTCGTCTGTCGTCTGTCGTCTGTCGTCTGTCGTCTGTCGTCTGTCGTCTGTCGTCTGTCGTCTGTCGTCTGTCGTCTGTCGTCTGTCGTCTGTCGTCTGTCGTCTGTCGTCTGTCGTCTGTCGTCTGTCGTCTGTCGTCTGTCGTCTGTCGTCTGTCGTCTGTCGTCTGTCGTCTGTCGTCTGTCGTCTGTCGTCTGTCGTCTGTCGTCTGTCGTCTGTCGTCTGTCGTCTGTCGTCTGTCGTCTGTCGTCTGTCGTCTGTCGTCTGTCGTCTGTCGTCTGTCGTCTGTCGTCTGTCGTCTGTCGTCTGTCGTCTGTCGTCTGTCGTCTGTCGTCTGTCGTCTGTCGTCTGTCGTCTGTCGTCTGTCGTCTGTCGTCTGTCGTCTGTCGTCTGTCGTCTGTCGTCTGTCGTCTGTCGTCTGTCGTCTGTCGTCTGTCGTCTGTCGTCTGTCGTCTGTCGTCTGTCGTCTGTCGTCTGTCGTCTGTCGTCTGTCGTCTGTCGTCTGTCGTCTGTCGTCTGTCGTCTGTCGTCTGTCGTCTGTCGTCTGTCGTCTGTCGTCTGTCGTCTGTCGTCTGTCGTCTGTCGTCTGTCGTCTGTCGTCTGTCGTCTGTCGTCTGTCGTCTGTCGTCTGTCGTCTGTCGTCTGTCGTCTGTCGTCTGTCGTCTGTCGTCTGTCGTCTGTCGTCTGTCGTCTGTCGTCTGTCGTCTGTCGTCTGTCGTCTGTCGTCTGTCGTCTGTCGTCTGTCGTCTGTCGTCTGTCGTCTGTCGTCTGTCGTCTGTCGTCTGTCGTCTGTCGTCTGTCGTCTGTCGTCTGTCGTCTGTCGTCTGTCGTCTGTCGTCTGTCGTCTGTCGTCTGTCGTCTGTCGTCTGTCGTCTGTCGTCTGTCGTCTGTCGTCTGTCGTCTGTCGTCTGTCGTCTGTCGTCTGTCGTCTGTCGTCTGTCGTCTGTCGTCTGTCGTCTGTCGTCTGTCGTCTGTCGTCTGTCGTCTGTCGTCTGTCGTCTGTCGTCTGTCGTCTGTCGTCTGTCGTCTGTCGTCTGTCGTCTGTCGTCTGTCGTCTGTCGTCTGTCGTCTGTCGTCTGTCGTCTGTCGTCTGTCGTCTGTCGTCTGTCGTCTGTCGTCTGTCGTCTGTCGTCTGTCGTCTGTCGTCTGTCGTCTGTCGTCTGTCGTCTGTCGTCTGTCGTCTGTCGTCTGTCGTCTGTCGTCTGTCGTCTGTCGTCTGTCGTCTGTCGTCTGTCGTCTGTCGTCTATCGTCTATCGTCTATCGATCCTCGATCATCGATCATCGATCATGGATCATCGATCATGGATCATGGATCATGGATCATGGATCATGGATCATGGATCATCGATCATCGATCATCGATGACCATGACCGACTCATATAACTCTTGAATGGACGCGGACACAAAAAATATTATCTTAACCAGATAAAAAACAATTAAAAATAAACGCCTTGTCTCATTTTTCTGTAGCGAGTATCGCCTTCACTGAGGGACTTCCCCTAGTAAACCGGGGATTTACCGATCTCAATTTTTTAGTACACGCAAGAATTTAATATTAGTCTCACACCCATGCGAAAAAGAGTCAGAAATTCTCACGCTTAAACAAAAAATTGAGATTGTTGAAGTTTACAATAAGAAAAAGTTAAGATTAAGGGACTTATCCGAGCGTTTTAATATGGGAAAAACACAAGCTGCTGATATAATTAAACATAAAGAAATCCCTCTAAACAAGTGGATGTCGAACAGCAATTTGAATGATAGAAGAAGCTTTTTGATTGGTGATGGTATCAAAATTGATAAGTTATGTTATAACTGGTTTATAGCAGCTTGCCATAAGGGGATTCCTTTGACAGGTATGCACATGAATTATTTTTTTTAGATAAGGTTTTCTAGAATTAGTGCGTTGATTTTCTTTTCATATTAATTCAAAGAATGGATAAAAGGGGTGAGAGTATCAGTAGGCTTGTCGTGGCAAAAATGCAAAAAACTTATTGTTAATGTTTTTTTTCAGGTCCGCAAAGATAATGCAAAGCAAAAGAAACGGCCGAGTCTCTGGGACATTCTACGTTCAGTGCTTCTTCCCTTTGGCTTAATAAATTTAGAATTCGTCACAACATAAATTTCAAAACGATTTCAGGAGAAGGAGCTTCGGTTCTTGCTGAAAATGTTTCATTATTCTGGAAAAAATGCCCTTCTTTAATTAAGGAATATTCACCGAGAGACATCTATAATGCCGATGAGACAGGCCTGTATTTTAGAGTTCTACCCAACAAAACGCTAACATTAAAAAAAGAAAAATGTGTTGGTGGTAAATATCCCAAAGAGAGATTTACAATTTTGCATTGTGCAAATATGGCTGGAGAAAAAGAAAAATTCTTAGTCATTGGTAAGGCAGCTAAACCCACAGCATTTAAAAATATTATCACAAACAACCGGCCTGTAACTTGGAAATATAGAAAGAAAGACAGGAGAAATTATGACGGAGTGGTTGTAAGATCTTGATGGGAAAATGATAAAAGAAAAAAGAAATATTTTGTTATTTTTAGACAATACAGGATCTCATCCAAAAGACATTCGCTTAAAAAATATAAAAATCTTCTTTCTGCCTCTTAACTGTACATCATTTTGTCAACCACTTGACCAGGGAATTATAAAAAATTTTAAAATTTATTACCGAAGTCTAATCCTAAAACACCTGATAGTAACCATTGAAACTGCTTTTACAGCTTTTGAGTTAATTAAGAAAATTACGCCATTGGATGCAGTTTACTTTGCAAAAACCGCTTGGGAACCAAGGAAACAGTTCAAAATTGCTTCCGTAAAGTGGGATTTAAGCATGAAAATATGCAAAGTGAAGACCAGTTAACTGAAGCTATTGCATCTGATCCAGAAGATGACTTACCACTTAACGTACTTTCAGATATCCTCAAAAATAAAAATTTGTTGCGAGTTGACTGATAATGAAAGCATTAATGATTTTTTGAACTAGATGAAAACTTTTATTTGAAAATATAGTTTCAGAACAAGAGATTGAAAATCCAGTTGAAATACAAGCACTTTCCGAAGATTCTAATGTCGATGAGGTTCCAATATCAACAGATGCTATCCCAAATTATGGTGAAGCTATTATCCTAACCAAGCAGCTTAAAGTTTTCTTTCCAAATTAGAAATACGATTTGTGAATGCTATTTTAAAGAAAAAGAGGAGACAAACCACAATATATGAATTTTTGCGCTATTAAAGTGACCTTTCATTTCATATGTATAACTCTATCCTATTATATTTTACATATATCTACTTTGTTTTTTTCTTAAGCATTAAGTTTCTTGTTTATTTTAAAAAATATGTACATATATGAGTATACGTTTTAAATGTCTCAAATTTTTTAATTACAGTTTTTATTAACAAAACGTATTGTATTTCTTTCAAGCGGACACCCCTCTTGAGCGGATACTTTCGGTCGGTCCCGTTGGTGTCTGCAGGGAGATTTCACTGTATAGATGTATATATATATATATATATATATATATATATATATATATATATATATATATATATATATATATATATACATATATATATATATATATATATATATATATATATATATATATATATATATATATATATATATATATATATATATATATAAATTTACAATGGTGTTTTTATTATATAATCGGATCCCAATCCCTTGTACATACACTTTCTGTTGAAACTGAACATAAGAAAAAACCAAAAAACACTGAAATATGGTAACTCACTCCTATCCTAGCCCCTTTTCTCTATATATATTTTCGATAAAAAAATTATATCCAACCAAAAACAGGAAAAATTCTCATGTTAACGATGAAGTCCACCTCTTTTTCTCTCATCCCCTAATTTCGATTCCTCGACTGAAAGAACTCCGAACAAAACTTACAACATGATAAACATGAAGGCACTCTTTTACCTTTCTTCCGCACCCTCTTGCCCCCTTTTACGCTTTAATATATATGGTGATGCTTAAAATTTACCTACTCCCTTCCAAAAACTTAAAGCAGTTGTCATAATATTAAAACTGTACAAGAGTTGACGATGTCGCATCTATTTCACTATCGTCCCCTATGGAAATTGCAAACATTGAAAAAACTTCATTTTTTAAATCCTTTCTGTCCAAGAACCCTGAAAAGGACATATATCACGATATGTACGAAGCAACTCCCTAATACCCACACCATTAACCGCTTATGTATTTTATCACCAAAAAAATAAGTAAAGTAATTTATCCATTACTTTCCTTGCAAACCCTACCATTTAAAATAGATATTTTATGCTGCCAAATTCTTGTTGCTATCTCGCCTGCGCGTTTTAAAAACTGTTCCATCTCCTTTGAAACCCGCGCTATTAAATCTGTTTATAAAAAAACCTCCTTTGTGAGGTTTACAAAAATTTTGGTATTTTTGAAACCATACTAATTTTACAAATTTGTGTATAATAAACCATAAATTGTAGAAATTAATATTATAATTTACAACTTAGGAATGGTAGGCCATAAATAGCCTCCTACTGAAAAATAAAGAGCTATTTAAAAATTTTGTATTATATTATAGAGTCCAATTTAGACTATCGACCAGAAATCTACGTCAAGGGAGCGCATTGCATTACTAGAGATGATCGATGGATCGATATCGATACATTTTGTGAGAAAAATATGTTCAACTGATTACTGTTGATTTTATAATTAATATAAATTTTGCTGTGCAAGGTTCCGCATATTTACCTTTAAGCGCGATCCAGCATTGAAAATGGACTAAACTCAGGCGACTATATCGACCCTAATACCGAGTATAGTATATACCTAGTATCGATTTCGTTCAATGTGAGTGTGGTTAGGTTTCTGAAATTTGGAATACTTAATTGTTTAATGGCTTTTGCAGTATTATTAAAACTTATTTAATGAAGTAAAATTTTTGTGCATTGTTATGGCTAATATAAAAGAAAATAAATGACAATGTTATTATAAGAAATAACTGAGTATTTTCTAAATTTGTAATTTAATAAGTTATATTTAACCTCTTGTAACCTGCTATTCTTCTTCTTCTTCTTCCACGTACTGTAGGCCTCAGGCCTGTAGTTTCCAACTCATCAGTTTTCTTGAGATGTTGATATCCATGATTCGAGCCATCTCTTTGGAGGTCTTCCCAGGGGTCGTCGTGTCCGTGGTTTACCATCTCGCGCGATTCTCGCTAATCTCTCCTCAGTCATTCTCTCCACGTGATCTCTCCAAGCTCTTCTACGTTTACGTCCCCATCTGATTATATCTTCCACTTCGCATTCATGTCTTATGTGTTTCTTTTCCTATGTCTTAGTGCGTATCCTGAAATGTTTCTAAGTATTTTCATCTCTGTTGTTCGAAGAATGCTTTTTGTTCTTTTATTGTCTGCTCTTGTTTCCATAGCGTATGTTAGTGTGGGTCTGACACATGTTTTGTATATCCTTACTTTTGCCTTTTTATTCATAAAGGCACTGTTCCAGATGATGTCCCGAAATGCGCCTGATATTCGGCTGGCTTTGTTTGCTGGGTCCTCCACTTCATTTATTCTATTTTGGCATGAGGTGATTTGTATGCCTAGGTAGTTAAATGACATGACTTATTCTACTGTTTTATTTTCCAGAGCAAGTTTACATCTTATTGGCTCTTTAGATATAAGAGTTTTGGTTTATGTGTTGGATACTTGCATGTTAGGGGTTTTAGCTTTTGTATAGAATGAGTGTAGAAGCCGCTGTAAGTCGTCTTCGTTCTCTGCCACGAGCACAGCGTCGTCTGCATAACAGACAATGTTGATTTTACCCGTTGAAATGAATATTCTTCCTCCGTGACTCTGATATGGGTTATTATCTCGTCCATCATTAAGTTGAACAGTTGCGGGCTTAAAGAGACCCCCTGTCGGATTCCGGTTGGCGTTTGTATTTCCTCTGTCAGTCTTTGATTAACTAAGATGTGAGTGCCTGTATTGTGGTTTAGTTTTATGATGTCTATTATGTTTTTTGGCACATGTTTTCTTTCTAGGATATCAACTACGTGTTTTAGTCTTACTCTGTCAAATGCTTTAGTGAGGTCTATAAAGCACATAAACGCGGGTTTTCCGTATTCTATGGCCTTCTCTACTACTTGTCTGACTATGAAGATGGCATCTACGGTTCACCTATTTTTTCTGAAGCCTTGTTGTTCTTCCGATATTTTTACATGCTCATTTATTATTGCTTCTATGATCTTTGTAAAGAGCTTCATGGTTGAGCCTAACAGAGTTATACCTCTATAGTTTTCTGGTAATTTCTTGTCTCCTTTCTTGAATATAGGAATTGCTATGCTTTTTCTCCATTCATTAGGGACTTCGTTGGTTGATAATATTTTATTGAATAGCTTTGTAAGTTCTGCCAATAATTGTTGCCCTCCATATTTCAGTAGTTCATTTGGTATGTTATCTAGCCTGGGTGCTTTCCTGTTTTTAATCTTTTTTGCGTGTTCTATCGTCATTTCACCCGGTATCTTTAAGGGTTCTTCGATTTTCTCATCTTCCTCCTCATCCTCGTCTTCTCTTTCGGGTACATCTGCGTACAACTGCTTAAAGTAGATTTTCCAGCGGGTCTCATCGATTTGTTGTGTTTTTGTGTGTACTCCACGACTTCGAGTTTCTTTCTTCTTATCATTCTCCACACTTTCTTTTGTGCTCCGTATAGCTGCTATTAAATTGCATAAATGGAGGTGACAACGCCGAACAATCATTCGGTTTTGTAACGGCGCACAATGTGGCGAATCAATCAAAAAATCGCTCTGAAAGTCAAGTTTTAAACTATCAAAAGGTTTTTTTTATTTGCAAAGGAGTGAATAGTGAGTCACTGTCGCTTTGACGAATTTTTTTGTTTGCTTATAGTATATCTCCTATAAACTGATATAGGCTGAAACTCCAAAACCAGTAAATACCGT